>JANRMT010062840.1:9923394-9967948 GCA_026402145.1 Polypterus bichir lapradei | reverse complement strand
TATATATATATATATATATATATATATATATATACTGTATATATTTATAATAGGTTCCCAAAAAATAATACACCCAATAACAATCCCAACAAGTAATTGTGCAGCAAATTCAATCCCCTCTATCTCAACTACATGTAGTAATGATACCACACCATTAACAACACTACAGTAAGAGTAATAACAATACTACACCACAGCACACAATTACCCACTACATGACTACATATCAACATAAAAGAAAAATAACCAAAAGAAATAAAACTATATATAACTGAGTCTAACATAAAATCACAATACTCCAGGAAAGGTGAAAAGCAGCTGCGGTTACTATTAATACTAGTAAAAACCCAATAAATTATCTAAATAACTATTGATTTGGAAAGGAACTGATTTGCTGGATAATGGGAATGCCAAAGGTGACTCTAATCTTATAAGATTTTAATTTCAGTCTCCAGATGCACAGACGCAAAAGCATCTCTTCATGGCCTGGATAAAGCATAGCCTTCTTCAGTCTTTGTCATACATTTTGCCACTAAGCAATTCTTTTAGTTATGCTCCATCTTTGCGGCACTATGTGTGCACCGTAGAACTGTTCAACATGGTGCCGTTCTTGCTATACACTGCATGGCTCTGATCTTCTGCCCATATATAAACTGCACTTCCCTTTCTATCCCCAAGCTACCTTTTTAACATTTAGGGCAGCCATACCTTCATGGGTGATTAATTAGTTCATACACCTTTTAGCTGCAGGTTGATAACATCCATTCTTTATAATAACCGTGTTCTGATAATGCACCAGCGAAGCTGTTTTAAGTGTAAAGTAAACACCAAGGACATATTTCTTCACTCTGTGCCCTTACCTAATTCCTTTCCCCTTCTCTTCTACTCCTGATAGAAGACTTTTGTTTAACGTTTACTGTATGTGTGACTTAGCTCAAGCAGCTGGAGACATGAGTTGGTGTATGAACGGCCTGTCCGCGCCTCCCTAAAAGTTTTGACTACCTTATACTAGGGATTTGAGCAGCTGTCAGATGAGTAAAAGAGGAAAATCTACACAATATACAAGCTGAAGTAACC
Source organism: Polypterus bichir lapradei (assembly GCA_026402145.1). Classification (NCBI taxonomy): domain Eukaryota; kingdom Metazoa; phylum Chordata; class Cladistia; order Polypteriformes; family Polypteridae; genus Polypterus; species Polypterus bichir. Next base: position 9,966,871 of record JANRMT010062840.1, on the reverse strand, counting down.
TCTCTTGAGGTAAAATCAAAACAGTAAACTACGATTAGTCCATAATTGAAGTAGCACAGAAAGTTCCTGAGTTTTAAGATAGACAAGCTCACAAATTCACCACTGTGTTGAGGAGAAGCAGGCCAGAATCCCACCATTATGGCCAGAGGAGATGTATCAAAAGGCAGTCTAGCTTCCAATAAATTAGTTCAAAAATATATTCTGTACAGTCCTAAAACACACTCAAAATGCCCCACAGGCGGCTTGATCATCCCTGGCTTCTACAGAGCAAGGGTACAAGAAACCTTTAAAAAGGAGGATTTAATGAAGACAAAATTCAAAAGGGAAAAATGGGGTTACCAAAGACAATCAGTGAAAACATATTTAAAAACACAATCTATAAGAATATCTAAGTCCCAGAGGAAAAAAGGTGAAAAGGTAGAAATCACAAAGAGAACAAGATCACCAACACCAGAGTGCATTCAAAGTGAGCCACCCTGCACTTCAATTCCCAGCCTGCCTTTATAGGACTGGACTGGTCAGGTGGCCTTGCCACTTGGGGATCCACATACAAAAAACAAGTAACATGAGAGAACTGAAAAACAGACATACAAGCTACATAAATATATATATATATATATATATATATATATATATATATATATATATATAGTCACACACGTGCGCATAGGAGGACGTTGTGTGGACCAAGTGAAGGTAATTCCACGCCAGGCCAGGGGGGGGGGCGGAGTGCATTAAACCTTCTCCTATTATCTTTGCAGACCAGCCGCGGGAAAACCTTTCTGAATCAAGAGCGTCACTTCCAGTTCCGGCGCCTAGAAGAGCATCACTTCCGGTTCCGATGCCTAGAACATCACTTCCGGTTCCGGTGCCTGAAACATCACTTCCTGTCTGACCATTCAAAACCGCCATTTCTCACAACCTTCGGCGGTTCAGTTTTGGACTCGCAACAGTCAACTTCATTGTTGCAGAAATCTAAATCCTTTGCAGCTAGGAATATTATACGGGTGGCTGCCCCAAACCTTTTTTACGTGTGTCAAGTCTCTTCCTTTTTACAGTGGCGTAGTCGGCAGGATGATGGCCTCCTGGAGAGATCGGAAGGCGAACTTGAACCTTGACTTGACACATGTTTATAAACCAACAAATCATCGGATGGGTGAGTACCGCTCCCGAGTTGCCGAGTGGGCGTCAGTCGGGGCGTGTTGGGGAAAACTGGAATGTGCCTCAACCCATCATCCTGTTAAAGGTCCGGGGAAAAATAGCTCCGGGACCCACAGGCTAGAGCCAGGTACGTCAGGGAACGCATCGGGTGCTTATTATGACCTCCCGGGTGTGGGGACTGCTCAAGCTTATCCCACGAAGGGCAAGCCCTTTAATAAAGGTGGGAGAAACCCAGGCTGGCAGGTGGAAACCATAATGGCCTGGAAATTTAATACTGCCAAGGCAGCTAAGAAGCAGGCCATGGCTTTATGGGGTAAGGTGGTTGGTTGGTTACAACCTCATAAAAATACCAGCCATCAAATAGCAGAGCAGGTGGCCTGTGCCTTATTTCTCAAAAGCCTCCCCGGAAAACTCGCCCAGCCGGCCTGGGGATATACTGATATTGCCGCCTTAGCGGAGATCATAGATCACTGTAGGGCAGAAACCGGCTTGGGGGCGTCAGAACGGGGCTCGTGCGAACCCGGGCGTGCTTGCGTCCCTAATACAGAGTCCCATGGCTATAAACTGAGGCATGTTCGGGTGAACCCTGAGACGCGCCGACGGGCACTACAAAACAACAAAGGGGTCTGCGGAGTGAAGTGGGCGGAGGTACGGTGTGCTCTTGCTAATCCACTGGCCTGTTCACATACGGGAAAAGTGTTAGTCAATGGAATTAAAGTAACCGCTTTATTTGATTCCGGCAGTAAGATTTCCATTGTTGCTCGCCACTTAATATTACCGCGACAATGGTGTAAGAATAAGACCCGCATTACCTGTATTCACGGGGATGTCCGGTATTATCGATCCGCCAAATGTTTCATATGCCAAGACGGCATCATTAAAAAAATAATGGTGGCAGTGATGGATGATCCGCCCTTCCCCGTGATCCTAGGAAGAGATTGGGTCGAAATAAATAGCGGTAATATAAACACTTCTCCCCAATCGCTAGGTCTAGTCACGGACGCGAATTCAGCGCCCTCAACTTCCTCCACGCCGTGTTTACAGCCGGCTGAGGAGCGGATTTCGGCCTCTGGTGATGACGACGAAAGACCCGGGACGTCGCAGCCCGAAACGTCATCAGTAAGCGCTCCAACGTCTCGGGACGAAACTCCGCCCAATGAGGTCGAATCCGATCCTCTCTCACGTCTGCAGTTTCAATTCAGGCAGACGCCGGCTTCATTTAAAAGGGAACAATGAAATGATGATTCCCTTAAATTTGTAAAAAATGCAGTCGTTTTAATAGACGGCCAACGCACGTCATATCCCATGCCACAAGGTCCTCACTTTGTGCTTAATAATGATCTGTTATATCGGGTAGCAGAACATGAGGGGCAGATAAGGTCACTGTTGTTAGTACCACGAACCTACCGGCGACAGGTCTGTGAACTAGCACATACCCATCTGCTGGGAGCCCATTTGGGTCCCGAAAAAACACTAGAGAGAATTAAGCTCCGATTTTTTTGGCCCGGAATTAACGAGGAGGTTCGCCGCTTTTGCACATCCTGTCCAGAATGTCAATTGAGGCAAATTCCTAGGAGGGACCGTGCTCCTCTAGTTCCCTTACCCTTAATTGATATCCCGTTTGAACGCATAGGGGTCGACCTGGTGGGACCCCTGGAACCCTCAGCCAGAGGTTATAAATATATAATGGTTCTGGTCGATTATGCTACTCGATTTCCAGAGGCTGTTCCGTTGCGCTCAGCTACTTCAAAAGCTATCGCACGGGAATTAGTGGGAGTATTTGCGCGTGTCGGAATCCCTAAAGAAATCCTGACGGATCAAGGGACTCCTTTTACCTCGCAGACGTTCAGGGAGACTGCCAAGCTACTTCAAATAAAGCATTTAAAGACCTCGGTATATCATCCTCAAACCAACGGTCTTGTGGAGAGGTTTAATCAAACTCTCAAACAGATGTTGCGTAAGGTAGTCAATGAGGACGGAAGGAACTGGGATCAGCTCCTCCCCCTCGTCCTTTTTGCATATCGGGAAGTCCCACAAGCCTCCACGGGGTTCTCACCTTTTGAATTACTATATGGACGACAACCCCGGGGCATATTAGACATCCTAAAGGAAGGATGGGAGGAAGAGGCCCTTCCATCAACAAATATATTGGAATATATCGCGCAGTTACGCGATAGATTTGAAAAAATTAGACCAATATTGAAAACACATATGGAGAAGGCGCAAGCAGCTCAGGCCCGATGTTATAACCGTGGCACGTCTCTCCGGGAATTCCGCCCGGGAGACCGGGTCATGGTTTTAGTTCCTACCTCACACTCCAAATTATTGGCCCATTGGCAAGGCCCTTATGAAATTAAGGAGAGGAAGGGGCTGGTCGATTATTTGGTGAAACAACCGAATCGTCGACCCAGCGAGCGGATTTATCATATCAATCTGCTGAAACCGTGGAAGGATAGGGATTCCGAGCCCTCCTCCGGACAGCTACGCTCTCTCTTCGCTCGTCAATTACACCTTAATTTCGGAGATAATTTGACTCGCCAACAACGTCAGGAGCTCGAAGCAGCTATCCTGTCTGTCCCTGAGGTAATCAGTGAAAAGCCAGGTCGGACCTCCCTGGTTGCGCATGACATTGTGACAAAACCTGGGGTTATTGTCCGAGAACGTCCGTACAGAATTCCCGAGGCAAAAAAGGCTGAAGTGGAGTTGGAGATCAGACGAATGCTGGAGCTAGGTGTGATTGAGGAAAGTTATAGTCCCTGGTCCAGTCCTATCGTTATGGTCAGTAAGCCCGATGGAAGTTGGAGGTTTTGCAATGACTTCCGTCGGCTTAACCAAGTCTCCCAATTTGACGCCTATCCAATGCCACGAGTGGATGACCTCCTCGAGCGGCTAAAATTTTGACTACCTTAGATATGACTAAGGGGTACTGGCAGGTTCCCTTAACGGACTCCGCTAAGGAAAAGACAGCGTTCAGCACCCCTAGTGGGCACTGGCAGTATCGTGTCCTCCCATTTGGATTACATGGGGCACCTGCGACTTTCCAACGTCTGGTGGATAAAGTGCTCCGTCCTCATAATTCATATAGTGCTGCCTACTTGGATGACGTTGTCATCTATTCCAACACCTGGGAGGAACACATACAGCAGGTTGGAGCTGTGTTGCGGACACTAGCACAAGCTGGACTTTGTATCAACCCAAAAAAGTGTTTCTTTGGGTTGGTCGAGGCCGAATATTTAGGCTATCTAGTGGGACGGGGTATGGTGAGACCACAGTGTTCTAAAATTGATGCCATCGCAAATTGGCCCCGTCCGATAACCAAGAGGCAAGTACAAGCATTTCTCGGCTTGGCGGGTTACTATCGCCGGTTTGTACCTCGGTTTTCCGAGAGAGCTACGCCCTTGACAAACCTCACAAAGAAGGGTCGACCTAATCATGTGGTATGGGATGAGATAACAGAAGCTGCATTCAGTGACTTGAAACTGGCCCTTACGTCAGCTCCTATATTAAAAGCACCAGATTTTTCTGAACCTTTTATTCTCCAGACGGACGCTTCGGACACAGGCCTTGGAGCCGTGCTGAGCCAGAGCGTTGATGGAGTTGAACACCCCATAATGTACCTGAGCCGGAAACTGTTGGATCGGGAAACTAGGTATGCGGCAGTGGAGCGGGAGGCTTTGGCTATTAAATGGGCGATTACTCAGCTGAGATACTACCTCTTGGGACGTGAATTCACTCTTGTGACAGATCATGCACCCTTACAGTGGATGGCCTTGCACAGGGAGTCCAATCCGCGGGTCACGAGGTGGTTTTTGGATCTCCAGCCATATAAGTATTCGGTCGTTTATCGCCGGGGTATTCTGCAGGCCAATGCCGATGCCCTTTCCAGGTGCCACGACTTCTCGGACCGGTACGCCCGACCCGATGGGTCTGGGCTGAGGGGGGGGCCATGTCACACACGTGCGCATAGGAGGACGTTGTGTGGACCAAGTGAAGGTAATTCCACGCCAGGCCAGGGGGGGGCGGAGTGCATTAAACCTTCTCCTATTATCTTTGCAGACCAGCCGCGGGAAAACCTTTCTGAATCAAGAGCGTCACTTCCAGTTCCGGCGCCTAGAAGAGCATCACTTCCGGTTCCGATGCCTAGAAGAACATCACTTCCGGTTCCGGTGCCTGAAACATCACTTCCTGTCTGACCATTCAAAACCGCCATTTCTCACAACCTTCGGCGGTTCAGTTTTGGACTCGCAACAGTCAACTTCATTGTTGCAGAAATCTAAATCCTTTGCAGCTAGGAATATTATACGGGTGGCTGCCCCAAACCTTTTTTACGTGTGTCAAGTCTCTTCCTTTTTACAATATATATATATAAAATCCAATGTATGTGTCTGTTTGTCTGACTGTCTGTCTGTCTGTATGCTTTTAATGTCTCAGGTTTTTTTCAATAATTTGCTTGAACATTCCGATTGATTTCACGTCTATAATATTGTATTATAGGTCAGTTGTAGTACTGATTTATTTGAGCGAATCCGAGAGAGCAGATGAGGGCCGAGGGGATGGGGGGCGGGACCCTTCTCACTTACGTGCCAGCCTCTGTTCGAGTAGCTCTGCCTCTCACCACGTGTTGGAGTGTACCTTGCCTCTGCTTAGCTAGCGATACCTGTTTGTTCAACAGGCATTATCATCTACAGATTGATAAGGAGTAACGTTTGACGTTTTTGACAGAGAGACGTCATAGCTTTGTGTGGTTTACAGTGTAGCTGCTGATTGCCAGAGATATCACAGCCACGTGCTCTTCTCCCCACATGGGGGATGCTCTACCGTCAGAGCTGAACACATTCAGATACAGTGGCAACGTTTGACGTTGGAGCGTACCTACCTTCCACTTGGCCAGAATTACATTTTTTTTACTGATTTTTAAAGTTTGTCCTGTTTCACTGCTATGTGGACGGTGCCACGGGGGACAAAGGTATTTTGCAACTTCTCTCATCACACTAAGAATCATAGTTCGCTTGCAGAAACAATATATTTGCGCAAATCCAAGACAAAGGCTACGGGCCGAGGGAAGGGGGAAGAGTGACGTCAGGAGTGGGGAGCCGAGCAGGGCCCTCCTCGCTGTCCTGTTTCACTTTTACGCGGGCGAAGCTGCGGGGGACGGCTAGAATAATATATATTTCATACCATTTTTTTATTTCCCTAACACTAGTATCCCGTGTGCTTACAAAGCAAACGTTGTCTCCTACTTCTACAGAGTGATCAAGTGAGAGAAGTCTGTTTCCAGATGGAAAGCACACAGGACATCCATTTCTTTTAAACCCTTCGAATAAAATGGGGCACCCAGCTGGTCCCCAGCCCTTTGTCATTTTCTTTTCTCATATATTGGCAGAATTATGGCATAAAATGTTGTTTGGAGAAATGCATTTATATTTAGGGTGATGTTTGCTTCCTTCAGACCATATTTTTACATCATAATTACATATCGCTACCTTGGAATATCTAAATATTATTGGATTATTGCACAAAATAGCAATATGTTTATCTCATAAAAATACAGGTTTTTAGGTCCATTACTGTCAACTGTACAGAATTATACTGAAGCTGACGTGGTACATTACCAGGAATATGGAATTTCAGAGACCAAATACGAAGAGATTTTTCATCATTCCGCTAAAAAGCAAACAGTGACGTCATTAACGTCCAATTTCTTCTTTTCGGCTCCAGGTCAATTATTCTGTTTTTACTTTGATTTCAAAGGCGTCCAGCTTCTTCAAAAGAGTATGCATTCATATCCACTTTGCAAGAAATTATCCATTTTTCGTTTCTTTCTTTAACTCATTAAACAAGTGAGTACTGCATTTGATGGTTCATCTTGCTAAATATTTGGGCTATAATCCTGTGACCTGAGCCCATTCACTCAGTTGTCACAGAAACAGCCAGCTGACATGAGCTTGCACCCCCAAAACATGGAGCTGACCCCAATTAGAATCAATCACAGACCAAAGTATAATTACTGCCACCCGCTCATGTTAGGCTCTTTCAGTCTCCATATTCAAAATTGAACCTTGGACCTGCTGGTTCTGTGTTAATCTCAAAGTTGTGTCCAGGTGAGTCAAGCTAACAGAGATTGGTGCACACGGACTCAGGGCTGTCATGGCTGCCAAAGGCTCCTGAGCTCCTCTTAGACAGTGTGTGTGTGTGTGCGAGAGGATAATAATATGCGTGGGATTCTAACAGGGACACTATGGACGAGGTGCTGCCTGCTTTGGACAGAAATGAAGAATGGATCCTTGAGTCCAGCAGTGCATCTCAGCAGTATGCGGAATCTCCTGTCCTGTCAGGGGAGCCCAAGGAGCACTTGTGAAGTACGAGCAGCTAATGAAGGTCACCACTGCACTGCAAAAAATGAAATTTACACAATATATTGTGACATAAAATCTTATTCTCTTTATTCTAAGAAATTATTGATGTATTAAATAATTTGTATTTATGATTATTTAGCTTACTTTAAGTAATCTTTTCAAGTACATTTTGCTTACCCATTGGCAGATTTATTTGCTAATAAAAAGAAATGAAAACTCCTCCCATTTATAGTTTTTTTGTCTAGTTTTTGCATATGCATTTTTTGCAGTGTGATAACAGAAGGTGTATTTATTTGGTTCATGCCTTTTCATTCTAGGTTTATGCACACATTACGGCACACGAGTCTTAGGTATTTCGGATAGTTCTTTTTCTTAGATGGTTCTGTTGTTTTCTGGATTACTGTGTCAATTAAAAAGCTTATTTTATATCTTCAAAGCTTTCTTTTACAGCTGTAAAGATGTGACAGATTGAGATCATCTGAGTACATATTTATAGTAAAAGTATTTCAGGTTCAGGTTTTTTTACCATTTTATTATTAAACTTTATTGTGATGTTAATAAATATGAATCACTTTATCCAGAAAATTAAAAAGATACTCTTAGTGTTGTCCATCCTGAAAAGAGGTCTACAGTGAACCAACCTGCTGTCCATCATTCATTACCACCAACCTCTGTGATGTGGAATTGGGCAATTTCCAAAGTCAATATTAATTTCTTTGTCTTCTCTGAAGACTTCAGTTCCTGGTTCAGGCTTTTCAATATTGGGGTTCAGTGAATACAGTTACCTGTTGTGGAAACTCTGTTGCATAGTTCTTATGAAGCTTTATTTGTAAATCATTTGGGAGCAGACTCATTTGTCTAAAGAATCTCTTCACTGGGTTACCTCCTAATGTTGATGAATTGTCAGCATCAATGGACCTCAGTTGTCCATCCATCCATTATCCAACCCGCTATATCCTAACTACAGGGTTACGGGGGTCTGCTGGAGCCAATCCCAGCAAACACAGGGCGCAAGGCAGGAAACAAACCCAGCACACAGCAAGGCGCGCACACACCCACACACTAGGGCCAATTTAGAATCGCCAATGCACCTAACCTGCATGTCTTTGGACTGTGGGAGGAAACCCACGCAGACACGGGGAGAACATGCAAACTCCACTCAGGGAGGACCTGGGAAGCGAACCCGGGTCTCCTAACTGTGAAGCAGCAGTGCTACCCACTGCGCCACTATGCCACAGACCTCAGTTGTGTAGTATACAATTGCTGAGCCATAATCTCATTTTTTCTCATGGCAAATTCCTTATTTTGGCCATTTATAATTTCTTTTGCTTTGCTGATGCCTGATTTCAGAATAGGATGAGACTGCAAAGCACCTATATACAGAAAGATAATCATAAATCCTTGCTTGATGACTTTGAAAGAGAGCATTTGCAGCTACCTTTACACAGACAGCAGATGGGTTCTGTATGTCTACCTACTGAATAACCAGGTTTAAGAGTAGTCTTAAGTACTATATGGTGTTAAATGGCAGTTGAAATTCTTGTCCGAAGTATGTATGTTTTATTTCAAAAACAGAATAGAATAAAGATGGGTAAAGTTCTGAATGCTGACAATTCAATACATTTCTTTGGGTGAGTAGTTCAGAAATCAGCTCGGCAGTTCTACGTTGATGGGTGATTAGGTAGTTGATTGGGGCTGTCTGCCGGATACAACATGGGGTTGCACTTCCTCTTTCCCTCATTTGCGATACAGACACTGCTGAGGAAACAATGTGTTGAGTCTGATTTATTAATCACTAGCATGTGTAAGCCTGTGCTGTAAAAATTTGAAATGTAGAGATGTCAGGTAATTGAAAAGAGCTACTCTGGGCATCTCTTTCCCATGAGGTTTCACTTTGCCGACATGCTCGCCTCGCTTGTGGTGTTAGCAGCTAAGCGAGTTTTCTGTTTCCTCAGAGGCTGAGCCCTTACCCCGACTCCACCTCTCACTTCCGGGCCGGACTGACACACACACTTCCATGCGTAGACGTTTATATATAAGATTCCCCTTTTTGGCAGCAAATAAAATACCATTGAGATCTGGCCAGTAAGCTAGCCTGAATGTTTAACCTTAAATTTGCTAAACATTTAGCATAGTATGAAATGTTTTTATTTTTGCTAAAGTGAAAAGCAACTTTTGTTTATCGTTTGAGAATGCCGCTGTTATTACACATGCCGCAAATGCTTGGTGTACAGGTGTGCGTGCGTGGCGTTTTATCATGTCAGACTTTTAGTTGTAATCTAGGAAAAGTGTTAACTGCCCTATTTGTAAAAGAGAAAAAAGAAAGAAAGCATGTCGCGTGAGTCTGTAACGCTGCCAGTTTGTAATGTGGAATTGCCCATTAAGTTAATTCAGTTTGTATGGGGCGAGGGGCCTGTTCAGCCTTTTATTCAAGCAGCGGGAGGGTTTTAAAGATTTACCGTTGTACTTTCGTGACGTGTAAGAAGCCTTTGATTTGAGTCTGTAACACCCGGTGCAAATTTCTGCTACCTGTAAAAGATATCGCTGAAGGGATATAAGCAGACACACAAATGGTGGTGAATAATGTCTTCTTGGTATCTTGCTGTCACTTGAATTTTTTGTTATTTAGTTTAATTCTTGAATAAAAGCACCCTTGTTTTGTTATACCTTTGCGAAAGTGTTTACTTTCTATTCCAGTAACCACTTGAATGAGATCAAATCTGTCTCTGCCTCTCTCACGCATGCACACACACATTCATACATGAAAACATCACTATGTGAAAACGCTATGACATTTGAACATGTTTTTTTTTTTTTTCATCTTGCCTATACTCTGCATTATGGTGCATGGTACTGAGAGTGCAGACAGACTTCTTTTTGGGCGCATACACTGTCAGCACAGCGCTGTCAGATCTAAACACCAGCGTGGTGAATTGCTCGTGTACTGAAGTGACTTTAGCTGCAGATGGCAGTCCTATTTTACTTATGGTGCCAAGCAGAGTTCTGTCGCGGTGCAGCAGTCAATTAGCCAGCGAAAGCTCTGTGAAGAAGCTCTCTGTTGCTACGGTTCAACCTTTGTCCAGAAACGGCTCCATATGCTTTATGACCACAGTCTCAGAAAGTCTTTGCCCTGGATTGTAAATCAAAACACAGCTCCCAACAAAATGTTGCCAGCTGTCAGAGATCGCAGCAAATCTGTCATTTTTCACATGTTCTGCACAGGTGTCTTTGTTGTCAAAGCGCAAATGCCGCATGATAGTAATCTTTGATTGCCGGTACAACAAATAGTTCTGAGCAGGTATCAGCCACAGCGCTGCTCTTGTGAAAAAAATAGTGATAAACGCCATGAACTCAGATAGGGAGAGGCATGTTCGTTGTACCATGTGAACGTCACTGAGAGAATAAAACTGAATAATAAAAAAACAAGCACCAACTTTTAACGAGTAGCCAAAATTTACACCGCGTGTTATAGACTCAAATCAAATGTACGTTTTTATTATATTATAGTAATACTAATAGCAGCTCACTGCTCAAAACGTGGAGCACCTGGACTTGAACCCACAATTTATTGTGTTATAAAGCAGCAGTTCTTGCACCATCCACGAATACATACCAACTTTCTGTTGATGGACATTTGAGCTGGGGTTTTTAAGTCATTGACAGCAACATGTAAATTGAATTTTTGTTTTTGCTTTGGTGATATTCTTGAATAAAAGCGCGCATGCTTATTTGATATTTGGACTAAAATCTTCACACATTATACACTTCTTGTCATTATTAGCATAACATGGAAAAGGTTTCTGTTTTAGGTATGTGCTCAGCATTTCTTGCCTCGCATTTCCTGTCATTCTACATTTACCCAGATCATTGTAGACACAGAGCACCCATGAAATGTATGTATTCCAAACAACAATATATTATTTACCCTCTACAACTGCAGGCACCTCACTCCCAGATAAACACACTGGACTGCTCTGAGAATTTAGCGACTGACTTGAGCTCCATCGGTGGGAGATAGGATAGCAGGCTGCTTTCTGCTTGTGCTGATCGACACATTTACAAAACAAAAGTCACTGATGAGGAGAGGTGCAAAGGAATTTAAAGTGGCCCGGGATTACGACTTTTTTCGTAGGCTTCAGGGATGCTAGTGTTAATGGGAGTGTGTTTCTATGTTCGGTATGTATATATAGTATTTCTGACATGTTTGTTATGCATACTAATACATAATACTGTTTATAATAAATAGGAAGAGTTAAATAAGAGAAAGTGTAGAAAGATAATAATATGACGTAAATAGTTGTAACAAATGTATAAAAATAAGGAAAGTGTAAGAGATAAAATGAAGAATAAAAGATAAGTAGTAATGCTTGTAAGTTGGTGGAAGCTATGCTTATAAAGACTGTAGAGAGCTAAAAGGGGTAATATAGTTTTGAAAGTGTTGTTTTATTTTGCTGTTGTAAATAAATTTGTGATGCAGACACTGCTGGGGAAACAGTGTGTTGAGTCTGATTTATTAATCATTCCTCTTTGTGGCAGGGGTGTAACAAAGACAATACAGTAAGATATTTGAATGTCTTTAAAGAAGGAACTAGCATAGTACTAGAGCACTATCCAGATAAAATAAACATATGAGATCATTGTTGGCATATAACGCAGTGCTTGATTAAGCAAATCTAACAAACCGGTCCTACTGATCAGTTACACAAGGTATAGGCTGAACTAATGTGATAAACTGAAATGGAAAAAGCTGTGTAGACAGAGCGAAACTGAGAAAGAGACAACCAGATTACAAAAGGTGAGGCAGTGGTATACAATAGATGTGGCAGTATAACTGGCAAAAGTGAACATAGTGACATGGCACAAGGTGCTCATCTTGCATCATTAAGGCCTCTCCCGAGTAAACAAGTGGCTCCAGATGGCCTGCCCAAGAATGTATGCAGAAGTACAAACAAACGGGCAAGGCTGAAGACCAGAAATCCAGTGGTCAGCCACAGGACCCGAGTGCAGCGAACGAGAAATACATCAAGATTACGCCTATTCAAAATCAGAAGATGGCAGAAACCACTGGCACTCCGGTACACCCATCTACAGTATGGAGAACTCTAATTAGTAGTGGTCTTCATGGAAGAGTTGCAACCAAAAAGGCCATTCCTCCATGGCGGACCGAGGAGTCGAAATTTAAAATATTTGCACTTTGTCCATCAAAGGTCTGGAGAACTGTACATGGGTGAATGCTTATGGGTAATAGTGGTGTTCTCTGCAGGCCTTGAGCCGCATTTCCACAAACAGAGCTCATGCTTTGATTTAAACTGACGGCCTCTTTACTGCTGAGAAGTACAGGCTATTTGTTATCCATCCATTAAGAAGGCAAATAGAATGTTGGGTTATATATCATGACATGTGGAGTTCAAGTCCAAAGATTCTGCTCAGGGTTTATAACACAATGTGGTGAGGCCTCATCTGGAGTACTGTGTGCAGTTTTCGTCTCCAGGCTACAAAAAGGACATAGCAGTGCTAGAAAAGTTTCAGAGAAGAGTGACTAGACTGATTCCAGGGCTAAAAGAGAAGAATTATGAAGAAAGATTAAAGGAGATGAACCTTTACAGCAGGGGTGGGCAGCGTTGGTCCTAGAGGGCCACAGACTTTGCAGGTTTTCATTCCAACCCACTTTCTTAATGAGAAGTCAATTATTGCTAATGAAGCACTTATTGCTCAAGCAACATTTGATGCTTCATTTTAGTGGTCTCACTTGTTAAGGTTCCCCACCCTTAACTGCTTATTTAAGTCTTAAAAGGCTGCTTTCAGTGTTTTTAATGGCTCCTTATAAGCAATAAGATGCAAATGACAAAGGAGCCAGCAGTTCTCCTTCTAATGTGTTTCCATTTACACCCGTGTGGATTCACCATGCACTATTTGGTTTAACAAAATGCTTAAAAGAAAAGTGTGACAGACTGAAAATTATCCATTTTAGGCTTCAAATGATTTGGATGATAGCCTTGAAAAGGAAAATATCTACGATATAAGAGCCTAACATTGCAAACTAACAAACCATAAAATTAAATAAAGTCTGAGACTGGCATCCATTGGTTTCTAATTACGCAATTGGGTTGGAATGAAAACCTTCAGCCACTTCGGCCCTCCAGGACCGACAAAGCCCACCCCTGCTTTACAGTTTAAGCAAAAGAAGGTTAAGAGGTGACATGATTGAAGTGTTTAAAATTATGAAGGAAATTAGTCCAGTGGATCGAGACCGTTATTTTAAATGAGATCATCAAGAACATGAGGACACAGTTGGAAAGTTGGAAAGGGTAAATTTCGCACAAACATTAAGATGTTTTTCTTTACACAGAGAACCACAGACACTTAGAATAAGCTACCAAGTAGCGGGGTAGACAGTAAGACTTTAGGGACGTTCAAAACTAGATTGGATGTTTTTTTTAGAAGAATTAAGTGGATAAGACTGGTGAGGTTTATTGGGCTGAATGGCCTGTTCTTGTTTAGATTGGTCTAATGCTCTAATCATGCAGTACCATCAGAGAAGCATCTGATCCATCCCAGCTTCATTCAGCAGCATGACAATAACCACAAACACATAACCAAAAGTGAAAACAGACAGAGAGAATCCTGCACCATATAGTATGGCCTACAGAGCTCCGATCTCAACATAATCCAGCAAGTCTGGGATTACAAGTCTGCAGCAGAACTGTGGCAAGGAAGCAACCAACCAAGCGAGGACCTTCAGAGACAGCATGCATGACAACCTAAGAAAGGGCAAACAGAGTGGAATACCAAATATTAAGTCCAAGGTGGTGAAGCAAGAGCTGAGCCTAATGACAAAGCTCACGATTTACCAGTTAGCATGCATCCCTGTGCTCAGCTATGGTCATGAGCTGTGGTTAATGACCGAAAGAATGAGATCATGAATATAAGCAGCAGAAATGAGGTTTCTTTGCAGGCTAGCTGGACTGACACTCTGTGACAGGATGAGAAGCTCAGCAGTTCGGGTGAGCCTCAGAGTAGATTCACTGCTCCTCCAGATCAAGAAGATCCAGTTGCGGTGGCTTAGACATGTTGTAAGAAAGCCCCCCTTGGCGGCTCCACTAGATCTTAATAATAATAATTATACATTTTATTTATATAAAGGCACATTTCTAAGCACTCAAGGACACCGAACAAACAATAAATAAAAAAGCACAGTATCCCCAGGAAGAGCTAGAATTTGTAGGTGGAGAACTGAGAATTCTGGGCTGACCTGCTTGGCCAGCTACTGCCATGACCCTTACTAGGAAAAGCGAATAAGAAGTTGAGATGATGGTTTGTTTTTTTTCTGTTCGCACTTTCTAAGAAGTTTATTGATGAATAAAAACTACTCATGAAATTATTTTTGAGAGCATTCCTGCTTTACAACATTTTTTCCATAAAAGACTAAGACTTGTGTACGGCACTGTTCAACGGTTTCTCTTTTGAGTCTTATAGTTTTGGACCCCACAGTTTCAGAATGTTAGGTTCATGTCCTGGCCCTGTGTTCATCTCATCTCTGTGTTTGTTTGTCTTTGGATGCTCCACGCTTCATTAAAATGATATGCATTTCATTGAGTGTAATTGAGGACTCTTGGTG
The DNA here is from genome assembly GCA_026402145.1 of Polypterus bichir lapradei. Lineage (NCBI taxonomy): Eukaryota > Metazoa > Chordata > Cladistia > Polypteriformes > Polypteridae > Polypterus > Polypterus bichir. The sequence continues at coordinate 9,951,736 of JANRMT010062840.1, read as the reverse complement.
AGTGAGGATGTGTTCATAAGTGTGTCCTCTTAATAGGTGTCAGCCTTGCCCTCTAAGCTGCCAGCTTAACCTTAGACTCCCATTACCCTGAACTGGATAAGCAGTCTGGACAATGGATGGATGGATGGATGGAGATATCTGCACATTCCTGTCTTCTCAGTTCTGTTTCATGACACAAGTCATCTGCTCCCATTTCAGCACAGCTGTTTGAATTTGCTGCCTGTGGTGACTTGGCCGACCTGCACCTATGGAGTTGCTGGCTGAATGTACATTCTCTTCTGCTAAGAGCTGTGACTACAAAGTTTCTCCTCACACAAGAGATTTGTGTACTACCAAAATATTCCAATTCCTTACACAGTCGAAAGTTCATTTTCTGTACTAATTTTAATACAGACCCCACAATGGCAAATTCTCCATATACCAATCCACCCATTATTAAAACTACTTATTCTAATTCAGGATAATTAGGGACTGTAGGCCAGTCTGGCAGTATTGACTGCAAAGCAGGAATTCACCACACACAGGGGACCATCACAGGGCACACTCACTCACACCAGACCAATTTAAAGTTGCAGAGAAAGTAATAATACACTCAAACAAATAGTTTAATCCCTGATTGCAGGATGTGTGGAGCTTGCATATTCTTCTCATGATCCTGCCTTACAATGTGGGTTTTTTCTTTAAATCACAAAGACGTCTTTTCAGGTTGATTAGTGACTCTACAATGGTCGCATGTTGTGTGATTGACCGGGTCCTGCAGTGGACTGTAGTCTCGTCTACATGTTGCTCTTGCCTTTTCTCCTTTTGTACCTAAATAAGCTTGTGATCACCAATCGTTTTGTTTAAGAATGAAATGTGTCTACAAAAATGGGAGTGAAAAAATTATACGGGGTGTCCATAAAGTCCGTGTGCAATTCAAAATAGTTGTAACTTTGTAAGTATTTGTGATAGAAAGAATCTGTAAAAAGAATTAGAAATTATACAGGGTGTCCGTAAAGTCCGTGTGCAATTCAAAATAGTTGTAACTTTGTAAGTATTTGTGATAGAAAGAATCTGTAAAAAGAATTAGAAAGAAGAAACACATTTTTTATTGTTCTTCTTAATTTTCTACATGTCCACCATCATTACTAATACAAAGAGTAATACGAGTCTGTTTTTCTCGGAAAACATTTTCAAGCTGATTTTCAGTAATACCAGCAATCACATCAGTTATCCTAGCTTGCAAATCTTCTAAAGAACAAAGTTTGGCTGAATAAACATTAGTTTTCACATGTCCCCATAAAAAGAAATCCAATGGAGTCAAATCTGGCGAACGTGGAGGCTGAGAAAATGGTCCACCTCTTCCAATCCATCTGTTAGAGACTTTCTCATGTAGAAACTGTCTATCATGCAAAGCAAAGTGACAAGGAGCACCATCTTGTTGAAACACTGTGTTCTCTATCAGTCCTAATTGTTCAAGTTGAGGAATAAAGTCATTTTGCAGCATTTCTAAATAGTTATCACCATTAACAACACACCCTTCAAAAAAGAATGGCCCTACGACTCGATTTTTTCCCAAAGCACACCACACATTAACTTTGGGAGAATCTCTTTCATCTTCAACAGACTCCTGTGGATTTTCAGTTCCCCATATATGGCAAAAATAAAACCTATAAAGACAAAAAAAAAAACCTAGATACATCAAGCTTTCTAATCCTTTTTACAAATTCTTTCTATCACATATACCTACAAAGTTATAACTATTTTAAATTGCACACGGACTTTATAGACACCCTGTATAATGTCATTAGGATTAAGCTCAAACAGTTACATACTGACTTTGTTATTTCTGGGTTACATTAGTCCAATAAAAATAAAGAAGACAGAGCAGTACAGGTAATAATTTATGTATGGTCAAACATCAGTTTAGATATTTCTGCTTACAGTGAATTTATGAGCTAATGACATGTTCGTCATCTGCGTAATTAGAGCATAGCTTATTACTGCGGACTTGGATTCTACCTGCTGGAACACTATAGATAAGTACAGGGTGTGCTGAAAAATAGTAAATGATGTGAAATCTGAACTGGCCTGTGCTGCGTCTCTGATTATATTTAAGCACTTCCTTAGGAAACTGCAGGGCAATTACTATGTCAGTCCACTGCACTGGCAGATTCCTACGCAAAACATTGTTATGGGTTGTTCACTTTAAAAATGTATTTTTTTTAAATCAAATTTTCTATAGAGAAGTATACATGGAAATTGTACCCTGTTTACCCTATTTTACATTTATAATATTTCTAGAGCATACGCCTTATTTATTTATTGCCAGATCTGCGGTGCAGCGACACTGTTTTGTCTGCCATGTTATAATTTCTGTTACTAGAACGCTGCTCCCAGTTTTGCGAGGGATGTGGTTTCAGATGTTCTTACATGATCCGTGCGACACCTTACATGCCAGCACGACAGTTCAATCAATATCTCTGATTTGGATATAAACAAAATCAAACAGAGTGAAATTCTCTTTTGAATTTTTGGTTTTCGATCATACTGTTTTCCCTTTGACGTTGATTCCTCGTTAGAGGTTAGGATTTGGTGCAAAAGAAAACGTCATCTGGGTTTTGATTTTTTTTACTTCAACTCCTGGTTTGTGATAAGACACATTAGGTCTATAATAATAGTAAAAATAATAAAAAGTGCATTGCATTTCTCAATTGTAGGCCTCTTTGGGAGTCATTCTCTGTCTTTGTATGTAGAAGAATAATAATAACAGTTTAGCAGGATGAAATGGCAGTCCATCACGCCATCATTTGAAGCCAGCATTTTTGTCATTCAAGTTCAGGCAGTGAAAACCAACTATTACATTAAGCACATCCTTAAACACCCAGGAGAAGATGGTTTGTGTCATGTGTGAATAAATGTGATGAAACTGTCCATCATCTTGTTGATACGCTAACCAATAATTCCTATCTATAGTGTCACGACATCTTGGTAAAATATGTCCACTGGACCCTAGCCAAGGCAGTGGTGAAGATGGTTAACTTGGAGGAGCATAAGATTCTGGAAAGATACTCTGGAAGCTTCCTGTGCAAAATGATGTCACAGTTATTGGCAACCAACCAGATGCCAACCTTATGAACCTATCCACCAATAAAACGTTCTAATAGATATCTCAGTGCAGTCAGACCCTAACATTGGTCCAAAAGAAGAGCATATATAAGAGCACTACCATCAGGAATGGGATTAAAAGACTCTGGTGTTATTGCTAAATCCACAAAGCTGAAAAGCTCTTGTCCAATATCAGCATCTCTGTTCTTCAAAAGCGAGTGGCAATATATATCATGGCATCTTTTATCAGCAGAGTCCTACGCATTGTTAGCAGTAATTCATTTTAGATATTTTCATTTGAGCTGGCATCGACCAGCCACCCCAAACCTGAAATAACCTCAATCCTGAAATGTTCTCCTACCCAAGACCTTCAGCTGTCTCTCTCAAGAGGTTTATTGAGTGGGCATAGTTTTAATACCAGCTGAAAAGCTGTGAAATCCAAAGAACTGGTAAAGATAATAATAATAGTAATAATAATAATAATAATAATAATAATAATAATAACACATTTTATTTATACCACACCTTTCCCATGCACTGTACACTCCTAAGATGTGTTTGACTCTTCATTCAATAACATATACTCTGTTTTACATGGAGTATAATCTGTTAATTGATTCCAGATAATTATTCCTCACCATCTCCCATTTGCTGAGTGACTGTATAAATGTTCCTAGAAAATTTCCTAGTTAAAGTGTTAATTGAATTACTGCAGAGCCTGAACAGATTTTGCACTCCATCACTCGACTAACAGTACAACAGTCAATGTGAGAGCTTCTTCATTGTCTCTAGAAGAGAGAAAAAGATTCGGCCTACAACTAGGAGTACCTACGATTCTGCAATATTTTACTGTACCTGTGATGATATGATATCCGTGTTGTAGTTCCAGTTATACTACAATCTGAAAAAATTGTTACAGGTTACTATGTCCATTGAAAATTGTCTATTTATATGATGAAGCACAGATATTAATATACAGTATATGGGTGATCACATTGATCAGAATGATGGGGACAAAATCCATTAGTGCAGAACAGAGAGTTAATGGGAGGAGTTTTTTGGCCTCCTGCTTAGCCAGAACAGCAAAAGTGTGACTGAATAGATGCAATTTTTTTCTTTCACTCCACCTCACAGTAATGCGTCCTTTATCAATAAAAGAAATAATACTGTTAGCATATGATTTAATTGGATAGCTTGTGATAAGCGTTGATTGGCAAAATTCCCCATGTGTTTTTCATAGCAAATAACAACAACAACATTTATTTATATAGCACATTTTCATACAAAAAATGTAGCTCAAAGTGCTTTACAAAATGAAGAATAGAAAATTAAAAGACACAGTAAGAAAACAAAATAAGTCAACATTAATTAACATAGAATAAGTAAGGTCCGATGGCCAGGGTGGACAGAAAAAACAAAAACAAAAAAAAAACTCCAGACGGCTGGAGAAAAAAAATAAAATCTGCAGGGATTCCAGACCATGAGACCGTCCAGTCCCCTCTGGGCAAATATGCTATGTTCACTGGTAACCTTACTTTTGGAGTATTTCCCTAGAAACTAGACACAGACATTTGTTTTTCCATAGCCTCATGATGCTTTGTGAGGACAGCGTGATATGTGCAGAACTTTTGTGCATGCGTACTGTAAGATCATTGCTGATCTGCTTCACTCATGTGTAATACTATGACCCAATCAGTACAAATCAATCAGTCCACCCTGCATTTCTTTAAAAAAGAAAAGAAAAACCTGCAGTGTTTTCAATTGAAGGATACATTAGCTGACCATAATAAGAACATTATGAGTACTGCCACCAGATATAGAACACTGATCCATTTGTGTGTGATCCGCAGAGCAGCGCCGTATGGCTAATTTGCATACATAGTTAGTCATGTGCTTCCGCTACCAGTCACGACAAGCCTTAAAGGATCTCTCCCCCTTGCCAGAAAACACAGGGGAACATGTTAAATAATAATAATAATGAAAGACATATTACTAATTACAAGGCGTTTCTTTCTTCTTAGTGGATGAAAAAAGTGTGAAGTATCTTCACAGATACACAGGAAAGAAAAAAGACATTTCAGCTGTGCCCAGCGCAGCAAATTTAAAAAATGGAATTGGTCAGTGGCATGCTGCCACTTCATGGCATTGCTTGTGTGTGCCCCAAGATTGGAACTCTGTGAACACAATGATTTATATTTCATTTACCTATTGCTAATTTGTGCCCATTTGTCGTATTTTGTTTGAAGTTTTCATTCTGTCTGCATCTTTTTCTGCTTGAGGCCTGGTGGTGCAGTGTGCACTGTAGTCTCACAGACCAGATCACATTTTTGAGCACAGCAAACAGTCCAGCGTAGTTTGCAGACATCTTCCTAGCTCTCAGGGACCTTTAAAAACCATTTCACCATTATAATCCACTCACATTTAGTTCAGGTCCTCCTCTACCTTTGAGTTCAATGCATTTTGTGGACTTCGACTAAGATCCCAAAAATGTACGTGATTTTGCTGAACTTACAGTGAAGCAAACTCACCGGGCTTCACACTACTCATGATTATGAATAACACAAATCAGTCAGGAATGTCGTAAGCTTTAAATGTCTGCCAGTACTAATAATGGCTATACTGAATCCTTATCTGGGAAGTTTGATTAAAAAGACTTTCTGGATAAGTTTGTTTAAAAATGAGGATAGTTGATCAGCCACTGCCAGAATCGCATCAACTTGTTGTGTACACAGACGTGGGAACATTTAAAACACATCCTTAATTCTGGCTTCTACAAAGAAAAGGGACTGCAGTTTGGTGTGTCGCCCTTTAAAACGCAGCTTACTGTTTGAAATGTGCCAAGAGCATAGACAGAGGCACAGCAAAAATAGTTAATCAATCTATGATCCAAGGAGTATTTGTGAAACTGGCTACAGGATGTCGTGAATGCAGTCTCCTTCAAAGCAAAGTAGGTAAGACCTCCAAAATTTAGCCAAGCTGGATCAAGTCCAAAAATGAGTAGCAGGCTAAAATAACTATAAATATCACAAAAATAAAGGAAAAGCCCCACAAAGAGGAAGGTTACTGTACACCCCTGGCTTGATCACAAAAAGTGCAGCATAGAATCTTTATAAATAAAAGATTTATCACAAAAAAGGGGAAATAAACAACAAACAAAGCAAAAAGGAGTTGAGAAAAAAGTAATCAAGTCCTAATACGTTAAACAGAAGACAAAATCCTCAAACAAACAGAGGCAAAATGTGAGAAAATCCAAAGAGCAACAATTAGAGGAGATCTCACCAACTCCAAATGCAAACAATGTACCACAAATGGACTACAATTCCCAAGAGCCTTTATAGGTCTAAGAGCAATCCTCCAACAGAGACTGACAGGTGGCCCCGCCTCTTGGAGAACCACCCACAAAACACAAGGGATTGTGAAAGAAAATGTAATTGCTTGCAAGCTACTAAGGATTAAAAACTGACAAAGCTGTTTTGCTATAACGGCAGGTGCAGTAAGCTGACCGAGGACAACCTCCTCTTTAGGAACATGTCTGTTAGACACAGGAAAGATGATCTTTCCTTCTTTAGGGTCCCTCTGACATGTACACAAAAAAGAAATGGTTGGCCGATTTGCACAATATAAAATGAAATGCTTAGGTAAACGATATTATGCTTTTTATAAGTAAGCAGAAGAGGGAGGAAGGAAATATAAAAAAGCTGACTGAAAAGCAGAACTTCGCTCTTCTGCCTTGCAGGCCTCACCGGTACCTAAATAAAGAGTAATTGATTGAACTATTCCTGTCTTCCTCAGGGTTTACTTCCACAGGATACATCAGAGCAAGCATTTAGACATAGAAACCAAAAAATAAGCAAAAATTATAAAAAATGCATAATTATACAAATAATAAACATAAATAAAAACATTAACACAAATGATAATAGCCAAAAAACTACTTTACTTCTCTCAGTGAATATCTCATCTGGCCTTTAATTTCCGTCCGCCTCCATGCTCATGAACTAATTTTTTGCTGGACACTCTCCCCATAAGTAGGACATGCAGCTCCTGGTTATGTCCTCCTTTCCGCACTAGCTGACATATTGTATTTATGCCAGTGCGGGTTTCTCTCTGTTGGCACATGCTCTGCCAAGCCTTGACTGTGCTTTATATGGTGCCCACCGTGATTCCAGATCACCAGGTGTGACACTTGATTTATTTATTTGCCACAAAGGTCATGGCACATCATTATAAATTAATTAATTGAGGAACAGCTCTGCCATGCAGTGGTTGCTTCTTCACAGTTTTATATGGGTGTTGCCCGGTTTAACCGTTGTCTGTGAAAGTTTTTTTCTGGGCACTCTGGTTACCACTCAGGCCCGACATATGTGGAGGTGCATATGTAAGTTTGTTTTGTGATTAATGGTGTCATATCCAGGGTGGGTTCTTGCTTTGTGCCATAGGCTGCCAGGGTAGGTTTCAGCTCTCCACGTGTCTGTATCACAATACGTGGATTTAGCCATTATGTTCTACAGTATATGCAGTATTTTCTAGTTTAAGAGTTCCACTAATAACATTTGCTTTGAGTCCCCCAGCACCAGGATTATTCTGCAAAAAGACTGTACAAATCTCCTGACTCAAGAAAAAAAAATTCTGGATGCTCTCATTTTCTCCACAAAGCTGCAGTTATGCGCAGAGGCATCTTAGAAGCTACAGAACAGGACAGGATGATAATGGGACAACTTGGGCAAAGTTCCAAGCTTTTAAAAGCAACATCAGCTTGCAGATGGATGTGCTGATTAAAAGCAGCGGGGGTCTCATAAAACGCCCCATGTATCTTTAGACCTCAGTTATTTAAAACGTGCTTTTCTTTTTTTAAAAGGGAATTCCAAAGTCATAACAATAAAAGGTAAAACAATTTTGCTTTTTTTATCTCTTTATATGCAAAGATTGGTGTAGAAATACAATGTGCTTTGTATTTAGTGATAAAAGAGGTACAAGGGCAAAGCGGGTAGCGCTCCTGCTCCATACCTTCAGGGACGTGGGTTCATTTCCCTGACTTGTGACTGTGCACGACATGCTTGTCATTGCTGTCATCAGATTAACAAGATGGCTAACACCACAGCTGAAGGAAAAGGATGAATATATTAGTGTAATGTGTAGTGCATGAGAGTTATAAAAGCTCTGCAGCGGGTGTCGAACCCCAGGCCTGGAGGGCCGAAGTGGCTGCAGGTTTTCAGTCTAACCCTTTTCCTGATCAGTGAGCAGTTTTCACTGCTAATTCACTCCTTAATTTTAATAGCCCTGTTTTGGAGGATTCAGTCCTCTGAATTGATTTCTTTTTTCATTAAATGATAGCCAAACAGAAATGAGATGTGAAACGAGCCAACAGATGACCAGCTAAACTGGGATTTCAACCTCCAACCAGTCCCTTAATGAGAAGCTGATTCCTGCTGTTAATTAAACCCGTTATTTAATTCCATGGCTTGTTGCTGCTCTCCTTCTGCCACTACAGACATTTCCAAAACTGTTATTTTTTCTGTTTTTTCTAAGAACACCATCCAAATGTTTTAGTGACCTGAGAGATCAGCCTTACTGAGACATTCACCTTTCTTTATTTTTAGATATTGTGTGATGGGCACAGGTGAGCTTGCTTTGTGTCTCATTATTGTTTGGCTGCTAATTAAGGAAAAAAAGAGACATCTAATAGGGGCCTGATTCAAGTTAATTAAAACTAAGGCAAAAGAAGTTAATTAGCTGCCAAAACTGGTCACTAATGAGGAAGATGATTAGAATGAAATCCTGCAGCCACTGCGGCCCTCCAGGACTGGAGTTCGACACCTGTGCATGCCTCCGATCAACTCAGCTTCTAGTTGTAGTATCATGTTTGGCCAGTTTGTATGGTCTTGCTTTTGACATACTGAGGTCTCCAATTTCTATACAAAGACATGCAGACTGGCAGCAAGAAAATGGCAAACTGGGTATGTGTGCCTTGTGATCAACCAGTGTCCCATTCATGGTTGGTTCCTACCTTGTCTGGCACCCTGTAACAATCTTTTGGAAAAAGAAAAAAATGTATTGTCACCCATGTGTGTTACAGGAGTTTGCAACGCCAAATAAGACAAAAGAACTGGAAGTTGACATTTATTTATGAACTTGCCTCAGCTAGAGCCACATCTGCCAGCAGACTCTTGGACTGGAAGGAACAAAGAATCCTGACTTTATTGATTTCTTTCGATTTCCTTTCATACAGCATTGGTGTCATTAAATGGGGTAGACTCTGACCTATTATGTTTGTTTTCTTCAATATATATACCAACCAACCATTTTCCAACCCGCTGAATCCAAACACAGGGTCACGGGGGTCTGCTGGAGCCAATCCCAGGCAGGGTGCCAACCCACCACAGGACACACACACACACAATGGCTAATTTAGAATCACCAATCCACCTAACCTGCATGTCTTTGGACTGTGGGATGAATCCGCAGCACCCAGAGGAAACCCACGTAGAAACGGGGAGAACATGCAAACTCCACGCAGGGAGGACCCGGAAGCGAACCCAGGTCTCCTAACTGCGAGGCAGCAGCGCTACCGTGCCGCCCCACTTTATATATATATTGTTAGGGACAGCCAGAAGTCTCACCTGGCCAGGATACCCACAGCTAGAAAGGATCTGGACAGATAGCATGCACAGGCATTGTCTACCCTGGACTGTTAGATGTCAGCCCCTTGGTTTGCAGCAGTGCCACAGATTCTCACAGGGAACCATGGGAACTGGAGCTCTCCGACTCAGCCCTGTTGGGCTCCGAGGGTGTCGCAAGACTGCAGAGCCCTACTTTGTCAGGATCCAGCCTTACTGGGAAGTGCTCCCAGGCCAGACCTGTTGACACCAGAAGTACTCCCGGGTTTTGTATAAGAGGAGCTGCCTGCCACAACTCCGGGAGCCAGAGTTGGGAAGAGAAGAACGAAGCTTACTGCGAGGAGTGGAGCAGGCAAACAGAGACAGAGAGAGAGAGGAAGAGTGCTGGGTGCTTTGCTTAACTTGTATTGTGGTTGGGGTGTGGAAAACGCTGGCTGGAAGAGTTTCCCACAATAAAAAGGCCATTGTGCTTGCAACTTGAGTCTGCTGAAAGTTTGGTGAGCTGGAGATCCTCCTGGTGGCCACAATATATATACTCACAATATAGTATAATGCCATACCACACCGTTTTCAATGCCTGCTTATTCCTGAGCAGGGTCACAGGGCTGGAGCCGATTTCAGCAAGCATAAGGTTCAAGACAGGAACAACCCTTTGAGAAGGTGCCAATCCATTGCAGGGGAACACACACACACACTAGGGACAATTTAGCAATCCCTGAAAACCAGAGGACGAGTCCTAGGATAGACTAAAATGTCACTTCCAGTATGACAGCCCCAGGAGTTATTTAAACTTCAAGAGCTCTGGAAGTCTCTGCAATGGAGAAATCACTTGAGACTGAGACTTGCAAAGGACCTACAATGTCCTTGTTCTTGATTTCTTTTCCCTTTTCATTTAATCACCCTTATCAAACAGGGTACCTGGCTGGTCTCAAACCCGTCATGATATTCTGCTTGTTTATTTAAACGGGTTTACACTATATATAAACACACAAACGTCTACATAGTGCATTGTATACAAAAGTATACTTTATAATATACAAAAAAGCTAATTTTGAGTTTCAGAGCTTTCAAATAGAAATATTATAGAGAACAAAATATCTGTGTAGGATGTTTTATTCAGTAAAGTACAGAATTATTCACAGGTCTGAATAGTTATCCAAGATGCTGTATATAGAAATGCCCAGATATGCTGTCTGTACCCTTATATATATACGTGTGTGTGTGTGTGGTTTAAAATACATGTTCTATTAAAATATAAGTGTATTATGAAGCCACCGCAGCAAGACATCATCTAATGAATCCCCACCTCTTCTTGTTTCTTACACTTTTTAAATATGTAAGATCTCCTGAGGCTGCCCCTTTACTGTCCTGAAGTTACTCACAAGTGACTGTGATCACCTCTCTCTGTAAGTATCTTTGGATGGATTGACTAATAAATCCAAAGTCCATCAACAGAGTCCATTTGTATGGACATCACCTGCCTCCTCACTATTTCGTCATAAGGATGAACCACAAAAATAGGAGGCATTGTGGTAATATTATGAGGAGTACAGTTCCAGGTCTGTTGGGTTTACCACTTCTGCCAGGCCTAATATCCCACCAATTCATCCATTTTCCTGACCCATTTATCCAGGGGAAGGTTGGGTTGCGGGGCATCTGGTGATTATCCCAGCAAGCTTTGGGCACAAAGCAGGAATGATGCTTTATCAGGGGACCAGTCTACTGTAGGGAGAACTTTCTCTATCTCTCTATCACACACACACACACACACACACACACACACACACACACATAATCTGGGGCCAATTTGGGAGGGGTAACTCACATAACCTGCAAGTATTTGGACTGTGAGAGGAGAATGTAGCACCTTGGACAAAATCTACAAGGACATTGTGTTCCTCCAATTCATCCATTTACTGAAACTTCTTAATCCAATGATAAGATTGTAGGGAGTGGGAGCTTATTATTAAGTTCAAGCCATGGTGATGGAGCACATGAAAAATCAAAAAGGTGCCCAATGGCTTTTTGTTTTTATTGCCAAATGCTGAAGGACTGTCTTGTAAAAGGCACTATTAGAAATGAGTGATGGATAGCTGTACTCCTGAAATGCATCAGAAGGATGTTCTCGCAGATTCTACCTGAAGGCTAGTTCTCATCATGTAAGGCAGACATGAAAAATAACTTCCCAGTGAGTACAAATGATAAGCACAATCTTGCTTCTTAAAAATTGTCACCAAGACAGTTCAGTTTTGTCATTCGGTAGGATTTTCCTAATAATTTGCCTTGAAATCACCCAAAGCATAAAAGAAATCATTGTTCATTTTCAAACAGCTAAAGAGTTTGGCTAAGATATTTGGGGCATGTTTAGAGTTGGCTGGATTAGCTTTTTTCTACAGGTTCGAGAGTAAAATTCAACACAGGATATTAATTAGAGCAATAGAAATGTAATCCTGACAAGAAATTGGGCGTATTGAGTAAAAAGTCCCTGAGCACAAAATGATTTAATGTACCGAATGCCAGTCTTTTGGATGTTGGATGTGTTTTGAAGAAAAAAAAAAAAAAAATTCAAAAGCAAGAATTCCCTCAAGTGGCTGCTCATTCTTTTCTGGCAGGACACCATAGCAAGCTTGAAAACAGAAAAAGCAGGCACATCTATCAGAAAGCAAACAGTAGCCTAAACCTCTCATAAAGAGGCATGAAATGCGGAACATGTTTCAGTCACACCTCATTAATTAAAAATATTTTTGTGTATTTCTTTTCTTGGTTTTCATAATAACTGTGCTGAAAATGTTTAGATGACTTTCAAGTACGGTTTCGGTGTTCTTGAATTTATATTGACAGTGTACAAGGACAGAGAAAGGGAACCTATCCGGAAAAGAAGAGCCTAGAAATGAATTATCCTAAATGGTTGTGTAGCTAAGGCATTCAAACTCCACAGAAAATGAAAGCATGCACTTTGAGAGCGAACCTTTCCTTTGCCATTGTGCTAATGAGATAAAGAACCCAAATATATGCAGTATATGTTGTGGCCACTAGAGGGCATCAAAAAGCCCCAAAACAGACACAACTGCACAACAATGGCCCCAGGTGCAAATGACTTCTTATTTTCACAGAATACCTTGTAACAGCTTTATCCTTTGACAATTAATACAAAGGCATTTTCTTTTTTTATTTTCTTTCTACACTCCTCCCAGGTGAGCTTTGTCCTCCTCCTCTCCTGTCTCCAACTCCCTAGGCTATGGGCAGGGCATCCTTTTAAACCCGACCCAGTATTACTTCAAGTGTCAAACCATTGTCTTCAGGAAGCACTTTCAGGTTAGGCCAGAACCACCATGGGACAGTTGGAAGGACAACTACCCCTTGGTGGCACCCATGGAACCCAACAGGGAAGTTCTATGAAACCACAACTCCTTTGCTGCCCTGCGGGTATCCAGATGAGGCTTGCCAAGAGTGATGTTGCCACCTAGTGTGCTGGAAAATAACTTGTGCATGGGAGGCTGTCTCCAACTGCTCCTCACTTCCTTTGGACTCCCAAACAGGATGGTTGGCATTCCTTTATGCTCCACAATTTATACAGACCATTAATCATTGAGGCCTCCCACCTGAGTAAGAGAGTTCTTTTCATCGCTGCCCGGACATCAGTCCATCTGTTTATCCCACCATACCTGCATACATGTATAATACCAGTCCTGCCTCCCTTCCAGACCATCCATTAAATTGTCCTCACAGCAAGGCAATGCAAGGGGGTTCATCTCATCAAGGATACAAGTAAATCCATGACAAAATGTATCTCTCTATTATAAAAGGAAATCCTGGTATGAGACTTTCTCGAAGATAATTTCAACTCCCGCGAGAGATCATTTCAGGTCCTGCGACAAGAGAGTCTTTTTGCCAAGAGAGTTTGACAAGTCCTGCCCTCCTCTCAAACATTTGCAACCACGCCCGTGGTCCAATCACTTCTCATTCATGTGAATGCTATTGTCAGACACAGTTCCTGCGCTCTCAGCTCCAAGTGGGGTCGGAAATAAAAGACAAAGAGTGGAAGACAAAGTAGAACGTTGTAAAGAGGTTCAAAAACATTGGCGTGATACACATGCAGAGCAGGTTAGAGATTATGAAAGTACTAAAATTCAAAAGTCTCAAAAAACTGAGAGTAAAGATCACATTAGCACTAACAAATGGAAATTATTACTTGGTGAAATAACGGAACAGCAAAAAGAGATATGGACATTTGGACGATATGACAGAAATATGTAATTATTATTTGGCTTTAAACTTTAAGTCGGAGACTTGTAGATTGTCTAATTCATATTGCCATCAGGGAAAAGTAGTGTTTCTTCCCAATGAAGAGGAGTATCCGCAAGAATTAAAATATTTGTTGTTTGGTGAAAGTGAAATCCATATACGCGAGCGACAGAGACACAAAGTGGCTGGCACGTAGTACAGGCCAGGGGGTTGGCGAGCGAAGCGAGCAATAAAGTTAGATTTTGTGTGTGTGCTAAGTGCTGAGCTGCATGGAGTGCCTTCGTATCATACTATTGTACTTGTTGTGTTATATTCAGTTCTCTGTGTTGTGTTTTGTTGTGCTTTCTTTCTGAAATAAAATTTAATATAAATAAATAAATGAAATAAAATTGGATTAAGTTAGGTTGAGAATGCTATTTATAGGCTAACTAGCAAAATACTCGCGCTTCGCAGCGGAGAAGTAGTGTGTTAAAGAAGTTATGAAAAAGAAAAGGAAACATTTAAAAAATAACGTAACATGATTGTCAATGTAATTATTTTGTCACTGTTTCTTACGTCATCAATAAACAGCTCGTCTTCCTCTTTATCTGAGACATCACACACTGCATGCACGGGTTTACCTTTTCCAGTCCTGCAAAGTCAGTTCACGTGAGCCACTTGGAGTACATGCATCGAAGGTTCTCAGCTGTGCTTGTGCTATGTCGTGCGATCTTGCATTGGCAGGCACTCAATTACGTAGGAGGCGTGACGATGAGGGACGCAACTCCGCCTCACACGGTGACTGAGCTGCAGGCTATGGCCGTATATATGTACGTAAGTAGGTTCCAGTTATGACCGTTATGCGTAGAATTTCGAAATTAAACCTGCCTAACTTTTGTAAGTAAGCTGTTAGGAATGAGCCTGCCAAATTTCAGACTTCTACCTACACGGGAAGTTGGAGAATTAGTGATGAGTCAGTCAGTCAGTCAGGGCTTTGCCTTTTATTAGTATTGATATACAATACCGGCAGCCACATCACAGCTTCAGACTCTCATCTCACACCCGTTGTGTGGAGTTTACATGCTATTCTCTAAATGTGTCCAAATGTGTGTGTTTTTTCTGTTCCGAGTACTCCAAAATTCAATTGGTAGCTCAGAGTTGATCACATATATTAGTATGTGCCACCCTGAGATGGCCTTACAACCAGTACAGGACTGGATGTTCATTTAGACCCAATTTTACCTAAATTGGCCTCGCCTTCCCCTAACACTAGTTTGGAATAAACAGTTTTTGAAAATTGCTGGAGGAGTAGTACATGTGATGTCATGTGATGCCTTGGATTCCCTGTTGACTCTGTTGCTTGGCAACCAGCCTTCTCTTAAAAAAAGATCCAGTTTTCACTGGCTTTCAGTTTAAGAGCAAGTAGATTCAGAGTGGATTTCATGTCGAGTGTGTAATGCTTTTGTTTCCTGACTGATCTAAACATTCTTGACTTGTGTTAAAAAATTCTGAGTATCATCTTAGTTAAATATTAATAGTCTGGCATATCTATTAGAGTGCTGAATCTATTTTGTTCAATTACAATTGTGTCATTTTGACTAGACCAATCTTTGGATTCAGTCTAATACTCCTTAAAGGTGCAGTGACCAGCAGTCCAGTGTAACCTAATAAAAACTGCAGGCATTCATCCCTTACTCGAAGCTTATTCAAGCTGCAGATTGTTTCTGTCATTTAACAGCACTCATCTAACAAGCATTTGGATGAACTCGTTATAGTTAATTCAATTTTGTACATTTGTCATTTTACTTTACAGTACAATGAAATATTGTATATTATATTGTAACTTAAGACTATGAAAGAGGTTTTGACAAAAGCAGACTTCCCATAGGAATGAAAAATCAACAAAAGGGATCTCCTTAATATCTTTTTGGTTTCTCCTAGCCGATAATGAGATCAGAAGGAAATAAAATGGAGACATTTTCTTTTGTCTCATGCTTCTCAGATTTTTCTTCTGAGAAAAAATACACCAATATTTTCACAAGTGTCTGAGACTTTCCAAGTAGTGTCTTGATTTGATTTTTTTTTTAATTTGCATTGTGTACTCAGCAGTAGATCATGAAATGTATGGAAATTGTCCAGCATGTGCGAATAGGAAGAAGTTGTATGGCCCAAGTGAGGGTAATTCCACACCAGGCCAGGGGATGGCGGGGTGCACTAAACCTTCTTCTGTTGTCTCTGCAGACCAGCCGCAGGAAAACCTGTCTGACTCATCCCTGAAGACATCACTTCAGGTTCCGGCACCCAGGACGATGTCACTTCCCTTTCCAGTGCCTAGGATGATGTCACTTTCGGCTGTGACGTCAGAAGAAGGTCACTTCCGGTTCCCCTGCGTCACTTCTGGCCTTTACATTTAAAACCGGTATCTTTACAAACTCCATTCAGTTCATGTTTGGACTCCATCACAGACACTTCTGTGCTATTTCTAAACCCATTGCAGCCACGGGTGGCCGCCCCAAACCTTTATGAATGTGTCAAGTCTGATCTTTTCACAAGAGTTGTTTGTGATAATAAAACCCTTTACTAGGATTACAAAACTGTAGTCTTTGCTTTTGAATAGCACTATTAGTTGCTCTAATTTATATTGCTATGTTCCAATTAGACCAGACTCATTAAAGAAGAGAAGGCAGGCAGTGTGACATACTGGTTAAGACTTTGGGCTTCAAACCCGGAAGCTGTGTATTCCTATCCCACTGCTGACACCATTGTGTGACCACAAGCAAGTCACTTCATCTTCCAGTGTTCCAATTGGAAAAGTAAATGAAATGAATCTGATCTTATGTTGTAAGTCACCTTGAATAAATTCATCAGTCCAATAATAGGTGAAAAAAAATACGAAGACTAGAAAGAGATCTCGCAAAATGTAACATTATTTTCAAACCAAATTCTCAATTTTGACTTGTTTACCTCATCGTATCTCATATTTCCTTTATGCCTTAAGCTATTTCTCCTAAGGAATTTCAGGAGAAACATCTGTGACAAAGTTGATTATTAAATGGAACATAAATAAGAATCTCTGTTAAGTCTCATAAGCCGTCAAAGATCAACCTTTGAGAAGTAAAATTTTCATATGAGCATTCATCTTGTCAGTCCGCAACTCATCTGATGTTTGCAAAATAGCGTCAAGTTCATTTCTGATGGTCCTCAAATTGCAGCTATCAATTAGATTATTTGGATTTTTATGTTATCACCATCTTTATCAAGGAATCTTTTCTAAGTGTTTTGCAAAATGCACTCTAAAAAAGTGGTCCATCTATGCTTTCATAATCTAATTGAAGAACTCTTTTAAAGTAATAACTGAGCCCAGCCCTACAAGCTACTTTCGTAATCTGAAACTGACTGTCACATTATCGTCTCTTGCTTACTTGAGTTCCTTCAGTTTCAGATAAGGCTTCAAAAGTGTGTTGTGTACATCAAGGATGAAGCCCATTGACTTGTACTCGGCTGAATTTGTGTAAGCCAGCGTCAAATTAGCACTCTCAATGGCTTGTGGACTTTTACGTGTCCACTGCGACTCCAAAGTCCTTTTCATAAGGTGTCCTCACGAGTGTCAGCATCCCCTCTCTCGTCGCTTTATAATGATATTTCATATTTTCAACATTTATTTTACATTTATTTATATTAAAGTTTATCTTTCACATATGGGGTGGGGGGGGGCCCAAAATTTCCTGGAATCGGTCAACAGCACGGGCATAGAATGTAGTTATCAAATATGCTGCTGGGTATTGCATGTGGGTGGCGCAGTGGTAGCACTGCTGCCTCGCAGTTAGGAGACCCGGGTTCGCTTCCCGGGTCCTCCCTTCGTGGAGTTTGCATGTTCTCTCTGTGTCTGTGTGGATTTCCTCCGGGCGCTCCGGTTTCCTCCCACAGTCCAAAGACATGCAGGTTAGGTGGATTGTCGATTCTAAATTGGTGTGTTTGTGTGTGTCCTGCGGTGGGTTGGCACCCTGCCCGGGATTGGTTCCTGCCTTGTTGGCTGGGATTGGCTCCAGCAGACCCCTGTGACCCTGTGTTCGGATTCAGTGGGTTGGATAATGGATGGTATTGCATGTCTACAGTCTTCTTAATCATTTCGTCCAGTAGCATCGTGCTGAGCTGGTCGAGTGTGTATTTCTGGTGTTTATTCTACAATCATGTACGTGACTCAGATGATTTTCAAGAGACAATGATGATCACATTTTTGACATTGACAGACTTGTTGACATTTTGTTCACTGTGGACAGATTGTTTAATCACTGGAGATCCACTGAACTACTAAGGCATCTACGGGAAAGTACAGAAAAAAAAATTGCACATAACAACACACCTGCATACACTGCGTCGTGAAAGAGTTCTTAACCAGAAACAATGTAGTGCTGCTCTGCATCCCCGTATTCAACAAAATCTCACTCCCTGTAACTTCTTTGTGTTCCAAAACTAAAATTGAGACCAATAGGAAAAAGGTGTGCTGCCGTGGAGAAGAAATCCTGGAAAAGGCTCAAGATATGGTAACAAAGCAGGAGTACAAGAAATGCTTCCAGGAGTGGGAGAAGCCCCGGGACAAGTGTATCACATCTCAAGGAGAGTATTTTGAAAGTGATTAAAACGGAATTGTTGATAGTTTTATTAATATAGGATTATTTAACAATTTCTGGAAATTTTCAGTTCCCCCTCATATTTACTAAAATCAATATTCTGTCCAGGTCCATCTGTAATCATTCTCCAGACTCTAGGCTATGTTCTGCTCCATCTACTTTAATATCAAACACAAACTTAAACAGCTTGTCAGTTACTGTATTTATTAAGATCATTTATTTACATTAAAGCCACTTACGGATCCAGGGCTGACTTTTTAGAAACCCAACATTTAACAGTTACCTCATCTGGATAAAGTTCACTGGATCTTAGTGCTATAACTGGTTATTTTTAGTGCTCAAGCAAATTTGATAGTAATTTGTATGCTGTGCCAGGAATCTTTGATTCTTGGAATGCAATCACTTTTTCTCTCCTGAGGTACCTTGTCAGGAAAATTTTGAAACACAAGATAAATAACAGTTAAGTACACTGCGATCAAATGATTGTTTTACTTCATGATAAAATTTAACATGGTACTAAATTTTTCACAAATATCCATCAGCCCAGCAGTGTGAATCATTGAACTGATGTGGTGTGTCAGGGTGTCAGATTTTTTATAAATTACTTATCCATTTTCAGAATGTATTCCAGCAAACCATATGTTGAATCAGATGTTTTGACATTCAATGATTCTAAATATTTGGTCAGAAATATGTAATTTATATTTGAAAAGTTTGTTTTCCCGAAGAGTGCTGCTACTTTTGAGCTTTTGTATTTGTCATCTTCCTAGCAATATTTCCCAGAATGCTCCAGAATGCGCTTGTTGGTGTCGTCATTGAAGCGACGACTTAAAGATTGTTCTCAGCAGTTCCCAGGGTATCTGAGCTTTACAGATACTTTAAACCCTGTTTCGCTGTGTTGAAGAGCTTCATTTTTTCCCTTCTTAGTTTTTCAATCTCTGATCTTGTATTTTTGACTTTGATTCCTGGTTCTCGTTTTAATTTTGGTGCTTTGATCGTGTTTTCTCCCAGTTTTGCCTGTTCATTAACTATGATTCTCCTTTGTTTTTACTGTCTCTTGTGAGTCAGTACATGGTAAATTTAACCTTTTTGATTGTTGGTGATATGGATAAGAAGTCACCTTGTATCTTTGAAACCGTAATATTAAACAAAAGTATTAGTATGGAATCTAGAGAAATTACGGTAATGTACGAGGTGTGGCAGAAAAGTAATGAGACTGGCAACACTGCAAGCGATCTGGCAACGCTGCGCTGTTGTCCTTGATAGAGCACGTGTATCAGTACCCTCCCATAGCTCAGTGCGAGTTTCAACTCCTTCCGTTAACTACGTGATTTTTGTGACTGCTATTAGCGAAGTTGTGTTTTTGGTTGTGCGTCACGCAAAATGGAACAGCGGAATTTGGAGCAACGTTGTGCCATTAAATTTTGTGTTAAGCTTGGAGAATCGGCAAGTGTGACGTTTGAAAAGTTAAAACAGGCCTATGGGGAACATTCTTTATCCCGAGCTCAAGTTTTTCAGGGAGGCCTTCAACTTCGAAAACCAATGAAAACATCGAACGTGTGAACACTCTTGTGAGATCAGACCGTCGTTTAACATTAAGAATGTTGAGTGAACAATTAAATTTGAACAGATTTACCGTTCATCAAATTTTGACTGAACATTTGCACATGCGAAAGGTCTGTACCAAAAAGGTGCCGAAAAACCTCACAATTGAGCAGAAGGACAATCGAAAAAACGCATTCCTCTGGTTCCCCAGCCCCCTTATTCACCTGACCTGTGACTTTTTCCTTTTTCCTAAACTGAAAAATGTCCTCAAAGGACGTCATTTCGGGACTTTAGAAAACATCCAAAAGAGTGTAACGGACATGCTGAAGACCATACCGGTTGAAGACTTCCAGCGCTGCTACCAACAGTGGGAACAACGTCTCCATCGGTGTGTAGCTGCCCAAGGGAACTACTTTGAAGGGGATAACATTGATGTTTGAAAAAAAATAAAAACTTTGGTAAATAAAAAATCAGTCTCATTACTTTTCTGCTACACCTCGTATGTGTGTGCAAGAGTGCCCGCCGATGGACTAGTGTACCATCCAAGCCTAATACCAAAATTATTATCATCTTTGCCAGGAACTGAGACTTAAAGAGTGGATGGATCGACGGACTTATGAAATGCCTGTAACTATACTCCGGACTCATAACTGAATTTATATGATCTATCTATTCATTAATAGCCATCATAGAAACTTAGAAAAAGTTTTTTTCTTCTTTTTTTACCCCGATCAGTTCTTTTTTATATTTTAAAGGGACCAACATGCTCTCATAATCCTACATTAAATCTAATTATTACTCATGATGGTGACATTCAAAACATAATCATCTATTCTCTTAATTAAACCATTTCAGGTCAGGATTTAATTACCTTTGATCTTCTATTGCCCTTGCCAATAAATTGAAAGGTTAGAAGTAGAATAGTGTGCCATCTACATAATAACACTACTTGAAGATTCACATTGATTCTGACAGCCTAAAATCATAATTTTAAGGGGAGTGTACAACAGGTTACAAAATAATTATAGCGACTGCTAAATTAGATGGATAGAGAACAACAAAAGCATACAAAAAGTCGACCCGTCATCATGGTCTGAGAGCATTAAACAATATAAGAAGGGCTACCCTAAAGAATAATTCACATTAAGTAATGAAGACTTATGAGTGCTAGGAGAGGCTCCAGGTGCTCCTTAACTCTTCCCCGGAAGATGGATGGACTGAAACAGTTCTCACATCTTATCTGAGGAACCAATTAACAGAATGAATAAATGTGAAATAGTACACACAAAATGATTTCCGGCATTCTTTCTTATTCTTTATAAGATCACACTTCAAGATCTCATACTGCTGAATCAAGTCTTTTCAGTGCTTATACACCATTTTTGTAATGTTAGGTTAATGACAGAGGAGGGAGATCTACTAATAATTTCCAAAATTAAATGTGCTGCCATCCTCTTTGATCAGTTTGAAGTGCTTTAGATAGCTAAATTAATGTTATCATCCTTGCAAAGACCACCTGGAATGTTTACAACTAGTCAGCATTATTATTATTAAGTGCCATGGCAAATGGTTAGCACTATTACTGATATAACCAATGCAATTGATCTCTAAAGATGGCCAAATAGGTCCAAGTAGCTACATAAGTAAGGTGGAGGTCTTATTGTGGGGCAACAAAGCAGGAGTTAATGTGTTAACGTCTGATAAATCAACAACCGAAACATGAAGTTGATAATAAAACCAAGTGAGAAAGGCTTGAACAGATGTGGACAGGAAGTGACTTTGTATCTTTCAAACTGTAAAGTTTAAAAAAAATGGAAATTGAATCAAGCAAAATTATATTAATATTGGTGCGTGCGAGTGTGCCCTATGGTGGACTGGTGTACTGCATAACTCCAAGCTGCAGCTTAGAAGGAATTGGGTAACATTTACCAGAGTGTTAGAAGGCATGTGATCAGGCATGTGAAATAAATGCCTTACTCTTCTTAGAAAGATAAAGTCTGTGAATGGTGGGATTACTGAACTGCTCTAAATCCATAAATAGTTCCAAGTCTGTCTAGATGGGCTCACCAGGAAATAGGCTTTGTCAGGGATGCCAGGGGTGACGACCCAGCCGGAACGCCTTGAGGGACCGGAAGAGGGCGTGCACCCACCTTGGATCACGTGGGGGCCACCACCTTGGTTGCTTTGGGGACCACGGGTTGAGGGCTTGGAAGCCCAGCCCTGTAGGAGCCCGTGGTCACTGCCAGGGGGGGCCCCAATGCCTTGGGAACCCTGGACCTCAGCACTTCCGCCACACCAGGAAGTGCTGGGGGGAAGAGAAGCGGGGACACCCGGAATGCTTCCAGGAGTACAGCCGGCACTTCCGCCACACGCGGTGATTGCCGGGGAGCACCTGGAGCATATCCAGGTGAAGATAAAAGGGGCCGCCTCCCTTCATTTGAGGCTGGAGTCGGGTGGAAGCAGGACGCAGCAGGAGGAGCGAGAGTGGAGGCGGCCAGAAGAAAGGCAACGAGTGTGAGAGGCCTGGACTTTGGGGACTTGGGGTTTGTGTGCACGGATCTTTATTGTAAATAGTTGTGTAAATAAACGTGTAGTGGTGGAATCCAACATGTCTGCCTGTCTGTGCCTGGGTTCCGTTCACAGCTTGGAGATGTCTTCAGCCATTGGCCCATAGAGACTGGAGATGAGAGGTGAGTTGGGATTGAATAAGAAAAGGAATATGAAGGCCAGAATCTGAGAAAGAGGAAGAGGTGGGAGGTGAAAACAGAAGTGCTTGGGTGTGGAACTTTGGTGGCCAAGTGTAGAAGACCACCTGCCAAGGAGAATAAGCCCACGAGATAAAAGTGCTTTTCTTCTTGTTTTGTTCATTCATTCCGTATTTTATGTTTCTCCCTTTGCGCATCCATTCCTTATGGTGCTTATTCATTTTTCTAGAATTTGACCTACTTAACATCATTGCAACAGCTACTTATGATATTACAGGATTCAGTATTCTATTCCACAAAATGGAGAATTATACCTAGCTAGCCATACTTATCAAATGAGTTACAGAATGTCCAGAAGTGTGATGACAATCCCACATTATTTGTGTGTGAACTCAGTGATAGAGCACCTCAGGCTGCACCTAATGCTGCTTTATCTCTGCATACTACATTCACAATGTCCATCCATCCATTAATGCATTTTATACCCCATAGGTCCAGCCCAGAGTCATGCATCAGGCCATCACTGTAAAACAAGAATCATTCAAACAATTTAAATCAAGTCCTAACCAAAGACAACAGGAAGCTGAAAATGATCCTAACAGCATCGAACATGGAGTGAACATGCCAAATCAATAGGCTATGTGCAAAATGTCACAAACAAAACAGAAAAAAAAAACAAACAGGGAACAAAATACTTGCAGATCTCACCAAAAAACTTAATTTGGCACGTAGTGATGCATTTGTTTGGGCACATGGGGAACTAGAACAAATGTTTATATTGTTCAGCATTTGCTTGTATGCGTGAGTGGCAGCCAAATGGATGACAAACATTGTCCAGAGCAGCCACAGAGATAGCCTGGCTGCTTACACTTCACATTATTGGCACAATTGTTATTTTATGTTATGCACATTTGTGCCATTCTAAGCTGAAGAAAAAATATGAAAATTCCTACATAAATTTGTGTTGAGAAATGTACACCACTAGGGTACTGAAGATAGACAATCGCTTTAGTTCATTAAAAATACAGTTTTGAAATTTGCACTTTGTTTTTTAATGTGTTTCCATGCAACCCATTCTGTCATGTATTCTCTGTACATTATTTTTCCATTATAAAGCATATCCTGCCAGCATTACGCACAAGGTAAGGAGTGCCAGTTGTAAGACGCTAGGGGTCGCTGTTGTCCCTTTGAAACCTAACAGACAGACACACAGGGCACAGGTTAAAAGCACAAAGTATTTTTAATTCTTCTCTTCTCCAATAGTGCTCCCCAAGTACCACAGCCACAGTAAAGAGGCAAGTAAATAAGTACAATTCTTAATAATAATAATAATTCTCTCCTCCACACCTCCCAGCAAGCTCTGTCCTACACCTCCCGACTCCGGCTCGCCTGCTGGGTCTTCAGCAGTCCTTTAACGATTTCAGGGCGAATGTCGACTTTTGTCGAAATTCAGGAGTAGAGGACGGTAATCAGCCGTAAAACTTGCTGCTTTGTTTTAGTTCGGCTCTCTTTGCTATTAGCTTCGTTGGTTTGACCTCGATTCCCTGCGCATGCGTGAGTAGCGAAGAGCAAACGACGTCTAAAATGGCACCAACATCTGGTGAGAGACCGAAGCGATTGCACAAAGCAAAATACTCCTTGGATGACGTTTTGCATTTATTACCCAATTGGACTCTGATTTATTGGACTCAATATGATGCAAGTGATCTGTAGATGGAAGTGAGGAACCGGCTTCAATTGATCGATCACCAGCTGATCATGGTGCTGAACACGCTTGTGCTGATGCGCCTACTGCAACGTTTGCCTGGGAGGATCACCACTTACAATTACAAGAGGTACAAACCAGATTGTGTCGTACTGCCATAAAAAGACAGCCAGGCAGCCAGCCTGCCACACATTTCTACTGGCCATCGAGCTGCTCCTTCAGAGACCCTGAACAGGCGCCGACAGTAGCCACAGCAACAGACATTTTACACTGATTTGCATGTGAAACCTTTGGCTTGTGTGCTTTTCAGAAAAGTGAGTTGCCTGCAAAGAATATTCAGCTCTCAAAGAGTTAAATAGTCCTTGACACGGATGTGCTTCTGCTCTTCCGTCCACATGACTTGTCAGCATTTCCGGGTGAGACAGAGAATTAAAGTTCTTAAATCAGCCCGGAAGTACTCCCCCAGTCCTTCTTCACCACCCCCTGGCAGCACCCATGGCACCCAACAGGACTGAGATAGCGAACTCCAAGTCCCAGAATACCCTGTGGGAATCCGGGGCACCGCTATACTCCAGGGGAGCTGCCATCTAGCGTCTTGGGAGTGGCAGTGTCCTACAAAAGTTGCTGGCCGTCTCTTACACAGTACACCACAAGATACCCACTCACCTACCCACCATCAGTTCAAAATCACTTAACCGAATCTGTATGTTTCTGGGATGATGAAGACTCCCTGAAAAATTCTCTTGTACATGTGGAGAAGGCAGAAACTCCAAAAATGCAGTGAATGGATTGAACCACAGCCACTGGAAGGAAAATCTAGACAAGTACAGGCCATTCAGCCCAACTTAGCTCACCAGTCTTTTCCACTAAATTCTTCTAAAATAACACCAAGTTGAGTTTTGAAAGTTCTTAAAGTCCTACCGTCTACCAGTACTTTGGTACTTTATTCCAAGCATCTATGGTTCTCTGTGTAAAGAAAAACTTTGTAACGTTTCTGTGAAATTTACCCTTAACAAGTTTCCATCTGTGTCCCCGTGTTCTTGGTAAACTCATTTTAAAGTCACAGTCTCGATCCACTGTACTAATTCCCTTCATAATTTTAAACACTTCAGTCATGTCACCTCTTAATCTTCTTTTGCTTAAACTGACAAGGCTCAGCTCTTTTAATCTTTCCTCATAATTCATCCCTTGTAGCCCTGGTATCAGCCTCTTCTCTGGACCTTTTCTAGTGCCGCTATGTTCTTTTTGTAGCCTGAAGACCAAAACTGCACACAGTACTCAAGATGAGGCCTCACCAGTGCATTATAAAGGTTGAGCAGAACTTCCTTGGACTTGTACTCCACACATCGTGCTATATAACCTAATATTCTGTATGCCTTCTTAATGGCTTCTGAACACTGTCTGGATAATAGAGTCCACTACGACCCCTAAATTCTTCTCATAAGGTGTACTCTCAATTTTCAGATCTCCCATTGTGTATTCAAACCTAACATTTTTACTTCCTACATGTAATACTTTACATTTATTGACATTAAATGTCATTTGGAAGTGTGAGGCAGTGGTGCTAACCACTGTGCCACCACGGTGCCTCTACATTTAATCCATTCACTATGAACTTATTTTCCCACTGTAGGGTCTCAGGGGTTGGAGCCAGCCATGTGGAAGACAGGAACTAGATTCGGATGAGGTGTCAGTCCATTGCAGGGCAGCCCCACACTGACACCTTTATTCTCTTATTGTACATATACTCACTTAATAAACTTACATCTTTTTCTAATTTGTAGATCACTGCATTAAAAAAACTGAATACCATTTTCTAGTTTTTAAAGAAGTCGATATCCTGTAAGTCACCTTCAGTCAGTTGGCTAATCACACACTAGTTAAATTACATTTAAATCCCATAAAATGAAGCAGTTCCTGAGTGCTGCCTGATGCTTGCCAGGGTTGCTGCTTGGCAGGTGTCCATGTGTGCGTGTCTTTTCTCTCCCTCTCCCTTAATAAAAGTATTGGGATTTGCTGCATTGTGGTGTTTTTCCATGGCATGGGAGATCCTCTGCTCCCATCCGTACAAGCGAACTTGGCTGCGCTCCTTGCAATATCAGCAAACTGCAAGAACCACAAATTCATCTTGTCTGGATTCCATGCATGCTTAGAAAATAGAACTGTGTCTTTTCTGCCCTGCAACTCAGTAAGAGCTTACTGGTTAATGCTAATGGAGGGAAGTGTGAAAAAAGTATCTGAATTAAAAATATAAATCACAACTAGTGGTAGTTTTTCATTGGGTAGAAGGATTTATAATGGTCAAAATTAACATGACAATGAGTCATCAGCCAGTAGCACACATCTTAACACTTTCAAGTATGATGAAGAGGTGAGAATAGCCTGGGCTCCCAGCTGTCAAACCCCTTCTTTCATATTTTAACACATGTGAACAGCAGGTAGAGTGACTCTAAAAATAAAATGACCACTGTGTTAAAAAAAGACTCTGCAGGAGTGTTATTTATGGCAGTGTTTCTCAGCTTTCTGGTGTCTTGACCCACTTTTCTCCAGCAAGAACAATCATCAGAGCAGGGGGAATGGAAAGGGGGCCACTTTGGTGAATTGAGTGCAGTTGTCAGAACAGTGGGGGGATCAAGCATGTGATTCACTTCGCAGCACACTGTGACCCACTGCCATTATAAGCAATAGTAACTCGCGAGCCACCGGTGGCAGCCCATGGCCCAAACGTGGGTGCATTCAAATGGATGAGGAACACCGATTCATGGGACTCTTGGCACAGTAAGGGATTGCTGAGGACAGCAGCGCTGTCTTCAGCCTTGTCTTTTCTGAATGGTCATTAAAGAGTAATTATGCTAATCATTGCCACCAACTTTTACACCCACAACAATGTAATGTAATGGTAAAATCTGTCACTAGTGCAAAAGGAAGTATTAAGAAAATCAAGCACCATTTGTCAAAAGGAATAGGGCTAAAGAAAAATGTGTTGTGTCGCTACAGTCCAACTGTGTCTTTCTATTTAGAATTAAAACTTCCAGGAGATGCAAGGGCTTCTTATTGGTTTTAGCTTATTTAAAGTAATGGGAAAATGTCCTTGTTGACCTGGCTGTTTAAGTATTTCACATACTTGTGGGACACCTGGATGGACGAAGCAACCAGAAAACAGCATCATCTGGGGGTTTTCAGGCTGACTTAATCAGTATTGTGCATGCACTACCAAATATACTCACGCATAAGTCGGGTCTTGAAATCCAAAAAATCGATCCTAAAATCAGACCCCGACTTATAGGCCTGTTCAAAAATACGACACTTAATTTTTTTTGTTTTGTATATCTTCTTGCCTACTCCAGTCTTGCATCAGTTTCACAGACAAATCAAATTTTGTTGTAGCAGCACAGTTACCAATTTCTTTTGCTGCTTCAACGTCATTTAATTTAAAACCAGTTTCTTATTTACTTCTGATCGAACGTTCCATCGTACATAAGGGATACTCTTATGATAGGTAGAAAGGTATATGAGGGTGTGAGATACCAAAAAAACAAATCAGTGCAAATGTTGCTTCGGAACATTGCAGTGTGGTCATGTGGGCACAATAGAGAGAGAGAAAAAGAGAGAGAGAGGTTAGGAGCACACTCTGATACAGCGCATTGCCACACCAACATTGAAATAAAGGCAGTGTGCTCCGTGGTTACTCTCTCAGGTGGGTGTTAGCACATCATAATCTCTTGGATCAATAGCGTGGGTTTTCCGCATTCGACTTATACGACCAACATTATGAAATACCACAAATTTTGTGGTAAAATCAAGTCTCCTGACTTATCCGTGGGGGAA
>JANRMT010062840.1:9905899-9919161 GCA_026402145.1 Polypterus bichir lapradei | reverse complement strand
TATATATATATATATATATATATATATATATAAAAAACCAATTACAAAAGACACATTCATTCTGTGGTTTTGCTTCGGATGCAGAACTGAGAGGACTCAATAGTTTAATAAAGGCTTAATACTCAGGCCTTTAAGCTACTGATTCCACAGGTTTAAGAGCAGGAATTAAAAGGAATTAAAATCAATATGATGGGCATGTAATATACTGTAGGTGTCAGTACACCGGTGAAATATGGGGAGGGGTTCATGGAAAGTGGGTGGAGTCAAAGAGATGCCTCTGACAGGGACGTCATCTTAAGGGCTTCAGTATGTCTCAGATCACTGAATCCGTCAGAGGTTTCGGACTGTCTTGCCTGCAGCTGGACTGTCTTGCATCTAACTGGGGAAAGGGCTTTGTAAAGTTTTGTGTATCCTTGGTACATAATCCACCATCACGGTGCTAGATAAAGTGACCATGAAGTCAGTAAGACCCAGCCAGCCCAAAGGCATGGATACTGTCTCTTTAGTGTGGACTATAATAATGTCTACTTTTCCTCTGATTGACATGAAGCAAAGGCATGTGGGCAGGTAGAGCTAATTAGGGTCAGAAATATGCTCAGATAAGGTAACCATCTCTTTGAAGGAAAACTGTGGAGGGCAAAGTGAGGCCGCAGATGGAGGAGGGAACTGGGAATGAAATCTGAGTGCAGGAGAGAAGAAAAGACGCAGTGAAGGTAAGAAACCAATGAGAAGTCCTCCAGCCACAAGTTAGGATATCACTTTAGAAAAACATAAAAACATTTTACAGATTAAACGCTAAAAGACCTCTGAAAGAAGGTGGAGGTGATGTTCTCCATACAGTGGCATGTTTTCGTTTTTGCAGCTTTAAACCCACAGCTGTGTAATGAATTCATGTGCTGTTAAGAATGATCATCTGCATCAGTGACATTTAAGCCACAGGGAACAGGCTTGCCGTTACATCGGGGACCTTTGCTGTTTTTTACTTTTGTCGTTTTGAACACTCTCTCTTTCTCTATAATGGACATCAAGTATTTTTTTTGATAAGTAAGTCCACAAAAAGGGTATCCTGTTACTGCTTGCTGGGTAATAGTCAGAAGATTTCAATCCTGTAATTCGGGATTCATGTGCAATGTTTAACTTTTACACCAAATACACCAAATGATGTCTTAGCTACTGGATTGTGACGTAAAACAAATGTATATTCTTCGTGAATGGCCCTTACATGTTACTGGGTGGCGAGCTATGTGTCTGTACATGGTCAATGGCACAGCATGTCCCTCACACTATCTCTTTATTATAATAAAAAAATCCTGGGACGAGACGTGACTTTTTCAGAGAGATACTTTCACATCCCGCGAGATGATAGTAAAGATCACATTAGCGCAAACAAACGGAAATTATTACTTGGTGAAATAACAGAACAGTGAAAAGAGATCGAATATATGGACGTAGGTGATATGCCAGAAGTATGTAGATATTGTTTGGCTTTAAACTTTAAGTCAGAGACTTGTAGATCGTCTAATTTGTGTTGCCATCAGGGAAAAGTAGTGTTTCTTTCCAATGAAGAGGCCTATCTGCGAGAATTAAAAGATTTGTTGTTTGGTGAAAGTGAAATCAACATACGCGAGCGGTAGAGACGCAAAGTGGCTGGCGTGTAGTGGAGGCTGGGGAGGTGGGTGAGCGAATTGAGCAGGGGGCGAAGCCCCCTAGTCTACTACATAATAAAGCACTACTATTTTTGTATGTGTATGTGTGTGGCTGTCTGTCTGGTCCCACCTAGCAATCTGTTTGGTCACTTTGGCTTTGATCTGATTGGTAATCTTAGCTTTGGTTGTTCAGTGGTAGGGATGTTGACACAATACATTAGAAGTACAAAGTTCAATTAATATTTTGTGAATTTTTACAAAAAGGAGTTAAAATAGAGCATTTCAATGACAACAACGTAAACAGCCTACCAAGTGGTGCTGGGTGGCTAAATACTAATAAGATGCAACCTGAGTCACAAGAACACAAGAAAGTATTTGCAAACATATGATTGAGTGGGTAGTGGGGGCCCATCTACAATTGGTGGTAGTCAAAAAGCAGACAGGAGGTGAACAGCAAGGCCCCTCAAAATGACAGAGCCTGAAAAGCTGGTTTTACACTAACGCCAGGCAAGAGAGGTTGAGATACCTGAGGATACCAAAGACAAATGCTGAGGGTACATATAGGACAAGAGATATCAAATATCAAATATTTTTTATACTTTCTATTACTTGTGTTGGACGTGTAGCATAGCTAGTTTTATTTAAAAATGGGGAACAGGCAGATGTCACCCACCAGGTCTTTGTGGGAGCATGAGAAGACTGCAGAGTTTTAGCAAAACATGAAATTCAAAAGAATCTATAAAAGAAAAACTACAATTAAAAAGTCTTTCTTTTTTAATAGGCACTCAATATCCCCATTCTTATTGAATAGCTTTTAAGACCTGCACCAAGTTTGGCTGGAGGCAACTAGGACAAGATATTTTTTTCTCACTGGTCTCTTAAAGTGTATTCTTATACTCTGTTTGCTCCAAATTATGAACACTGACTCCTTTAAACCTATTCTAGGATACCACATGGGAATAAAAGTGATAGTCACAATGGGAAGATAGACTGATTATTAAATACTTGCCCTCTTTATTCCATTGTGATAATGTCATGGGATTTAATGTCTCAGTTCTATCGGCTTCTTGTTTGCAGGCTGGATGATTTCTGATACACACTAACAGTTTGGACACATAAAAGGACAATGCCAGATAAGTCACCTGATGAGCTGCACACGGTGTATTGAAAAATGAAGCAGAACCTTTGGTGACAGCTTTCTTTGTCCTGACTTTAACTTAGCCTGTTCGGCTAGCCATACCTGTGGTTTTAATCTTTACCACTATAGCTGACTAACTCAAGAGCAAGGGTTAAAGGCAGTCTATGTTCGTAGTCGCATGTATACACACACACACACCTTCCCTGAATGAAGAGCATGGCTGAATTAATAAGCCATAAAAGCAGAACTGAGGGATACACATGCACACATACACACACAAGTGCACACACGCATCAAAAAAAACGAAGAAAAAAATTACAGATGCAGCTCACAGGGATGCAAGCCAACTGCTGAAAAGGGTAACTATGGAAACCAGAAAACCCAGGAGGCCATATTCCTTCCTTCACAAGTAAAGTGAGTAGTTAACTCTTTCTTCAGTGGCTGTGACCAAGCATTGTGGCAAACACAAGCCACTCAATGTGACAAAATGAGAAGGGGATTATTAGGAGGTCAGATTATCCTCTGTTAGGCTGCTAGAGACCAAGTCAGCCATGTTCATGAAGGCAATGACATATTTACGATGCACAAATGGGTAGAAAGGAAATTAAAAAATGTTTTACTGTTTAAGATCTGTTTTTGCTTTATAGACTAAACTACTTCAATAATATTCTCTAAATGCTTACTCCCAAAACATCAGCTGCCATTAAAGCCAGAAGCAATACATGGATCTATTAATCCTCTTTATATAATTCCAGCCAGGACAGTATGGGCACCTCAACCGAAATAGGATACCGGACCACCAAAATGTGCAGCAAAGACCACAAGATGACATTTCTTCTGACTGTGGGAAGAAATTAGTGTCCGAAAGGGAATACTCTTGTGACCTAAAGGACTATATGCCAATGTTTGTTCAGTCATAGTCTCCACCCACCTATTTTCCAGACAAGCTTAGTCTAATATGGGGTTATATAGAGAAGTCGAGCCCACTCCATGAACAAATTCTCTCATATATGAATGTTTAGAGTCAAATCATATACACAGAACATACATAAGAAATCAGACAAATGAGGGAGGACCTTTCAGTCCATCAAGCTCATCTATTTAGGTAATAGCTAAGCGGTCCTAATATCTCAGCCAGATACTTCTCAATGTATTTAAGAAATTACTGAGGACCCATCTGTTCTGTGAACAGCTGTCTAATTGATTGGAAAAAATTTTGCTATGTGATATTTTATATTGTTGGTTAATTGGTTGTTAGATTACATTTAATTACTTTATCGATTGTAACCTATGATTGTAAATTTTTTAGTTATTACATCTTTTCACTTATGGCAATCAACTTTTGTTACCTGGCCTACTACATCTGCTGATCAAAGAGGCCCTAACCGAATGTTCCTTGATTATGTTTACCTCTTTTGGATAAAACCATCTGCCAAGCAAATAAAGGTAAATGTAAATGTAAATGCAAGTTTGTTCAGGTCCGATCTGTGCTCATTCAGGTGATTCAGGAAGAGGCCTCTCACAGGTAGTGATCGGGAACTGGAATATCCTAAATTCCCAGGAACAGCAGAGCTCATGTTTCGGCTCAAGACCTCAGCTACCAAACGGTCAGTCCTTTCTAAATATCAATCCAGGAACAGGCTGCGTTCTGTAACCTGGCTAGGGCTGAGCTCTTGTAGCGGCTCTTGGCCTTTGCTAAGGTACGCTGAGATTCAGTCTTTGCTGTGGAGGACACTGAGGTAGCCAGCCTCAGCCACTGTTAAGGTATTGCAGAGTGAATGTCAGCTCCTTAGAGAGAAGGTAGCCAGCTCTTTGTAAGGACACAAGTGAATGTTAAATAGGTAAATTTTGTTTGGAGTGTACATGTAAATAAAGGCTAATAATTTAGGCATTTCTAGGATTATCTTGTCCACCAATAATGAAGAACCTTAAAGTGCCTTTCATGAACACTTTTTCATGATTAACCACGTTAAATGGCTTAAGAAAACAAATGGGAAAGACCGATCAAAGGCATTTTAAGCTCTAATATTCTAATAATACTTCATATACAGTATATGGTGGGCAGTCGATGTGCCGTTTTTCATGTGTGTTATTGATTCCTTATAAAATTCAGTAAAATTCAGTCCTAGTCTTTCCCTGTGTGTGTGTGTGAGTGTGTGTGATGTTTTTCAGTTTTCCCAGTGTCCCTCAGTTTTTACCTCTGGAGGTTTTCATCTTCCTTTCACATGCTACATGCCTCTACATTAACTTAATCTAGATTTGAGTGAATGTTTGTAAATGTGCACGATAAGAAAATTTTACATGTTCCTTTCAATAATGTTGCAAAGCTGAGATTGTGCTGTGTGAAATACAAAGTGGACCCCCCTCCTTCCCACCTTTGCTTTTTGATTGTGCTTAGCAGGTACCCATGAAGAGTTTGTTGTTGTGCCGTGCTCAGTGGTACTGCATCCTTAAACTATCAAAATAGGTTAGAAAATGGACACATTAGAGATGATTTTACAAGCTGATAGACAATAAGGTACATACAGTATCAGGATTCTAAAGGGACTGCTTCTCGTGTTTGTTTTCCATGACCGGAGTCCCCCAGGGCTCATCTACCTGAGTGACAGGCACAAATTATTCATGCTCAAGGAAGCTAAGTAAGCATTTTCTATCAGACTAAAGCTGATGAACTGTAAAGTGAATTCTCTCTCTTTTTTATTTTTTTTCAGTAGCAATAAGTCAGTAGAAGGAGAGTCACAATAAAAGATGTACAGTAAGTGACTGTTTGTTATCATTCTTGGACTTGTCACAGTTTGTTTGAGCTATCTGTCTATTCAACTTTGGAATATTTTAGAGTTTCTAAGATACATTACATGAAAGTCCCAGAACATCTACTGTACCTTTTTTTGATCTTCTGGGAGCAACTAGAGGACTCTGAGCTCTCTTGGGATGAAAACAGTTGTGAATTTGTCATGAAGTGTAAGGGGAGAATAAAAGCCTTGGACCCTCAAAAGCTTGTCCTTACTGTTAAAAGTGAAACCCCAGTATGGCGGATGGCCGAGGCGCTTACCCTGTAGTGAAAGGACTGGGGAAAAGAGCATATTTAGGGCATTACCTCCACCGGAGCACTAGATGGCAGCCCCCAAGGATGGCGGCGGTGCCTCGGACATCCACAGGGCTCCATGGGAGTTGGAGTTTGGCACAACTCTGTTGGGTTCCGTGGGCACCACCAGGGAGTGCTGCAGGAACTGCTGAGTCCTTTGTTGCAGCACTTCCACAACACCCAGAAGTGCTACCTGAAGAAGCTCATGGGACACCTGGAGTGAGTGCTCTATAAGAGGAGCCAGCTGCCAGTACTCCAGTAGCCAGAGTTGGGAGATGGAGGACAAAGCTTGCCAGGAGATGTGGTGGTGGACCGAGAGAGAGAGAAAGAAAAAAGAGAAGAAGAAAGAAAAAAGTGTGCTTTTATGGTTATTGTGCTAAGGACTGTGCTGTACAGGTGGGAAATGAGGGAAAGTGTTTCTTATGAGAAAAAAAGAGAAAGAACCTGCATCTGTCTGTGTCAGGTTTTGGCAGCTGGAGCCCTGCAGGCCACACCAGAAATTGTCTATTGCAATTGACTTGTCATTAACATTGTAGATGCTCTCTCAGATGGACTGGCACCTTGACTGGGATGAGGGAGAAATTCTGGCCTGGCCTGGAGGCTGTAATGGATGGGCAGTATATAATGGAGGTTCTTTTGGTCACCATCCCAGTTGGAGTGAAAGAAAAATGGATAGTCCAGGGAAGAATGTCCAGCAAATGGAGTCCCCCACCCCACTATGGTGGATGGCAGTGTTCCTCTGGCATAGTTCCAGTATGGATACCCTCAAGACATGTTGGGCACTGTTGTTCAGAAGGACAGCCTGTTTGGGGTCCATGGGTGCCGCCAGAGGGTGCAGCTGGGAGAACACCTCCCTGTTTGGTAGGACTTCAGTCTGACCCGGAAGTTCTTCCAGCATTTAATGCTATGGCACTGGAGGTACTCCCAGATCCTCCCTAAAAGAAGTCACTCCACCTAGGAAGTCAGTCAGGCTGCATACAAGAAGCGAAGGGTGTAGGGAACAAGAATTCAATTGTATACTATACTGTGCTCACTGAAAACAAGCCTGTAAAAGGTAATGAATAAAACAATACATATTTTGAACCCGGGACTGTCTAGCTGCATATGTATTTGGGGTCAGTAGAGCCCCCTATTGGCCACACTGTCCAGCAAACATAGCAGAAAAAAATCACCAGACAAAAGATAAGGTTTGGAATTTTATGTAGAAGAAGAAGGCTTTGGAAAACTGAACAAGAAGTAAAATGTCTCAGCTGGTTATTATTCATTCATTATTCAGATGACACCAAACTCAAAAAATGAAAATGTTTGGAGATACTGTACAAGATTCTTAACCTGCCTCCACTAAAGATTAGACAGCGTCCAAGAATGAAAAAGCTTTCTTTCTATTCTACATTTGTTGTCATGTACTGGATAATGAATATACCGTTGTCCAATGAGCCGGATGTGTTTATGAGCTGCAGCAGAATTACTTATGGCTCACTGAGACTCGGTGCAAGTAGGTCAGGCCTGTGCAGTCAGTATGTTTCACACTTGAGTCGTTCAGCTGCTCGCTGATCCTGGTAACGACAATGTAAGCAATCGGAAATATTTACTAGGTGACCTGTCAGTTTTAACCTGATGACCTTGAGGAAAGTATGATGGCCTTATTTTATCTATTGTGTATCACTGAAAAAGTGGTGTTTAATGAAACACGATAGGGAGGAGAAAATTTGAGAGGAAATACATACAGTAAGAGAAGAAAAGATATTTGTAATTGAATTTCCATTTACATTCTTCTGATAGCAACTTTGCATAAAACATAGGAAAGCACTGTATGATAGATAGATAGATAGATAGATAGATAGATAGATAGATAGATAGATAGATAGATAGATAGATAGATGCAGAAGCCCCCCGGTACAGTAGGGACATGGCCACTTTAATTTTCATGCGGCTCCCTCCCACCTATTATAATATGAAGATGACTTCCATTTACAAGAAGACTGAAGTCTTGGATGACAGGACCATCCAGGGTGTTGTATAGAATGGACTCTCCCAGGATTTCTTAGGCCATTCCTGCTAACATATCGTTTTCATTCTTTTTCACCCAGGCCTGGATAGAATTGCCATTGTCTTTAGGATAACATTAGGTAGAATTTGCATTTATATTGGATTTATAAAAGTCAT
This sequence comes from Polypterus bichir lapradei, assembly GCA_026402145.1. Taxonomy (NCBI): domain Eukaryota; kingdom Metazoa; phylum Chordata; class Cladistia; order Polypteriformes; family Polypteridae; genus Polypterus; species Polypterus bichir. The sequence continues at coordinate 9,911,126 of JANRMT010062840.1, read as the reverse complement.
TTAGGGGGTGAATTGAATCCATAAAATTGCCCCTCCTTGTTATGCCACTGATAATAAAACTAATTTTTGCAGTACAGTATACAGTATTCACAGCTGTTGTTTCGTTGAATGTTTTAAAGATACCATAAACCAGAAAATTCTTAATAAAATATCTTGAGTGGTCCTAGTTCCAAGGAAGGGGCACTCCAGTGTCCCCAAGGACATTAGACGAGTTGCTCTTACTTCATACACTATGAAGACCTTTGAGAGACTGGTCCTGTCACTGCTCTGCCCCCTGGTTACAGACCATCCTGATCTTCTGCAGGTTGCCTACCAGGCACATATCGTAGGTGTGGAGGATGCTTTGATTTATATGCTCCTCTAATCCTACTCCCACCTGGACAAAGCCAGCACCACATTCAGGATGATGTTATTTGATTTCTCCTATGCCTTTAACACCATCCTTTGTTACGGACTAGGGAACAGTCTAAGGGATATGTATCTTGATGCCCAACAGTCTCCTGATAATGGACTATCTGACCAACAAATGGCAATGTGTAACACTGGAGCACTGCAGGGAACCGTCCTGCCTCTGTAACTGTTTACCATATACAAAATGGACTTCCAGTATAATACTGCGCTTTCCATCTACAAATGTTCTCAGATGACTCCTCCATCATACAAGTAGGTTGTATTGCTAATGGAAATAAGTACAAGCTGGTGGATGACTTTGTCTTATGATGCAGCAAGAGCCACCTTCAGCTCAACATCAACAAGACAAAAGAATTGGTGGAGGACTTTATGCATGTCAAGGATCCCCTGAGACCAGTCACCATCCAGGGGGAGGAAGTGGTGGTCAAACAGAGCTACAAGTTGCTGGGAGTCCATATGAACAGCTGAAAATACAGCGATGCATTATAAGAAGGGCCAGAGTAGGCTGTACTTCTCATGGAGATTCACGTCTGTGTGTGCAAGCTGATGGAAGTGTTTTATCAGTCAATTGGAGCCAGAGTGTTGCTGTATGCTGTGATCTCCTGGGGAAGTAAATTGAATTCAGATGATGCAAAACACCTGAATCAACTCAGTCAGCTCATTTACAGGACTGAGTCGGGGCTCTGGAGACTGCCGTGGCAAAGAGAATGGTGGCAAAACTGAAAGACATCGTGAACAATTTTGTCAATCCCCAACCCCAATCCCCCCACATGGGATGCATTTTTGGAGTCCTTTCTGCTACAAGTTCATATTGCCATGGTGTAATAAGATGCACCTCTGGGGAGCATTTCTACCTGCTGCCATTAGACACTTCAATGCTTACTTCACTCCACCCAGAATCCATAGGAAGATAGTATAGATGTCAATTTATTACAGTTATTTTTAGCATAATATTTATGCATTATCTTATACTGTATTTTACTTTGACTCGGAGTCTGTGTATTTTATGTTTTTGCCGCTGTATTCATTTGACTTTCCCATTGGAGATTAATACAATATATCTAATCTAATCTAATTAACATAAACAATCGTGGCACTATAAAGTCCATTATAGTCCAATGTCACACACATGCGCATGGGAGATGGTTTACTGGCTCAAACAGTGTTATTTGTCAGCCAGACCAGGGGTTGGCGCTCTCTCCTGATCCTCTCTCCTCTTGTTCCTCTGAATTTTCAGCCGAAGGCCATGCCTCTCAATGACATCACCACCAGTCCACCCACTGCTGACATCACTTCCCGCAAACCCTGATGACATCATTTCCGGTACCAAGAATCCACCTTCCTGGCACATCAGTTCCTGTTCCGGCCACCCTGACTCCACCTCTTCCTCCTATCCACCATATTTATAGCTCAGACTCAACCTGATAGGCAGTTCAGTTGTGAACTCCACTTCTGCAAAGATGTGTTTATATTCTTTTGCTGATTTTTCAGTATACGGGGTGGCCATCCCCAAATCTTTTTCTGTCTGCTGCCTGATTTTTTTTTTACCACAGAAGAAATAGATTCATTAATCCCATGGGGAAATTCAAAAGGTAAGGCAATTATACTCATTAATTGGTAGAACATTACATTCTTAAAAATAAAGGGGCCAGAGTGGTTCTTCAGAGTGATAGGACGACCATTTTTGGTTCCCAAGAGACCCCTGCACATGAAGGTTCCAGAAAGAACCTTTATTTATTTAGAACTGTAACAGGCTGTAAACAGTAAATATCAATGAGGAGATAGTCAAGGCCAATGAAGAAGAGGAAAACAAAAACTATATCCAGCAGCCCTCCTGGGGAATATAAACCTTAAGGAGGTCCACAGTGAGTTATATGAGGTATAGTTACTGTCAAAGTCAGACAAAGTGACAGTTCTGATGACAAAGGTCAAATGACCACCATTTGTAGATTGATGGGTGTTCTACTATACCATAAGTATGTGCTGGACAGTGTAAAAAGAAGATTAAATCCTTTTTTATTGTTCTCATTATCTTTGCTGTCACATCCCATGGGTTAATCGGCACCTTTCTGACTTCTGTTACATGATAAGGCACTTTATTGTTTAATGCTATGGGTGCTATTTAAAAAAAAAAGTTTGATTAATGAAGCCTTCAAAGGCGTTTCAAAGGTTCCTAATGGTGTCACCATGTAAAAGAGTTTTCAATCAGGTGCATTGTCTTTAAGTAGCACAAAAATGAGCATTTAAAGTTCCTCATAATTCTTGCATGTGACTTACCATGGGAATTGTTCTGTTAAATGCCATTTTCTTGTACTACATCTTGAATATCTTCTTAGGATTAAAAGTTAAGACGGAAGTAAAAAACTTGGGGGTAACTGTTGACTGTAATCTGAATTTTAAATCGCATATTCATCAGATCACTAGGACAGCATTTTTTCACTTAAGAAACATAGCAAAAGTTAGACCTCTAATATAATTGAAAGATGCTGAGAAATTAATTCACGCTTTTGTTTTCAGTCACCTAGATTACTGTAACGCACTCCTCTCAGGACCACCCAAAAAAGACATAAATCACTTGCAACTAGTGCAGAATGCAGCTGCTAGAATCCTAACTAGGAAAAGAAAATTCAAACACATTTCTCCAGTTTTGATGTCACTACACTGGTTACCTGTGTCATTCAGGATTGACTTTAAAATTCTGCTTATGGTTTATAAAGCCTTAAATAATCTCGCCCCTTCTTATATATCGGAATGTCTGACACCCTATATTCCAAGTGGTAACCTTAGATCCTCAAATGAGTGTCTCCTTATAATTCCAAAAGCTAAACTTAAAAGAAGTGGTGAGGCGGCCTTCTGCTGCTATGCACCTAAAATCTGGAATAGCCTGCCAATAGGAATTCGCCAGGCTAATACAGTGGAGCACTTTAAAACACTGCTGAAAACACATTACTTTAACATGGCCTTCTCATAACTTCACTTTAACTTAATCCTGATACTCTGTATGTTCAATTGATCATAATAACTATTCATGGTGGCTCTAAAATCCATACTGACCCCTACTCTCTCTTCTGTTTCTTTTTCCGGCCTGCGCCACCACCACCTACTCAAAGCATCATGATGCTCCAACATTGATGGACTGAAAGCCAGAAGTCTACATGACCATCATCATCAAGTCCTTCCGTGAGAACCCTAAATACAAAGAGGACTGTTTCATTTATGTTAGGTAGAATGCCCAGAGAGGACTGGACGGTCTCTTGGTCTGGAATCCCTATAGATTTTATTTTTTTCTCCAGCCGTCTGGAGTTTTTTTTTGTTTTTTCTGTCCACCCTGGCCATCGGACCTTACTCTTATTCTATGTTAATTAATGTTGACTTATTTTATTTTCTTACTGTGTCTTTTATTCTTCTATTCTTTAATATGTAAAGCACTTTGAGCTACATTTTTTGTATGAAAATGCTCTATATAAATAAATGTTGTTGTTGTAAAGAAGATGTCTAAAACAAGAAGTGGACAGCTTCAGGACAACATGGGAACAGCTGTTAAAAAGCCCTCCTGAGTGGTGCTGCTGAATGCTAGAGACCAGTGGATGATGACCTCAGTCCTGGAGCACCACTGTGCTATGTTTTCCTCCCACCAGTTAAATAATAAAGAGTTAAATCCAAACTTTCCTTAAAGTCATATCCAAGAAGGGGTCTTGTTTGCTTTCCCCCTCTAGAGAATGTTGATTATGGCTGTCTGAGTAAGGTAAGCAGGTACAACACAAGGATAGCTTGAAGTGCTCTTGACGCAGGACTCTATTTATGCTCCTTAATGAGTTTCCAGTCCTGTGGTTAGCACTCTTGCTTCAAAATTCCTGAGTCATAAGTTTAAATTTTAGTCTTGTTACTGTCTCAGTGGAACTGCAATTTTTCCCCGTAATTTTTTTCTCTGCATGTTTTGATTTCATCCCACACCTAAAAGATGTCCAAACTCGACTGAACGGAGTCTCTAAATGTCTAAATTTGGCAAGTATGTGTCAGTGTGCCCACCAGTGGACTGCCACCATGTTCATGTTTGCACAGATGCTGCAAGGTTAGACATTACTTTCCCGCGACGCTTTATTTTGATGAGCAGATTGTAAAAATGAATGTCACTTTGTTCCCATGACTGCATTTAAATAGTTTCTTTAAAAAGTGAAAACAAGCCACAGGCTTTTGTGGAAGTGACAATGGGTCCTGAGCAGAAACTGCTAATTCACTTCCATTCACACCTGCATGCTATTCATAAAGCCACCCACTTAAAAGCCAACATCGTCAAATAAATGTGAATTGAAAATATAACAGAAGAATAAAAATAAATAAAACGGTCTCTGACAGAGAACTTCAAGTCAGAGATACTATAGAGTGAACTAAACATGTTTAGTTATGGCACAGGACCAGTTACATGCGTTCAATGGCCTGGACTGGTAAATGCAATGGGATGAAGTCCCGGAGGAACAGATGTAGTCCAGGATTAAGGATGAGAAACTCTTCACTCGAGCCAACAGTGGGTATAGTTTAGCAAAGTGGATATAGTGCCACTACATGGAGTGGGATAGACATATTACAAGAGAACAAATGTCAAGTAAAACCATTCAGCCTTCCTAGTAAGACTTCTGACGGGCCGCAGGTGTCTTGAATCCATCTGTGCCTACCTGAGCCAATATCAAGCTAATGATGCCAACACCTCTACTGGTACAACCATATCATGATGGTCCATAGCCATGAATGGCCCCTTAATAGAAAGCGTAGCAGAAGGTCTGATAAGAGACCTGCAAATCAGATTGCATATCTATGT
>JANRMT010062840.1:9890956-9905889 GCA_026402145.1 Polypterus bichir lapradei | reverse complement strand
ATGCCAGGCTGTCTCTCTTGGCACATACAGTATATACAAAGTAAGCCAATAATTATCCACACCTTTGTGATCATTTTGTTTGGGTTGGCTGGTGTCACAGTGTGTGTCTGTGGTCACAGTGGTAAGGGGTCGTCCTTGCTCAGTCAGTGTCTCCTTGATATGTCTGCTGGGCAGAGAAGCTTTGGAGTAACCAAGAGAAGGACGTGAAAGCAGAAACAGGTCAAAACTGGACGATCAAAGAAAACCGTGCATCAATTTCAAAAACAAAGATCAAAATTCAAAATCAATTACGAAAGGCTGATACACAAAAGAATGAAGCACAAAGATTTTATCAAGAACAGTTGAATCGGGATTTTTATCCACAGCTCACATAGGATGAAGTTTCCCCAGAAGACCTTTTATTCTGTTGTGTTGTAATTCCCACGTCTCAACTTCCATGGACACAACCATTGCATGTCCTAACAAGAGGCATTCCAAAATGGCGGTGAATATGAACAAAACAAAATGGTGTCCAAAATGGCCTGAAAAGTATTTTGCAATACAAATGAAGTGGAATAGCAAAAAATAAATTTCAGAAATTAATTTGGGGACCTAAAATAACAGAAACTGAGTGCTGGATAACAAAAATTGATGCACAAATGCCTATAAAAAGTAAAAAAGGCACTCTGGCGCTCTTGTTGTTTTCTGTTTTCTCATGTTGCAAGCGGTGATCCGCTTTTTAAGGGCTGAAAGTGTAGCAGAGACTGAAATTAATAAGTAGCTCTCTGCACAATACAGAGGCAGTGTTTAATCACGACAGACTGCTTATGAATGGTGTGAAGCCAACGCAGACACAGACAGGCAGGACACCAATTTGCCACACCCAACACGGTTCAGTTACAAGACACAGTTCACAAATCACTGGGCAAAACGCAGTCCCTTCTTGCCGCCAGTCCTTCTGCCTCTACTACTTCTCAGGCTTGGTCCTCTTCCTCCCGACTCTGGTCCAAGAATGGTGGCAACTGGCTCCCTTTTTATAGGGCACCCAGAAGGACTCCAGGTGCCCAGCAAGCTTCTTCCGGCCACACTTACTGGTGTGGCAGAATTGGTTGCCAAATAAGGCCCTGGAAAAGGCTATGCGCCCCGCTGGAAACCAAGGGGGGGCTGCCCTCTGTTGGCCCAGTGGAGAAACTGTCCTGGAAATACTCTCTCTCTCTGGGTCCTCCCACACGTCCACCATAATGGATTACAAAGTTCAAAAATGGTTGGATGAATGTGGAACACGAAGAAGGAGTGGGGTGCCGGTCCTTTGGTAAACACAAAAATATGCATACCCTTTTTTTTGTAGTGGTTGTGGATAGCAGACTGCTTGCTATGCCCCCCAAATTTTTTGAGATAAGGGGTAAACAAGGTAACTGTTAGGCAATGTTGGATCAATTACAAATTTAATTTTTGTATTTCCTGGGAATTTTAGGTCATTTTACAAAAGCATCAATTTTAAGACAGGACCCAGCACTGACTAGGATGTCACCACTTTGCAGGCCACATACTGTACACCCACATATTCATACTCTCACCAATTCATTCATCCACTAACTGGGCCTGCTTAATACAGTTGAGGGTCACTTTGGGATGAAGCCTGTACTGGAAACAGAGGGAACAAGGCCAGGGCCAACCCTGAGTGGGTGAACAACATGTCACAGGACACACTCACTTACAGTACATCTAGAAAGTTGAGAGTCGCCAGTTATCCTATCACTTACGTGTCCTTGAAATGTTTTAGAAAATGGAAATACCTAATGAAAAAAAAAAGTACAAAGGCACAAGGAGACCAAACTCCACACTAACAGATAACATGCCAGAAATAGGATGTGGGCTCTTCAAGCTGATAAGCAAAGAATGTAAAGACTGTTCTTCAACACAGTGATGGTTAGTTAAACTTTATGTCAGGCTTTATTTTTAACAGTAATAATAATACCAGTAACAGTAATAATTTATTACATTTATAAAGTGCTTTTCTAACCAACTCAAAGTGCTTTACATAGACAGTGGGGAACCACTTCACCCATTTCCAATGTGTACCATCCAGCTGGATTCTGCAAGAGCCGCCATTCTTGCACCAGTGCGCTCATCACACATTAGGTGTTAGGCGGTGAAGTGGTGAGAGAAATACTGTAGTCAATTAGATGCCAGGCTGACCAGGTCATGGTGGGTAATTTAGCCAGGACACACCCAACTCTTTTTGAATGATGCCCATGGATCTTTTATGACCACACAGAGTCAGGACCTCCAGATTACGTAACATCTGAAGAACAGTGCCAAGTTTCACAGCACTGTGTCCCTTTCACTGCACTAGGGCATTGGGATCCACACACAAACACCACAGGGTAAGCGCCTCTCACCAGCACCTCTTCCACCGGCAACCCAAGCTTTCTCTAGCTGGTCTCCTATCCAAGTACTGGCCGGCTTCCTGTCTCAAAGAGCACAGAAGCTCAAGATACCTAATCAAACACCAGCTCAATGACTGTAAATGATCTTCTGCATTACAAAAGAGCTGAATGCCATCCTATAATAAACACCTTTTCCTTTGTGTGTGTCTCACCAGGTGAACTAGTCTTATAAAAAATGCTGAGACAGCCAACAGCTAAAAATAAGTTTTCAAACTCATACATTAACATGTTTTTGAACATCATAGCACCTACTTTTAAAAAGATACGGTGCTGGCACTTTCAAAAATCTGTCATCTGTATTCAGTTGTATTATTTTATTGACTGCTGCTCCCATTTTTATGTTCATAAAACACATCTGGATTGCTGCTGTGGATAATAATTAAGTTCATATAAAGCGTTATACTTAAAGAAGCCTCAAACGAGGCCACCACAAGAATCAGTTGGCCAATCAGCCAACAAGTAAGCAGATACATAAAATGGACAAAACTAACATCGAATCAGTAGCCTTAACTGACAGATATGAAATCAACAATCCACCGCTACACCATTATGCCATAGTTATTATCTGAAGATCAAGTGGACTTTTCAAATGTAAACTAAACAGGATAATTACTGCAAAAGATCAAGAACCTAATAGCACCACATCTGTCATGGTGTGGGCATGCTGCCCAGATGTTCCCAAGAGAAGACACTAGAATTAAATGATCTCACATTCATTCAGTGGCCACTTGTTTAGGCCCACCTGCTCATTAACTCAAATAGCCTCATCCTCCAAACTGCCAATCATGTGGAAACAACTCAATTTATAGGACATGTAGATATGGTCAAGATGTTTATTTTCTATTCAATCAAGCATCCAAATGGAGAGAAAACATGTAATCTAAGTGACTTTGACCATTGAATGATTTTTGGTGCCAGAAGTGATGGCTGTCGCATCTCAGGAACAGCTGTAGCCCTGAAATTTACACACCCTACAGCTTTGAGAGTCTAAAAGGAGTAGTGCGATGAATAAACAAAGTCCAGCAAGCAGCAGTTCTGCGGTCGAATACATTCTAGCATTCAAGTTAAAGCCATGAAAAACCCCATAACACCTTTTACGACAATGGGATGCAGAAAGGAATCTCAACATACACAACCCTTCAGTCCTTAAAGCAGAAGACCATACTTAATCAGCTGAGAAGAAGAATATGAAGCTGTAACGGGCAAAGATTGTTAAAACTGGACAACTGAAAACTGAAAAATATTGCCTCATCTGGCTCAGTTTCCAATGGGACCTGCAGATGGTAGGCTCAGAATGTGGCATAAAAAGCAAGAACCTATAAATCCATTGTGTTCTGTGTCCACAGTACCGACTTTTACTGGTGGTGTAATGGTGGAGGGAGACTTCCTTGATATGTAATGTCTAAGCTTTGTTGGTGAACAATGCTAAATGCTAGTGAATAATGACTAAAGTCTACAATTTTTGAAATGAATATTTCCAGAAGGATAAAACTATAGAAAGTTAAATAAAGCTGTGACTACAACAGGCCTTTCAGCCCAACAAGATAATCTATCCTATACACCTAGATGCAATCTGCAGGTCCCTAAAGTTCTCCTCTCCACCGCACAACTTGGTAATTTATCTTATATATCTGTTTTTTCACGTGATGAGGAACCTTCTAACATTTGTGAGAAATCTGCCGTTAATGAGTTTCCAACCATGTCCTTGTTCTTGATGCAGTTTATTTTAAAGTAACAGCCTTGATCCACTGCAAAAATTATTTTCATAATTTAAAACACTTCAGTCACGTCCTGTTTTAATCTTAGCTTGCTTAAAACAAAAAGGTTCAGCTCCATCCATCTCTCCTCATAGCTCATCAATCCTTCCTTGATTTCATCAAGCATACATCATCTCAGGCTGGTTCCACAAACATGACATTGACTTCAGTTTACTCTAATTACCAATGCAGTCCAATGATAATAAAGTACCTTTAGAAAGAGGTTCTGCTAACCATAGGCTCATGGCCAAAACTTCTACAGGAACTTTGTACTTCAATCGAGTGTGAACCCTATAGAATGCATGTGGCACTTTTTTTTATCCATGTCTCAAAGAATTCAGGCTATTCTGGAGGCAAAAGAAGGTTCCATAACGCTTGGTAGGAATTAAGTGAGCACTGAGTTCAATAAATGAACTACACAAATGAAAAGAGGGCTGTTGTAGGAGCTCCTGGACAATAACGGGATAGAAGGTCTACTTCAAACACCTCAAGTGTCTCAGCTTAGTTTTTGAAAGCCCATTGTATCAGAAACGCATTAAGTGGGAGAATCATCTGTGATCACTCATCTGTCGTGTATGCTCCAGAGTCACCAGGAGGGGTAATAAACCTAAAAAGTGTTAAATAGTTGTGGAACAGCTAGATGTAACCTGAAATGTGATGTGTGTGCCTCTAAATTGGGAATGGCCAAATTCACTCCTGCTGGTCTGAATCGTCTTGAGCATATGTGGCATACTGGCTTTGTCCACAGGTCATTGTATGGCTCTGTGCAGCAGTATGCTTCACATCCACAAGGGGGAATAGGGAGCCATAAATAAATAATAGTTTATTGGTATTGAGCAAGGCAAATATATTTGGAATATTAGAACAGTTTTGATGAGAACAAGCCACTCAACTTAACAAGCTCATCAGTCCTGTTTTTCGTAATTACTCCAGAATAGCATTGAGTTCAGTTTTGAAGGCCCTATAGTCCTATTCTCTGCCACACCACTTGGCCACTTATTCTATGTGCCTTTGGTCCACCGTGTGAAGTTGTAGCACTTTCTAACTTCTACTTCTTCTTTCGGCTGCTCCTGTTAGGGGTTGCCACAGCGGATCATTTTTTCCATATCTCTCTGTCCTCTGCCTCTTGCTCTGTCAAACTCATCACCTGCATGTCCTCTCTCACCACATCCATAAACCTCTTCATAGGCTTTCCTTTTTTCCTCTTCCCTGGCAGCTCTGTCTTTAGCATCTTTTTTCCAATATACCCAGCATCTCTCTTCTGCACATGTCCAAACCAACTCAATCTCACCTCTCTGACTTTGTCTCCCAACTCTCCAACCTGAGCTGACCCTCTAATGTCCTCATTTCTAATCCTGCCCATCCTCATCACACCGAATGTAAATCTTTGAATTGTTAACTCTGCCACCTCCAGCTCTGTGTCCTGCTTTCTGGTCAGTGCCACCGTCTCCAACCCATATAACATAGCTGGTCTCCCTACCGTCCTGTAGACCTTCCCTTTCACTCTTGCTGATATACGTCTGTCACGAACCACTCCTGACACTCTTCTGCACCCTTTCCACCCTGCCTGCACTCTCTTTTTCACCTCTCTTCCACAATTCGCGTTACTCTGTACTGTTAATCCCAAGTATTTAAACTCCTCTACCTTCGCCAACTCTACTCCTTGCATCCTCACCATTCCACTGACCTCCCTCTCATTTACACACATGTATTCTGTCTTGTTCCTACTGACCTTCATTCCTCTCCTCTCTAGAGCATATCTCCACCTCTCCAGGGTCTCCTCAACCTGCTCCCTACTCTCGCTACAGATCACAGTGTCATCATCAAACATCATCCTATTTAGGCAAAATCCACTCTTAACAAGGTTCCATCTATGGTCTCATGTTTTTGTTTAAGAAATTGTTTTAAAGTAACAGCTGGGGTCCACCATATTGATGGCCTTCATAATTTTAAAAAATATGATCACATCCCATTTGTGACAAGCTTGAATCTAAATGCTACAAGCAATGAATAAAAAGCCCCCACTATTTCACCATATTAGCCGCACTATTATATTTTTATAGGATTGGGTTTCAGCATTTAATTAAGTTAATGGCTATCTAGTTATTTCACTAAAATTCAAACAGTACCATTCTCAAACAATATCTCCACAATGTTTTCAATGAAAGATGTCTGTAATTTTATAATTTATATTGACAGCAACCTACTCTGTTACATGACGTCAAAGAAGCACTTTATATTCTCTTTCAATTTAGTCCTCCTGAATGAATGTCTTTGAGATGTAAAAGGAGATCAGAGTCCTTGGAGAAAACCTATACAAGCACGCAGATGGCGACGTGTCATCATACCATCCTGCTGACAAACGGCACTGTGAAAACCCCAGCAAAACTAAACATATACTAAAGGGTCTTTAAGGATTTTAATTAGTTAAATGTCGCAAGAGGCCATAGTGGTCAGCAGTGCTGCTGCACAGATCTTACACTTGATTATCACGCCTGGTCGCCGTCTGTGCGTGTGTCTCCCTTCGAGGATTCTGTATTTATTCCAGCACCCCAAAAGTTGCCCACTTTAGGTTAACGGATGACACTAAATTAGCCCTGCATGGGTGTATGGACCCTGCGATGGACTGATGTCCAACACTGGTACCTTCATTGAGCCCAGTGTTGTTGGGATGTTGTCAGCTGTCGCCTCGATTTTAATTTGGATTAAGTGTATTAAAGAATCAAATGGAATAAAAACAAAAATTGAAGTTAAATACGTGGGCACAGTAGTCCACACTGCAGCCCCACACATCCAAGGTGTCAAGCTCCATCTTTGGCAGAATGTTCTTCTCTCGTCCTTGTGAGTTTTCTGGTTTCCATTCGCTTTTGACCACTCAGATGGCAGGGTGGGCAATTCAGAAAATAGACAATTCAGAAAATAGAATGATGCCAGAAATCAATTAAGTCATCAATTCATCTGCCAAACATTTCAATTTCCCCATTTTAACACTTTGTGCACTCTTTAGTAGATTGGTTATCTGGGTAGCTCCTCATATTATTGTTAGGCTGACATCTTTTATCCAAAGCGATTTACAACATTTGAGATACAACTGGTTACTTTTCTTTTGTTTTTCTAATTAGAGCACAGACAGGTGAAGACCGTATCAGTAGTGGGATCTGAATTCACAGCCTCAGGGTTTGAAGTCCAATGCCGTATCCAGTATGCCACAGTGCCAGCTATGTTGTCTAATGCTATTGCTTCGTGGCTGCCTTGTAATTTTACACAGTGGTGCTCCCAAATTTTTAGAGCTGCTTTTGACATGTCTTGTGTAAAAGTTCTCAAACGTAATTCTGGGGTTCTTCTGTTTTCTTCCAATGGCACAATTCTGTATCTTTTATATGTTTACTTGTAAGTTTGTACATCTCAGTTGTTCGATTTGATATAACGTCAAAATCTTGTTAGTTGTGTTAAGTGCTTTGCGCTAGTACCTGCTGTTAATGGCACTAAATAATATAAGCTTTGATTGAGGAGCAGGAACAGGAAGTGGACTGGCATCCTGTTCATGACTGTTTTCTGCCTTGTGCACAGTGCTGTTGGGATAGGTCCCAACATCCTGCTGTTATGGTTTAGGAGTCTAATTTTAAACTTATTTCTTAATTTTATTTGTTTTTTTTTTTTGTGGTTGTGATTAAGTAATTTTACTTGCATTTTGCATCTGTATTCTTTTGTTGGCAGTGGTGCCCTGTGGGGCAGCCGGAATTTTGATGTGTGAAGTCATCAGGCCACCACTACTTAAGATGGCCACACTCTCTCTGCCACATCCAAGGTTCTAGATAAAAAAAAAAAAAAAAAAAAAAGCAGTTCTTCTGTGTGCTTAGCTAGCTTCAAAATCTTATTAAGGATTCAGTACTTTGCATGGCTACTGATGTTGCTTTCTGGTTTATATATTATTTTTTGTTATTTTGGCACTCATTTTTCTGGCATTATGTCTTTGCACATTTTGATTTATTGCATCTCCTGATTCTTTTCATATTTTTGCTGCTCCTCCTGAATTCCAGCAAGGCCTCAATCGGTTTGAGAGTGCATCATAAAAGATAAGCTGAACCTGTGACCCATTCTGCTTCAAACAGGTAATGAGATCAAGGGTGTAATTTGACTTGGAGCTGCTAGGTGGCAGCACTCTTAGAATTACTCAGGCCAGACTGACCTGGTGTTACTGCCTTCATTATTCTGGATGGCCTATGTGGCTCAAATGGAGAAAAGTCAAGGAAGCCACAAATACAGATCTAAGAGTGTTTGGATATGGAAGGAAATATTCTTTTTCATCTTAAAAGTGTTAAAAAATGAAGAGTTTTTTCTAAATATGGAGGAAGCATAGAAATTAAATCATGGTATTATTTACAGTAGAATAGACTACTGCAGTGCGTTAGTCATTAGCTTTTTAAATGATTCTTTATTCAGCTTTTAGTTAATTCAAAATGCAGCTTCAAGAATCATTATAAGAACTAGAAAGTAAGAACACATAACTCCAGTTGGAAGGTGGCTGCTTTAACCTATCCAACTGACAGATTTCACATATATGGCCAAGGTCTGGAAGACGTGTCAAGCTGGATTGGAGTGAAGTGTATTCTGGGAAAGCTGAAAGGCTAAGCAGGACCTTTGAATGTTTTGCGTAACTGTCTGTTTGTTACTCAGTGTAGCTTTTGATTCCCTTGGGAATCAACCTTGTGTGATAACTTTCCTGTATTTTGAGAAGCTGTAAAACTGTTAGCTGCTTTATTAACAGATGGTAAGTCGGGTTTGTGCTAAATTTGGGCAAGAAGTGGCTGCCTTTCATTAGAACTTTAATCAACAAGAGTCTCAATTCAGTTTTCCGTGTAGTTTAGTTTAAGTTCATTTGGTGGAGTGTTTGGTTGCTTTCTTTACGACAATTTAAGAGGAGCCATGGACATTTAAATGGAGCTTACTCTCTGCTTAGCTGCAAGCTTAAACTCAATGTCTCTGTTCCGATAACTGATTACTAGTGTTGCTCAGTACTGAATTGTCATTTCTTGTCTAACTGCAGTCTCTGGATGATTTGTGAAGTCCTCTATTGATGGTAAACTGGGTTGAAGTAAAGGAGTGAAAATAAAAGACAGTACCCGTGAGAGAGTTGCCTGTCACTAGACGTTCCTAGGGTTGAATATGTAGAATACAATAAGGACTGTGAGACATGTAAGAGGTTACATAGCTGCTTTTGACATGTCTTTCTATCCCTAACTAAGAAAAGAACCTAAGAGACTGTATTGGTACCTTTTGTTTTAGGAGCATGTCACAGGTGATCCATGAACACCAGTTCTTAAGTCTATACACTGGCTTCCAGTTAAGCTTAGAGCTGATTTTAAAAATCCTTCTTACATTTAAAGCTTTATAGGGCCAAGGCCTTGCCTACTTATCTGAACTTAACATTTCATATAATCCAGGCTGCACATTAAATTTTCTAAATGGCAGCCTATGTAAGATTTCTTGGATTAATAAAATAACAGTGGGAGGCTGAGCTTTTAGTCACAGGCCCCCGTAACTGTGAAATGATCTGCCTGCTTCTATAAGAGATGCCCCTTCAGTCTCTGCTTTTAAATTCTGGTTGAAGACTCACTACATTAGCCTGGCATACCTTGACTAGAGCTGCTGATTAGCTGTATACTGCGCATCTGTTTGTAAGTCACTTGTATAAAAATGCGAATACAACATTTATAAACCACGTGTAACCCTCCTCTGTTTTGTTTCTCCTTTCAGTATCCTGTAGTGACATTTGGTGTCCCTGTTCTACTGCCAGGATGTTTTGCTGCCCATGGAGAAACATCTCAGATACTGGGTGCCTTGGAATCAATGGATGGAAATATTCTGTGGTCAGATTAGACATCCCTGAACAGACTCTGCTCTACAATGCTTAGAAGGAAGAGGGGGGCCAGTTGGCCAAGGTCTCCAAGGCTGTAATGGTGTCTGACTTTGTCTGTTAGAACTGACCGGGGGCCTCCAAAGGTTTATTTTCTTCAGAGATGCTGCTGACTGGAGTTTTTGTTTTCCTCTCCTCCATTGTCATCTGGCTGTAGTTCAACAGTTAATGAATAGACAGATATTCCTGGGCATCATTTTATGTTTATTGGTGTCAAACTACTCAGTTCTCCGGGCTGTTTAAACAGATCTGTGTCTTTATGTGTATGTGTTAGCAAATTAACAATTTGTAAAGGTTTTATTTGCATTTTACCTGTGAACTTGTAACAGCTCTCTGTGCCTGCATTCTCTGAAGAGCTCTACACAAAAATAAACTAAAATGAATTGAAAGTGACAAAGTTGGAATCGGAGGACTGGTAGGAGTCAAGACACCCAGAATGCCTGCAGGGTTTCTTTTTCTGCTTGGCTGCTCCTAATCTACACAGCCCTAAAATAAAACATCTTTTAGGGGTGTCATAGTTGCTGTCATTGAGCCCACCACAAAACAAAGGATTGAAAGAATTTCTGGTGGGTGTGCAAAGAGACAGACGCTGGCGCTTACTTTCACTCATCTCTACCTCTGCAGTGAGCTTTTACAGATATGGTTGCTCAGATTTACTCAAGGAAATGAGCATTTTATACATTGCATTATTTGGTTTCTGATCCTTTATTTATTCCATTTACCGAATCATTGATTTAGATCACTTTGCCTACCATAAGGGAGAAAAACAACACAGATGGCAACATGCAACTGCTATTAGACAACACTGTGAGAGCTGCAATATTTAACCAAATATTTTCAGAAGCTTTTGCCAGAAGATACACTGCAGCTGTGTCCCCGGAATTATAGGGAGGGACAATCTGTGCCAGACGTCACAATGTGAGTGGGACTGGCCTACAACTGGATAATGGACAGCCTCCAGAATTACAATCAATTCACAAAAAATGTAGGAAAGAAAATGTTTGTGTGAATGAGTGTGGGTTTGCTCTATGGAAGACTGACGCCCCATCCAGGGTTGGTTCCTGCCTTGAACCCTGTGCCCTTAGAATGGACTCTGACTCCCATATCCCTGCCAAACTCAATTGTCCCTGTTTTCACCTGTCATCCACACTGCACTGGCATTTTCAACCTACTTATAAGTCTCCAGAGTCATATACTTTTGAAAACAGTGACAATGCATTTCAGTATGGATGAGAGAAAACAAAGATATCTGAAAATACTGACTCCATCATGATTGGGTCTTGATGATTACAACATTCCATTCACTGATTGGTCACTCTTTACGGAGGAAAAACATATTCTGGCATGGTGGGCATAGAAGAGTTCCTTTCCATGGCCACTGTTGTGTTGATTACCTGTATGCATCTAAATTGCATCCAGATTTTCAGATATCGTGTTCAAGTGATCAGTCACACTGCACGATAGAGTCACCAGTCTTATAGGTGCTCACAATCTTCACACATGTACAATGCACACTCACTGCTGCTGCTGCACAATGAGCCTGCTCACGCTACAGCTGAAATTTCTGTCAAGTCAAGTCGGGGAACATGCACTGGTACAGCGCGTTGCCACACCCACTACATGACGAAACAACTCAGGATCCTGGTTTGCAACTCCCCAGGCAGACACGCGGTCCAGTCCCACACTCCAGAAATGACCCTCTATTCGTCGCAGCCAGCTGTTATGTGGGTGATCCCTTGGCCTGGTCAAGCCACTCGGGTCCCCAACAATGAGGATCTTACGAGCGGGATCAGCCTCTGGGAAATGCGCCACATGACTGTAGTGCCGTAACTGACGCTCCCTCACAATGCAGGTAATGTGCCTCATTCGGGACACCATGAGCAACCGCTTATTCGACACAAAGTCAAACCAACGGTACCCAAGGATTTTCCGGAGAGAGACAGTACCAAAGGAGTCTAGTCTTTGTCTCAGGTCACTGGCTTGCATCCATGTCTTCCAACCATATAGCAAGACAGGAAGCACCACGACTCTAAAGACTTGGACCTTCGTCCTTTTGCATAGATATTGGGAGCGCCACACACCCATTTCCAGAGATCTCATGACCCCCCATGCTCTCCCAATCGATCTACTGACTTCATAGGAAGAGTCACCAGAGACGTGAATGTCACTGCCAAGGTAAGTAAACCTCTCAGCAAGGTCGACACTCTCTCCGCAGACAGACACACTGGTGATGGCTGTGCCCAAGAGGTCATTAAAGGCCTGGATCTTGATTTTTATCCAGGACACTCGCAAGCCCAGACACTCAGACTCCTCACTCAGCCTCTGGAGAGCCCTGATCAGAACCTCCATTGACTCCACGAAGATCACAACATCATCAGCAAAGTCAAGATCCGTGAATCTTTCTTCACCAATAGATGCCCCACAGCCGCTGGACCCCACGACCTTGCCCAACACCCAGTCCATACAAGCATTGAACAGAGTAGGAACAAAACACACCGCTGACAAATCCAGAATAAAATTTCTGACATGACAGAAATTCATCAGATGCAACTGGGCATCACAACCATCATACTGCATGTAAATTGATGGCCGGAGAAACTGAAATTCGGGCCCATTCAGAAAAGTCTTGGCTTCTTTAAACCACAAGCAGAAGGAAGCATTAGATTCGTCTCACAAAATGAAGAAACAATACACTCAGAATAGTTGAACCTCATCACCCAGAGACGATATTCTGTCATGTTATAAGCAGGCACTTAATCAACTGCTCCTAGAAAATGGATCGTAGGTGTGGTAGGATTGCTATTAAAGTCATATTGTCACTGAAACACCATTCCTTATGATT
This sequence comes from Polypterus bichir lapradei, assembly GCA_026402145.1. NCBI lineage: Eukaryota > Metazoa > Chordata > Cladistia > Polypteriformes > Polypteridae > Polypterus > Polypterus bichir. Next base: position 9,892,944 of record JANRMT010062840.1, on the reverse strand, counting down.
TCAATCATTCCACAAGGAAACTGATGTTCCATGCATGCCACTCCCACACTGACAGAAGCAGCACTGCCGGCTCAGGTTTGCATTTGTCTGATCCATTGATGATAAACAACAATGTTGTGAGATGTTTGGCTGTTCCGACATTTCTTTAAGGATAAATGCTACAAAAATATCAATAGCATTGATCTGAAATCCACTTTTTTCATTCAATAGTTTTCACTCTTCCGTACCACCCCTCTGCCTGTCTTTATTAATTTAGCTGAAATCCTGCCTTTAATGTGCAAGCCTGACCTGTGAAAAATAATTAGTTTATTGTTATTCCTGAAATTACATTAATTGATATGCAATCAGAATAATTCATGTTTAATGAAAGACCAGTTAACACTGTCTTTCTGCTAATGATAAAGGATCACAGGCAGCTGCTAAATAACATCATTGTAATTTTGTAGATTAATAAATGACCACTCGTGCAAACAAAAGACTAAAGCACTCACAGGAGAAGGCAATGGAACACTGTCTGTTTTCAGGTTAATTTTTAGAATGGAACGTATCTGATGACAATACATTTAAATGGTGACAGATTTCAGAGATTAACCTTCTGGGTCTTGTCATGGAAAGTCTCCCACATCACATTAGGATCTGCAGTCGCACCCAAGTTTACAAGTTCTTCACACAAACAAAGTGCAGACTCATTAGAAACAGTCTGATCCTGGAGTCTGGCCAGTCCAAACCTCATTCTCCTAGTAGGTGGTAGCCTACTGAACCTAAGCTGGAAGTTTGTGTGAGGAACACGCACACTTGGGTGTGGCTGCCAATCCTAATGTGATGAGGGGGGCCTTCTGTGACAAAACCCTGAAGGTTGTGTTGGTGTTGCCAGGAGGAGGTATGTGAATACATGCATGCCCCCCTGAATATTATCGAGAGGAGTCATGCAGCACATGACTTGGCGGTAACTCTGGTCTTTGCTGGGAACTGAGAAGCACAGCTGTAATGGCTCTGAGGGCAGATAAAGAGGCATTTTATTAGAGTAATCAGAAAATGACACACCATCTCTGGCCTAGCGAACCATGTCCTGCTTACAGAGGAATCGAAGCATTACACACATCTGAATCTGTTCCTCTAAGAGTCACAGTCCGGGAGGCTGATAAAATGGTCCTTACAGATGATGCTGAAGTTGTGATCCACTGGGCTGCCTAGTTTGACTAGCTGTTTAAAGCTGATCCTCTGGCTGGGATGTTGGGGATCTCTGGGTCCGTGGTTCTTGAGGCTGATCCTCCAATTAGCTGTGAACCACTCAGTTTCTCTGGGATTGCACAGGTGGTGAACCAGCTGAGGGTTGGGAAGGCTCCAGGGATCTGTGGTATCCAGGATGGTGGTAAGGCTGTTCTCCTGTAATTGCAAGCAATCTTTTTTCCATTTGGGGATGGGTGTCTTTCCAACTGACTGGAAAATGGGACTTGTCATCCCTATCTGGAAAAGGAAGGGTGATTGTTTGAATTGTGGCAACTACAGGGATATAACACTGCTCTTAGTGCCGGGTAAGGTCCTTGCTAGAACAATACAGCACACAGCTATGCTTTTCTCTTCTCCATCTCTGCCTCTTCTCTCTCTTTCTCTCTGTCTGCCTCCACTCCTCCTCTAGCAAGCTTCGTCACCTTCCTCCCGATTCTGGCTCCCGGAGTAGTGTCAGGCAGCTCCTTTTCAGTAATCCACGTAAGTACTTCCAGTGTCCTGAAGGCTTGGCCTGGGATCACTTACAGGTAAGACTGGGGCTGCATGAAGTAGGGCTCCTCAATCCTTGCAGCACCCCCTGGTGGCACCCACAGCATCCAACAGGGCTGAGTCAAAGAACTGCAATTGCCATGATGCCCTGTTGGAAACTGTGGCACTGTTGCTATCCTGCAATCCAGTAGGGATAATGCCCTGTGCACAGTCAGTTCCCCGGTCCCTCCAATACAGAGACATCCTATCCAGGTAAGGAATATACTGTA
>JANRMT010062840.1:9857946-9890556 GCA_026402145.1 Polypterus bichir lapradei | reverse complement strand
GCTGGAGATCCACAAAGGAAGAAAATGAATCACGTATCATAAAGTAGCTTTTATTCCTGAGCTTTCAACCCCTGCCAGGGGTCTTCATCAGTGGATAATGCTTAGACTTACAAGAATCAAAGGCAATATAAAGCAAAAAATTACGTTTTTAGATGGCTAAGTCAGTGTGATCAGGAAGGGGTGGGGGGTAATGGTTGGAAAGTTTTATTTATTAAGAACATGTTCTTCTTAAGTTTGCATATGCTGGGTTTATGTCCAAGTGTCTATTGATAGCATTTTCATTTGATAGCCAAGATTCAGCAAGCTCTCTGGCACTTTTAGTACTGGCCTTAAAGCTTACTTGTACATTGTCCCAGTTAAATGTATGTCCTGTTGATTTAGTATGCGTATAGTTCAGTGATCGTGAGTCCTTTCTTCTGACGTCTTTTTGAAGTTTGTCCTATGTATACCACTGAGCAAGAACTGCATGGAATGCTGTAAACTGCATTTCGTGTTTCTGCTGTCAATATCATATTTTTAGCATTAAAGAGGACAGTGTGCAGATTGTTCGTGGGTTTGTGTGCTATTCTGACACCTGACTTGGACAGGATTAGTGCTGCACCTTCAGACACCTTGTGGTGATAAGAGAGTGAGTGCCAGGTGGGGTAGGGGGGTTCTGATTCAAGTCGATTGTTTGCTGAGTTTTTTGGCGTCTTCTGTGTAGGCTTCGATTAATGAATGTTTTTGAGTATCCGTTTGAAGTCAAAAGACGGAAGAGATAGCGTCTTTCATTCATTTTTGTCTCCTTTGTATTACAATGGGTGTGGACTCTTCTGAATAGAGTTTTAACACAGCTCCGTTTGTGAGATACCGGGTGGTTGCTGGCGAAGTGTAATATGTTGTCTGCGTAGCATTCTTTATGGTAAACACTTGTGGTCAGGGTGGCGTCATTATTTCTTTATTTAAAGCCAGTACTAAAAGTGCCAGAGAGCTGGCTGGCTGAATCTTGGCTATCAAATGAGAATGCCATCAAACGACACTTGGACATAAATCCAGCATATGCATACTTAAGAAGAACATGTTCATAATAAATCAAACTTTACAAGCAATACCCCCCCACCCCCTTCCTGATTACACTGACTTAGCCACCTCGACACGTCATTTTTTGATATAAATTGCCTTTGATTCTTGTAAGTCTAAGCATTATCCTCTGATGAAGACCCCTGGCAGGGGCTGAAAGCCCAGGAATAAAAAACTACTTTATGATACGTGATTCATTTTCTTCCTTTGTGGATCTCCAGCTGCAAATATGCAAACCGTATCACAGACCTTCTCTTCCATATATATATATATGAAAGAGAAGGTCTGTGATATCTCTCTCTATATATATATATAATCCAACGTCTGTCTGTCCGCTTCTCACGAGAGAACTACTTAACGGATTTAGATCAGGTTTTTTTCTAGAGTTTGCTTGAACATTCTGGTTGATTTTGCGACTTCTCTCATTGCTCTATGTATCATAGTTCACTTGTGATACTAATTTATTTGCGAGAGAGATGCAGCGGGCCAAGGGGAAGGGGTGGAGCCCTCCTCACTCAGCCTCGGGGCATTCCTTACCTTCGCTTAGCGAGCGAACGAGAGAACTGCTTAACGGATTTAGATCAGGTTTTTTTCTAGAATTTGCTTGAACATTCCAGTTGATTTTGCGACTTCTCTCATCGCACTGAGAATCATAGTTCACTTGCAGGAGTGATATAGTCACACTAATTCGAGACAGAGGCTGCGGGCAGAGGGGAGGGGGAAGCAGGATGTCAGGAGTGGAGAGCTGGGCCTGGCCCTCCACACTGTCCTGTTTGACTACTACGTGGCCAGAACTAAGGGGGATGGCTAGTATTTATATAATTCATTTCAATTATTAGAATATCATATTACACAACTTCTAGTCATGGGGTATGTCAGATTTACCAACTGCTATGTCAATTTAAATGATTGAAAATTGCTAGCATGTCATATTTACCAATCGCACAGTGATCTTCCAGCACAATCATATTTGCCCTCTTTCATGAGAGCCAATAGTGCATTCTCCGATGGAGCCCATGCTGTACAAAGGATTAACAGGTACAGTGAGTCCAGCAACTATCTTTGCACTTTTACTTTTTTTTCTCCATTCTATTGTGGCATGTAAAACATGAGAAATCACACAGACAAACCTCTCCTCTGGTTGCAAACTCCAAAATACCCATGTTCCTTATTCCTTGTGGCTGTGTCATATGTATTGTGGTTCCAGTTGTGCTATCATTGGTTGTCAGCTCTCATTCACACACAGCCCACTTCTACGACTAAAGATGAAATAAAACCTGTTTGATTTTATCAGAGCAAAATGCAGACTAGTTAGAATGAGTAGCTGGTTATGTCCCATTACGCGACTGAGCTCATGGGAAAACATGGCCAACTGCTTCTGACTCACTAAACTTATGCAAATAAAGGCTAAGACTTCGAATCGCTGGAAAAATGATGGAATGTGACATGGCTTTTAGCTGATCAGGACACGGCAATGCTGATAATATGCAATTTTAACATTTGAAGCACAGACTATCTGAGGGATCGTCTGAGATAGGAATTGAACTGCTTACTATATACTGTATTTTAAGGTCCAACACCTTAACTGTTATCAGTATTATTTTTATCTTTTTTCTATTTTCTTATTAAAATTTTGCTTTGTTTTTTCATGGTAGTAATTTTAAGATTTTCAAAATCTTTTTTGGATGTCACTTTATGGTTCCGAAGGCATTTCTATCTATATGACAGGTGGTGACCTAGTGTTTGACGTCACTGAGCTCTGATATAAAATGGTGGATCCCAGCTATATCAGCCATCAAACTATAGATTGAACAAAGCTCTATATTATAGTTAGAGATGTTGGAAGTTCTGCGGTGGGCTGGCGCCCTGCCCGGGGTTTGTTTTCTGCCTTGCGCCCTGTGTTGGCTGGGATTGGCTCCAGCAGACCGCCATGACCCTGTAGTTAGGATATAGAGGGTTGGATAATGGATGGATGGATGGATGTTGGAAGTTTGACATTAAGGTGCCAGTCTGGCAGAGCCCCACCAGATGTTTTGCAAAATAAGTAATAAGCTTACCTCTGTAACTGAATGTATTAAGTGTTTATAGCATCACATAGCTTTGTCTTTTTAAATTGTTTGTCATGGTCAATGAAATTCTTTTTCTAGGAAAATATTGCTTCGTATCTTTGTGTGGGGTGTGAAAATGTTTGCTTCTGGCTTTGGGACTGGATCAGTTGGCCCTGCAGTGTTCTCTATACCCTTTAGTGTGTGTGTGTGTGTGCATGTGTATGGCATGAACTTTCCAGTTTAGCATTGGAACTTGAAGGTCATCAACTTGTGAGGTTTCTGAACTCTTTTAGGACCGGGGGGCGGGCGCCCCCCAACTGGATGACACCCTGAATGTGACTGCCATGTCTATGGAGGACTGCTTGTCCGTCACCAAAACAACTACGAGACGATCAAGATCATGCTATACACGCCTGTCACTGATGGTTGATGCAAGGAACATTATAAATGCATGGAACAGTATAACTTGGCCGCTGACCTGGCCACGACTATGCCCGTTTGCTGTGTCTGTGTATAAGAGAGTGGCAGCTCCCGCTGCAATAAATAACCGTGGTGTTCCTGTTTCAAGTTGAATAAAGCTGGTTTTGCTAAAGTACTGAGATTCAGTCTCGTGTTTTGGGGTGCAAGACAGTGATTCACACGTCACAATCTGTATTAAAATGATGACTGCCTGGTGTTGTTGTCTTTTTAACTCATGCATTTGCACTTCAAGCTTTTCCCAGTCATGGCTATGCAGAACACACAGCAAAAAGATACAACATTAAAGGTGGAGAAGAAGATCAATATCAGAAATGCATCATTCACAAGTCTTTACGCTGCATCTTGATTTTCACTCACTGTTAAGACTGACTGCACTAAATTAAAAAAAAAAAAAAAACTACCTACAAAGCTTTTTCTTTTGCACTTCAGCAACAATTTTGATTTGCCACTTGAAAATGTTCATGATTGATTTTCAGTTTTGAATTCCTGGTTTTGGCCTAGGCCTGTCTCTAGTATGTCTAACTCCATAAAGCCATTTTTCATCCCCTAGTCTTATTTTTTTCTCACCCTAATCCTAGACGTCTACAACCTGCTCTTAATTCTGAACCACTATGCCATACTGCAATGCACACACACACACACACACTGTAGTTCTTTACTTGTAAAGCTCTTTAGGAGAGAATGGAGCTGCATATATAGAAAGAAGTTTGTCTGTTAATGTTCTAAGATAGTTTATGTAGACAAGGCCGATCTCATTGTTTACTCATGAATAAAATAAAAATAACAAAAGCGAATGTTCAATTTGGTCAGTTCTTCTGGACGGATTAACTTTCATCTTCCTCTCCAACTTTCTGAAGCTCCTGCTAACAACCAGTGGCCAGTTGCCATTGACTCAACAATATACGCCAACAATGGGCACCACGTAGGGAAAATGTATGCCATTTAGTAGTTACTGGGCAGCAGGCAGATCAGGATTCTTTATCTGCTCATGACAAGCACCACATCATTACCACAGAGGTGAGGACAGTTTGGGTCGAGGCAGATGTCAGCTACTCCAAGTAAATTGAGCCAGAGTCGCTGATTCTTCTAACAGATGTCACAAACCCCTGGGCAGCTTTTCAGGATGTTTTCTGTGATGTGGTGATAAAATTCAAGGCTCCTGTTTACTCATTGCACATAAACTCAGATGGTTCACCATGTAAAGGTACTCTTGAGCTTTTTATATCATCACCTTCATGCTGGAGGTCATTTTGGAGATCTATAGCTCAAAGAAGCTTGTTGTTGCCTGCTACAAAAGAAGTGAATAAAGTCCATGTTCACAATCACTAATTGTTATTTTAGGTCTTCACATTATTCAGTAAATGCCGGTGGAGACAGCGGGTCATTAGGATTTTGAAAGAACATTAGAACACTCTAGACGAGAACAGGCCATTCAGCCCAACAAAGCTCGCCAGTCCCATCCACTTATTTCTTCCAAGAAAACATCAAGTCGAGTTCTGAAAGCCCCTAACGTCTTACTGTCTACCACACTACTTGGTAGCTTATTCCAATTGTCTATCGTTCTTGTGTAAAGAAAAATTTCCTAATGTTTGTGCGAAATTTACCCTTAAAAAGTTTCCAACTGTGTCCCCGTGTTCTTGATGAACTCATTTTAAAGTCACAGTCTCGATCCACTGTAATAATTCTGTTCATAATTTTAAACACTTCAATCATGTCTCCTCTTAATCTTCTTTTGCGTAAACTGTAAAGGCTCAGCTCTTTTAATCTTTCCTCATAATTCATCCCCTGTAGTCCTGGAATCAGCCTAGTCGCTCTTCTCTGGACCTTTTCTAGTGCTGCTATGTCCTTTTTGTAGCCTGGAGACCAAAACTGCACACAGTACACAAGATGATGCCTCACCAGTGCATTATAAAGCTTGAGCAGAACCTCCTGTGACTTGACTCCACACATCAGGGCGCTATATAACCTAACATTCTGTTTGACTTCCTAATGGCTTCTGAACACTGTCGGGAAGTTGATAGCTTAGAGTCCACTGTGACTCCTAAATCCTTTTCATAAGGTGTACTCTCGATTTTCTGTCCGCCCATTGTGTATTCAAACCTAACATTTTTACTTCCTATGTGTAATACTTTACATTTACTGACATTAAAGGGGGGACTCTTGGATTGGTGCAGATCAGCAACTGAACTGAGAGCAAAAGATTTTTTTTTTTTTATAATCTTTCTATATTACTATTCTGTACACTACCTTCATATTTCATGATTATACCCGCTATCTTTAAGTACATATTCCTGACAGACAGTCCAATTTAAAGTCACCTTCTTGAGTGGCGTTTTCATTTGGTGCTTTTTTCCCCACAGAGGATATAAGCAGCAGCAGCAGCATGCTGAGTAAAGATCTAGAATGTGCTCTACGGTACTGGATCTGCCAGTAGGTTGCTGACCAGTGGATTGGAAAGCTACCTAAAATTACCACTGGGTCTTTAAACAACATAAATGGGGGAAACTGATACTAAAATTAGAGGCTCTACAAAAAGTCAAATCTAAGGGGATTGACCTAAACTAAGGTAACTCATTTATTATATATATATATACTGTATATACTGTATACAAAGCCATTCAAATCATTAGTCTTTGTCTTCTGCTCCTTCTTGTTTTTCAATTTATTTAACAAACACAATCATACAAAATGACTTACGTGTAATACACCTGACTAACTAGAATATAAAAGGACAAAACTCAAATCAAGAACCAATTCAGGGGAGTCTTGCTTCTGTTACCGGCCTTAGGTCTAGGGGAACTTGGGGCAGGTACACACCACTGTTGCCACAGGGTGTAGCCACCGCGATATGGTGAAAAGCATAAAAGAAACAGGCAGCAGTCCTGAGTCCCAGACCATACTTCTCTGTTCTACTTTATTCTCATTTAACGAAAAATATATAAATGCTTCAATCTCTGCATAGATCAACATGACAATCAGTTAAAAAATGGTGCATGCCAATTTCTTCTGTAGAACAACAGTATAAAAACATTTACTTTGGTTCAACAATACTATTGTTGTCAGCTATCACAAAGTACCTGATTAGAAACCAATGTCCTCTGAACTCGTTTATTTTCATAGGGCAGTTCTGTATCACCACATTGTGTGTGGATGAGATACTAATCAAAGCAGTCTGATTATTCAAAGCAGGTGACTCTTTAGCAGGACAGGTACTGTATATATTTATGTCCTGTAGATAGCCATCAACAATAACCTATAAGAGAATTATCCAGGAATTTTGCCTTTACTTTAGAACACTGGTTTATAGCTCATTGCACTTCTTCAAAAAAAATTGGTGATTATGGTACACTGCTTCAAGCTGAATATAAATATAATTTTAAAACGACTGTATCACATAGGAATTTGGGGAAACGTTTCAGAGTTTAGCATGTTTAATTGCGCACACATTGAATTATTTAAATGAGCTTAAAATGTTTATAATCAGCATTTGATGCTTCTTGCCTCAGTGTTCAACAATATTCGGCCAGCACTGACGCATTCACTTGCCCTGATATGTTTTTTCCTTCATTGAATATGGTGAAAGTTTTCAGCAGGACATTGAATTACTGGCTGCACCAAGATTAGCGAGTGTGAATGCAGAACAGGAGTAATGAGTGACATGTTGCATGTCATTGTTTTGTATGCTTGAAGCGTGCTGTCAACCAGCTTGATGTAGTTTGGTGTTCTGCAGTTGAGCCAAGAAAATTTTCAGTAACATCCTTGAAAGCCTTTCATCAAATGTCTTCCAACTCCATTAGCAGTGCTTTGAATTGAACTGCATGAACTGTAAAACTTTTTCTGTTCCATAGGACGATGAAGATGGAAGCCATCTGGCATGATTGTGTATATGTGGATGAAGCTGGGTTTAACTTGACCAACTAAAAGAATTGTAGTCAAAATTTGATTCGTCACAGGAAGTCCCAGGACAACAAGGTGGAAACATCAGAATTAATTGCCGTTGATTATTTGTGTGATTTATGGACCAACAGAAGAGTCTTCCTTAATCTTGCATTAGGTATTTGTGGAAACATGTCTCAAAAATCTTTCACCTTCTTAAATCATTGCTTTCACAAAATTTTTCAACAGTCCAAGCAAAAATATCTTTGCTGGGTCAACAAGGAGTTTATCTGCAATGGGACCAAATGCTTATGGAGCAGACAGTTCTATTGATATAATGAGACTCTTCAGCAAAGTGTTCCCATTCGCAACTTAAACAACAGGATTCGATACATCTGAGCTGTAGTCTTAGTAGAAGTTACAGTTGTTATTGTTGTACTGTGTATGTATACTGAACTTATAAATGTAACCTGGGTAGGTTTTGGAAAAAAAATGTAAAAAAAAAAAAAAAAACGCAGAATGAGAGTTGTTTTAATAAAGACTAGCCGAAGCCCGTCGTAGCATACGGCGGTGTAAGAATAGGAACGGAAAACGGTGAGAAAGGAATTCAGTATAACAAAGGCTTAGGAAACCACCGTCGCAGTATAACGAAAATAGCAAGGAGCAAAACCATTGCCAATGGTTGAGAGAGTACTACGGAAAACATAGACATATATAGATAGATGCCACATTCACTGTGTTGCCCATTCGACATGATAAGTCAGTGCGTCTGCCCTATTGCGATTGGTAAAATTGCCATTTAAACTAATACAGGTAGACGTGGAAACTGGGTTTTCTGATGAAAAAAAATAACGTTTTAAACAGTATCGTTTACATACAACAGATTTTGGTGAATCGTTTACATGCAATTATTTATATCCATTTATACACTAAATGCGTGCGTATCCCATAGTCTTAGAGTTGGTGGGTGGGTCTCCGTGAGTTGGCGTGCGCTCTCTGTCTTGCTTGCCCTTAGTTAGAGTTGGTGGGCGGGGCTCTGTGAGTTGGCGATTGTGGCTCTCTGTCTTGCGTGCGGTGTAAAGTCAACGTGGCTCAGAGGTGCATGTGGACATTTGCACAGATGAAAGCGACTGAGGCTGTGTTTGGTGAGTTGTTGCATGCCTCGAGAGCGATGCTGGACTCGGGAGGACGGTTACAGTTGGCGTGCGTGGCTCTGTCGTGCATATCCCATGATGCGGTAGGAGGGTTAGAGTTGGCGGGCGGGGCTCTGTTGAGTGTATCCCATGGTCTTAGAGTTGGTCTTGCTTGCGCTCAGTGTCTTGCGTGCCCTTAGTGGATTATATATATATATATATATAGATTATTCAAGACAGAATAAGATTGGGAGAAGAGTTGTGAACCTAAACCGTGTAGGGTGTGTAGAGCCTAGCTTGATAGCCACTAGTGCCCTCTGATTGGTCTATCGACAGCATGTGTAGGACAGTTACAAGGGCGGGAAAAAAGGAAGAGAGAGGAAGCCATGCTGACAGAGTTAGAAAAAGTTCTAGCAGAACACTGAAGCGAAAAGGATAAGAAAGGAAAACAAAACTTTAGGAGAATGCTAAAAACAACAAGGAGACAGAAAAGAGAAAGCTTTAGCAAAGTCTATAAGAAAGACAAAGAAAAATCTTTAGTATGGCACTAAAAAGAATGAAAATAATATCAAAATGCTGCAAAGATGTGTAAAGGGAAAGTCCCAGCAAAACGCTGAAACACCATGCAAACAAAAAAACAGAGGGCAAAGACGATTTAGGGTAATGAAAGTAAGTGCTGATCACACCAAACTACATTCTCAGCAAGAGGCTGGGAGCACGCACTGATGCAGTGCACTGACACACCCACCACACGGTAAACCACCTCAGGATCCCTGATCCAGGACCCAAGCACAGCTGTGCAACAGGTGACATGTCAGCACCACACTAGTTCAAATGGAAATGTTTTTTTTTTCCAGTGGCTGGAATGCCAATCCTGCCACCAACCCCCAAATTTTCCCTGCAAGGTGGAGGACCTGTTTGCAGGGCTGGATGCAGATTAACGTCATACCCTGGACAGAATAATTGCAGGTTACGGGTCTTTGCTCAAGGGTCCAATGGAGTGGAGTCACTTCTGGAATTTATGGGATATGAACCAGCACCCTACCGATTGTCAGCACAGATCTCTAGCTTCAGAGCCACCACTCCGCCCTGCAGAGAGTGGGTGTAAAGGAAAAGAAAGGGAGAAACAACCAGCAGTTTGACTTTTAAGGTGATTACAAGAAGGGAAAGGAAGTGTGCTGTAATAGGACACAAAAAGAACTGAGAGAGGAGAAGAAACGACACATGGGGGTGAACAGAATGTTTTGGTGAGCCGAAGGTATGGGAGACAGGAGGACATGAGTTTATCTCTGAGCGAATCGCTGGGTTGTTGGTGTTTGTCCTGATGGGGTGAGATGAGAAGTCAATAGGACATAAATGTGGTGGAAGGGAGAAGTTGACTCTACCACAACGTCGGTGTGATTTTCTTTTCTTTTGTTCATTAATCGGCTTTGGATAGAACCTCAGGTGAAGAGGCCGGGTGTGTTTTCATTTGTTTGGCCACCACACACTCAAGCTACAGTTTGGGGAGAGTGAACTGTATAATTAATACGGGGTGAGCTCACCAGTGGTAATTGGGAGGACAGTATATATTATTGTACAATGTAAGTCATTTATTGTTACTTGGTTTTATTACGTGTTGTATTTAACTGTATTTTGTAATATCTGGGTATCGATTTTTGTTATTTTGAGCATTTAAGTATAAAAAAAGCTTTTTTTTTTGTAAAATTGGAGTAAATTGTGATAGTGTTGTGTTTAATTAGGCTGAATACTTCAAAGCAGGTATGGAGGGAAAGGTAAATATTACAGATATTGTAAATGTGAATATTGAAGGTGGTGACATTTAAGAACTCAGGGCCCTGCACACTGATTACAAGAAAGAGGGGTGCAGGGGTTACATAATATGAGAGGAAACTACAAAAACAGGCCACTGCAATAAAATGGTACATGATGGGAAAGTTTAAAAGGTGATTTTTAAGATCAACAGGTCAGAATTGCATATAATACACCCAGAAATGTTCTTCGTCCGCCAGAGTGAAAAAGCTTACAACTACAGTTAGTCCAAAGGCCTGATGAAAACCAGCATTCTAACGCAAAGGTTTGTTATGCATAAAGATTTCCACAACGGGTCCAAAATCATTTCAACATTAAGATGCACAAGGCAGGAAACACCTCTGTAGAGGATGGCACTCCATCACGGAGCCCACTTACTGTAGGCACAACATCACAGCCAGTGGGCACGCTTAAGGTGGTCAGTTAACCACAAAGATGTGTGTTTGAGACATTAAAGGAAAGCAGTAAGCTCAATTAAGGAATACTGTAACTTTTTTTAGTCCTTTGCACAGAAGGCACTAGCAAAAGAATCCAAAATAACTCTATTTACCATCTTCACGCAATCACACAAAGAACATGCAAACCAAAGATAGACATTGACTAGAGTAGAGTTTGAACCCAAGTCCCAGAAGTCGTAGAGCAGCACACAAACCACTGCACTCCCACACTTTTCTCTGTTTTAGTGATGTAAATTAAACATTTAGAAAGCTGCAATTCTCCAGCTGATACAGTAAATTCCCTAATGGCTCCACACTGAAGAGAATCCACCCTGGGTGATAACTTCTGACTTAAGGATGAATCACGATGTTTTATTTGTATTTATATGAAATGAAATTCAGAACTCCGTAGACAGTTATAAAGTATGTTTTACACATTATAAAATGAAATTCTCCTTATTAAATGTGTGATCTAAGCCAGTAAATATTATAACTGGCCGCAATGAAGACAGTTCATGAGTGAAGCTAAATTATTGGATTTATACAAGCCATGTGAAATGAAGCAAAGACAACAAAACGCTGTGATTTCTTCCATGTTTAAAGGTCACATTTATTGCTCCAACTCCCGATTGATGGCCTCTCATATCACTTAACAGGATCAGAATAAATGAAATCATTGACCACAGTTGCACCCGGCATACTTGGCATTGCAATAATAAGGGTGCCCCCGGCAGATCTGGCACACCTTCACAGATAAACCCAGACGGTGGTTCAAAGCCTGCTTTTTTTAATTAGCCTGCATGGTGTGGGCACAAATGCAGCGAGCATGAAAGACAAAGGAATTCAATAAAGTCAGCGAAACATAGTCAGTCTTGACACTCATCCTGGTTTATCAAACGCAGTGCCCACACACCTCAGAGAGCCTTTTTAAATTGGAGTCTCAGGCCTGCGTTCTTCTTTCATTCCTTTCATTATTCTTTCATCCATTTGCAGTATTCCAGGACTTAAACCCTCTACCCCAGCGCCACTGCCACCAAAGGTATCCATTTATACCCCTGTGCAGTTCTGAGTTAGCTAAGGTTCAACTGTGTAATTCTTCAAATTTGTTTAACATTTCATGGCCAAAAATATAGGTTTGTTGCTCTGGGGACTCTGTGCCAGCCGAATGCGTCAGTTGTGCTTCTTTCGCTTGTTCACTGCCACTGCTACAAAATAAGTGCAACAATTGTTGTGGTGTGCAAAATCTGTAAATTTTGGTCTATATTCTCATTATATAGACAAAACAGCAGATGAATTTAAATACAGGTCACCTGCATGGACAGCTAACATCAAAAGCAATCAGTTTTCCTGAATCACAGTACCATTTGAACTGAGCTAGAATTCAGGAGATGCCTCAGGCTGTTTGGACGATTTTATCACCTGTGAAGGGAAGGACACCAGAACTAAATCGGCTTACAGCTTGAAACAGAAGATTGTTAGAACATAAAAACTGTATTGCTTGGGTAAACGGACGTACTCAAAGTGATGAAAGAGTTCATTCATCATATTGACAGCCAGCCAATCCGGTACATGTAGCAATTCATCATATTGACAGCCAGCCAATCAGGTGCATGTAGCAATCACATCTTGCGAAACTCGCCCCGGTAGAATTTTATAATAAATAAGCGACATCAGAAGAGAACAGAGCAATGTCAGAAGAGGGCACCAGCAACATGTAGCTGTTTTTCATAATGTAGCGGTGCTACATGAATGGGGACGTCTTAAACGTGTTCTGTGCATCTTTTATAGCGTTGTCCCGCTTATACAGACAGTCCCTGGGTTACGTACGAGATAGGGACTGTAGGTTTGTTCTTAAGTTGAATTTGTATGTAAGTCGGAACAGGTACATTATTTTAAAAAATGCTATTGTTGACCGACTGTAACCAAGCGCTCTGTCAATAAATGATGGAGTTTCACCTCTCTCTGAACTTTTTATTATTTTTACTTTATTTTCCATGGTGATGGTTTTTCTCTTCTTTACTGTATCACCAGCACTTGCATCAGATTTGTGTTTCAGGGACATTGTTGAAGGGTGAAGACAAAAGGTTAAGATGAGCTCTTCTGCACAGCACTGTACACGCTATCACAGCAGGAAGGCACCCCTCGTCAGCACGTCTGGCATACTGATCGAGAGACAACTTCCTGCTATGGTCGTAACAGTACAAGCAGGCTTGATATTGAAAATGAATGGGAGCGGAGGGGGGCGATTCACCAATCGCCCACCACTTGCATACAGTATGCTGCCTGCAGCGTCTGCCCACCGAGAACGAACAGGGTGAGGCCAAAGGTGGGTAGTGAATCTCCCACCACCGCCCCCATTCAACAGGCAGCCACCCAAGGCACACTATACAATGCTGGCCCCTGCCACTCCATTTACCCTCAATGGCCTCCGTTCAGCCACAACCGCGTCACCTCTTGTAGCATCACCAGCTGCCCACTGAGAACGAACGGGGCAGTCAGGAGCAGTAGCTGAGGTGGCATGGTGGGCAGGCAGTGAACCACCCCATCAAGCCTCCATCCTGCACACGAGCGGTAGCTGTGGCCCCACCACTTGCCACGCACCCAGCCACCCACTGAGAATGAATGGGGTGCGGCTACCACCGCCCCATTCATCAACCGGAGCCGCTCGAGGAACACTACACTGCATGAACAGCAAAATCGCCCCCTCCAGCCACCGCTTGCAGCGTCCCCAGGCCAAAGATGACAGAGCGGCAGTTACTGTGAAGCCTGCGTCACATCCCCCAAACAGATGAAGGAGCAGCTGCTGCCCCATTTGTAAGTCGTATGTCCGTAACTTGGGAAATACCTGTATAGTCTATTGTGTGTCTGTTTAAATGTTTTCCCCTGGGAAACAAAGAGGCAAGAAGAACGCTGTAGAGCCGTGACCCCTCAAGGTAATTGTCCCTGTCAATCACATCAATTCCATCTGGTCCATTGCTACATAAATAAGAGGACGAAAAGAAATGGAGGTTCAGTTATAACTCGGACACTTCACTGGAAACCAAAGAAATATGGAATTTACACCCTTTTCACGCTTGCTGCTTTTGATGCCAAACATTCAACTGCTACGCAAACCCCGGGGTTTAGGATCATACAGACATGCCGAGGAGAACATGGTGAGACTGTTTTTTGTCGTTTGGGGAAGAAGAAAACAACCATTACATCTGTGTGATGCTTACCGTAGGACAATTCCAACCGGACAAGTTCACTTCCATTAATCAACTTTAGTTTAATCTTTTGAACTTTCATGTGTGTTTAGTGTTTTCTGTGTGTCGTATCTGTTTCGTGTTTAGTGTAGGGACAAGGAAGGGTTTATATTGTACTGTATATTTATTGCTGCACTTTTTATTATAACATTAGGCCATTCACTTTTGGGGTTGTGTGTGTTATGTTGTGGCAGGTTGGGGGGTGAGATATATATATATTGTTTGGAGTTTGTTTCACTTCTTTTCATTAATATATTGTGTTGGACGGCCAGCAACTCAACCCGGCTGGGATACCCCAAAAAAAAAAAAAGATGGGGTAAGGCAGCAACTTTTGGACACTGCCTCCACCAAGACGCTTGATGGCAGCTCCCCTGGAGTATAACAGTTGGTTGCCATGGGTGCCACCAGGGGGAGTTGTAGAAGGACCAGGGGAGTCATACTTATAGCCCAGAAGTATTAATGGATCACATGGACAGGAGCCCTAAAGTACTTCCAGGCTGACTAAAGAATTTGAGCTCTCCATCTGACCCGGAAGTGTAGGCAAGTCACGTGGAAGGAAGAACAGAAGAACTTCCGGGTC
The DNA here is from genome assembly GCA_026402145.1 of Polypterus bichir lapradei. Lineage (NCBI taxonomy): Eukaryota > Metazoa > Chordata > Cladistia > Polypteriformes > Polypteridae > Polypterus > Polypterus bichir. Next base: position 9,875,886 of record JANRMT010062840.1, on the reverse strand, counting down.
AAGAACTATATAAAGGACTGCTGAAGACCCAGCAGGCGAGCCGGAGTCGGGAGAAGTAGGACAGAGCTTGCTGGGAGGTGTGGAGGAGAATATTGTATTGATTTATTGCTGGTTTATTTGTGTATGGTGGCCGTAGTGCTTAAAAGGCACTTTGAAGAAGAAAAAATAATTAATAGATCCTCTTCGTGTTTTTACCCTGTGTCTGCGTATCTGTCCGTTCGGTTTAAGGGGCAACAGTGACCCCTAGCGATCTTACAATATATTCACATTATTATTTTACATACTGTCTGCCCTTTCACTTATTTTGATTGTTCATTGGGAAAGTGATTTGGAAGAAGTATGGCTTGTCTAGTCTAATCAGGTTGCCAGGCCACAGTTCTTGGCAGCGTAGTTGCAGGTCAGGATGATTGGATTGGCCGTTACAATCTGATTGTCAACAGAGCATCTCATGAACAACTTTGAGTTCTAGATCAGTGTCGCCCTGGGACATTCATCCTTGACATCTTTTAACTTTTCGTAAGTATATATTTATACTTTGCTGTCCACATTTTCTTTTATGCTTTTCTCTACTGGTATTATTAGTCATGTAATAAATACCACTCTACTTTTAAATTTCTATACTTTGTCTTCATATTTAGAGTGCTTGAAGCAATACGGTAAATTTTTTTGAGCACCTGGAGCAGTGCGGAAGTGCCATATGATCCAAACTGCAAGGTTTATTGAGCTGTGGACGAAGAGCTTCGTCCACTAATGAACAGTGCGTTAAAGTAACACTTTCACTGGGTGATAAATGGCCTATAGCCAGGGATGTTGAGCCTTTGTATGTTTGAATATATTCTTGGAGATCAAAGGTAATATTTAGGTCTGACATATATCTAAGACATCGCACGTTGTTCAAGCCTAAGATAAGTAAGTCTCTTGGAGTACTAGGGAAAGCGGACTGTGTGTGTGTTATTCATACGGTACTTGTGTGGGTTAGGGTGCTAGTGAATAACGTGCGCATGTATGCGTCTTTGACATGGTACTTATGTGGTTAGGGTCTGTGTGTATACGTATACCTATGTATGTGTGTGTTAATCTTAAGGTGCGACAGCAGACCAACTCAGTAACGAGCTTGATGAGCACACTTACCCTTAAAGAAAATAGGTAAAGGGTAAGTAGAGGGAAATACCATGATAGCACAACAATAAACCTCATGGATTCTTCACTCCTTCCTATTTATATAAACGGCACAGCACTCTGGGTAATACTATTAAAGTGGTACGTTCATTATTACACACATACAAATCCATATGAAAAGCCATTACCTTTAAGACACACGCCAACACATTTCCTGATTCCTTCTGCATGAGTGTTTTTTGTGTTTAAATGTATTTGTGAGTTTTCATTTTCTGCAGATTTTTAGCCCATTACTAGGATCACAGTGTTATACTCAGGGGGACTGTCCCATCCAGCATTGCCTGTCACAATGCTGTAATATCACGTTGGCCTTGCAAAAGCATCATGAGACACTGGGAGAAAAAATTGTGTCTAACCCAGTTGTAGGGTGAATTATCAGGAAAATATTTGGTAAACATTTGCCAAGACATTTCATATTTGGCTGCTGAAAAACTCTTAAGTGAATTTCACCAATTAACACCATTGAAAAGTTTAAAGCATCCTCTATACAGCCTACTTACGAGCAGAGGTTTCCATTCTTTCTTTGTCTAAAACCATCTTGGCCTAATAATATTATGGCATAGCGTTTTACCAGTCTTACTAATCTTTTAGCTGGCCCAACTGATATCATCGTCTCAAGGCGGCATATTTAATCCTCACCACAGATTCACAACATGATCCTGTAGAAGTCACTCAGCCTGCCAGGGCTCCAACAGTCTGAACATGAAAACAGTTGTATCTCTCACCCTTTGGATAAAAGCATCTGCTAAATAAATAATGCAAATATAATGTAGGTTGAACAAGGCCTAAGTGCTTGTAACATAAATCCAAAGGTATCAAACCAAGGGGAGAAAAATCAACTTGCATGGAATTTATCTGCCCATTTGTCTGTTCATTTTATAAACCTGTGTTATCCATTATAGGTTCCAATCCTGGAAAGGACACCTGACCAGAACAAGGCCTTCCATGCCTGCACCCACCCTTATGCATGCTGGGGCAATTTAGAATCCACAATTGCCCAAACATGGTTGATAATGGGATGTGGATGTGCCAGGAGAATAACTAAAAAGTTGCAGCAACTTCAATCAATCAGATAGTTCATTTAATTTCTCACATCACTATTTATATTAGAGGATTTATCAGCTTGCAGAGACCGGTAGTAACAAGAGCAAGAGAAGAAATGATCCTGCATGGAGACCTTTCGGTCATTAGACACACATGCACACCCACTGATGTCAGGCAAATTTAATTAATCACCCTCAGTCAAGATAATAATAAAAATTGATGAAAACAACCTGTCTCATTGAGACAACTCCATGGTAAGTTCTACAGACAGACAGACAGACACCAAACAACTATGTCAACAAGAAACTGAACTTTGGATGGTTATGAGGCTCTGAGCTGAAGTGCCAGATATAGAGTCTCCTCATGGCTCAAGGCAGCTCAGGATCAGGCACTTAACACTCGCTATCATCAGAAAAATAATTTCAAGGTGGATTTTAGCAGCAAGTGTGGGATAAACCAGCAACAAGAAGAACATATCAATCGTATTGCCAAAAGAATCAACACAATCCAATAGCTAGCTACATGCACTTGTCAATACTTCATGGGCTTGGTCTTACAGAGACTGATCATTGGGATGATCACCAGCCCTAAAAGGTCATCAAGATGGAAGACACCACCATTGTGCACAATGTGGTCGTGAACACTGATCATACCATTGGAGCTAACTGACTGGACATCATTCTCAATGACAGAAGAAATCAATGTAGCCACTCCTGATGATGTGGACATCTCAGTGAAAGACATTGAGATTGTACATGTAGAACACAAAGGCTCGTATGATTCCAGTCACAATTGGAGCACTTATAGCTGCTTGACTAGTTCTCCAAAAATATCTTGATGAACTGCCAGGTAAAGCAAGTGCCACCAAGGGGCAGAAGACTGCCTTCCTTGGGACTGCCCACATACTTCATAAAGTGCTGACCATCGGACAACAAGAGCTGAAAAAGTCATTTGGCTCCTAGTAAAAATCAATAAGCACAAACTGAGAAAGAAAGAAGAAAACAAGATAATAATAATATTGTTATTACTAATAATAAGTGAACATTTATATAACTGTTCCAGTTTAACCTGTGTGACTAACATGTACATTAAAGAATTCCACTTTCATTTGAATTATCTTGACTTGGCTGTGCATCACTCAATGAAAGGAGAAGTCACTCTTGCTTTGATGGGCTTCAGCGACCTTGAGCAGTGAACAAGCATGTTATAATAGCTCAGTCAGGTTCAGTATGAGCTGGGGACTGCAAATGAATAACAGCTATTTGGCATTTAAATTCCCAGCATAATTTCAAAATCTGCTCCTTATTTAAAGAGCCCATTGACTGCTCATTGTTCAGTGTGGACTCTGAGTGCCATCTCTCTCTCTCTCTTTTTCAGTTTCTCTTTCTCTCTCTCTCTCTTAGTCCTTCTTACTCTCTCTCTCTCATTCTCTCTTTCTCTCTCTCTGTCTCAGTCTCTCTCTTTCTCTTAGTCCCTCTGTCTCTCTCATTCGTGCTCTCATTCTCTCTCTCTCTCTCTGTCTCGCTCTCTCTCTTTCAGCAAATCAGCTTCAACCAAAAAACAGCCACAGGCAAATTAAACCCTCCGCTGCTGCTCCTGCTGCTCCCTGACTTCTAGTTACTGGGATGGCCAAGCCAGTAATTTCTAGGCATTTGAACGTGTGTAAAAATCAGCAGGGCACTTTGAAGTAAATAGCGTACAGTGTGATTACTCATGTTGAATTCATGGGTGGGCCAGTCATCAAGGAGGCTTGTTAATTTCGCCATGCAATGATAAATTGCACCAGCTTCTTTACTTCTCGGCCTTTTGATTTACATTGGAGGGATGGCCGTGCAGTACGCACATTTTTCTTTTCATTCATTGCTTTTTTGGTTCTGTCTTACCTCTTGTCTACATTTGCCATGATGAAAGGATGCCATTTTGCTATTGATTCTCAATACTTAAAACAGCGGGTTGGATTGGCACTGCTGTGCCTTAAATGGCTGCTTCTTCAACTCAACAGACAGACAGGCAAGTCAATAAAGCTAACCTGAGTACAGAATGGTTATGGTGACTCCTTTAAGCAGAAAGGAATGGAAATGAAACACTTGGCAGAAGAACAAGAAATGAAAGGCAGAAAGCCATCGGTTTTGAAACACAGGCTGATATAATTTATGTGGCACACAAGTATGGGCTCAGTGCACACTGACTAATGATGATGATGAATAAGATGGAGATGAAGACAATGAACTTGTATCGTCAAAAGCTCATGATAAAGTGAAAGTGTCTTAGAGAAATTCCCTCTAACAGAAGAACATACCAATGCGATCATGAAAACTCAATTTGTGGAGAGTGTGTTCATTTCCCAGTATGTTAGAGGGCAGCCCCCCTGATTTGCTGTGGCATCACAGATTCCTGCAGGGCATGCTGGGAGTTGGAGTTCATTGCAGCCCTGTTGGGTTCCATGGGTGCCACCAGGTGGAGTAGCAGAGGCTGCAGGGCCATATTATGTTGGGCTTTTGTCACACCTGGGAGTACTTCAGGAACTTGCTAATGGGCCACCTGGAGTGCCCCCGGGTGAGGCTTATAAGGAAGGCGGCTGCCACTACTCAGGGAGCCAGCATCGGGAGTGAGGGAGAGGGTGATGCTTACTGAAGGAGGAGTGAAGATGACTGAGAGAGAGAGAAAAAAAAGAGAGAGAGAAAGCTGAGAAGAAGGCAACAAGAAAGTGGTGTAAAGTGTACTTTGTTGTGCTGTGCTGCTTGTGGGAAATGATTGTTAGGAAGCCTTTCCCACTAAATGAATGTGCGTTGTGCTTGGAACTTGTGCCTGGTGTCTGTCTGTGTCAGGTTTGGGCAGCTGGTGTGCCCCCTGCAGGCCACACTGCATAAGTTTCTTCCCAAAGTACAAAAATATGAAGGTCTTACGGTCTTGTCTATGCATTGCTGCATATCTTTAACACTTTTCAGATGCTTTTTGCATTTCATTAACTCTTTCAGGATGGATGCCGACTTTTGTCAAAAGGAAGGGTTGATGGTGGTAATCAGCTGTAAATGGTGACAAAACCCACCGTTATGTTTTAGATGGATTCTCTTTGCTGGAAGAAAATTTCGCTTTATTGGTCTGACTGAGATTCCCTACGGTTGTGTGAGTAGCGAGGAGCAAACAGCAGCAAAAAATGTATCGACATCTGCCGAGAGAGCGACGTGCATGCGTAAAGTAAAATACTCCATGGATGACGTTTTGCATGTTATCCCTGAATTAGACTCAACTAATAAATAGCAAGTTGATCAAACCCCAGCTGATCGAGGTGCTGAACGGATCAGTGTAGCTGATTCACCTACGGCAATATTCGCCCTGGGAGGCTCGACCACTTACAGATTGCAATGCACTGTCACCGCGGCCTGGCACAATAGATGGCATGGCAGCCAGCCTGCTGCACATTCCTGGTGAACTGGTAGCCATAGCTTGCAGTAACAGACATTTTATGTTGATTTCTTGGTGAAACTATTGCTTTTTGTGCTTTTCAGTAAACTGTGTTGTTTGGAAAAAATTTTCAGCCCTCAAAGAGTTAATACCGTACAGTGCACTGCATTTGGTAGCATATAGAACTTATGTTGCTCCTGTGAGTAAGAATTCCGTTTTGGTGGTTCCTGTATTTGCCATATATGCCAATAAACCACAACTACAAGAACAAATAAAGTAGTAATAGGTGCTAGTAAAGTCAATAATATAAAAAAGGACATCTATACATTATAAACATATGAATTATGGCCTGTTAGGTCCTTCATACTTCTGCATCAATCTGCTGTCAGGGGAGGTAGCATGACACTGTGTCATGGGTTCACTGCTGCCCTCTGGTGGCTACCAACAGAGCTACAGAATTACTCACAGACTCTGCTGAGCCTTTCAGTGCACATTGTGATACAAACATCGCTCAAATTAAAAATAAAGCTTTCAAATATTTGTCTAAGTAGAATTTTATTTCAAAACTAATAGATTCAAGTAGAAACTTTTACAGTAACATTAAGTGCACATTATGCGAGCAAATACATTAAAAACTGGAATAAAGCTCCTGCCTATTACATCATAAAAATCAAGTTAGGAATTGATGAAAAATCATTTTACTGCAGTGAAAGCTTTAAGTCTTTTTTTAGTTCATCTCATATTTGCAGATGTTAAGAGGTGATACTTGTGTTTGTTGTGACCTCTAGGGGGCACCACAGAGCCCCAAACCCCAGATTTTACTCCAACAAATAAAGTGCTTTCAGTTTAGACAATACCTTCATACAGGCTTCTTCTGCTCAATTTACAGCACAGCACAACTTGTCCTTTCCTTTTACCTTCCTTTTCCCTTTACTCCTCCACTCCTCCCAGACAAGTGTTGCCCTTCTCCTCTCCCGACTCCCAGGACAAGTAGAGGGCTCTCTCTACTCTCTTCCAGTGCTCAATCTAGTGCCTCTGGGTAGCACTTCCGGTCTAGGCCAGGACCACCCTACTCGCTCAGCAGTTAGTCTCCTGGTGGTGTTCAATCTGCTGTGATTGTTGCCCTCATTCTCTCTCACATCTCCTAGTTCTTGTGAAGTTTTAACCTTCTCTGTCATCTGCCTTATCGTGTCATAACATAAGCAACGGCCTTACCTCGGACTCAGCAATTCATTTTCCAACTCTACTATTCAAAATTAGATAGGGTCCCCAACTGCCTCGGCTTCACTTCAGTCAATAAATAAAAAATTGTCGAGGAAGCCATATTTGTGTTCTCCTACTTTAACCTTTGAAAATAAAAATTTCCCAACACATTTACATAATCCAATCTCTGTTCTGCATTTACAATATATGTATTTATATAATGTAAAAACTGAATGCAGTACACACACTGTCACACGTGTGCACAATTACAAGGCTCTGGTAAGGTTTCATCTGTGCCCCATACACCTAAGGCCGCGTGACCACCGAGGCCGCCTTCTTTTTCATCTGCAGAGAGTGAGTCGTGAAATGACTTCTGACGTCACTTTTGGGTTTTGCCCGTAGGCCCCCCAGGACCTATTTAAAGAACGACAACCCTGGAAGTCAGCATTCACTCATGAACCGCCCCCAAGAAGGACGCATCTCCAATGGGAAAAAATCCAAATTGAGGAAAACGAGACTCCGGGAGAGCCAGTTAATACAGCCTGTAAATGAGCAACAGACGTCCATTATTGTTATTGGAGTTTACTTTCTTTTCACGTTGATTACATGTCAACTTAAACAGGGTGCCTGGAACCCAGCACTTTAAAATCATCTACCTCTTACGTCTAATTTTGCCACACACAGTATAACAGAGTTCAGGTGAGAAACTGATACAAGAGTGCAGTAACTTCTTCATCTTTTGGTTGCTCCCATTAGGAGTCACCACAGTGGATCATCTTTTTCCATATCTTCCTGCCTCTTGCTCAGTCATAACTTTCTCACACATTCATAAACCTCCTCTTAGGTCTTTCTCTTATCCTCCTGCTCCATCCCTAGCATCCCAATAACCCCCCCCCCATACACCCAATAGCCTCCTTTAAAGAACAACTGGGACACGCTACAGTATGTTGTATATCTTTTCACTGTATGGAATTATGAAGATATAAGTTCAGAATCCAAAGTGGGGCAAATAGTGACAGTGATTGCCCAAAGCCATTAATATATAAAGAATAATTCACAGCAGAAAATGGTGCAAACCATAATACATGTAGATGATTGAGATAAACATAGAGAAGATGAAGATAAATGGTTGCTTAAGACTTTATCGTTCAGTTGAGTGAGTGGGCCTGTTAAAGCCAATGACAATGACACATTCAGCAAATACCAGAATAAGTGAAAGGTGCAGAAGCTAATGATGAGAAATGAATGTAGCTTTCAGGGTCAAGGCAGCCTATAAATTTTATTGAATTTTCTGCTAAGGAGGCTGGCAACCTAATTATACTAATTAAAAATCTATTATCAAATTACATTGGATTTAGTAGGATTTGATATTTTGGGAAATCAGTTGATATCTTTTCAGTTTCACACAACATGAAGATAAAGTTTACTTTATTAGTCGCCAGAGTCGAAGTTCTGCCTACTCTCGCCATTAAAAATTTTACCCATTTCTTCTCGAAGGGTTTTCTTTATCTTTGTGAGTAGCTTTATAACCACCGAAAAACAAACGTAAAATGATTAAGAAATAGTTGCCTATAGGGATACTATGTATGCATTATTCCTCAATATTTTTGAGGTTATCATAGTGAGTCTTTTAGGTCCACTCAGTCCATTTCTTGAACTCTACTCAAATGTTGTCCTACAGGTTCCTTACATCAGCGTTTCTCAACCTTTAAGTATTTGCGACCGAGTTTTCATAACAGTTTTAATCGCGCCCCCCCCTAACATTTTGTTGAAATGTAGATGCATATTTTATTATACCTACTTAACTTTTATCGACATTTATCTAACTCTATATTTATTGTTCTAGTATCAGAATGTAGTTTAAGTTAATTTGTTTTGGTTTCAACAGATGTTTTTTTTTCATATTTTTGATTCTGGTTTTCTTTTTTTCATATCTTTGCGCCCCCCTTTTTGTTACTTCGCGCCCCCCTAGGGGGGCCCGCCCCACAGGTTGAGAAGCACTGCCTTACATAGTAAAAATATTTTTAAAGCAAATTATCCTTGCAATTATATGCAATTTAAGTCCTTCATTTTTACTACTTATTTAAAAATGTCCATAATGCAAACTAATAATTAAAATTGCTAATCAATTAGCATTTATAGGAGATAGGCTCCTGGTAATTCTCTGTAACTGATCGATAATTGTATTTTCGTCTCCTTTATAGATAGTGTTTTATTTGAAATGCTACCTTATCTCTCTTCCTAGGCCAATATCTGCAGATTAGCATTCTACGGAGATTTTTCCATCAATTCCCACTCTCATTTGCATTCAAATTACTTGCCACTGCCTCCCATTAGGTTACTGTGTCCTGACACCAAAGAGGGAGCGAAAGTTAGAAGAGAGCTGGACAGATTGATCTAGTTTAATGGCAAGCTAGGAGTCAGAAGACGTGTTCGTCTTTATCTATAAGACAAATTACAGTCAAGACATTTGTGCAGTTAGTTATAGAGTTTCAGCATTGCTGTTGGAGATAATCATTTCTGGGAAAACTTTAAAGCACATCTAGTCATTCATCATGGGGGTCTGACCTCCCTAAGGCATGAAGTTGGATTACACTAACTATTAGATAACGCGGGTATACTTTGGATACAAGAAATATTATTTAAGAAGAAATTGGAACCAATAAACTATGTTACTTTTTTGTAAATACTGTGACAATAACCATCCACCCACTCATTGAACTGACTTAATTCAGTTTAAGGATTCACTTTAAAATTCCAGGTCCACACACTTTAATGCACTTTTATATTTATGGTAGTTGGTGGGATACGTCAGTTGATCTTCGATGTTTCTCATGCTATCTCACCTGCCTGGCAAAAGGCACATCAGCTAAAGCACATCCATAAACTGCTAAGGCCCAAAATGATCGCTAGGCCACATGGCTTGCTACCTTTTATGATTAATTTGGCACAGCGTCTTCCATTTAATGTGTATGGGCGGCAGACATGACAAATAATTTATTTAGCTTACAGTTGCCTACGTCTCAACAGGAAGTGGAATGGTCTTACATCTTACCAGAAAGAATTTGCACAAAAACACTTTTGAACTATGTTTCATCTTCCTGGCCCAAGCAAAACAAATATGGTTTTATGGTAAATTATCCTGCAAAGTCAACAAAGAAAACTGAGCTGAGAAATCCCCACCACAACGACTCGTTTCTTCCTCTTGTCTGGTCCTGGTAAAGCTCTTTTTACCTTTGAGACCAAGCCTTGCTGACATGTAAAGCAGATTATTTTATTGTTGGTTCAATAAATAAGAGACAACATGTAAAAAAAATAGTATTTCCTTGGTGCTGTGGCAGAGCTTCATAACCTTGTGATAAATTCAGTTCTGGTGAAGTCATAGCATAAAAAAAGATATGCAGAACCTGAATTTCAGCAACAGGTCAAGATATTCAGGGTTAAGAGTCAAGTGCATGAAAAGGCAGGAACTTGGGAACATATCTTCAGATCGTAACTATTCCAATGGACCAGGTAAAGAACTGATGCAACCTGAAAGAACATCTTTTGAAAACCATTTAAAGAATGGTCATTCTGAAGAAGTAGAAAACAAGGAAATATAATGCAAGATTCCTTGATTTTTAAAGGAATTCATGGAAGAATTGGATTTATTATAGAAAATAAGTTTGCTATGAATACTCACGTGAAAAACACCAAAGTGGTATGAGGCCTTCAAACCTAGCCAGAGAAGCAGGCCTGACACCTACCAGCTAGCCCAGAGGAGGTACACTAAAATGCAGCCTAGCTTCAACTTGAGAGGCTGGCTTTGGCCTGCACTGTGCTAAAATATACTTAACTCTCAAAGTTCAAAAATATACCGTGAAGTGTCCTAAAATACACTCAAAATGCCCCACTAGGAAGGGGATCACTGTCAACCCCTGGCTTGTAGGAAAACGGCAAACAAAGAATCTTTATAAAAGAAAGATTTAGTACTAAACTTGAAAGAAAATATAGTAAAATACTCAAAATAGCAAAAACATGCAAAAGGAGTGACCTAGTAGGCATTCCCACATAATAAAGACCTAAATACACAAGTCCCGAAAGATAAATTAAAATTCAGTTTGGAGAATTACAAAAACAAAGCTAAAAGAAACAGATCTTTACTGCCAATAATAACAACAGCAACCATGACCACCATCTTTACTGGGGCACATTCAAATGAACCAAAAGCAACTGCATTACCCATAAGGCTTCATAGAGCTGGGGGCAGTCCCTCAATAGAGACAGACTGGTGGCCCCACCTCTTGGGGAACCACCCACAAAATACAGAGGAACAAGAAGAACAATAAGACAAACAATAACCAAACAGAATAAAAATAGTAAATTATACATAATCAAAAAATAAGTGGAAAGAACAATATTATAAAAAAAATGGAAATATTGACAATGAAAAATGAACAAAGAAGGCAGAATAAATTAAACATAAGCATGGGCAGGAACCTGTGTGTCCTGTTGAGGAACAGACAGATGACTTTTTTTTAACTGAGCTAACTAGGAGAAACACATAAAAATGAAACAAAAAATAAAAATAAATCTAGCTTCCAAATCCTATCGATAGACAACAAATGAAGTCGAGAAAATAGGCAATAAGGTCAAATCGAACGAAACTAACAAGAAGCCCAATGGCAAGTTATTTTCTTTTTGACATTGTATCCGCTGATTGAAAAACAAAAGGAGCCATCAGTTAACCCTGAATCCCGTCACACCAGTTACCCACAGGTCACAACCCTTGAAACCACACCCCCTAGAAATGCAGGATACAGTACGAATGATGGCTCTTAAATTGGCAACAATAGAAAGACCTTAAAATAGTGGTTAAGAGAAAATAGTGGTCAAGATGATAGAATTTATAAAATAAAATCACATGACCTAATCATGACAGGGTGAATTTAAAAGAACCCAAAGCCAAAATATTTCTCTCAGACCGAAGAACGATTGCTTTCATTATAATTGACAGATCTTCTGATGGTACTTTTGGCTTTTAGCTTAAGAGGGTGTTGCGATAATCAGTGCCCAAGTTACTAGATATTTAAAACACCAATGACAAATGTTTTTACTACTTATTTATGGAAAGGACTTTTATGAAGAATTGCATTGGTTTTGTTGCTCTAACTTTTAGCCTTCCTGGTTTAAATATTTCCTGCTATCGAGCACTCTTGTCCTCTTGGTGTCTTAATTTCAGTACAGCATTATTAGCCCTTCACCACAAGCAATTCCATCTCCTCATAACATTTTTTCAGACTTCTTTATCCACAGAAAATTACTTTTGTCAAATCTTCAAACATTAGTACTAAAATGACACATAATTAATAAGACGTGACCAAATGTCAGTGCTTTGGAACTGTTGTGCCAGGAAACTGACAAGATTTTTAAAAGGCAAGCCGGAAGAAAGATGTGACACAAAAACGGGGCAAAACTGGGAGATCGAAAAGTGAAGAACCAATGAAGCCAAAGAGCAAGATGAAAATCGAGGTCAGAAGGACAAAAGAAAAATCAGGAACCCAAGAGATCAAATCAGAAAACGAGAAACACACACAACAGGTTTAGCAGAGGGTTTTAGTCATCTACAACTTGGACAAAGACACGGCATAGTGGGCAGCTCTTTAAAAGTGACAAACCTGGGTGCCATGACGGAAAATAATAAGCTGCCAGAAAAATGTAAAATTCAAAATGATTGCAAGAACACTTTACATCTGGAATTGCATTTAAATCCCCTGGAAAAGATGCCTGAACTTGTGGGGTTCGTGTCGCAGTATCTTCAATGATGAGCAACACAGCAGTCAAGTTTTCTACTGATCAAGTTTCAGCTCTTCTTCAAAAAATTGGCCAAGCCTCTCGCCATGACATTCTCTGTATATAGTAGAAACATTGCGGTTAAAAAGGCCTTTTAGGCTTGTTAAGAAAGTGAAATCCTTGAATAAATGATCAAAACCTTTTCTAATGAAAACTAGACACACATTATAGGTGTCTCACTTCATAATAACAGCCAGAAAAACACAATTAGAAATAAATATTGTAAGATATGGCCGGCTGTTCATCCCGGCCAATACCCCCACGCTGCTAGATGGAGCCCTTCCGGCAGCATGGAGGTGCCCCAAATTCCAGCAGGGCATCATGGATATTGGAGTTTTCCTTCAGAGCCCTGCTGGATACCATGGGGGCCACAAGAGAACACTGCAGAGAGGCTCAGAGACTTTTATGTGCCCTATAACCCGGAAGTACGTCCTGGTCACAGGGACAGAGGAAATGACGTACTTCCGGGATGAAAAGAAGAACTTTTGATCTGACTTCGATGTGCTGGGGAGTCACATGGACTGAGGGTTCAGAAACATGTCTGGGTCAAGGACTATAAAGGACTCTGGGAAATCCCAGACGATTGAGCTGAGTCTGGAGGAAGGGTGGCAATGCGTCTGGGAGTAGGAGGATTGTATTGATTATTGATTTATTAGTATTGTATGAGTATTGTGGAGTGGAGGGTGCTTTGTGCACTAGACTTTTATCTGGTGTCTGGCGTCTGATCTGAGGGTTCAAGGGGACGACAGCGCCCCCTATCCGTCACAATATATATGGTACACTACTGTGAAAGCATGTTGTGTGTTTTTGCAGTTCTTTGTGAGCTACAGTCCCACATCCTATGCATCCACTTCCACTTTTCATAGAACAAAGCAATCTGTATGCTTTCAAATACAAAGATAAACACTGGAGTTAAAGGTTTTATAATCATAAATCGAATGTTCCACATAATTCAACTGCACTGTAAGCACAGTGTTTTCCTGTAGCATTAGGTAATCTTTGAATTATCGAGGCCACAGAAAAATCTTACAATTTTCAGCCCATTTCCCTTTTATTTACATGCGTTCCAGTAACAAATCTGCTGTTGAGCCTTAATGATCGAAATGTATTTCATAAGATCAAGTTTTAAAGAGAGGATGATGCCACACCCTCCATTCAGTTCATTTACAAAAGGAGCACTTATATGTACAATGGCACCATGCGCTCCATTTGACTGGTCTGACATTTTTCCAAAGAGAGATTTCTTGAGGAGACTATACGACTATATGACTCCATCTGAAATAAAGAAGGTTTCCAGGTCACAAAATGCTACTCACTCTGTTAACCTCTGAAGAAGTCATTAACATATTCACTTACTGGTGTTGTCCAACAAAATGGAAGCAAACAGATCTATGATACGCGTGAGTAATTTATTCTGGAAACCTTGACATTTTGTAAAATAACAACTTCTTCAAGAACTTGGCAAAAGTGCTCTTATTTTCTAAATCAAGGCTATAACAGACAAAAAAAGATGTATTTGGTATTTTTCAAGACAGAGGTACTTCTTCACAATCATAAAATATATTAATTTGCCACATGAATTTGTGTTCAAAAATGAAGAATTTTTAAGAACATTTTAAAAAGTACCTAGCCTGTTCTTGCATTTTTTTTATTTTTTTTATTATTATTAATTTTATTACAATCCATACAAAGCAATCAAGATTTTACAAAGAGAAAATTAAGAACAGATCGATCCCCACCCCCTGTTCTTGCATTTTAAAATGGAAGCCATGAGGCAGGTGTCTAAATGTAAAAAACATTAGCCTTACAACATATTTGTTTGGACAAAAACCAATAAGTGAACGTTAATTTCTGAAATGATCTTCCAACTTGCTTTGCTCATCAGTGTGCCTCTTCCTAGATCATAGGACGCAAAATACCTGTAGGATGTTTAGACTTTCAAAATCAAGTGGGAGTCCACAATAAACAGATTGTCCATGCTCCAGGCTATTTGCTATAAGCGTCAACATATGCACTCGCAACAGGAGTTAAAATGACAGTTTTTAAATAATGTATTTCTCATGTCATGGCAAACTGTCTGAATGCTTTGTTTTTACATCTCTCAACACATGGACTGTGCTCAAACATGCACAATGTATCCCACTCTCCACAATAAGACACTGTTGTAAAAAATCAGGAGTGGTCTCCCCTCGACGTTCTCATATACTCAGATATGGAGATGGATATTTGAGGAGTAAACTGAAAGACAATGATTATATTTTTATATTATGTACATTAAAGAACCATCAGCAACAAATCAAATCAAATTGATAATATACTGAACAATTATTATAAAAGTAAAGTTGAATAAACCGGATTCTGCAGCCGCATGAATAAAAAAGTACCACTTCCGGTGAACAAAAATAGCCCAAAAGTTGATAGTAATCTATATTTTGTAACTAATAATTGTATGCAAAATTTGGTTGACATAACTGAAAGTGTACTCAAATTATTGTGTTGACATACACACACAGACAGACAGACATCCATCTATCCATCTATCCATTATCCAACCCGCTATATCCTAACTACAGGGTCACGGGGGTCTGCTGGAGCCAATTAGAGCCAACACAGGGCGCAAGGCAGGAAACAAACCCCGGGCAAGGCGCCAGCCCACCACAGTCTATCTATTTATAGGTAGTGTTATTTATTTAATGGTATTTATTTAGTGGTTATCTATCTATCTATCTATCTATCTCAGGGCGTCAGCCCACCACAGAGCACACAGACAGATAAACAGACATAATTCCAAAAATGGTATTTTCGGACTCAGGGAAGTCTAAAACGTTGAGATTTCATCAAAAACTCAAGGTTGAATTTTTGGACGATTACAATACTGTCCCTATACCTTGTATATGTGAAAGTAAAAATGAATCCATTGTGGAGCCAACCCAGACACAGACAGGCGGACATGTTGTTCATCAAACCACCACACGTTTATTTACAACTATTTACAATAATATTAAATGGTCACTCAGACCCAGTTCGTGCACAATACCCCAAACACACAGTCCTGGCCACAAATGCCTTTTTCTTCGGGCCGCCTCCACACCTCTCTCGTGCCTCGTCCTGCTTCCACCCGACTCCAGCCCTGAATGAAGGGAGGCGGCCCCTTTTATAGTCTCCCGGATGAGCTCCAGGTGATTCCCGGCATTCCCCTCTTGGCCACGCCCAAGCGTGGCGGAAGTGCTGGCTGTTCTCCCGGCAGCTCTCCGGGTGTCCTTATAAATCTTCCCCCCAGCAAATCCTGGTGTGGCGGAAGTGCTGAGGTCACAGGTCCCCAAGGCATTGGGGCGCCTCCTGGCGGTGCCCACGGGCCCCTACAGGGTGGGGCTTCCATGCCCTCAACCCGTGGCCCCCAAAGCAACCAGGAAGGCAGCCCCCAAGTGATCCACCGGCCGGGTCGTTGCCCCTGGCATCCCTGACACCATGTAATCCTGAATTTGATTAAGTAGGTTTAAAAATGGTATTTTCTGTTAACTTTGCTCATTCCAGGCAGTTATCTTCACCACTAAGCCAAACTACCAAAAAAGTAACTAAAAAATGAACTAAAGCTTTGTGGAAAGGTTAACATCTGATAAAGCATCCTGGACTGTTCTAAGAGTCAATCAGTTGACACTGCCATTGTTTCACTGGCACTTTGTCTTCTGGAGTGTGCTGGAGTGAACACAACTCTGATAACACTGTCGCTGTAATGAAGTTACTGGCGGAACTCACTGCCAAACTGCCTGCTGCCACTTGCATGCTATAACCTTACATCCCATTGTCTTCAATTTTGATTCACCTTTTTTATTTTGCTGGGTAGCATACAGGAATAATGGCACTGGGTTTCAGGCTAATGAGCCAAAAATGCTTTATCTTCCTTGTAATTATAACATTGCAAAGTGTAATTATCTCTCCCGACACCGAAGATTTATTGTATTTTTTTTAAACACTTATAGAGATTCCAGCACCTGAACATTTTTGTTCTAACCTTGCTTTAATAACTACATGAAAGAAAAACAAATCCTTATATTTGTACTATCATGTTCAACTCATCGGAATGAATTCTGCTCCAGGCCAGAGCAAGAGGTTGTAAAATCCAATCAGGGAAATCAAACCTGTATATGTAGATTTTAAAACATGAGTTCATGGTGTAGTATGTCAAATCAGCAGTCATACTGATGTGCACAATTTTAGAGTGGCACATCTGTGACTTTAATGCAGCTGCCTCGCGACGTCTGCTCTCTAAAGTAGGGTGTATAAAACGTGATCTCAAAGAAATTAAATTTTAGATTCGAGCGATGCTTTTTTTCCAAAGCTCTAAACAGAATAGGACTAATTAAATAATAATAATAAAAAAAAAAATCAGAATCAATGAAAATGCAGTAATGAAGATTCATACGTATAGCAAACAAATGTAGCCTCATTGTTTTGTATTTCCTGTGCATTATTGATCCTTTCCAAGCGTTATGTCGGTTCATTTACTTTTGTCATACAGTTGGGCAGTTTAGGACTTCATGACCGTATGCTAAGTCTAATTTGTGAACTGTAAACTACAAAGCATACTTCTATTTTTCAAGAAGAGTAAAGTCCAGAGGAGTATTACTATTATTTAGGGTGAGTATTTATTTGTGTTCACAGGAATCACTTTAGGGCGGCTTGGTAGCGCAGGGGTAGCGTTGCTGCCTCGCATTTAGGAGACCCGGGTTCGCTTCCCAGGTCCTGCCTGTGTGCAGTTTGCATGTTCTCCCCGTGTCTGTGTTGGTTTCCTCCCAAAGACATGCAGGTTAGGTGGATTGGCGATTCTAAATTGGCCCTAGTGTGTGTCCTGTGGTGGATTGGCACCCTGCCCGGGATTGGTTCCTGGCTGGGATTGGCTCCAGCAGACCCCCGTGACCCTGTGTTCGGATTCAGCGGGTTGAAAAATGGATGGATGGAATCACTTCAGTTTTTTTGTCTCACCGGTATGAGAAAACTTCCAAATATAATATACTGGTCACTGTCCTGCTCCACTGACAGACTGAGGAGATCGTTCCTCCCCCACAGTATGTGACTCTTCAATTCCACCCATTGGGGGGGTAAATGTTAATATTATACAAAGTTATTCTCTGTCTGTTATACCTTCATTGTTGTCACTATTTGATTAATATTGTTCTTTATCAGTATGCTGCTGCTGGAGTATGTGAATTTCCCCTTGGGATTAATAAAGTATCTATCTATCTATCTATCTATCTATCTATCTATCTATCTATCTAT
>JANRMT010062840.1:9784627-9856521 GCA_026402145.1 Polypterus bichir lapradei | reverse complement strand
ATCCATCCATCCATTATCCAACCCGCTATATCCTAACTACAGGGTCATGGGGATCTGCTGGAGCCAATCCCAGCCAGCACAGGGTGCAAGGCAGGAAACAAACCCCAGGCAGGGCGCCAGCCCACCGCAGACTGCTAAATCTATTTTATAAAAATTACTTTCAATTTTCAGACCTCCCATTGTGTAACATTTTCACTTCCTTTACGTGTAATACATTACATTTCACTAAATTTCATCTGCCCAAACCTGTATGCTGTTCAAGTCCCTCTGTAATGATTTAATGGATTATTAGTCATTCCAGCTACAGTAGCTTGGTATCATCTGCAAACTTAACCAGCTTGTTGTTTATATTCCTATTCAAACCATTTACATATTTTAAAAATACGAGGGGCCTAGCACTGACCTCAGAGGGACACCACTCTTAACATCAGCCAATTCTGATGAGATTCGTCACACCATCACCCTCTGCTTCATGTGTCTGAGCCAATCCTGCACCCATCTGCACACCACACCACTTCTTTTAGTTTGATTCCTAACCTCTCATTTGGCAACTTATCAAATGCTTTCTGAAAATCAAAATAATCACATGCCCCACTCTGATCATATCCTTTTTTTCCGCTATGTTAGTAAAACACATCTTCCTATGTCTGAACCCATTGCTGACTGTTCTCCAAAACTCTTGTTCTTGCCATGTGATGCATAATCTTTTCTTTAATAATTCATCCCATTAATTTGCCAGTGATGCACATTAACCTTACTGGCCCATAGTTACTTGCATCTGCCCGATAACCCTTTTTATATAATGGGATCATAATTACTATTTTCCAGTCCTTAAGAATTTATATATGCACTCGCTAACCTCCTTAAGCACTCCAGGATAAATGCTGGTCTGGTACCCGCACCACAGAGAGTTCAACAAACAGTAGGAATCACTACCTGGGGTGAGCACAATGCACTCTACTGTAAGTTAACTAAATAAACAGGATTCTGATTTCCTTTTTGTATTAACACTAAAGAATAAGAGGCATGTTATAATGTGAAAAGATATTTTCAAGCAAAACTTTTTACAGCCTACACAATCATCGCTTCTACATTATCTAGCAGTAACACTTGAAAAAGACAATTCCAGATAATTAGCAATTTTGCTGATCACCAAGTCTTGGCTGTTTCTATTTAAAGTGTGCCATGGTGAACTAAGCATTTATTTTACTGGATGTCATTGTGAAGATCTTATGCTTGTCTGTTCCACTCAGTCATTGTGGGTTTCTTAATTGTTAACAGGCACAAACAAGCATGTATTTGTAAGGCTATTAAAAGCACCAAGCGACATTATCTGCTCTGGTAGGTCTCATCTTGTCTGAAACTTTCTGATTGTAGACTCAGCTTATGTTTTAGGATTTTGCTTCTGTGTGATGTTCTTATTTATATTGGTGCTAGTCTGTGCTTTAACCTCCTGCCTGCTTCAGAGATTCCTAATTTTGCTAGGTAGATATGTGAGGCTAAGTCATTAATTGTCCTCAGCTCTGTGATAATTTTGGTTTTCTTGCACATTTGGAAACATGATGTTTCTATGATCACAGTGGTAAAGTCTCCATCCTTGATCAGTCAGGTTGCTTTCTATAAGTAAACACGGCTGCTCTGCTCTCCTTTGCACAAAAGAAGTGCATCAAGTAGTGTTGTGCTATTGCTGAGCTAAAGGTGTACGAGGGGCAGAAATCCAAGTTGGTTTGTCAGAATCATCGTTCACAAGTGATTAGTGTTTTTGTAGGTAGTGGACATGGATGGGTGTCTCACTCCTTCCTTGTGCTTAACATTATCCGACTATTTTTGAATTTCTCAATCAAAGTGCTACAACTTCACACGGTGGACCAAAGACACATAGAATAAGTGGCCAAGTGGTGTGGCAGAGAATAGGACTATAGGGCCTTCAGAACTGAACTCAATGCTATTCTGGAGTAATTACGAAAAACAGGACTGATGAGCTTGTTGAGTTGAGTGGCCTGTTCTCATCAAAACTGCTCTAATATTCCAAATATATTTGCCTTGCCCAATACCAATAAACTATTATTTATTTATGGCTATCTGCTCCCCTTTGTGGATATTGAACAAGATGATTCGCTTCTTCTTTTGGCTTCTCTCGTTTTGGGTTGCCACAGCGGATCATCTTTTTCCATATCTTCCTGTCTTCTACATCTTGTTCTGTTACACCCATCACCTGCATGTCCTCTCTCACCACATCCTTAAACCTTCTCTTAGGCCTTCATCTTTTCCTTTTGTCTGCCAGCTCTATCCTTAGCACCCTTCTCCCAATATACCCAGCATCTCTCCTCTGCATATGTCCAAACCAACGCAATCTTGCCTCTCTGACTTTGTCTGCCAACCTGAGCTGACCCTCTAATGTCCTCATTTTTAATCCTGTCCATCCTCGTCACACCCAATGCAAATCTTAGCATATTTAACTCTACCACCTCCAGCTCTGTCTCCTGATTTCCATGGTGAGCTTTCCTGGGGTAAAGAATTTGTAAACGAATGGATGAACCTGCAAACTCTATGAATTCTGAATCTATTTTGCATTCTGTAAGGGACACCACAGGCTATAACAGGTCACACACAATTGGAGATAGGTTTGAGTGTTCAAGGAGTTCAGGTTTGTTAATATGTGCCTGTTGCTATTACTAAAGGACCTGTCTGTAAACAAGTGATGTCACATTTAGTGTGATAGAGAGTGGGACTTTGGGGTCCATCAAAACTCAGCTTGGTGATATTTTGAGGAAATTAGTTGGACAGAATTGGTGAGCTTTGTTGTCTGAATGGCCTGTTCTTATAAAAAAATGCTCTGTCACTGAATAACATTTTTTTTCAAAATGGCTGGTGATTATGATGAACACCTTCAAGCTGAACACAAATATAATTTCAGGTTGTCTGTATCATGTATGAATCTTGAGACACCTAAAATGGACTCCTTTTCAATTTAGCATATTTAATCTGTGGCAGTAGGGGGTGCTAGTGCTCCCTTGAACCCTCACGTACAACTCCAGACACCAGGTAAAAGTCCAATACTTTTTATTTTAGTTTTCCACAGTGCACCAAGCACCCTCCACACTACTCATAAATCGATACTATAACTAACACACAATAAACTCTCCTCCTCGCCCAGACACTTGCTCCTCTACCTCCCAGCTCAGCTTAGTGTCTGGACTGAGCCTTCGTCCTTTTATAGCCCCTGACCCGGAGGTGTTCCTGTCCCAGCAGTCCACAGTTCCTTATTCCTTCCGGGTCAGGGCAATCAATCCACCACTTCAACCCGGGTGCACGACATTTCTTCCCGTCACGTGACCGTGACGTACTCCCCGGTCATACGGCATCACAGAGCCCATAAGCCCCCCCACAGCGACTCCTGGTGGTCCCCAAGGTATCCAGCAGGGCTGTGTATAACACTACAAAGTCCATAAGGCCCTGCTGGACCTCGGGGCACGATCCTGCTGTCGGGAGAGCTCCTCCTGGCGGCCTGGGAGTGAGGACCGGCATGGGAAGCCGGCAGTCCTCCACAATCACTTAATGATGCTGAAACATTGCATTAGTTCAATTGAGCTAAAATGTTTTGCTTTAGATTTTCGTTTGTACTTGGCATCAGATGCTTCTTATTTCAGTGTTCAACAATAGTCGGCCAGCACTGATAGGCTCCACTTGTCCCTTTTCCATTTTTGAAATGTGCTGGTGAAACCTTTCACTATGTTCGTCCCTGACTGCACCAGTATCAGGAAGGAAAAAGTCCAAGTGTGAATGCCGAAAATGAATCTTTAGTGACCTGTCACATTTCATGGTTTCATATGCTTGAAACATGCTGTCGGATAGCTGGGGATGGTTTAATGCTTGTAGCTGCCAAAAAAAAAAAAACATTCAACAACACCCTTGAATGCTTTCCCTGTGATTTCCACCAGCCCTCACTAGAAGATCTTTGAATCGTTTGCCACGGATAACGTGTCTTATCTGTGGACTAACTGGCATCAGTTATTTGTGGAAATATCTGTCTCAAATATCGAAAATCTTTCACCTTCCTTTTTCATCATTTTTGAAAAAAAGTTTCATCAGTCCAAGTTTTATACGAAGAAGAGGCAAAATTATCTTTGTTGGGTCAACAAGTGGTTTATTTGCCACACATTTCTGCTGTGGAATCAAATGCTTATGGAGGTCTTTTTAATGTAATGAGACTCTGTCACAGCTGTCACCTTTGCAGTCCTTGGTCTACCTAAGCTGCATATCTAGTAGCACTGCCACTACTTTTAGACCAACAAAAATGTTCCAGTTGTACGCTTCAACAATAGCCCCATGTTCTCATAGGATTATTTCATTAGTACCGTGTAGCCATTTTCTATTGAAGGGTGGACACTGCAATCCTATAACAAGAAAGCTTTCAGGATTAACAGTGACAAATCGATATAAAGACATCATTTTTGTGGTTCTTGTCCACAACCCAAACCACACCTGGACTAAACGGTGCAGCTTACTTTGTGAGCAGCATATTAGACATAAAATATGAGAGGAAGTCGTTAAAATAGGCAATTGCAACAAAATTAGGTATGCGATAGGAAAATGTATGTTATTAGTAAGCCAAAATCCAAAGTATCCAGGAAACAAAATCTTCATTGTCCTGTATGTTGTAGCCTTCTAGAATTAGGTGAAACTAAAGATTTTCCCAAGTAATTCCTTTTTTGTTTTTAACGTGTTAGGTTATTTAGCAGTCCTAGATTAGAGAATGTACCATCTATAAACCCTGATGCAAATGGCATATCATCCATTAATACACTGATTTCTGGAGTCACCTTGAACCAGATACAGGGCTCCCGTCGACAGTGGGGCATGCTGGCACATAAACATGCTAACAATAACAAATGGCTAATAGCACACAACTTGTGTCCTGAATACTCAGTCAAACTGGCAGTCCTCTAAATTCAGTGGAAGCTCTCTCTTGAAATACGTGTCATACAAGTGCCCACCATGCACATGCTGGAGCACTTCTGCTGCATTGTGCCACCAAATTTGCTTCAGTAAAGTTGATGTATGTGACTGATTTTTGCATTGATAGTCTGTATTGTTCTCATTTGTGTTTCGTACCATTGTTCCATTCATTTTCATTCTCTTTTTTATTGTAGGCTGGTGGGGAAGAGACAAAGTCTATCCCACCAGCATGGGGTTGAAGGTAGAACCAAACTTCTGATTGTGATGCCAGTCCATTACAGGGTGCATTCATACACATATTCCTACCCTAACCTACATTTGTTTATTCATTCATTTTCTCTCCATTTAAACTTTGTTATGGGCAAAATGGAAAATAAAGCAGGATGGGACAAAGGCCAGGATTCGGCTTGGTGCCGATGTCCTCCAGTCAGGTGAGTCCTGTCTGAATCTGCAGTGGTAAGGCTGCTACAACACAGATAAAGGGGGAAAAAACCTTCTGCTGAGTGAAAAGGACAGTCTCGCTGTTTATCAGTGATGAATGCTTCACTTACCCAAAGGTTTGGGAAAAGCAGACTGAAAAATGTTACAATGAGATCCGGCCTCAGCATGGCAGAAAAGTCGTATCTTTGATCGCTTTAGGATGACCTTGGCATAATATTTAGTTCCACCAAGACGGCACTTGCATTGTAATCTTCTGAATTAGTTACACAAATGAAGGTAAAACAGGATTTTGTATTTTACTGGAAATAAAATGGTGGTTCCCCTGCTCTCGCTATAAATACAGCCCTCCAGAAGCAGGATTTGGCATTTCCATTTACTTATTTTTTACTTTTTCATTATCTGTTGTGACGGATGGCTGGGGCCCTTGCCTGGAATGGATGCCTATATGATGGAAGGACTGGGGATGAGAATGGATTCAGGACATTATCTCCTCCGATACGCTAGGTGGTAGCCCCCCCCCGGGTTGTTGCAGTGCCAGGGATTCGTGGAAGTTCACTGCAGCCCTGTTGGGTTCCATGGATGCCGCCATGGGGAGCTGTGGAGTTTGGAGAGCCCTGCTACACTGGGCCTTCACCACACCTGGGAGTGACTCCAGACCCAGCTAATGAGCCACCTGAAGAACTCCCAGGGACAGAATAAAAGGGGCCAGCTGCCCCGGGAGCCAGAGTTGGAAGGGAGACGATAACGCTTGCTGGAGGAGGAGTGGACGTGACTGAGAAGGAGAGAAAGAGAAGAAAGGACTATGTATTTATGGTCCTGTTGGTACTGTGCTGCATAGTGGAATGATTTGGGAAGCGTTTCCCCACTTAATAATGTGTGCTGTGTTTTAGACTTGTGTCTAGGTTTGGTCAGCAGGAGATCCCCTGTCTGGTCACACTGTGTAATTATACCCTGTTTTTGGATTAGGCAAAATGAAGATTTCTTGTATGCACTTTTAGTCACCTTGACTCCTTTCCTTTTCTTTTCTGGGTGTGGAAGGTTGCCTTGAGGAACCCCCGTGATAATACATGTAATGACCTTTAAGAGGCACGTATGAGGTGACCTAAACCCAGAGTAAACCAAAGAAGCCCAGGCAAATTTATAAATAAAGGAAACTAAATACACAAAGGAAGGTGTAGCTGCAGAAGAATCACAACGTGCATGAGTGGCAAAACCAACCCTTACTAACACAATGTCATGGGAAGGTCCACTTTCCTACTCCAAGAACCAAACAATGCGTTACTTCTCATCTCTCTCACCTCTCATTCAAAAACCACTGGACTGTTCTCCCCCTGCCAGGTGAACATGTGCCCTTCATTAATCTAATGTCACCATGTTTGCCACCCCTATACTCCATGGCTTCTTTTACTATTAGTATGTACTAAGAAGTACTCTCAGGACCCAAGAACTAGCCCTATTAAACTCTTGGGATCACTTTTCCAGAGCTCCCCTGAGTCTCCCCACCGGCCTTCCGGCCTTTTATAATAAATGTGTAGAGATCTTAACATAAGCAGACTGATCCTGTAGCCCCCCAGTTACACAAATGGGGAACGTGTGATTCCTTAGCCGGCACTCCTTACTGTTCTTTTATTGCTACTCTGCCCATGAAATTCATTCACTCTGTCATCTTTAGTGATTCCCTCCAGGGTAGGATAACCTTGGCCTTTATATACAGTATACAGTGGATTATGAAATCCAAATTATGGTCAGGAGCCTCCTGTCTGCTTTAATTCTCTTGGAGATGTGTCTTGAACTTGATTGGCGTCCACCTCTGGTAAAATGAACTGATTGGACATTATTTAGAAAGGCACGCATGTGGACCTGTTTACATAAGGTCTATAATTCACACTGCATGTCAGGATGTAAGCCAAGCCATGAGATCCAAGGAACTCCCTGTAGAAATCTTCAAAAGAAGAGTTATGGCAAGATGCCTGAAGGAAGGTAACATGGGACTGCTTGAAAAAATTAGGCAGCAATGCCCCAAAGCAAATCGCTTTAGTTTTCCATGCTAAAGTAGGTACTGAAAAATACGGACTTGCTTTAAAAACACAACACTCTTGTTACATTTCATTGTGTTATATAAAATCATGTTTTTTAGGTTGCACAATGCACCTATGATAATGCAGACAAAAATCACTCCAATCCTAAAAATCCAGTGACGTAGAGTAGGAGAACGTGTCGAGGTGTAGAATCCATATCTTGTATGTCAAGTTGGACAAACACTTTGACAGCATGCTCTTATTCCAAATCGTTTCTTAATTAGAGGTCAGTCCACTTGAAATTTGAATAACCTCTATGATAAAGATGAGATTGAGCAACACCTGGCAAGGAGAGGAGTTATTCTGAACAGTCAGCATTGGGGTCAGAAGAGGGAGGTCGTGTTTTACTAATACGCTGGAATTCTATGAGGGCGCAACAAAAGGATACGATCAGAGTGGAGCATATGATATTATTTATCCTGATTTTCAGAAAGCATTTGATAAGGTGCCACATGAGAGGTTGGCATCAAACTTAAAGAAGTGGGAGTTCAGGGCATGCAGTGTAAATGGGTGCAGAATTGTCTCAGACACAGGAAGCAGAGGGTGATGGTGCGAGGAACCTTCTCGAAATTGGTGTAGGTTAAGAGTGGTGTTCCACAGGGGTTAGTTCAGGGCTGCTGCTGTTTTTAATATATATAAATGATTTAGATTGGAATATAAGTAACAAGCTGGTTAAGTTTGCCAATGATACTAAGATAGGTGGATTAGCAGATAATTTGGAATCCATTATATCATTACAGAAGGACTTGGATAGCATACAGGCTTGAGCAGATTTATGGCAGATGAAATTTAACATCAGTAAATGTAAAGTATAAGGTGGCATGGTGGTGCAGTGGTAGCACTGCTTCCTCGCAGTAAGGAGACCTGGGTTTCCTTCCCAGGTCCTCCCTGCGTGTAGTTTGCATGTTCTCCCCGTGACTGTGTGGGTTTCCTCCCACAGTCCAAAGACATGCAAGTTTGGTGCATTGGAGATCCTAAATTGTTCCTAGTATGTGCTTGGTGTGGGGGTGGGTGTCGGGGTTTGTTCCTGCCTTGTGTCCTGTGCTGGCTGGGATTGGCTCCAGCAGACCCCCCGTGACCCTGTGTTAGGATATAGCGGGTTGGAGAATGACTGACTAAATGTAAAGTATTACACATAAGAAGTAAAAATGTTAGGTTTGAATACAATGGGCGGTTGGAAAATCGAGAGTACACATTATGAGAAGGATTTAGGAGTCATAGTGGACTCTAAGCTATCGACTTCCCGACAGTGTTCAGAAGCCATTAAGAAGGCTAACAGAACAGTCAGGTTATATAGCGCCCTGATTTGTGGAGTTCAAGTCCAAGGAGGTTCTGCTCAACCTTTATAATGCAGTGGTGAGACCTCATCTTGAGTACTGTGTGCAGTTTTGGTCTCCAGGCTACAAAAAGGACATAGCAGCACTAGAAAAGGTCCAGAGAAGAGCGACTAGGCTGAATCCAGGGCTACAGGGGATGAATTATGAGGAAAGATTAAAAGAGCTGAGCCTTTACAGTTTAAGCAAAATAAGACTAAGAGGTGACATGATTGAAGTGTTTAAAATTATGAAGGGAATTAGTCCAGCGGATCGAGACGGTGACTTTAAAATGAGTTCATCAAGAACACGGGGACACAGTTGGAAACTTTTTAAGGGTAAATTTTGCATAAAACATTAGGAAGTTTTTCCTTTACACAGAGAACTAAAGACAATTGGAATAAGCTACCAAGTAGTGTGGTAGACAGTAAGACTTTAGGGACTTTCAAAAGTCGACTGGATGTTTTTCTGGAAGAAATAACATGCTAGGACTGGCGAGCTCTGTTGGGCTGAATGGCCTTTTCTTATCTAGAGTGTTCTAATGTTCTAATGTTCTAACACCAAAATAAAAATTGGGATTTGCCTTTCTAATTAAGGATTCATTTGGAAACAGAGGAGGTGGTAGATGCAAGGGGTCAGGGCAGAGGCCATCATTGCTTTTTTAATGTTTCTAGTCTAATTTGAAAGTGAAGCACACGTTAGTATTAATTCTTCCTACTCCGTTAGCAGCAGCCCACATTCAATTATAAATTAATGTTCTGGGACCAGC
Organism: Polypterus bichir lapradei; assembly: GCA_026402145.1. NCBI lineage: Eukaryota > Metazoa > Chordata > Cladistia > Polypteriformes > Polypteridae > Polypterus > Polypterus bichir. The sequence continues at coordinate 9,846,961 of JANRMT010062840.1, read as the reverse complement.
TAGCCTCAGATGGTGCTGTTTGGTAAATATTGATTTACCTCTCAGGTAAAACAAACCCTTTTTTCTTTGGGAATGCAGTGGACAATTATGCAAACACATGTCTTGTACAATTCCTGGATTGCATTTGCATTGCTCATAATAAACTCTTTCAACTTTCTAGCCTGCATAATTGGTTTAGAATAAATGAGGCTTGGGGCTGATTTAGAGAGCAATGGGATCACAGTGAGTACCAGCAAGGGATGTGCCACTGCTCCACTGCCGGCCACACGCAGTCACTTTCACACATCAAATTGCTTTATTGTCAGCACTTATTAAATTAACATGCACAGTGCGTTTAGGGGAAGGGAATTTTATTATATTTCATTTGCGTTAAAAATGTTAAAAAGCATTATAGACAATATTTCATGATGTTAGACAGTATATTAAAAGTGTCTTTTCTTTTTACTTGAACTTTTGAGCTAAACCACGGAAACAGGAAGTGTCTAGCACAGAGATGTTATTAGAAGTTAAAACCAGCAAAAGGGTGGTCTGGCAAGATGAAAGATCAAAACCTAAAATGGTGATAAAGCAAAGCCCCCAAACCAATGTTATGAGTGTGTATGGATATGGTTATTCAATTTGAAATTGGACAGGGGGCGAAGGGTGTTCACCTCAGACCTGACAAGCTTTTAAAGTCAGCAACTCACAGAAAGAAGCAGGAAGAAGGAGAGCAAGAAAGAGCACAGTCACCAAGAAGACCCGTGCCGTGAGACCCGGCAATGTTTTCACAATCATCCTCTAAAAGGAGTGACACCTACACTTCACCGTCCACTCGGGAAATGGAGGATGTTTTGGAAGGTCACCAGCATCAAACCTGATCCTTCCTCAACCGCTTTCCCGGCTCCCACTAATCCCAAAATACTACCAAAGCAGTCAATTCTGAATAAAAAAATTATATTTTTAACATTCATAATACCGATACAAGCAAACAAACTTACGTATCTATTTACAAAAAAAAAATAAAAAATTAAACTGGTAGTATGTGTTATTAGTATCCCAATGGGTATTCACCCTCCAGAACTAGCAACTGAATTTTCCCTCTATGAAAAATGCACACACAGATATATATATTGTCACACATGCACTCATGGGAGTCAGTTACAGGGCTCGAAAGATGGTAATCCCACCCTGGACCAGGGGGTGGCAGTGTGCACTAACTCTTTCTTTCTTTCTCCTGCAGACCACCTGACGGAAAAATCGGCCTGAGCCTGTCGACATCACTTCTGGTTCCGGGCCCAATGATGTCTCTTCCTCTGACCGACTATAAATACACTGTCTTGCTAACAATGAATAAGTTCTGTTTTGGACTCAAGTCTCTAAAGACATATTGATGATATTTGCATTTTTTCCATCTGAATCTCCAAGTATGCTTTTTTCTGTGTTGTTCGCTTTTATTTTATTTATATATATATATATATATATATATATATATATATATATATATATATAAAGGAACACTTTGAAAACACATCAGATCTCAATAGGAAAAAAATCCTGCTGGATATCTCTACTGATATGGACTGGGTAATGTGTTAGGAACGAAAGGATGCCACATTGTTTGATGGAAATGAAAATGATCAACCTACAGAGGGCTGAATTCAAAGACACCCCAAAAATCAAAGTGAAAAAATAATACAGCAGGCTAGTCCATTTTGTAGAAATTTTATTGCAGCAACTCCAAATCGTACTCAGTCCCCCACCTGCTGGTATGCATGCCTGATAATCTTGGGGGACATGCTCCTAATGAGACGATGGATGGTGTCCTGGAGGGTCTCCTTCCAGATCTGGACCAGAGCATCACTGAGCTCCTGGACAGTCTGAGGTGCAACCTGGTGGCGTCGGATGGACTGAAACATAATGTCACACACAGAGGTGTTGTATTGGATTGAGGTCAGGCGACTGAGCGTGGGGGCCAGTCAATGGTATAATTTCCTTCATCCTCCAGGAACAGCCTGCACACTCTCGCCACATGAGGCTGGGCATTGTTGTTCACCAGGAGGAACCAGGACCCACTGCACCAGCATAGAGTCTGACAATGGGTCCAAGGATTTTACCGCAATGGTAGTCAAGGTGTCGTTGTCTAGCCTGTAGAGGTCTGTGCATCCCTCCATGGATATACCTCCCCAGACCATCACTGAATCATCACCAAACCAGTCATTTTGATCGATGATACAGGCAGCATAACATTCTCCACGACTTCTCCAGACCCTTTCATGTCTGTCACATGTGCTCAGGGTGAACTTGCTCTCAACAGTGAAAAGCACAGGGTGCCAGTGATGGACCTGCCAATTCTCATATTCAATGGCAAATGCCAATCGAGCTCCACGGTGCCGGGCAGTGAGCACAGGGTCCTCAGGCCACCCTCATGAAGTCTGTTTCTGATTGTTTGGTCAGAGACATCCACACCAGTGGCCAACTAGAAGTCATTTTATAGGGCTCTGGCAGTACTCATCCTGTTCCTCATTGCCCAAAGGAGCAGATACCGGTGGGTCTTGCCGATGGGTTAAGGACCTTCTATGGCCCTGTCCAGCTTTCCTAGAGTAACTGCCTGTCGCCTGGAATCTCCTCCATGCCCTTGAGACTGTGCTGGGAGACACAGCAAACCTTCTGGCAATGGCACGCATTGGTGTGCCATCCTGGAGAATTTGGACTACCTGTGCCAGCTCTGTAGGGTTCAGGTATGGTCTTTTGCTGCCAGTAGTGACACTGACCGTAGATAAATGCAAAACTAGTGAAGAAACAGATGAGGAGGGAAAAATGTCAGTGGCCTCCACCTGTTAAACCATTCCTGTTTTGGGGGTCATCTCATTGTTGCCCCTCTAGTGCACCTCTTGTTAAGTTCATTAACACCAAAGCAGCTGAAACTGATTAAAAACGCCCTCTGCTACTTAACTGACGAGATCAATAGCCCAGAAGGTTCATTGACTTGATGAAATTTCCTATGTGTGAGTGAGAACTACAATGGATTGCGATCCTTTCCTGGTCTTGTTCACCCCTTGTGTTTCATTCTCTTCTGCTACTAAATGACACAATAAATCCAACAAAATACTGACAGGACATATTAGCTCGGACCCAAACATAAAACTCATCTCCAAAAGCAATTTTAAAAAGCGAGTCTTCTTCGGCCAAGTGAAGCGTAGACAACTAAATTAGCAAGCCCTTGGAATAAAATGTCTCCAAAGTGAAACACACACATCTTTTGTATTTCCTTGTATTAGTGACTCAGCAAATGAGCTGGATTGTTATAACACATAAGCCTAATTTCGCCTTAAGTTGCCAAAGAGGAGGCTGTCCTTCTTTAATGAGGAAAACAGACGTTTTCTAATTAAAACTCTTTGCATAGGAGGAAGAAAAAGAATGTGAGCCAATTCTGGAAATTCACTTTCTGTATTCTGTTTAAACTAAAAAAACTGTAAAGTGTGCTATGATGTGACTCAATAAAAGAAAATTTATTTACTATAAAGTGTAAGCGGAGTAACAAGTAGAAGAAGCAATGTACTGTAAATCATAGGCAATATACTGTAATATGGTGGGCCCTGCAGTTGACTGCCGTTTTGTCCAGAGCTGAATCCTGACTGGTGATGGATGATGCCAGGAAAAGCTCTAGTGCCCATGGCCTTGAACTGAATTTGGTGAGATCAAAAGTGAATGAATGGATGAATGGGTGGGCTTGGTTGGAGAATATGTAGAAGGACACGAGGAAAGTGAAAGGTGATGAACAGACTGTTCAACGGGACAAAGAACTGATTTTCTTCTGGTGAAGTAATTAATACCGAGAAAAATACAAAGAACGAGTCGGCGTACATGCTACTGCTTGCTCAAAACCTAAAGGTTTGTGTTTCAGGGTCATTGACCACCCTACATTGACCCTATGTGCTGTGACTTCAGTGAGTTGGCCCTCTGATAGGCTGGAAAAAGTAAAACAAATGGAAGAAACCAACAAAAAAGTAACCAGTAACTTGCATTTTGTTAATTAAATTTTCTTAACAATTATGATGCCAACAGCAAAGGAACCAGCAGTTCCATATCTAACGTGTTTCAATTTATGAATTTAAACAAAATATTATGAAGGAAACCAAAATGAGGAAAACGTGAAGAGAGAGATTTAGTCATGTGCTTCAAGCTACAAGTCATTTGGATGAAATCCTTGGAAAGGGAAGAATTGACAATGTAATCATATCTGGACCATGACAGAATGAAACCATTGATAAGCCATAAAATTAAAGAAGATCTGCTACTGGCAAGGATTGGCTTCTCATTCAGCAATCAGTTTGGAACAAAAACCTGCAGCCGGTACGGCCCACCAGACCCCTGCTCTAGAGATCTGACTTTTAATTAAGAAAACTGTACCTGACTCCTATTGTTAAAACTTAAAGAGAGGCAAATATCCACCCAGTCAGTACCGCTGGTATTAAACAGCTTGTTCATTTTATCGTTTTTCTGTTGGCTGCAGTGGATACTGTAGGTATACGTTTCATTTCTTCATTTTATTGTTTTTGTTTTGTCCCTTTTCATCTTTTTTGAAAGCTACAAATGAGTAAGAACTACAGTATAGTGATTACACACGAGGGGCAAAGTGGCAGCAGTGCTGCCACAGAGCTGCAGCAACCTGACCTCACTGCCCACGCTGGACCCGCTCTGTCTGACACAGGTAACCAAAGTAATGACATCAGAACTGGAGAGATGTGCTCGGATTTTCTTTTCCTATTAAGATTCTAGCAGCTGCATTCTGCACTCGTTGCAATAGATTGATGTCTTTTTTGGGTGGTCCTGAGAGGAGTGCGTTACAGTAATCTAGTCGACTTAAAAACAAAAGCGTGAACTAATTTTTCAGCTTCTTGCAAAGTTATAAGGGATCTAACGTTTGCTATATACACAGGTGTTTTAGTCCTCTCAAACAGACCTCATCTGTCTTCTTCTTCTTCTTTCGGCTGCTCCCAATAGGGGTCGCCACAGTGGATCATCTTCTTCCATATCTTTCTGTCCTCTGCATCTTGTTCTGTCACGCCCATCACCTGCATGTTCTCTCTCACCACATCCATAAACCTCCTCTTAGCCCTTCCTCTTCTTCTCTTGCCTGGCAGCTCTATCCTTAACATCCTTCTCCCAATATACCCAGCATCTCTCCTCTGCACATGTCCAAACGAACACAATCTGTCTAACGTCTCGTGTTTTATGTACCATGACAAAATTGAAAAACAAAGAAAACAGCCAAGACTGCAGCTAAACTTACTATACCTGTAAACGTGTCACAGACGGCCGTGGTCCTTGTCCGGCCAGGAAGCCTCTTCACTGAAGAGACCGAGGGAGCAAGCATGGACAGAACAGTACCTCCCTCTGGGTGCTAGATGGCAACCCCCATGGATGACAGTGGTGCCTTGGATTCCCGCAGGGCTCCATGGGAGATGGAGTTCTCTACAACCCTGTTGGGATCTGGGGGTTCTGCCAGGGGGTGCTGCAGTTGTTCCTGATCCTGTGTGGGCGGCACTTCTGCCACACCCAGAAATAGGTCATCAAACAACTGGAGCACTTCTGGGTGCCAGAGTTGGGAGGAGAGGGGCTAAGCTTGCCAGAGAGGAGAAAGAAGGAGAAGTAAAGTATTATTTAGAAGTGATTTGTGCTTTGGACTCTGTTGTGGGTCGTAGGGACAAGGAAGATGTTCCACACGAGAGATGAAAGCATCTCTGTATTCATGAGTGTATCTTCCGTGTCTGTCTGTATTGGGTTAAGTGCTGGTATAGTGCCATCATTGTCACAACGTTTACATGGGCAGCAGCTCCATCAGGTAACACATTATTGGATGTCAGAAAAAGGGACGAGCATGTGATACTTTGGAAAAGTGAAACTGTGCTGGAAGGTCATCACATGTCATCTAATTTGACATGCCTGGCATTTCTAGTCACATAATGTGACATTTCCTGGTGACAAAATCAGCAAGAGTAGTCACCAAGTTTGACTCAAAATCACATGTTGTGACATCTGTGGTCCCTCCATGAATCTTCTTCTGCTCCAAGAGTCACTCTTCTGAAGACTAGGGGGTTGTTCTGGAAAATGATGCCAAGGATAGACTATGATATTGTAACGATAGCCTGCACTGATGTCCCAGGAGGCTCTGCGGTGCTTCACTTACAATTAGGCTGTTAATTATGATTTCTTTCATGTTGGGTTTCAGACAGTTGTGTTCAATTTTGGTTTGTAGCTTTTGGCAATGAGAGTGTTCTACGGAAGTTAAAAGGGAGAGTTTGAGTTTGCCTACCAGCACTAACCGATGTTGCCCTGTGTATGTGTGCCAGTATCGGGACTAAAGGGGGGGGGGGGGACTTCATTTGAATATTACCTTCTTGTAATGGTTGTTTGTATTACTTGAATGTACAACACTACCAATTTTAATAGAGGAGTAAAGAAAACGTGTTTTTCTTGATAAATTGAGTGTTTCTGTTTGTTACAATATGAAGAAAAGTGCTTTCTAAACAAAAAAAATCTTCAATGGGCACTCTCTGTCTGGAGTTAGCACACTCTCCTTGGGACTCCCTGGTTTTGCTGTAGAGCTGGTCCATTCTCCACACATCCATATAAATGTTTCTCTCGTTTCTCAAAAATGTGCTGATTAGATTAATCCACCCTTCCAATGTCTTACCTGATTATCCAATTCAGTTCAGGGCTATGGGATGCCAGTGCCTAGGTGGAAACTAATCTTGGATGAAGTGCCAGCCTAGATCTGGGAACTGGTATCTCTACTTTGGCATGGTGTGGACAAGTGTGCCCTTGGATGGACAATTTCCTCATCTACAGCCGATTTCTGCCTTGCACACAAAGGTGCTGGGGTGTGCCATGGCTTTCTGTTGCCCAGCATTAGAAGAGGCAAAAGAATGGAAAACTAAAAATATGAATGAATTGCAATCATGTGTTTGCTTAAAATCATCTTTTCCTTTCTTTTCCAAAAATCATATTGTTGTAATTTCTTTCCTAATTATTCTTTTGAAGGCCACAGTTTGCTCAATTAACCTGTTCTGTCTAACAGTCCAGCCATTTGTATGCCAGCTGGTTGCTGTGTTCAGAGCTATGCCACAGAGACTCTGCATCAAAAGGAAGATGCCAAGCTGTTGCCAAGGTTTCCCCATATTGTTCTACACATTAAGCTCCTCCCATGTCTCCTCCCCCTTTCCTAACCACCTGACTCTCCTTTAGCAGTAGCAGAAGACATAATGGTGTTGTCATGTGTACCAAGGACAATGACCACTTTTGTTCCTTTATAATGAAATGTGGAGCTACAGAAGACAAGGTAGCAAGCTGCAAAACAAAGAATGTCACTGTGGTCAATGACTGGGAGCCACACTTTAGTACAGGTGGAAATTACGCTTGTGTTAGGACTGTGGAAGACAGCTTACATTCTGGAAATATTTAAAGTCCACAAAGACCATCTACTGTGGCCCCTTCAAGAAGCAGCAATGACCTCCCCATCCAAGTCAAGCTCATCAGCTTTGAATGATCTTTAATATTTATTCACTTAGCAAAAACTTTCATTACAATAGAGGTCAACCTAATCACGCAAACATCAGTACTGGGGACTGTTTAGGAACAAAGGTTATAGGACAAGGTAACACAACTGATCACTGCAAATGAAGAGCTCTAAACAAAATGCAAGCATGTTACAAGAACCGATCAAAGCCATTATCAATTAGACAGAAATTCACAGAACAAGAAAAAAGGAGACGAGAAAAATGAGCTCCCAGGACCTCCTGAGCCTGCGACCCCTCAAGGAACTAAGTAAAGCACGAGCTTTCTAAAAACACCAAGCTAATGAAAGGCTGGCTGGCCAGCAGTCCATTTCTCAAATGTGGTAAGCTTGATGGTCCTGAGGAATGAAAACCGTCATCTGTGACTGATGGTGGGTTAATGTGGCAGGTCTGTTCTGTCAGGATATAGCAGGGGGATCACATGCTTGGAGCGCCCAGCACTGCGGTGCCCTCAAGGATGCAGCGTGCTTTCTTCATAGGCTCATCATATTGAAAGTGATGTGACTGCAGTTTTCTCTTTGTAAACTTGAGGTATGCTCTCTGTTGTTCTGATCTGAAACAAAATATAGCAAGTCACCCCTCCGGTTCACCAGATAAACAAAAGACAACATCCTGGCCTGAAAACATGGTGTCTCAAAAAAAAGAGCTTCGTGAGTTCATAAATTTAAACCCCAGCCACGCGTGCTGCAGGCAGTCTATGGGTTGTAATTCAAATCTGAAATGATCCATTTTGTTGATTTTAATGGGTAGTTTATTTTTTTTTTAAGTTAATTCAGTAATCCATCCATGTTCTGAAGCTGTCAATCCCAATACAGGATGGCAGCAATCAGAGTCTATCCCAGCAGCATTCTGGGGCAACCCTGGGCAGGGTGTCAATTCAACAGTAAGCGTACTATTTTATGCATTTTTTTATTATTATTGGTAGTAACATTTTAAAATATAATACTCATAATAACATTTCTTTCTTTCTTTCTTTCTTTCTTTCTTTAATTGCTCTGAATAATTTAATTACTGCTGAACTCAGTTAGAGCCCAGGAACACTGGCATCTGATGAGCCAGATTGTATGAAAGATTTCTAAAAATACAACTAGAGCTTCATTTCCCCTGTTGGGCATAACAAAGACTTGACAATCCACACTGAATTAATTTTTGTTAATTTTCTTTGTGTATGTTAATGGCAATTTAAAAAAAAAGAGAGAGCATAGTTAAGGCAGCTCCACCTGATCTTCTAGGACATTTAGTTGCTAGCAGTTCAGATAAACACACACTCTAGTGATTTAGCTTTGCAAGTTAATTGGAGGTGGCGCAGTGGTAGCGCTGCTGCCTCACAGTAAGGAGACCCGGGTTCGCTTCCCAGGTCCTCCCTGCGTGGAGTTTGCATGTTCTCCCCGTGTCTGCGAGGGTTTCCTCCCACAGTCCAAAGACATGTAGGTTAGGTGCATTGGCGGTCCTAAATTGTCCTTGGTGTGTGTATATGTGTGCCCTGCCCAGGTTTTTTTCCTGCCTTGTGCCCTGTGCTGGCTGGGATTGGCTCCAGCAGACCCCCATGACCCTGTGTTAGGATATAGCAGGTTGGATAATGGATGGAAGTTAATTGGACAGAATATATGTACAAATAAGAGTAACTCAGTCATTTTCAAACCTGCTTAGTCTGAACAGGGTCAAGGGGGTCTGCTGGAGCCTATCCAGGTAGCACAAGGCGCAAGGCAAGGAACAGACCCCGAACACAGAACACACACACCAACCATTGCTACAGCCAGTTAAGCATCTCCAGTTCACCTAACCTGCATGTCTTTGGACAGTGGGAGGAAACCAGAGCACCCGGAGGAGACCCACACGAGGAGAACATGAAAACTCCACGCAGGGAGAACCCAGGATGCACCTCCTGGTCTACTTATTACAAGGCAGCAGTGCTACCACTGCACCACTGTGCCACCATAACAGTAAGTAAAAAAAAAAAAATTAAAGGAACACTTTGAAAACACATCAGATCTCAATGGGAAAAAAAAATTTTCACACAAGTAATCTACAGTATCTCAACTAAATTGCGGTAATATGAATGCTTTAACTAATTAGCTCATAATATAACAACACAAATATAACCACCAAAGTTGTGATTTTACGGTAATACAAATAATAAATTCTTGCATCCGAGATTCACTTTCCAGACTCATCTGAAGTAAAGTGCTGCCACTCCAGAGCACCAGGGGGCGCGACGGCTAACTCTTGTAATTCTCTTATCATCCACAGCATTGAGAAGATGCCCACTGAGAGTACCTGACCACACCCTTTCAAGTCTGGGAGCTATAAAAGCGAGGCTCTCCCAAGAAAGTCTAATTCAGGAGATAAATGCACCACTTTACGGAGCACCGATCCTATGCCTAGGCCACTCTCCTGAAACCTTACCTTCTGTTAACCTTTTTGCGCTATCACGCGCCCATTAATTTCCCTTCTTTTTCTTCATTTGAAGTCAACGGGATGTCCCAGTTGGCACCCCAGCATTCCGCTGGAGTCCTGTCCTTCCCTCGACCAACGACAAAATGCAGGCTTAAACGGTCAAATAAGGCAATGTCCATTTAACTTAAATCTTAGAACAATCTTCTCAGCGTCAGGGTGTAATGTCCAGAAAAGCAGATGTGTTTTGGGAAATCTTCACCTTCTTCAGCGCCAAGGCAAGAAACTAAAGATAAAAATTATACAACCGCCACATATTGGGTAAATGATGTGTGCAAATGGGATGATACATCAGTGAGCGAGGCTAAGAATGTGAACTGAACTGACCAAGAGGACTCAGATCCTTGAATTTGGAAATAAAGTGATTTACTGCATTAGCTGAACTTGCACCAGACTTTCACTTTGCCTGGCATTATTATCAGCAATAATCCATTTATGTAGCGCCTTTCATGCTAAATAAAGCTCCAGGCCAGTTTCAGCGATAAAAATCACTCACACTTTTGAGAGTCACAAAGCGTTCCAGCGGTGGCACACTTCGGTGCCACTAGACTCCGTGATTACAGTGTTGTAATAATTTGCACCTCCCCATGGGTTGCAGATATAGAATTAAGTATCTGTGGCTCCTTCGAGGACACATTTGTTAGCCAGCTGGCTGGCATGCGTGAATCAATTAGCCATATTCCCCTGCCACCCTGGATTCATGACTCTGAGCGCATTAGTGCAGCTAGATTGTGAATTGCTCCGGGAGCTGGAAACAAAGGGAGACTCACACCCGGCCACCCGGCGCTCCCGTGGAGCCGTTTTCCAGTCTGCCACTTGAAAAAAGCATCTTGTGGATATTACAGAATCTACTTGTAAACGGTCTGGAAATTAGACTGTGTTGTTTTTCTCTTTTTTTAAATTTTCCAGAATACCTTATAAACAAAAGGATTTATCTGATTGCAGGAAACAACAGGCTCCAGTGGCAGAGTTTCAATGAATCAGATTCATTAATGGAAGAGGTGGGGTGCTGGGAGTGTTAATATCTTTTAGTGTGGTTTTCATATTCAGCATAACTTAGTCTACAGCATATAAGCCTTGGGAGCTGTCCTCCTCCCACGCACAACACCTACTCAGTAGTAATAATAATGCCTCTGACGAAAAGCGGTAAATCGTGACTCTCCCGTCATTCACCTACACTCCATTACAAATTGAGTTTCTGGTATCCCTCCAAAAACAGCGCAACTGGATGACTACTCTGCATACAGGAAAAGGCATCAGCGCTTTGTGTCTTTCCATATAACTAAGTGACACGTGTAAGAGATATCTCTATTTGTAGTGCAGCAGCAATAAATTAAAGTAAAGCAAGATCTTTTCATGGATTGATCTATTACAATATGGCCTTTTTATTTAATAATAATTGGTCTTTTTAGGCCTAAGCAAAAAATAATAATTCTGGTTTTGATAACTGGAAGTATCAGGGCGTCTTGGTGAGTTTTCCCAGACCTCATCTTTGAACGTCACTCTTGCTGCTTGTAAGAACCAATCCTAGAAAGTTAATGCTTTAAGTCAGTGAGTCAGTCATCTTCCAACTGGCTATATCCTAACTACAGGAGTCTGCTGGAGCAAATCCCAGCCAACACAGGGCAGGAACAAACCCTGGGCAGGGTGCCAGCCCACCGCAGGGCACACACCCAAACACCAAGCACACATTAGGGACAATTTAGGACCTAACCTGCATGTCTTTGGACTATGGGAGCACCTGGAGGAAACCCGCACGGACAACATGCAAACTCCACGCAGGTTGGACCCGGGAAGCGAACCTAAGACTTCTTACTGTGAGGCAGCAGTGCTACCACTGCACCACCGTGCTGCCCTAATGCTTCAAGTTCAACTCATATTAGTGTTTGCTTAATTTGAATAGAACAGAATTTTCTTTCATAGCCGTAGATCAGCGATCTCAAACTCCAGTCCTGGATGGCCGCAGTGGCTGCAGGTTTTCATTCTAATGCAGCGTTTCTCAACCTTTAAGTATTTGCGACCTGAGTTTTCATAACAGTTTTAATCGCAGCCCCCCTAACGTTTTAGGAGCCCACTAATACCAATTTGTTCTTTTTTAATTAATGATATATCATAGATGCATATTTTATTATACCTACTTAACTTTTATCGACATTTATCTAACTCTATATTTATTTTTCTAGTATCAGAATGTAGTTTAAGTTAATTTGTTTTGGTTTCAATAGATGCATTTTTCATATTTTTGATTTTTTTTTTCTTTTTTTCACATCTCGCGGCCCCCCCTTTTTGTTACTTCGTGCCCCCCTAGGGGGGCCCGGCCCACAGGCTGAGAACCGCTGTTCTAACCCTATCGCTAATTAGTGACCTATTTTTGCTGCTAATTGACTTCTTTTAAATTCATTTTATTTGACTTGCTCTTGAAGACTCAAGATCCAATAATTGTTTCTTTTTCCTTAATTAGCGGCCAAACAATAGTGAGATCTACAATGAGCCAAAACGTGACCAGCAAACTGTGTCTGTCATACAAAATCTGAAAGTAATAAGGGTGGAGGTCTCAGGAATGTTAATTTGCTCAGGTCCACACGTAAAGAAAAGTAAAGAAAAAATCAACAATTTCAAAATGTCTGCTATTGCACAAAGAGAGCAGCAACAAGCCACAGATTTAAAGAACAATAAGACTCGGCACCTAATTAAGAAACTGGTTGGAGTGAAATTGGTTGGAGTTTTATAGCCCTGACTTAGTTGGTCTTCTGTTGCCTTCCTCACTTCACATTTCACTTCTGTATAAAGAAGAAATGAAGCAATTCTAGGGAACAAATCTTAAAAAACAAGTCAATTAAAATGAATTTAAAAGAAGTTAATTAGCAGCACAAACAGGTCACTAATTAAGAAAAGGGTTAGAATGAAAACCTTCAGCCACTGCAGCCCCCCAGGACTGGAGTTTGAGATCCCTGGCTTATGGTATAGCCTTTCAACCCCCTGTAAGTTAACTCGAGATCGAACTTTCTTAGCTATATCTGTAATACTGTGTGTTAATTAAGTCAGTGTATTTTGGAATAGGCTCTTAGCTAGCATGGACTGAAAGACCTATTTGCAGTTTGTAAATGGGATAGGCATACAGTTTTCTGACCGTATAGAAATGGGTCAACTGTACGAGCAAACTTAAAGAATGAAATAAGATAAATAAGCTTTAAACAGAACTTTATCTTAAAGAAGAACTTTTCTTTTCTTTGCTATATCAATTTTTTTTCATTTTTTGTGTAAACTGTTTTACTTTGAATTTTTACTAAAACAAAGATATTTTGTCTGTGGAATCATTTCAACATGTCAAGCTACTGCCAGAATCCCATGAAGCAAACTAAAGCTACAGGACTTTGGTAATTTTGGGTAAACGCAGCTACATTTCTCATTTCCACTTCATCAGCTGAACCTGTAAGCTCCCCCATTTTAGGGACTGCCTTCTTTATTAGTGGCTGGCATACATGGACTGGTAAGGCTAAAAGCCAAATAAAACAGGAATTTATACACAAGATTCAAATAATCTCAGGGATCCACTGCCACAAAGAGGTCTTTACACTTCCTTTGTTCTTGTCTTGAAATTCGGACAGGGCTGCAGTGCACTTGGTAGCAGCAGCACTTTTCACACAGCGGTTGTACTTGCTGTTTTTTTTCCTAGTTGAGGCTGGGTGGTCTTTTGCCAATGGTACCCCTAGAGAAGTGGTTCTCAAGTACAGTCTTGGAGGACCCCCTCCCCATGGCTGTAGGTTTTAAGGCCAATCTAATTCTTCTGTGTTAATTAAGCAAGTTGTAAATTGGAGTTTGTTTCACTTCAGAAAGTACATATTAGTTATGTTAAATGAACTAAATAAACTAATAAGTAATTAACTAAATGCTAAATACTTAATAAGCTACAAAGTAGTTATGCTAAACAAAAGTAAATTAAACTAGTTATGGCTAAATGAAGCAGGAATACAGACATGTATGAATTCCTTTTTGCTTTCTAGTGTTTGGTTCTAGGTGAGGGATGAGACAAAGAACGGTTCAACAAACCTCCAATGAAGAATAAAAACTGTGGACGACGTTTTCCCTTGCCCGGACGCGGGTCACCGGGGCCCCCCTCTGGAGCCAGGCCTGGGGGTGGGGCTCGATGGCGAGCGCCTGGTGGCCGGGCCTACACCCATGGGGCTCGGCCGGGCACAGCCCGAAGAGGTAACGTGGGTCCTCCTTCCCATGGGCTCACCACCTATGGGAGGGGCCAAGGAGGTCAGGTGCAGTGTGAGTTGGGTGGTGGCCGGAGGCGGGGACCTTGGCGTTCTGATCCTCGGCTACAGAAACTGGCTCTTGGGAAGTGGAATGTCACCTCTCTGAAGGGGAAGGAGCCTGAGCTAGTGCGTGAGGTTGAGAGGTTCCGGCTAGATATAGTCGGACTCACCTCGACGCACAGCTTGGACTCTGGAACCAATCTCCTTGAGAGGGGCTGGACTCTCTACCACTCTGGAGTTGCCCCCGGTGAGAGGCGGCGAGCAGGTGTGGGCATACTTACTGCCCCCCGACTTGGAGCCTGTGCGTTGGGGTTTACCCCGGTGGACGAGAGGGTGGCCTCCCTCCGCCTTCGGGTGGGGGGAAGGGTCCTGACTGTTGTTTGTGCGTATGCGCCGAACAGCAGTTTGGAGTATCCACCCTTTTTGGAGTCTCTGGAGGTGGTGCTAGAGGGCATACCTTCTGGGGATTCCCTCGTTTTGCTGGGAGACTTCAATGCCCACGTGGGCAATGACAGTGAGACCTGGAAGGGCGTGATTGGGAGGAATGGCCCCCCCGATCTGAACCCGAGCGGTGTTCTGTTATTGGACTTCTGTGCTCGCCACGGATTGTCCATAACGAACACCATGTTCAAGCATAAGGGTGTTCATATGTGCACTTGGCACCAGGACACCCTAGGCCTCAGTTCGATGATCGACTTTGTGGTTGTGTCGTCGGACTTGCGGCCATATGTCTTGGACACTCGGGTGAAGAGAGGGGCGGAGCTGTCAACTGATCACCACCTGGTGGTGAGTTGGCTTCGATGGTGGGGGAAGATGCCGGTCAGACCTGGTAGGCCCAAACGTGTTGTGAGGGTCTGCTGGGAACGGCTGGCAGAGTCCCCTGTCAGAAGTAGCTTCAACTCCCACCTTCGGCAGAACTTCGACCACGTCCCGAGGGAGGTGGGGGACATTGAGTCCGAATGGGCCATGTTCCGTGCCTCTATTGTTGAGGCGGCTGACCGGAGCTGTGGCCGTAAGGTGGTCGGGGCCTGTCGCGGCGGCAATCCCCAAACCCGTTGGTGGACACCGGCGGTGAGGGATGCCGTCAAGCTGAAGAAGGAGTCCTATAGGACCTTTTTGTCCTGTGGGTCTCTGGAGGCAGCTGATAGGTACCGGCAGGCCAAGCGGAAAGCGGCTTCGGTTGTTGCTGAGGCAAAAACTCGGGCATGGGAGGAGTTTGGAGAGGCCATGGAGAACGACTTTCGGACGGCTTCGAGGAGATTCTGGTCCACTGTCCGGCGTCTCAGGAAGGGGAAGCAGTACAGTGTCAACACCGTATATGGTGGGGATGGTGCGCTGCTGACCTCGACTCGGGACGTTGTGGGTCGGTGGGGGGAGTACTTCGAAGACCTCCTCAATCCCACTAACATGCCTTCCAATGAGGAAGCAGAGCCTGGGGACTCTGAGGTGGGCTCTCCCATCTCTGGGACTGAAGTCACCGAGGTGGTCAAAAAACTCCTTGGTGGCAGGGCCCCGGGGGTGGATGAGATACGCCCGGAGTTCCTTAAGGCTCTGGATGTTGTAGGACTGTCTTGGTTGACACGTCTCTGCAACATCGCATGGACATCGGGGACAGTGCCTCTGGATTGGCAGACTGGGGTGGTGGTCCCCCTCTTTAAAAAGGGGGACCGGAGGGTGTGTTCCAACTATAGAGGGATCACACTCCTCAGCCTCCCTGGAAAAGTCTATTCGGGGGTTCTGGAGAGGAGGGTCCGTCGGATAGTCGAACCTCGGATTCAGGAGGAACAGTGTGGTTTTCGTCCTGGTCGCGGAACAGTGGACCAGCTCTACACCCTTAGCAGAGTCCTGGAGGGTGCATGGGAGTTTGCCCAACCAGTCTACATGTGTTTTGTGCTCTTGGAAAAGGCGTTCGACCGTGTCCCTCGGGGAGTCCTGTGGGGGGTGCTCCGGGAATATGGGGTACCGGACCCCCTGATAAGAGCTGTTCAGTCCCTGTACAACCGGTGTCAGAGCTTGGTCCGCATTGCCGGCAGTAAGTCGAGCCCGTTTCCAGTGAGAGTTGGACTCCGCCAGGGCTGCCCTTTGTCACCGATTCTGTTCATAACTTTTATGGACAGAATTTCTAGGCGCAGCCAGGGTGTTGAAGGGGTCCGGTTTGGTGGACTCAGGATTGGGTCACTGCTTTTTGCAGATGATGTTGTCCTGTTTGCTTCATCAGGCCGTGATCTTCAGCTCTCTCTGGAGCGGTTCGCAGCTGAGTGTGAAGCGGCTGGGATGAGAATCAGCACCTCCAAATCCGAGACCATGGTCCTCAGCCAGAAAAGGGTGGAGTGCCCTCTTAGGGTTGGGGGCGAGATCCTGCCCCAAGTGGAGGAGTTCAAGTATCTCGGGGTCTTGTTCACGAGTGAGGGAAGAATGGATCGTGAGATCGACAGGCGGATTGGTGCGGCATCCGCAGTGATGCGGGCTCTGCATCGGTCTGTCGTGGTGAAAAAAGAGCTGAGCCGTAAGGCAAAGCTCTCAATTTACCAGTCGATCTACGTTCCTACCCTCACCTATGGTCATGAGCTATGGGTAGTGACCGAAAGAACGAGATCGCGAATACAAGCGGCTGAAATGAGTTTCCTCCGCAGGGTGTCTGGGCTTTCCCTTAAAGATAGGGTGAGGAGCTCAGTCATCCGGGAGGGGCTCAGAGTAGAGCCGCTGCTCCTCCGCATCGAAAGGAGTCAGATGAGGTGGCTCGGGCATCTGATCAGGATGCCTCCTGGACGCCTCCCTGGTGAGGTGTTCCGGGCACGTCCAACCGGGAGGAGGCCCCGGGGAAGACCCAGGACACGCTGGAGGGACTATGTCTCCCGGCTGGCCTGGGAACGCCTTGGGATTCTCCCGGAAGAGCTGGAAGAAGTGGCCGGGGAGAGGGAAGTCTGGGCTTCTCTCCTTAAGCTGCTACCCCCGCGACCCGACCTCGGATAAGCGGAAGAGGATGGATGGATGGATGGATGTTTGGTTCTTTTTAATTTTCAAGATATTTAGGCCATCATTTACTAATAGGAACACAAGTGATGTCTGCTAAGCTTATCATTAATTGTCAGTATTTAGATACGCTTAAGAGAGCAAACCCTGTAGAAAAAAGTGAACTAAAAAGAAATGACAGAACACACAACAAAAGATACCAGTGTCTGCTAATTTCTTACAAATGTAAACCAAACGCCAATGCACTTTTCTGAAGGCAGAATAATCCAAAAAGTTTAAAAGGACAGCTATTTAAACAATGTGGTCAATTAACGTCCTATTAATAACCTATTTAATGACCTCTTGGGCACAGCCATCAGCAGTGTGTCTGTCTGCGGAGAGAGTGTCGACCTCATCGAGAGGTTTACTTACCTTGGCAGTGACATTCATGTCTCTGGTGACTCTTCCTATGAAGTCAGTAGACAGATTGGGAGAGCATAGAGGGTCATGAGGTCGCTGGAAAGGGGTGTGTGGCGCTCCCGATATCACCGCAGAAGGACGAAGGTCCAAGTCTTTAGAGTCCTGGTGCTTCCTGTCTTGCTATATGGTTGCGAGACATGGACGCTATCCAGTGACCTGAGACGAAGACTGGACTCCTTTGGTACTGTGTCTCTCCAGAACATCCTTGGGTACTGTTGGTTTGACTTTGTGTCGAATGAGCGGTTGCTCATGGAGTCCTGAATGAGGCACATTACCTGCATTGTGAGGGAGCGTCAATTACGGCACTACGGCCATGTGGCGCGTTTCCCCGAGGGTGATCCAGCTCGTAGGATCCTCATTGTTGGGGACCTGAGTGGCTGGACCAGGCCAAGGGGTCGCCCACGTAACACCTGGCTGCGGCAGTTAGAGGGTCATTTCCGGAGGGTGGGACTGGAATGTGTGTCTGCCTGGGGGGATTGCAAACCGGGATCCCGAGTTGTTTCATTGTGTAGTGGGTGCGGCAACGCGCTGTAGTGGTGCATGCTCCCCGACTTGACTTGACTTGTCAATTAACAGAAAATGGACTCACTGATTGTGAACCTGACTGGAAGAAAAACCTGCAGGAGCTGGGGGCAGCGGACTGAACTTAAATCCCACTTCCTTACAGGTTGATTTTCACTAATGTCTCGATGGCTGGCCTTTGGATTGTCCTCTCCTTCCTGGCCATTTGCTGATGGCGTTGGACTTACTGTTAGAAACCATTAAAACCTTAAAAATGAGGTTAGTTAATAGTAATTTAACTCATGGTTAAGGACTTTACTATTTGTTCTACTTACAGTATTTGCTTATCTGTATTGTGTAAGCTTCTATTTAATTTTTATTAATGGCAGTTATTGCAATTTTTAATATATTTTTTTTCCGTTTATATTGGTAACTAGCCAAGCTACCAGTTAAAGGCAGATAATAGAATAATTTAAAAATGTTTGCTACTTCTTGTCCTACGTGTGTCTGCCTGCTCCATTTTCTCAATGTGCCTTGAATATCTGGGGCTTAGAAAAGACATCTTAAAAATAATGGCATAATACTGGAGTTGTATTTCGCATTCTATATGTAACTAGCCAAGCTACCAGTCGAAGGCAGGTAATCAAATCATTTTAAATATTTGCTACTTTTTGTCCTGCATGTACCTTCAGTGCCTTTTGTGGAAGTGACCCCCGAGGAAGACAGGAATAGTTCAATAAATTAGATTTTTATTCAGTCACAGATGAGTACGTGGATTCCACGTTGCAAGGCAGAAGAGCCAAGTTTCCCCTGTTTCAATCGACTTTTAATATTAATTTTCATCTCTCCCCATTACTTATGAAATGGCATCTAAGCATTTCATCTTATATTATGCAAATTGGCCAACCGTTTCTTTTTTGTGTACGTGTCAAGAGGGGCCCCTAAAGAAGGAAAGGTCATCTTTCCTGCGTCTAACAGACGTGTTCCTAAAGAAGGAAGTCACCCTAGTTCAGCTTACTTCACCTTTTCTTATGATAGACGCCTGTATGAATAACTTGTTATAATAAAACAGCTTTTAACCTTTAGTAGCTTGCAAGCAGTTAAAGTTTCTTTCACACTTTCCTCGGTACTGGCTAGCCCTCTCTCAAGCGTGTTCCCGTAAAGCCTGCTTCTCAGACTCTGTCGTTATTTTCAACGTGCCTTCCTCATCTCCTGTCCATGTTTAAAATTCCTATCCTTGTAAACGACTCTCTCAGAATGCCTCCTATGCCTTTTCTCCTCCTTGTATGTCTCACACTCACACTTCCTCATTCAATCGCATCACGAAAGCCAAACTGACCAATCACACCAAAGCCAAACTTACCAATCAGATTGCTCTGAGGAACTGGACACACCCACAGACCTTAGTGTTTTATTATATGGTAGATAGTAAATTTATCTTTAACTTCTTGTAAAGAACTTGGAACAACACAACTTTATGAAAATGTGCAATACAAGTAAATGTTGGTGTTGTTCCTGAGAGAGTTCTGATATTTCACTAAAATATACAGTGGGTTCAGAAAGTATTCAGACTCCTTCACTTTCCCGTGTTTTATTTTAAATTGATAAATGTGACATTTTTGACCATCAGTCTTCAATCAATAACTCATAATGAACAAAGTGAAAACTTGTTTTGAGAAAGGTTTTCAAATTTATTAAATATCAAATCCTGAAATCTCTCATTCACAAAAGTATCCTATCATTTGCACTAATCAAAGAATCATAGTAAGGAGACAAAGCAAAAAATCGGAAACTAGGGAATCTAAAGCCCAAGAACTAAACCCACACAGGTGGTAAGATTGTTTTTTGAGGAAGTATCTGATGCACCACATTTATATTGTCACATCGATTGTGTTAATTACGGTATTTCCAGAGAGTCATACTCTGTAGCAACCGACACAATTTGGTAAAAATTACAACTTAACATGGTGATGCCTATTAAATAAAAAAAAAAAAGACACAGCCAAATAGTACAATTATTTTTATTAATTTCTAGAAAACAAAAATTCCAGAACCTGAAACACGCACTCTAAAAAATTGAGATTATACAGAATCATAACCAAAAGTTTCTAACAAAGCAGAATATTCAACAAAAATACACATTATTATAAACCTTATTTAACCAACAACAATAAACATCTGAGAAGTTCACTCCACATGCTGAAAGCTATAGACTGGGGGCGGTCCCTAAATAGTGATGTAATCGTGACTCCGCCTCTTGGGGGATGTCTACCCACAAAAAGCAAGTAATGTGTCCTTTCAGCACATATACTCAATACATAAATCTTAAATAAATAAACATAAGAATTCTAACAAAAGTTGCATAAAAAAATGAAAAATAATGATTAATAAAAACATAAAATGAAAATTAAACATTAGCCAGGGAGCAAACCGTGGCTGTGACATAACAATTTCTCATCTGGTCTGTAATTGATTAGGCATTTGGTTTGACAAGGTGAGCTCAAGATGGGCTAGAGACGGCTGTCTGGTCTTTTCTTCTCGGCTGTTTATTACCCCAGCTCTCAGCAGAAGGACAATAAATGAATGCACAGGTACTGGCACAAATGTATTAAAGAAAGCAATTTAAGGAAAACAACAGTTTCCCAGATGTGTATGTTTTATTAGCTGGGAAATCTAAACTTACTCTCCCTGATTGAGGGTAGATCCAAGCGTGAGTGTGTCCTTAATGAACTGGCCCCTCATTCGGGGCTGATTCCCACATTGTAACCATTGATGCCTGGATAGACAGCAGCTCCTGTGACCCTTGCTCTGGAGAAGTGGGCTAGATAATGGATGGACAGATGAGTTAGACAGATAGAATGTTAATGAACATGGAAGGGTAGCTGGTTGTGGTTTGTGCCAGTACTGTATGGAGCCAATCCTAAAATCCAACACCACTCTAGGTGAAATTCTCCAACCTCCTTAACCCAATACACAGTCATGGAAAGCCAGAGCCTGATCACTTACATGCCAACCCACACTCAGACAGGGCTTTTTTAGTACCTAATTTTTCAATCTTTGGGGTGTACCTGTGTACCAAGAGAACATTCCATTTAAACTAGGGAAGAACATCCAGACTACACAAAGACAATGACTTCCCATTAAATTTCAGCCCAATACTCAATGAAGCAGCACTGCTGAGCACTATGCTACCATGCTACCCGCGACCCCATACTGTACATTTAATCTAAATGTCTTTGCTGTTCAGGGCTTTTAAGTTGGGAAAGAAATTGATGTCTTAACTGAACTATCTTAACTTTCACAGACATTAGGTCAATAATGAAATAACCGATAATTTTCTCCATATTATGCTATATGTGTCAAAGAATCAATAAGGTTTCCTTCTGATCTTGTAGTGCCTGACCAATCCCTGGTAGAGATGGGTCATGAAGAAGAACACAAGATTGTCTTCCTCTTCTGGGCCTAAAGTTTTTTTTTTTTTTGTTTCTTGTCACCCTTCCGTCTGTCCTCACTACCAGCAGCCATCAGTCTATTTTTATTCCATGGTGACCTCCTTTAGCGGTAACAGAGAGAAACCAAGATGCTCAAATGCAGATCTTGTGACACACTTAAGATTGCACAGCACAAACCAAAGCACCGCCTGAAGTGACGTGGAATAAAGAGACAACAGGAGGCGATGCTTTTTATTTGGCTTTGTGTTTGTCATCTACTCACACACACAGGCGCACACACGCACACACACACAGACACACTCATCTTTGCCCTCCTACGCTTGTGGAAGCACTGAGACATTCCCATGATTCTCACTTTATTTTTATCTCTGGTTCTTAATTGCAGCTCAATAAAAGTCCTAGTCTGTCATATGTTGAATAATAATTTTAATATGGTGTTATTTTATTTAATTCTAAATTGAAGTTTTTGTTTTTTTCTCACTTCCCCAGTTACTTACAAGCTGAATTAAAAAATTCCATACTGTTCACTGTGTGAGTGTTGAGGGGTCCTGTGACAGACTGGCATCCTGTCCTTGGCTTCCACCAAAGGCTGCTGGGATTGGCTCTGGCTAACCAACAACCCTGAATTGGATGAAGAGGGTCTGAGAATGGTATTTTATATTACTAGCCATGCCCCACGGCTCCGCCTGTGTATTAGTGAAACGGGACAGTGAGGAGGGACCTGCCCGGCTCTCCACTCCTGACGTCACGCTTCCCCCACCCCTCGGCCCGCAGCCTCTGACTCAGATTAGTGCAAATATATCGCTCCTACAAGTGAACTATGATTCTTAGTGTAATGAGAGAAGTCGAAAATTCGACTGGAATGTTCAAGCAAATTATAAAAAGCCAGATCTAAATTCGTTACTAGTTTGCTAGATAAGCAGATGTAAGATACGCTGGTGCGTGAGTGAGGAGGGCCCCAGTCCCTTCCCCTTGGCCCGCTGAGTCTTGGACTCGCACAAATAAATTGATAACGCAAGCGAACTATGATACTTAGCATAATGAGAAATGTCACAAAATCAACCGGAATGTTCAAGCAAATTATAGAAAAAAAACCTGATCGTTAAGTAGTTCTCTCGTGAAAATTGGACAGACATACAGACATAGAGATGTTGGATTTTATATGTGTAGAGATGTGTGGTTAGTATTGTCACAGGCAGCTGGGGGTGGAGCCCAGCTGGGACGCCCGAGGGGACCGGAGAAGGGCTGGTGCCTCCTCCCGACCACGTGGGGGCAACCGCCTTGGTTTTGTTGGTGGCCTCAGGTAAGGGGCTTGGAAGCCCAACCCTGTAGGGGCCCGTGGCCACCGCCAGGCGGCGCCCCGGTGCCTGAAGAAACCTGGAGCCCAGCACTTCCACCACACCAGGAAGTGCTGGGGGGAAGAGGAGCAGGAACACCCGGAGGACTTCCGGCTACACAGTTGGTGCTTCCGCCACACGGGGGGGTGTCGGCGTAAGCTCCTCAGGAAGCACCTGGAGCTTCATAAAAGGGGCCGCCTCCCTCCAGTCGACAGCTGGAGTCGGGTGAGGAGGAGGAGGCGAGGAGAGGCCTGAGTGTTGTGTGAAGAGGACTGTGTTTGTTGACTTTGGGGAACTGGGGGTTTGGTGGCGGTTCACTTAACATTTGTGACTTTGTGTAAATAAACGTGGGTAATGATTAAAACGGTATCCGCCTGTGTGTGTCCGGGCCGTCATATTTCACAGTATTTTGAAGGAATACTTAGAGCAGGGGTGCCCAATGCGTCGATATCGATCGACCGGTAGATCGCAAAGGTAGTATAGGTAGATCGCGTTGCATTCAAAAAATTTTTTTTTAAACGTTAGTTTATCATATATCCTCCCTATGCCATTTGCCACTTGATTAACATACAAGCCAGTCTGAGATCTCTCTTCTTCTCACACACTGGTCATCCCGCACGCACGATCAAACGCGCGAGCTACTGCAAAACTCCGGATGGGATCTAGTTAGCCTTCCAATTTATATCGGCTAAAGAAGGGATTTAAAAAAAATTGTTTAGGGAGGGTATGGGTTGGATGTGGAATTGGAAGAGGATTTTGTTTCTCACATTGTCACAATCGAAGTGCGTTTATCTGACATCTGAGATTCGATCCCCAATGAGGGGTGCAGTGGAGTGTGTACGCCTGATGAGCCCAAAATAGGGCGAAAAACGTGTCGCGTACTCTTTGCATTATTTGACAGTTAACTATGTAACATTCTATGATCTGCTTCTCGCTACTGAGAGGGCACCCGTGGCGCATGTCTGACGACTTGCAGACCAACCACATGCGTTACCTGATAGGTAACCACCCATACAATCAGATCGTGATTCAGACTTCAAATGATATATATCTTTGGTGATGGTACTTGTTGCCATGCCAGGGGTTGGCATTGTATACTAATGCCTTCTCTGCTCCTCCTTTGTGCAGAACGGAAGATTGACAGCCACTCCATCTCTGATGTCACTTCTCAGTCTGTCTGCCTGGACCTTCCCCTTCCTGCCTTGTGAACTCATAACCTGGAAGTCGGACATCTTCTTTCAGTTTCACTGAGAACTCCGGTTCATTTATTTTGCATTTATTGTGTGTTTTCCTTATTTATTTTTTACCTAATTATACAGGCTCGACAAGATGGTGCTCCAACTCTTTAACTTTGTTTGGGTTCTCTTTAACAGTTTTTAGGTACTTATTTGAACACACCTGAAACCCATTAAACCCAAATAGTATCAAATCAATTGAAATGTCTCAGATTCAAAGCCAGTCTGGAAACATGGGGTGTAAGGAAGGAACCAGCCTTAGATGGGGTACCCTTCATTCTGTCCAAGGGCATACCCAGCCATGTTCAGTAATAGCAGGCCAGGTGAACATTGGCAACTATGGTGCCTATAAAAAGTATTCACCTTCTTGGAAGTTTTTATATTTGACTATTATACAACATTGAATCACAGTGGATTTCATTTAGGCTAACACTGATTTAAAGAAAGTGTCTCTTTAATGAGCTGTATAATGGAGCTGTATAATAATAAAATTATTATTTCATATTTGGCCCATGCCTTAATACAGTATGACTTACAAGATCACATAATGCTACAGCTATTTACAGATTTTTTAACAGTCGGCACACAGGCAGGTTAAACGATTTGCTTAGGGTCACATAGTGAAGCCGAGGAAGAAATTGAACCAGCATCCTTGTGCTTTAGGGGCCAGTGCCTCCGCCATTAGATCAAACTAGTCAGTTACTTTCTGTATACACATTTCCCTTGGACAAGCTCCACACAGAAATCTCCTCATCAAGAAATTAGAATAGAGGGCGGTGGGGGGGGGGGGGGGGCCGGGCAGTGCAAAGTGTTCACAAATCCTGGTAATTGTTCGCTACACCACTGAGTTCTCCCTTTGAATGACCATCCAATTTGTCTTTTTCTCTTTTGTGGCACGTTAACACATCCAATGTACAATCGCATAAAAGTGACCTATGAGACGCCTGCTCTTATCATAGATAGAGAGATAGAACTTTACTTGTCCCCAGTGGGTAATTTAGCTTTTTACAGAAACTCTTTAAATAAATAAATACATACATACATACAGTACGTACATAAATAGGCACACAGATAAATAAATAATTAAATATACAGACACACTATGGTCTGAAAACACACCAGAATAACTAAAAAGCAAGAAAATAAGAGTGCAATAATAATAATACATTTTATCTGTTTAGCACCTTTCTGATTTGGCGGTCCCAGGCCCAGTGAAGCGTTATGCAGGTGTACTACTGTTGGTATGAAGGAGCCCCCGTCACTTTTCTTGACACACTTCTGCTGAACGATTCGTTGGCTGAAAGTCCTCGGTGTTAGTGCGTCACATATAGAGGTTGTGCAACTTTGTTCATAATGGCACTCAATTTTGTTTCTCTTCTCTCCCTTGCTATGACTTCCAGGGAGTCCAGAGTGTGTCCTATTACTGAGCTTGTCCTTTTAATTAGCTTGTTGATTCAGTGGGCCTCAGTCACCAGCCCAGTACCCCCACAGCGTAGAAAATCACACTGACTACCACAGAGGTGTAAAAGATGTGAAGGATGTCACTTCTCACATTAAAGACACACAGTCTCCTAAGAAAGAAGAGCCTGCACTGCCCTGTCTGCCCCATAGCTTGTCTGTGCCCTGCCCACACACGTACTTCTATTAAAAACTTTTTCTTTAGGTGTAGATGGACAGGTTTATTGTGAGGATTGAATTGGTGCAGAGATGAGTGCTGAACAGCACCTTGCTGTAAATTTCTTGATGGTGAAAACGTGGATTTTTCCTGTTATTCGGCATTTTTGCTATGCGCCCTTCCTCACCATAACCTGTCATCTATGAGGGAGGAGTGAAAGCTTTAGATTCGTCAAAAATTTCAATCTCTGGGCCTCGACGTTTTAGGGACCCATATACTGAAAATATTGATATCTTGATGATGGATGTGTGTCTATCAGTTTCTTGATGATGGTGTAGAGCTAAAAGAGCTGGATGGAAAAATACCAAACTCGAAACTTAAGCCTGCTATGAGATGACGATGTGCTGATTAGTTTATGAGCCAAATCGTGCAAGAGAAAAAGGCACTCTAGAGGACCCTCAAATTCTGCAATTAATTATGAATTCTTCTCATCAGTTGCTCTTGTAATGGCCTATTTTATGATCAGAACAATCAGCATCAGAGCGGTAAATATAATAACTGAAATGCTCCAGAATCGTTCAGGTAACTTGGTTCCTAGTGCATAAAGCCTACTGAGGTTCACGTCTGATTTTTGTTTTGTTTTTTTTTTGCATATGCTAAAGTGAGAAGACCCCAAGGTGTGCACCTGAGTCTGATGGTGGATGACTAAGTACAGTACATTTGTAACAGTAGTCATGCATAATTCTTGGTTGTTGTTCATTGATGCCTTCCAAAGTTTTTGGTAAATGATGAAGAGAATCTGTCTGGGCCAGGGATGCTTATGGATGGCACTGAAGGGAGCCCAAGTTTCAGGAGACCAATGAGAAATAAAGGAAAGAAGGACCACACAGGAAGGAAAGGCTTAAAAAAAGGGGGCAAGTGAGAACATTTACTTATGTGGCTGACACCTTTATCTAAGGCGACTTACAACTTTTATGATACAGTTGGTGCCATTTCTGCCGGTTTTCCAATTGGTCATGTGACTTGCTCCGGGTCACACAATGTCATTAGCAGGATTTGAAGCCACATCCTCAGGGTTTGAAGTCCAAAGCCTTAACCACAACACCACACTGCCTGCCTAAGAAATGAGGACGGTGAACAGCACCAGAGAAAAAAGAGACACTGCCTCACCTGAATGACTCCAACAGGGGACCCCGGGTTCATTACAGAAAAAAGGCAAATAAAAAGACACTGAGGAGATGGCAAATTCTTTGTGGAACCTGTGGACAAGGGTCTTGCTTGCCTGAAAAGAAGATGGTATGGGATTTTATTTACTTATTCATTAATCCCTCTGATTTACGGAACATTAAAATAGAAAGCTGCTTTTATAACAGACTTTTAATTTTTTCCTTGCTTGTGAACTCACTGTACAATTACTGCTAGTGTATTAGTGGCTTATTAAAAATTGTCTTGTATCGTGATTCATGTGCGGGATTTTTTGTAGAGCTGAAATATTATGGGTTTGTGTTTTTGAAATTTACAAAAGTAATTTTAATGACATTCTTTCATTTGATATTTTCTGTATTTTTGACTGGCTAGTAGTAGAGTAGTGTTGCTCACGCACATTTCTGAATCATTTACTTTTTTCCTTTTCTGCTGCTATTCTGAGGATCAATAGCTTTCAGTATAATCATGCTGGTTCAGGGTGGGAACAGATCGAATAAATAATACATCATCCAAGGTTCAAGGTTTAATGAAATCACCTATGGCTTATATTGAAGAGGCATTTTCTTGTTCGATCTCTATGGAGCCACAAGCTTAGACCTTTGGCTAAGTAACTTCTCCTCCTTATTTAATATGGTCTTTCTTAGACACTGATGCCATGCCTAGAGTGGAAGTATGCCTACATGACTTATGTCAGTCAGACTCTCTTCTAGCTATAGGCCATTGCCTCGAGGGGAGGGTAGAAGCACCTTCAGGTTAATGGAGTCAGACCTGTCCTGTCACTTACTGTGTGATCATCAGAGTTTAATGAAGCCATCGGTGGACTACATTTGCCTCTTAAAAGAAAGTTCAAGGAGATGAACCTTCTCCCTGCTGACTTTGTGAGTCTTTGCCAAAATGACTTCACTTATTTATGGTACATTGCCTCAAAGGAGACAGAAGAAGAAGAATCATTACATTGGAATAGGAGCTGCGCTGTCACCTAACATATTAACAACACAATTCCTGGGCAATCTTGTTTGGACATTTTCTCAGAGTAGGGAAAATGTGGCTTAGGCCAATAAAACTTTCACCTAATAGAGGAATTAGAGGTGAACCTTCTTGACAAAACATGTTGTGTCCACTATCAGTAATGGTCATTACAAGACATTTAAAAATGCTGCCCTTCTCCGCTATAAGTAATAAGATGGGGGAATCATTACATCCCAGCACAATGTCCTCCATACTGACTCACAGTGCAGAGCACTCCATAGGATAATGTACTGAGCCCCCTACTGTACATCATGTTCACCTGTGTGGCCAGGCACTGGTCCAACTACATCATTAAATGGGCCGAAGATACCCCCATCATAGGCTTAACCACCAGCAATGATGAGACGGCTTACAGAGCAGAGGTCTACCTACTGACCCAGTGGTACCAAGATCATAATTTCACCCTTAGTGTCAGCAAAATTAAGGAGCTGGTTATTGACTGCAGAAAGCAAAATGCAGATCACACTGTAGTGTACATCTCAGGGAGTGCTGCTGAGAAGGATCATTCATCATGTACACACACACACACACACACACACACACACGTATATGTATGTGAGCAAAGTGTAAATATTCTTCCCATTTTTCCTCCCAAATACGTCACTTCCTCTCCCAAAGATGTTCATGCTAGGCCAATTATTTACTCCAAATTGGTCTAGTGTTATTATGTGTATAACCATGTCCTGGGGTGAGCTGGCACCCCATGCAGAGATGGCTTCTCTTTTGCCTTCACTGCTTTGAAGTTAGGCACCAGCTTGTTGCCACCATGAACTGGACAAGCAGGTTAGGAAACTGATTGACAGATGGAGACACTGAACTAAATTATACAAGTTTACAATAAATGATTATATGGATAGGTTGATATATATATATATATATATATATATATACTAGCTGTGTAAGCCCGTGCTGTAAAAAGTCCAGGGTACTAGAAACTATTGAAATCATCAGAAAATAAATAGAGATGTCAGGTAATTGAAAGGAAGTACTCTGGGCATCTCTCCTCTCTTGCTTGTGCATTAGCGGTGAGAGGAAAAGTAAAAGGAATACCGTTTTGCTGATGTTGGCGGCTAAGCGACTTTGTCTTTCTTCGGATGGTTCATTTTGTTGACGTGCTCGCATCGCTTGTGTTATTAGTGGCTAAGCGAGTTTTCTGTTTCGTCTGAAGTGGAGCCCTTACCTCGATTCCATCTCTCACTTCCAGGCTGGACAGAAACACACACACTTCCACGTGTAGATGTTTATATATAAGATATATATATATATATAAAGGCAGCATAGTGGCACTACTGCATCACAGTAAGGAGACCAAGGTTTACGTCCCGGGTCCTCCCTGTGTGGAGTTTGCATATATATATATATATATATATATATATATATTAAATCTGAATTAGGGATATTGATAAAGTCTTATTTGGAAGATGATAAATTAAGGAAATTAAGTTTCATTACACAATCCAACCACAACTGACAGGTCAAGAAATTAAATGAGGGTTGGCCAGATTGATTTGTACTGCCAAGCGAATGCTTCATTAAGTTCAGTCTCTTATTAAGATAAAAAAAAATATAAATCACTTGCTCATATAGCACCTTTCCACATTAAATACAGACTTACAAAGCAACCAGCAGTGCGGCACCATAATGCCCAGTCTGATGTCTCCTGTTACAACTCAGCTGCCTCATCTGTTCACTTGGCACGGCACAAAAATAGTCGGCAGTATTTTCACACTTTGTTTCCTGCTCTGTCTATTTTTACTGCCTCCCTTCTGCGTCACACAGGGGCATGGGTGATAAAATGCTATTTTTTGCCCAGTGTGTTGAAATAATGATGACTTGCTGATTTTTATTTATTTATTTATTTTTGGCATTGCTAAATTTTAAGTTAAAACGGGCATCAAATGGGCTGATTTTTCCAGAAAGGGAATTGCCTCGAGTTAGCCAAATGGGACTGAGATAAAGTTTAACATGGACTCTTCAGTAGAGGTGAGGGTCTAATTCCATTTATATTTGTGACGATGAACAGAAACAAATATGAAAAAGAAGCCATGCTTATCCAGCATCTTCAGCTATTACAATGTGATAGTCATTTATAAAAATGGGAAGGGGAGATAGGTGTCTTAACAGTTTGACAGGAGACATGCTCGCTCTGGGACACACACATCTGTGTTATGGAGCGAGGAAGGAATGTCTCATCTGCTTTGAACTGTTTCATCAAAGAGTAGCAGGGAAATTATTAGCTCACCAGTACAGACTTTTTTTTCTGATTCTTCAATACGTTTGCTTGAAGTATTTTCAAGTCTAAAATGATTTGACCCACAGTACCTATTGTTCAATAAATCAATCCATCAATCATTCAATCAATCAATATTTACATAAAATGCATCATCATACGGATTGTGCAAAAACACAATTGGCAGTAAATACAGTAAACACTCAATTTAATTTAAGCTCATGATAAATCATTAAAAATACGACACTGAGCAGAGAACACAAATGTCTAGACATTCATCCATCTGTCAGGATCATCTGTGAATTAAATTTAAATTGTTTCATTATGAAAATGAAATTTCCTAGACATTTTGTAACTTGTATTTATTATTTATATTTTTTCTTGTTGATTTAACTGTGTAAGTCTTGCTTTGCATCTATGGCTAATTTCTATGTAAGTTAGTTAGTGACTAGTTGACTAGTCGTCTTGTTTAAGCAACAAGCGTCATGACTCTGTGTGTTTGAATTTTTTTAACGGTTGCCTATAGTTCCCTTCTTAATTTTAAATTCCTATTTTGTTTCTTTGTTGAACAGATTCATATTCCGGCATTAATTTATAATCTGGATTCATGTTCAGTGATTACAAATTATTAAGTTTCATTTTTGACGCCATTTTGCTTCTCTCTGGAGATCACCATTTTGTTGTCATGGCACGACAATTACACAATTACACAACTGATGTTATCGGATCAGCAGTATAAAAATCATTATGCTAAATGAGTCAGCATTCGAGTTTGTGTTCGAGTTGAGTGAGAGTAGTAATGCTATTTAAATTTCCAAGTTCCTTCTTATTATGAGTTTTGATTAGAAGAACGGTAGGATGGATTTATGGTCGAAACTTTTTGGCTTGCTTACCGTTTCCTCTCCTAGTCATTTATATTCATGCTGTTTGCTTTTCCTGGCATAACAGCAAGAGGCTGGGATCACTTTAAACAGAAAATTACAGACTCAAAATCAAAAAGTGTTAAAACAAATCATTTGGTTAGATCTTCTGGAATAAATACAGTATATGCTTCCTTGACTTTGTATCAACATCCGATATTGCGGATATTGTTAACAAAAAACCTTTGTGCATGTGTATAGCAGTGTTATTTAGATTTCCCAGATCCTGACTTCTAACTTCTACATCTTATTACTATTCTTGGATTGCAATTTTTAATTACATGAAAGATAGGCCTAGTTCTTGGTTATGACTTTCTGGCATGTTTAACATTTTCCGTCCCAGTCACTTACATTCATTCTGTTTGCTTTTCTTGGTGCTATGCATAACAGCAGGGGCTGTGGTCAACTCTCGCTGATACTTTAAATAGAAGGTTAAAGACTCAAAATCAACAAGTGTTAAAACAAATCATTTGGTTAGGTATTCCATAATAAGTATGTGCTTCTTTGAGAAGCTACTATGGGACACTGCCTCCCCCAAGAGGCCAGATGGCGAGTTCCCTGCAGCATAGCAGTGCCCCGGATTCCTGCAGGGCATCATGGAATCTGTAGTTCGGCATCACAGCCCTGCTGAGTACCGTGGGTGCCGCCAGGAGAAACTGCAGGAAGATCTGGGGATTTGTATTTCCCATATAGCCCGGAAGTACTCCAAAGTCATGGGGTTGGAAGCCCCAAAGTACTTCCGGGCTGAAGAATACCTCCATTTGACCCGGAAGTGCTGGCAAGTCATGGCGACAGAAGAACGGAAACACTTCCGGGTCAAGGACTATACAAAGGACTACTATCCAGCGAGCGAGCTGAAGTTCGGAGGTAGTGGACAGAGCTTGCTGGGAGTTGTGGAGGAGAGATTTGTGTGCATTATTATTGTTATTGTGTTGTCTGTTTATGGTGGCGGAGGTGCTTATAGGCAGTATTACAAGAAGAAAAAGTATTAAAGAAGTTCTTGGTGATTTTACTCTGTGTTCAGTGTGTCTGTCTGTTGGGTTGAAAGAGGCAGCAGCATCTGTTTTTATCTGCTATAATAAAACACTACTATGTGTGTGTGTGTGTTCATGTGTCCAGTCCCTCCAAACAATCTGCTTGGTCAGTATGGTTTTGGTTTAGGGGTGATAACATGATAATTGAAGGGCATACATAGAGATAATGAAATGATACTGTAGGGGGTGAAGTTCAATTCCTGATTGTGACAATTTTGTAATTTTTACAAAAAAGAAGTTAAAATGGAGCATTCCAATGACAATAAAGTTATCAAGTGACGTTGTGTCTCTAAATACTAAAGCGGGGCAACCTAAGTTATCTTCAATGATGGGAAGCATTTGCAAGAGTTTCTTCTTGAATGGTGCTTTCACAGTTAGAAAAGGAGGCTTGCTTACCATTGGTGGCAGTCAAAAAATGGACAGGAGATGAGCAAGGTGCCTGAAAAATGACAGAGACTGAGAAGCAGGCAAAACCTGATCGAGAGGTGAAGCACCAGGCAAGAGAGGTTGAGACACATGAGGATACCAAGGAAAGGTGTAGAAGGAACGCTGAGGGCACATGCAGGGAAAGAGAGGTAGAGCCACGAGAAGACACAGAGGAGAGGTGCAGGAGGAACTCTACAGGTAAATGTAGAGAAAGAGAGGATGAGACGCATGAGGATACAGACGAAAGGTGAAGGAGGAATACTGACATTACACTTAGGATACGAAAGGCTGAGGAACATGAGGACACAGAGGAGAGGAGCAGGAGAAACTCTGCAGATACATGTATGGCAAGAGAAGTTGAGGCACACAAAGATACCAAGTCAAGGCTCAGGGGCAGACATTAGAACAGGTGGGCATATATCTCCCTCAGTCAATGTTTGCATATGGCCATCTATATGTGGCACTTTCAAGAGTCATAAGAAGAAAAGAAGTGAAGGTAATGACAGCTGGTGAGCAAAGTAATAGTGTCGCAAGAAACATTATTTATGGAGAGGTTCTAGAGAGATAGAAATAGAAGATGGGGAGTGTGAACAGGTTAGGGGATATGGTAGCAGCAGATTTCAATGTCATTTATGCTATACTTATATGCTGGTGTATCTAATATAGAAGTAGTCGTGCATCGTGTATTTAATAATATTGTTTGATAAAGAAAATTAATAAAAACAGTATTTTTTGTATTATTTAAATCAAACTGTTTTTAAAATTCTGCGGTAGGTTGGCACCCTCCCCACAGGATTGGTTCCTGCCTTGTGCCCTGTGTTGGCTGGGATTGGCTCCAGCAGACCCCCGTGACCCTGTGTTTGGATTCAGCGGGTTGGAAAATGGATGGATGGATGAATGGATGTTTTTAAAATTTTATTAAGTGGATTAAATTTTACACAATATCTACATTAGTTATTTAAAAACTTAATTATATTTACAGCAACAATTATTAATTTAATGAAATAATAAAATGTACATACTGTGTATGCATAGCTTATTTATTATAAAAGCTGTTTTCTCTGATCTCACTTTCCACCTTCACCCCCATTTAATCCACTTGTGGATAATTAGCAATCAAAGATGAACGCTTTGAACGTGCGCCTGCAGTGGACTGGTGACCTGTGTGAAACTGGCACCTGCCTTCCACTCAATGCTGTCATGACAGGTTTTTGTTTCTCTGGACTGTGAATTGGATTGAGTAAGTTGAAGCTGGATGGATAAATGGATTTTTGACCCTTGCAGGCAGACCAATGGAGATGGGATGATAGAGTAGAAGCTATAAAGCTGCATGACAGGGTTTTGGAATAGAAAAGGTATTCAGGGTCAGGCGGTCTTGATGCTCTTAGATTTGGTGCCATTCTTGAGTTGCTAAGTTTTACCTGTCCTGGCACTCTGCATCTGGTCAGATGTACGCTGCCATAAAGTTGTAGCCTCTGCGTTCAGTGCCAGCCCTTGTACTAATATTATATCCACCATCTGGTTTGCTCTCCACATCTGGCGAAGCAATCTACACCCATGTTGCAAAGCTGATCAGATCAGAAATCATCTGTCTGTTTCAAAAACAACTTTAGCACTAATTGTACTGCTGTGGCCAACTCGGCATGGTGAGGCCAACTGTTCTGCCACTGCTGGATAGAAGCCACATGGCCTCCTCTGCTAGCACATTAGAAAGTAGCAGCATAGCAGCCATTATCACTGGGATTCCTTAGAATCAAGAAACAGATCTCCTAAAGATAGTGCAGAAGTGGCCACATTAAAATCATCTGTGTAAAAATTAGATGCACTCCATTAGTCCACTGGAAGTTATATTAAGAAAAAGATCAATAAATCTGGAAGCAGAGCAGAGTGAAACGGGGGCTGAGGTGGGAGCGAAGGACATGACAGTTGAGAAAGATACGCACGCTCTGTCTGTAACCTGCTTAGAAAATTACATCCCTTTTGGGACCCTCGTGTCATCATAAGTGGTCTTAACTGAATTTATTGATTCTTTTGCTGCATGGTTAATAAACGGGAACTGCTATTAAAATGAACAATGTTCTGAGTTTTTTTTTTTTTGGTTCCTTTCAGTTCTTTTACAGGAATTACTGAACTGTCGTGTAACACAGCCAGGGACTTGGGCTCACAATCTGCTCGGAATGTGTGCATTTTGGACCACTCCCTATCTCTCTGGGTTCTCCTCCAGCTTCTCTGGTTTCTTCCAATATCCTTAAGAAGCACACATTAAGTTACCTGGCACTTCTAAAGTGGCCTGTTATGTGCGAGTGGGACGATGTCCTGTGTGGTGCTAGACTCCCATCCAGGGGCCTTATGGCTGATACTAAAATGGACAGAGTGAATGAATTATTGAAGAGAGATTTCCAATGTGCAGGGCCTATCAAATGTATTCACCCCCTTGGACGTTTTCACATTTTATTGTTTTATGACATTGAATCCACTGTGATTCAGTGCTGTGTAATAATAAAATGTGAAAATGTCCAAGGGGTAAATACTGTTTAAAGTCATTGTATGCTTTTTGTATTATTTGTTATAAAATATTTCTAATTTGAAAAGCTGTTTTGTGATAATTAGTTCCCAACAGATCCGTCGCTCCATCCATCCATTGTCATACCTACTATTTTGTTCTGGTGGTTCAGTGCTAGTCTATTAGAGGACAACAATTAAAGATAACTGACTTCATTTATAATAAGAAGAATAAATAACAGTTTGTGAGTAAATAACAGTCCAGGCCACTGCCTTTGAGGAGCTTGTGTGTTGCCCAGATTTTCAAATTATCTTTCTCAAGATCAGGGGTGTCCAACTCAGTTCCTGGAACATGACTGTGGCTGCAGGTTTAGAGTTAGGCTTAGGGTTAGGTTTCAACCTAACTGACCAGTATTTGTTACTAATTACCTCCTTTTTCCTTCATTGTAACAGACTTATTTTTTAAAGACACAACTCAGTCCTCTGAATTGCTTCATTTTTTTCTTAAACAGCGCCCAAAGGGCAATAAGATGTGAACTGCGCCAGGGCTTTAAACTCCAACTAATGAGAATCCAACCAATTTCAGTCCTACAAGTTTCTTAATTAGAAGCTGATTCTTGTTTGTTAATTAAACCTGTTATTCAATTTAAAAATGTTTTGTGGATCTGAGCAGATCAACATTACCAAGACCTTCAGCTTTCTTTATTTTCAGATTTGACATGATGAACACTGGTTGGCTGGTCATGTGCTGGCTTCTTTTACATCTCACTGTTTGGTTGCTAATTAAAGAAAAAAAGAAAGAATGAAGGGGTCTGAATATTAAATAGTAAGTCAAATAAAATTAAGGCGCGAGGGTTAATTAACACCAAAAACTGGCCATTAATTAAGAAAAAGATTAGAATGAAAACCTGCAGCCAAAGTGGCACTCTAGAAGTGGAGTTGGAGACCCTCCCAAAGATGATAATGTTAGGTTAATTGGTGTCTTCAAATACTCTAAACACATTAGTGGACTGGCAGCAAGTGTGCCCACTGGGTAAAATTATCATTTTGCATTCCCACTTTCACCATAGAGAATTTTCTCTGTTTATATACTGTATATATTCAATTTAACAATATGTATTCCCTCAGTTATCAATAAAATATCTATCTATCTATCTATCTAAACTCAGTAAATAAATGATGATGATGTTCTTCCAATATGGAGCATACATAGTTTTATATTATGTTTTTTGAATTTTGTTTCTTTGAATTTATAATATTATACCATGACTAAGAAAAATTACATTTAATAATACCGATAGGACAAAATTCCTTTATTTAAAAAATACCTTATATAAATTTAGTATTGTGCATTTGCAATTATATTAAATTGTTTAATATTACATTGTTAGTAATACATTGTACTAACCTATTATAGGTCCTCCTTTTAACTTATAAAGTTTTAAATAGCCAAGTACCTTGATTACTTATTGTATCCGAGATTATCAGTTTTTACAAACCAGAGTATACATGGAGATCTCAAGATGCAGGCCTACAGAAGATTCCAAAAATTAATAAAATTACAGTAGAAGGTCGAGCTTTTAGTTGCAGGACCCCAAAGCTATGAAATGATCTACCTGCTAATCTCAGAAATGCCCCTTTAGTCTCAGCTTTTAAAGATTACTCGTGACTTTAGTGCAGCATACCCTGACTAGAGCTGCTGATTAGTTGTGCAAACTGTATATCTGTTTGTTAGGCATTTTACCGAAATATAAGTATCACAAAATTGTTAAGCTGTTACTACTGCCCTTCAATTCTAGTTCTCTTCTCTGTATCTGGATGTGGCACTTGGTGCCACTGTTCTACTGCCAGATTGCTCTCCTTGCATATGGAAAAGTCAACTTGGATAAAGGAGTGTTGGAGTCATCAAGTGGAAAAATTCTCTCGTCAGATTAGACGGCCAGCACAGACTCCACTATAAAAGATACAGGAACGAGTAGATGGCTAGTTGGCTGTTGGACAGATAATGTTGATTTCCATTTATGTTTAATTAGTTTCTACCTTGTTCTTTGTGCTTTTTAACAAATCTACATTAAAATTGTGTACCAGTTCTGTATTTAGTAATTAGTTTAATCTATACTTGTATTTTAAATGAGAATCATCACAGTGCTCTGCTCCTGAACTCAGTGAAAAAATATGTTGTATTGTACTGTATTAAGCTAATTAAAAATCAGAAATGCACAGTGAAAGAAGCAAAAATTAAAAAGTAAGACGTAAATCAGGTTTCTATCATCAAATTATTGATGTAATCTGTTGCATTCAAAAAATGTCCAAATCATTTCCTTCAACAATAATGAGGTCTGCTGTTTTTTTTTTTTTTTTTTTACAAACTTAACCTCGCATGATCCGCCACAGGGCAATAGCATCGGACGTACACAATCTCTGAACTGAATCATTTTGAATTGACAACACAGAAAGTGATGATGGCTTCTCATTTGTCTTTGTCACTCTCAGTCAGTTTTTTTTTTCTTGTCTCTTTCCTGGCTACCATCAGTGACATTGTCAGCTGCATACGTTGATCCACAATTGGGACTGTCAGGTGCAAACACAGGGTCCTTCTCATTAAGATTAAATCAGATGAGTCTCTGAAGCTTTGAATCAGGTATAGTGGTAAGGATTTAGTTGGCCCTAAATGTTAAGTTTCTGGATAAGACAGAAGCAAGACAAAAGCCCCTGCCAGGGTGGGCAACTGATTTGTTCATTTTTATTCTCTGCTTTTTCTCTAGTTGTGTTTTCTGCTGTAGTTGAACCTGATGATAAATGTCGACCAATATTGATGGGTTGGGTTAGGACATTAAGCAGAGATGATAACATTATTATGTGTAGCTCTACAGAGGTGGTTAGGTTTTACCTCATTGCCATCTGCAGTGCTGGATGTTTGGAGCGCAGCTCGTGGGCATCAGCAGCTGCACGATTGTACATTGCACAGCAGCAAAATCCAGTGCCGCACTATTCAATTGGCTTTAGCAAGAACAGTTTCAATTAAGATTGACTGCGATTTTTGTGATCATTTGAAGGGATGGAAGATAGCCGAATAATGGTGGCAGTATTTCCCAATTTGTGTTCTTACTGTATGTGGTTTTACTGTGTTTGTGTTTTATTATTGAATGCACAGCATGTACAAGCTATTGTGTTTTTTTTTTGTTCAGTTTCCAGCTTATCGGGTAAAACGTGCTAATTCCAACAGAAATTATTATTGTATGAATTATGTTCAGTAGTAGGTATTATCTACTCTGCTAGTTCAATTAAGTTATTAAATTGATGTCCCACAAATAAACAAGTGCCTTTAGTTAAATAATTATTCAGTGGATCTGTAGATTGGTTCTTATTGTTTATATCCAAAAAATGTTCTAATAGTTTTCAAAGTGGTATTCTTCACATTATTAAATCCCCCACAACAGACGCAGGAAAGATACGTGAAGATAAAGAGACAGGTCAGGAAGAAAAAATGCATAAAATTAATGCAAATCATAACATCCTGTTAAGGTGATGGCACAATATGTGCCTTCTGGCCAGATAGAATGTCAAACTTGAGTGGATTGAAGATCTCGTTGCCTGAGGATGTCAGGTGTGGGTGCTCAGGAGGTAGGACTGGCATCCTGGCTGGAATAACAGAAGGTTCCATACCCACCCAGGAGGCCATAATGGGAGGACTAGGAGAATGGACTCACATGGAACAGGTCATTCCCCCACATGGCAGGTGGCAGTGTTCCTCAGGGCTAAACTCGATTAAGACTCTTGCAGGGTTGCATGAAAAATGGAGTCGGAAAACACAACCCTTTGAGGGCCTCCAGAGGGCGCTGCCGGGAGGGACTGCTGTGGTACCCGCACCACCTAGAAGTACTCCAGACGACTTGCAGAGGATTGTGAAACCAGTTCCCATGTTGACTTTAAAAGAAAGCCTGCTACCTCTGATTTAATGAGTCAGAGTCAGGAGGCAGTGGGCTATGATCTTGGAGGAGGAAGGAGGAGGATTGTGCTTAGTGCTTTATTTTGTTGTAATTCTTGTGGTGAAGGTGTTTGGGCTCAATAAAACCCTTTATTTGAGATTAAAGTGTGTTGGGGCTTTATTATATCTGCAGTTTGGGGCTCAGTGGCACCCCCTTGTGGTTACACAGGTTGCTCAACCTGTTATCACAAGGTAGGTCAAATTAGACAACTGTGTGACTTTCCAGCACTTTTCCAAAGTATCACAAGTTCACCCCTTCATCTGACAGCCAATATGGTGTTGCCTGTGTCACACATGTGCAAATAGGAGGAAGCTGAGTGGACCAAGTAGAGGTAATTACCCACCAGGCCAGGAGGTGGTAGGGTGCACTAATCCTACTTCTGTTATCTCTGCAGGTCAGATATGGGAAAACCTTCCAGATGCACCGTCAATGATATCACTTCTGGTTCTGGTGCGATGGACAACATCACTTCCGGTTCCAATCATAAATGATGTCACGTCCGGTTTTAATTTTTAAAGCTGCCAAACAGTTCAGTTTAGGACTCAAAACCACTATTCCTTATTCCTCATAGCTGCATTATATCCATTGTGCTTCCAAGTGAGCACGCATCGGTTGTCATCTCATGCACACACACATGCAATCCCACCCCTATAACTAAAGACAAGATCAAACCAGCTTAATTTTATTAGGGTGAGTCAGAGACTGGTGGGACTGAGTTGCTGGTTATGTCACACTAAAATGCCAGACGTCCACTGGAGGACTCCATGTCTGCGTCTGACTTGCTAA
This sequence comes from Polypterus bichir lapradei, assembly GCA_026402145.1. Taxonomy (NCBI): domain Eukaryota; kingdom Metazoa; phylum Chordata; class Cladistia; order Polypteriformes; family Polypteridae; genus Polypterus; species Polypterus bichir. The sequence goes on along the minus strand of JANRMT010062840.1, from coordinate 9,806,995 downwards.
CATTACGTAAATGAAATCTGCGACAGAAAATCACTGGAAAAGTTATGTAATGCGACTTGACCTTTACTCTTCCTCACTATCCCTAGCCGTCCACAAGTTAGTCGAGCGCTTGTCCCTTGACATCTCCCTACATCTCTATTACAGACGTAGTAGAAGGTCTCTCCTTTAAATACTTTTGGACTCAATCATTTCTTGGGTGAGGACAACTTAATAAGTGTAACATGGACACCTTGTAGCTCCCTCTAGAAGCTGATGCTGCCCCTTCACCCCTGAGGTGTCCGATATTTTCGAAGAGTTAAATATTAAAATCTTTAAAATATTTAATATTTTATTAAATATTAAAATATTAAAAACTCCAGGCTGCCCATTCTGTGCACAGTTTTTTTTTTTTTTTAATCTGAGATATGTGCCATTATTAACCAGGAAAACTTTTCTCCATCATCTTCCTTTTCATGCTTCCTTAGTGTTAACACCTGATAAAACAAGTCAAAAATGCTGATTTTTTTTCAACAAATAAAAGGTTATTACATGTAACAGAAACATGTAAATATCAAAATGTCTGCATAAATACAGTAGGAGCGGCATGTCAAGTGTCTACTACTATGCAGTGCTGATTTAGTAAAGGTCATTTGTGTCATATGCTTTGAAAGAGTTACCAACGCACACTCCGAAGTTGTAGTCAAGACAAGTGTAGCAGATGCGAGTTTCAGCACACCGCGTTCTTATATTTTTCTGTTGCTTGAGCATGAGAGGGTAGAATGTCCATCCCTGATGTGCACAATCAGCACTGCCTAATGGCTTATTGCAGGCTTCCTCGGCACAAGGCTTAGTAACTTCCACATTTCTCCTGAGATAAACACTGACAGTTTCTGAACTGTGAACAGTGCTTTGGGGGCTAACATCTTTCTTGCCTTTCTACTGGATCGAAATTATTTTGCCTTTTTATCAGGCACCTACTTGCACCATGGAGAACCTTCAGGAGGCCCCAATTCACCAAGCATATCATGAAGGTTTGATCGAAACATGCTATATGTGTCAACGTCTGACGACCAGTTCACATTGTCATTACTATCAATTGATTCCAATAATGGTTCAGTTTCAGTTTGTTCTAAAACTGGTTCTGCAGCTTCTTGTTTACACGCTGTTATGTTCTGGTTGAAGGTTCCAAACCACTCATGAACACTGATGAGTTACCTCAGGGTAGCAAAACGCTAAGAAAAATTATAGTTTTCTTTTTGCAGCATAATGTTATTTTTCCACTAGATGCCAGCAGGATACTGTCCCGACAGTTATCCGGGCTTAACACTGTATAGCGGATCATCACACGTCATCTCGAGTCTGACTCAGGTTTAACCATGATTACCATATATACTCGCGTATAAGTCAGGTCTTGATACATGAAAAATCAATCATAAAATCAGACTCTGACTTACTGTATACTCCCATTCAAAAATACGACACTTAAATGTATTTATTTTTTTTACATCTTCTTGCATCCTCCAATCTCGCACCAGTTTCTCAGACACATCGAACTTTGTTGCAGTTACCAATTTCTTTTACCACTTCAACGACTTTTCATTTAAAACCAGCTTCATATTTTCTTCTGATCGAACGCTCCATCGTAGATAAGGGATGCTCTTATGATAAAGGTGTATGAGGGTGTGAGATACCAAAAACACAAAACAGTGCAAACGTTACTTCGGAAAAGTTCGGGTATTACCGTCTGGTCACGTAGGTTCAATACATAGAAAAAAAAGGCCGTGTGCTCCATGGTTACTCTCTCAGGTGGGCGTTAGCACATCATAATCTCTTGGACCAATAGTGTGAGTTTTCCGCATTCAACTTATACGACCAACATTATAAAATACCAGAAATTATGTGGCAAAATCAAGCCCCGACTTATCTGTGGGAGAACTTAAACACGAATATATACAGTAAATAGAATTCTGAGCCCAAGTCATGCTTGGAGTTAACACCAAGGAGGTTACTGGAAGGTCAGGCATCACAATGGAGCGATAGGTTGGCTGTTAGGATGTCTGACATCTTCCTCCTGTATTTGTGGACCGTGTGAGGTTTGAGAGTCAGGAACTCCATTATGTTGAGACAGTATATGGACAGCTCAGGGTTCATCTGCCAGTTGTTTTTTAATTAAATTCCAACCGAATGTCAATTTAGGCCACCTAGTACATGCGGAAAATCTCTGGGCAAAATCGATTCATGCCCACATTTCTGCCCTGTAGCCATCATAGCCACAATCCTTTAATTATGGCAGAAATGATTCTTTGTAAGTTACATTGTTTAAATGTCAGTGTGCATCCATTTTTCCTCATTTTGATAAGATTTTTTTTTTTTTAGAAAAGCACTTCAATGCTTGTGTGGCTGATTTTTTATTTCATTTACAAGTGCAGAGCAATTTTCTTTTTGATAAGGGGTTAGGATGTGATTAGAAAAATTCAACTCTATGTATGTAATTTACAAACATTTACATATATTATTTATGTGGATTTTTTAGATAGTCACTAGATAAACAACATAAAACATGATATATAATACTCTGTTCTTAACCAAAAAAGATACTAGCAAAATGCAGTTGACATAATTAAAAATGTTATATCTGACAACATAAAATAGCAAAGAGATTGGAAAAATATTTTTGTGAACAGATAATTTATAAGGCATTCTGAATATTCATTTTTATTTTGCATTTGTATGTGTGCCAGTCCATCTGTCACGTGATCACTTCCCAAACCCATTGGGCCAGACCCTTGACGTTGGCCTTAATGGAAAGCTTATTGGCTGATATGTTCAGGAAATGCAAAAACTTCAGATAAAGTGAACTATGGTCTTGGGGTTATAATGACGAAGTGAACACAAAACTAAGTGACATGGCAGAAAGAAAAAGAACAGCGACCTCTGTTGAACGTCAAACAAATCACCGAGGCCGATTACATAAAGAAGAACACCATACATAGTAGGAAGAAGAAGAATAACAGCAGCGCTATCTGAGAAAGATGGAGAAATACATGCCGACAATTACACAAAAATGTATTCTTGTTTATATCTAGTCTTTTGCTGGCTCACATGACCCGCTCTCATAAAACTACAAAACACTGAACAAATGTTGACTAGTCAGAAGTAATCCTGAATACAGAGCATTAGAGCAGCAGACCATCACAGTGGCTCCTAGGCATGCAAGACAAGGTCCACTACACAAAAAGTACAAATGAAAAAGTCCAGGGGCCTCATGTATAAATGGAGCGTACACACAGAAATGTTGAGTAAGAACTTTTCCACGTTCAAATCGCGATGTATAAAACCTACACTTGGCGTAAAGCCACGCACTTTTCCACGGTACCTCATACCTTGTCGTACGCAAGTTCTCCGCTCGGTTTTGCAGACTGGCGGCACCCAGTGTCAAAGCAGTGCTACTGTTCCTGTGTGGTTCCTCCTTATTTTCCTGACGCGGCTTTATAAATACACTGAAACTGACCGCATATTGTATATTAGTGTAACACATCTGATTGTAATTAACTTGTAACAATATAATGGTCCAGGGAATAGTCATAGTATTCCAAATACCATAACTGCTTTAGCGTTGTTACTCTCACTGCACCTTCTTCTTCTTTCAGCTGCTCCCGTTAGGAGTTGCCACAGCGGATCATCTTTGTCCATATTACTCTCACTGCACCACTCAGAGTATTTATATCACTGTATCTGAGTGTGAATCACAGCAGCAGCTGATCGGAAATAGAATTATCGGGATACAGAATGAAGCACACGCTACATCAGCCACGGCAAAACGTTTTAAAGCCTTTCCTGTACGGACCTTGCGGTTCAGAAACAGTTTCATCCCAAGAACTTTAAACGCACTTAATCAATTGCTCCTTTTAGAACTGTTTGTACTTATAAGTAAAATTACCTCACTGTAAACTTGCACTACAGTTATATCACACAACCTGAGCCACTTTATAAAGCGCGTATTTACATATGATGACGATATCATTTTTAAGATGAAATGCTGCAAAATATGTTTATTATATTATATAGGTAAAACTTTAACTTCATTTAAATAATCTATATTCTTCACTGGGACTGGCGTGAAGGATAGAATAATTAAACATGTACTACGAAGATAGTTTAATGTTCCTTAAACGTTTTGAAAAATCAGCACTCTAAGCTTACAGATGGCTTAATGTCTATTACAGAGCTGATTGTGTGGCGATCGGTTACTTGGAGAAAGAAAAGCAAGGACTGCAGGGGCGGCTACGCCAATATACACTCACCTAAAGGATTATTAGGAACACCATACTAATATGGTATTTGACCCCCTTTCACCTTCAGAACTGCCTTAATTCTACGTGGCATTGATTCAACAAAGTGCTGAAAGCATTCTTTAGAAATGTTGACCCATATTGATAGGATAGCATCTTGCAGTTGATGGAGATTTGTGGGATGCACATCCAGGGCACGAAGCTCCCGTTCCACCACATCCCAAAGATGCTCTATTGGGTTGAGATCTGGTGACTGTGGGGGCGTTATTTTTCACGTTGACCGGGATTTATGTAGCGGAAGAACGTGGAAGTTGGAGTACGCACAGGTTCTTGCATCTGGATTTTTCTGTGCGTAAGCACATTCGGCTTTTGTGCTTACGCCATGTTATAGTGTGAGTTCTACGCACGGTGTTATGCATGAGGCCCCAGGAAATTTATAGGGATAATCGAGAAGGTCGTCTAGCATATGAAAGCCTTGCTTGTACAGTCTTACATCAATGTTTCTTTGAAGACCACTACTTAGCAAAGTTACGTGAGCGCTGTGATGAATGTCAAGCTGTGTTTTTCATGTTCAATACAAAACAACATTTGGACAAAATTGAAAAGTTCCACTTGCTATACATGAGACAATAGAAGCAATACAATACATTATCACTTCTAGAGGAACTGAACTATTTGGAAAACATACCGTGTCAACAGCTCCTTATCTTTAATGTGGAGTAGTTTATTTGCATTTTATTTGAGGACCTTGGGTCTGCGTGTTTCACTAATATGCAGTATATATTCAAATTTCCTAGAAATGTCTGAGTATTAATCCTGTCATGTTAATGTTCAGGAAATGTCTAAAGGATATGAAACACACGAGAAAAGAAAATGATAGGAAGTCTTCAATGACTGAGGTGAAGTAACACTTGGAGCAAATTTTACACCAATGTTTGCCCTCAGTTCAGGCAAATATAAAGTGAGATATTTTTGTTTCATAATATTAGAGCCACCTTAGGAGCAGTGAAGCCATCCATCCATCCATTCATCCATCAGTGCATTGATTCATCCATCCATCCCTTTCTGAATCCACTTTGTGTGTTCTCTCCAAGCAGCGGATTGTGACTTGACCAGTCTATACTTGGTGTGGACAGAGTGACCGCCTCTCACCTCTGTTTCTTATGGTAAACACGCCATGGCAGGAGATTATTTTGAATTCTGCGCAGAACCAGTGCAGGAAGAAAGTTAGTGACAAGGGAAGAGAATGAAGAATGATATGTGGAAGGGTATCGCTGGAGGTGGAGTTCCTCCTCCTCTTTAATTTCACCCAACTAACCAGGTTGACACATTTCAATTTGCGCTTTTATGCACAGGGAAGCAAAAATGACACTGAAGGAAATGCCTGAGAGAGCACGCTGGGAAATTAAGCCAAATTCCTGCTTGATTTAGCTTGGCTGACTGAAAGTCATTTTCCGCACAATTTGTTGTATAATTTGTCCCCTCTGATGTGACAAAGCAATGTTTTCCATTGCATAGGAAACACCTGACACAGCCTTGGCCAAATCTACATTCTTATTTTCTCGTTAAAGCCTGGTATTATCAGAATGAGGCTGGGGATTTTGTACCCGTGCCTGTCCCGAATAGAATCTTCATATTCACTTACCAACATGAAATGAGCATCTAACAGCCAAGCTACATATTTCTATAGGCGTTTTGTGCATCACCTTGTACATAATGACATGTGTTTTAGGCAACATTACACAATTTTTCATTTAGAAATTTGAAGGTAACCTTAAAATTTTGTAATGTCTTTAATGGAAGCTGTGCAAAGTTGGCACCCTGCCACAAAAACAAATGAAATGAGATTTTGGCAAAGATGAAACACAAGTGTCGGCTGATAAGTGACCCTTAACAAAGTCTCTTGAACTCATCAGTTGGGTTCAGTGAACAAAGCTGTTCAGTTGCAAGTTGAAGATTAAGAAAACAGTGAATGAAGGTCTTATTAGATACAGTGATGAGCGAAATAGGCAAGTTTCAATTCACATACAGTTTTGAGAAACTGACACTAAAATTTGGTTCACAGACGATTGCACAATTGCAAAACGTGAACTGACTAAAGATAATCAAATACGAAAGGTCATCAACTACGAAACATATAACTCCAGTTCTTACATCCTAACACTGGCTGCTGGTTAGTTTAGAGCAGATTTTAAAATCCTCCTTTTAACATATAAATCCTTAAATAGCCAAGGTCCGGCTTACTTATTTGAATTTATCATGACTTACAAACCAGAACGTACATTAAGATCTCAAGATGCCGGTCTGCTTATGATTCCAATAATTAATAAAATAACAGTGGGAGGTCAAGCTTTTAGTTACAAGGCCCCTAAACTGTGGAATGTTCTGCCTGTTACTATAAGAGATGCCCCTTCGGTCTCAGCTTTCAAATCCCGGCTGTAGAATCACTAATTCAGTTTAGCACACCCTGACTAGAGCTGCTGATAACTGTACAGACTGCATCTTTGTTGTTGGCCATTAGCACTAAAGCATAAGTAACATGATAGTTATAATTTGTTAATAACCCTCACCTATTCTGCTTCTTTTATCGGTACTCAAATGTGGCACTTGATGCCACTACCCACCTGCCAAGTTGTTTGCCTGCCTAAGGTAAAGTCATCTCTGATAGAGAATCACAGGAATTGTCGGGTAGAGGGGTCCTTTCATTGGATTGGCTGGCCCAGAACAATTCCAGCTGTGGAATGGCCAAGGTCTCCAGGACTCTGAACAAATCCAAATCGTATTATGTGATATCATCTAGTGCTGAATTCTGCTCTGTACTTGTAATATTTCTATTGCACTATTGTATTGTATTGAGGATTACTTGTGTTTTGTTCTGTGTATTGTATTGTATTTACCACCCTATTTTTTTTGACACTCACTGCATGCCCAGCCTACCTGGAAAGGGGTCTCTCTTTGAACTGCCTTTCCTAAGGTCTTTTCCATGTTTTCCCTACTAGGGTTTTTCTTGTCTTCTTAGAGAGTGAAGGCTGGGGGGCTGTCAAAATGCAGGGCATGTTAAAGCCCAGTGTGGCACTCCTAGTGTGATTTTGGGCTATACAAAAATAAAATGTATGGTATTGTATTGTATAATATACTCAAAAAATAATAAAGAAGCAAGAGTACAATGTGCATGTTGACACATTTTACCATCACAGCCTAAATAGCAGTGCATCTTGGTGGCTCTCGGCTTATCTTCAGTCTAACTTGCTCTGTGCTACCACAGAATTTAAATGGAGTACTGAAACAGGCAGCATGGCTGTCGCAATATGGCTGCTGAGTTGCCTTCATCATGAAGAAAATGCAAGGTGAAAGTTGTGGTCATCTCTTCAAGGCCATATGGTGAGAGAGTGTTAGGTAAAGGCAAGGTGACCAACTTTATACCATTCTAATCACAAATCACGAACCAATGAGGTGCTGTGGTACAGAATGGCCTCTGATTCAAAATCAATCATAAACAGCCATACTTCAGACCAATAGAATTAGTTTACCTGTTCCTTTCTGGGCACTTTACCAATGCAAGCACTCAGGTAGAACCCATCCCTCAGTTGCTTTGTTTAGTTGCGGCCTGTTCTTGACAGCTAAGTAGTCTGTGGTCTTCCTACTGAGGATGACTTAAAGCCTTATATACATCCAAACATAGTCACCCTCGACAAACTGGTCTGATACATCCTCCATTACCGCCATAAAATTCACATCCTGAGTGGGTCCTAAAGTCTCAGATTATATTGTGTTTAGATACACATCAGAGTACCGCGGTTCTTATCATGGTTATTGAAACACTAATATATACTTGGTGCATACGAAGTGGGACCCAAAAATAATGAGAATGTGTTTTTTTTAAATTTGTATATTTCCCAGAACATTCCAAAATTTAATCACCATCACAATATTCTCCCTGAGATGCAATCCACTTGTCCCACCATTGTTCTGAAACTCTTGCAAAGTGACGGCCTTCAGTGCCTCCATCATTTGCTTCTTGACCTCCTCTACATCCTGAAAACACTTTCCTTTAAGGTCCCTCTTCATCCTTGGAAATAAGAAAAAAATCACAGGGTGCAAGGTCCAGGGAGTGGGGGGACGAGGGGGGGGTTGCATTGCAATCCTGTTTTTCGTGAGAAACTGCCACACACTCAATACTGTGTTGTCGTGATGCAGAAGCCACAATCCATGCTGTTTTCTCCGCACTACATCAAGCAATCGCTTTAGCATTTCAAGGATGCCGCTTGGCCAAACGATGCAGAGGGCAGTCCAGTACACGCACCTAGTGGCAAAAGTCAGAACTAGCGCCACTCAAGCCTCCGGAAAAAGGTTTCTGTTAATTTTGGGTCCCACCTCGTATATTGGGTTTGTCTAGCTTACAAATAAAGATATACTGTACAAAATATTTATCCATTTATATGCTAGTTATACAATCCACTGCACGAACAGCAAATGGAATCTTTCTTAAGCCAAATTCACGAATGTTAGTGTGCTGCCACATGATTGAAGATATGCAACACAAGCAAGACATGCAGATAAAGTTACGGAGAGACAGCGAGTGCCTGAGCAGGTTTAGGGTGTGTGTGTGACGCTGTGCACAGGGCTATGTTTTAACCCCACTCCCACAGATAGCAAAAAACTTATCTTAATCCTTTAAAATAAACAAATATAAAAAGTAATAATAATTTACAATCTGTTAAGAAAGGATTAGTATTTCAATGACGACAAAACCACCGTGTTGTGTAGCCATATCAGTGAAGTACTGAGCAAACAGTGCAAAGTCTTTACAGCTGTAAAATCACAAATGCCTTCACACATAAAGTTCAACACAGTTTTATGTTTTTTTTCTTGCTTGATGTTAGCTGGGGGCTTACCTTTCTCTTCTCTGAAATGGAATTTGCTGTGGCCAAGAAGGATTAAACACAACTCAGCTACTTCCCATTTAAATCAAACACCAGCGAATGCCTGTTCCAAATGTCTAACTTCACCTTTTGTTACAGTGGTATACTGCCCAGTTTTGATTGTCTTTTCGACATTTGCCTGGTTTATTTTTTAAACATGCCTTGAATATCTGGTGCTTAGGAAGGAAATCTTAAAAGTAATGGCATTGGACAGGATTAATAATCCATAATATACTCGTGTGTGTGTGTGAACCTCTCTTGACTGGCGCTCCCTCTTTCTCGAGCTCATTCCCATAAAGCCTGATTCACAGACTCTGTCATTATTTATGAGGTGCCATCCTCGCATCCTGTTCACTTTTATACTTCTCATTTTTTTATACCTCCTCCTCTTCCTCCTCGTGTGTCTGACACTCACACTTCCCCTTTCGATTGCATCACCAAAGCCAAAATGACTAGTCACAATAAAGCCAGGCTGACCAGTCATACTGCTTAGTTATCCCGCATTTCTCGGTTCTGGCCGTTATTAAATCCTGAATGAAAGTGAACAGGTTCTGTACCCATAACTTTTAGGTTGAGTCCTGATGCACACCTCTAATATGCACTTCTTCATTCTCTATCACCCTCATTCACCTAATATATATGAGAATAGGGTGTGCATCATAATTTACAATGTTATAAATTAAGTACTACCAACCAGTCATTACAGAAAAGTAATGTCTCTTGTAAAAGCTACAATTAGAATCACAGCATTTGTAAATGCTTGCGTCAGAAGCTTTTTTCACGGAATGCTGACCAGAAAGCAGGAGACAGAGCTGGAGGTGGCAGAGTTAAAGATGCTAAGATTTGCATTGGGTGTGACGAGGATGGACAGGATTAGGAATGAGGATATTAGAGGGTCAGCTCAAGTTGGAGAGTTGGGAGTCAAAGTCAGATTGTGTTGGTTTAGACATGTGCAGAGGAGAGATGCTGGGTATATTGGGAGAAGGATGCTAAGGATAGAGCTGACAGGGAAGAGGAAAAGATGAAGGCCTAAGAGAAGCTTTATGGATGTGGTGAGAGAGGACATGCAGGTGATGGGTGTAACAGAACAAGATGCAGAGGACAGAAAGATATGGAAGAAGATGATCTGCTGTGGCAACCCCTAACGGGGGCAGCCAAAAGAAGAAGAAGAAGAAGCTGTACATGAAATTAAAAATGTAAATGTGTAGCTTACCCTAATTCTCATGCAGTAGAAGGACTACAAACTTAGCTACTGATATAAATTGATTAATATTAAGTCTTTAAGTGTTTTAATAGTCATTTTCATATTTATATACAACTCCTTCCATTCCTCATTTTTCATTAATGAACTTTCTAGGTATTCGCTTTGCACTGTGGTAGGAATGGAGGAAGGCCAGGCATCCTGGCCATGAAGAAGGATGAATTCTTGATCGAACAGGGGGCTATAATGGATGGAATGGGCGAAGGGGAATACCGGGACCAGTTCATTCCCCCACATGACAGGTGACAGTGTTCCACAGGGCTTAACCCAATTAGGACACCCGCAGGTTGGCACAGGAGTTGGAGTTTGGAAATGCAGCCCTGCAGGGGTCGTTGGGTACCATAAGAGGTCACTGACAGGGGAAGACTGCCCTGATTTCCACACGACCCATGCGTGCTCTGGGAAGATTTGGGCTTCAGAGTGGAAGTAGTTCTCGGGTCGATTTTAAAGGGAGAGCCTCATTTAGTTCAGTCAGAGTTGGGTGGCAGCGGGTAAAACTCTATGGAAGGTGGTTGGAGAGAATTTATATTTGTGCATTGTGGCATATGTTTTCTTCAGAAGGTGTTGGAGGTGAATAAATATCTTTTATTTGAATTGGAATTGTGTTTGGGCATTATTTTGTCTGTGGCTTGGGGCTCAGCGGCCGCCTCTTGTGGTTCCAACTGCTATATAAAAGCTCCCGGAGATGCCTGCTCTGACCAAGTAGCGTTTGCACATCCTCCCTGCATTTCCAGGTATTCTAGTTTTTGTCTTGCATATTAAAAATATGCAGGTTAGGTCAATGGAGTCCCTAAATTGGGCAAATGTCAATGAATGTATCCTGCAATGGACTGGCACCCTGTCTTGGGTAGGTTCTTGCTTTACAAATAATGGCCGTAAGATAGGCTCTGGTCCCAACAATCCTGAAATGGATTCAAATAATGAACACAATTTGTTCCAAGGCCTCCTGCTGACTACGTAATCAAACAAGTACTGTGTGTCAACTTTTTATATTCTGACCAAGCCAGGAGATGGCACTTCTATCTAGAACAGCTACACTCTCCTCTGGTTCTGCCCATGCTATATGTTTGGAAAGCAAATCAATCAAACGGATCAGCAAACAGCAGCAGCGGCAGTAGCTCATTCCTGTTAATATGCATAGATAAAAGATGCCAGCTGAGCACTTAACACAAAGAACTGTAAAACAAAACACCTGCATCACTTTTTCCATTACCACTTTTTCTAAATAAAATGCAGATGGCATCAACATTGTTTTGTTTGTTTGTTTGTTTATTGCTTTATTTACCATTCACTGATGTTACTAAGGAAAGAGAACTTAGGCTGAGAAGAAATTAAATAAATGCAATGCCCCAGTAAGTGCTCAGGAGGAAGGACGGACATCCCGGCCAGAATGGAAGAGGATTTCTTGCCCGGCCAGTAAGCCATAATAGAAGTATGACCAGATTGCAGAACCTACCTGGCCAGGCTGTCTTATAATTCCCATCCTGGCTGGGATGCTGGAAGAAAGAAGGGATTGGTGAGAGCTGCAAGCTGGGAGCAGTTAATCCCCCAAATGAATAGGTGGCAGTGTTCCTTGCAAGTAGTCCCATGAAGCGCTGCATGGGAACTGGAGTCAAGAAGTGCAACCTTGTAGGGGTCCTTGGGTGACGATAGAGGGCGCTGCTGGGGGAGGACCTCCCTGGTTTATGTATGACCTGAAGTGTTTCCAACAAGCCACGATGTGCCACGGGATGTACTCACGGTTCCAGCTTAAATGGAGCCCGCCGCCATACCTCATGCAGTCAGAGTCGGGAGGCAGCAGGCAAAACACACTGGAGGAGAGAAGGAGACAAGAGATAGCATCGGTTTTGTGATTGTTTTGGCTGTGTCTATTGTATCATTGCAGCTGGTTGGATTAAAAATCTGTTTATTGAACCTGGAGTGTGTTGGGTATTGTGCGTCTGGTGTTTGGGGGCTCAGTGCCACCCTCCTACTGCTCACACCCCTGAATTGTGCTAAATTGGATGGAGGATGTTTTGTTACACTGTGTAGAAAAGGTTTAAATCCAGGAAGCTTATGTATTGCACAGTGGCATGGTGGTCAGTACTGTTGATTGATTCCTAGTGTCTCGGTGGTCAGTGTGGAGTTGGCTTCTTCACTGCTTGTCCTTTGAGGCAGCTTAAAGGCTATGGTGGTGGTAATTCAACACCAATCCACAAGGTGGCTGTGTATGCTAATGCCTCCTCTCTTCCTCCCACTTGACAGATCAACCATCAATGACATCACTTCTGGTGTCTGTCCCCTTGGACCTGCCTCTTCTTACTTGGCCAGGAGCGTCACCATCTTGTACAGTCTCGTCTTAGATTCGTGTCCCGAGGGACATTAATTTTTGCTGAAAAGCCTAATAATTTTGCACTTAAATATATGGTTGTGGTGTCATCCCAAACCCTTTTGATATGTTCTATCTCATTTTCCACCACGTGGAAGTCAAGGTAAATTTGAAAGACTAAATTAGTAATTGAGCTCAGACAGAATGCTTTTAAAGTAAGACAATTTCTGATATTCACAACTACTTTTTAACAGGGAGTTATTGAAATTTCAAAGATTTATAGAACATACTGTGCTCAACATATAGCTAAAAAATTGAACTTTTCTGACAAAATTAATTAAAAGTATAAGAGAACCAAATTTCAACTAAATCATCCCACTGGGAGCTGCTTTATGATGACAGACAGACAGGACAACGGCAATAGGTGCTTTAGCATTTCACGTGAACACACCTAAAAAAAAAAGCAAGTATATGTGTTCATCATAAAAAGGCAGTAAATAGATGTTTAGATGTTAAAATAAAGCCCACAGACCTTGTGCCAAATGCACCACTGGACCTTATCTAGTTTGGGATTTATTCAGGGTAGCTATTCTAAAAGTTGCAAAAGAAGCAGCAAAATTGACAGGATCTTTAGATGGACCGTTCTGTTTGCTTTCTTGTAGATTAGACTTCAGGTCACTGTCAGCTACAGTGTGTGACAGATAGAGGGCGCTATCGTCCTCTTGAACCCTCAGATCAAACGTCAGACACCAGGTAAAAGTCCAATAATTTGACTTTTTATTAATACACAGTGCACAAAGCACCCTCCTCTCCGCAATACTCATACAATTCTCAATAACAATAAACCAATCCTCCACTCCCAGACGCGTTGCCACCCTTCCACCCAGCTCATCTCGACGTCTGGGATTTCCCATAGTCCTTTTATATTGCCTGACCCAGAAGTGTTTCAATCCTTCAGTCCACATGACCTCCTATCACTTCCGGTTCAGATAAAAAGTCCTCTTCTTCATCCCGGAAGTACGTCATTTCCCCTGTCGCTGTGACTAAGATGTACTTCCGGGTTATAGGGCACATATGATTCTCTGGGCCTCCCTGCAGCGTCCTCTATGGGCCCCTGTGGTATCCAGCAGGTCTTTGGATAAAAACTCCAATGTCCTGAATTCCCTGCTGGTATTCGGGGCACCTCCATACTGCAGGGAGCGCTCCACCTGGCGGCCTGGGGGTATTGGCCGGGATGACTGGCCGGCCATAGTCCACAAGTGAGAAATGTCAAGTAACCCCCGATAACCCAAAAAAGAGAAGACCATGGCGTACTTCTCTATTCCCTTTGCATGATTTTACCTGTTAATATGTATTGTTTACATTGTGTAATGCTGCTGAAATAAGAGAACAGAATATCACAAAGGGTTGAGGACCAACTGGGCACCCCTTTTAATAAAGGAAATCAAAATGTGAAATACTGTGGTGGGCTGGCGTCCTGCCCGGGATTTGTTTCCTGCCTTGCGCCCTGTGTTGGCTGGGATTGGCTCCAGCGGACCCCTGTGACCCTGTGGTTAGGATATAGCGGGTTGGATAATGGATGGATGGAAAATGTGAAATAAAAGAAAGCAACATTTTTTGTGTCACAAAAGCACTTTTCCACCAAATGGGTGCTGCCTTCTGGTTCCTGTGCGGATTAAGTGGCTCCCGGGCGAGACCCCCGAGATCATACCGAAAGTGGTGCTAAGGGTCTCCCCAGGACTCATGCTCTGGTCTGCAGGGCTGGGTGAAGAGGTGGTTAGTGATTGCTTTTGCACTTTCTATGTGGTTGACTGGCATAATTGGCTCCCCAGCCACCATAGAAAAACTCACACTGTTCCACTCCATCTGAACTAGTGTGGTGCTGAGGTGTCACCCGTTGCATGGCTGAAGTCGGGTCCTAATCTGGGATCCTGAGGTGGTTTGACATGTGGTGGGTGTGGTAATGCACTGTATCAGTGCTTATTCCTAACCTCTGACTGGCATACCTTTATAGAGCCCAGCTACCCAGCATTCAAAATGAAAAGAATTCTACTCCTGTGGTACAAAAGCCATGATAACATGTTTCTGTGGTATCACTCAGATTATTTTTGCAAATTTTATAAATTATGTAAAACTTTCATGCCATTAGAAGGCCAGTTGATTGGCGATAGTTTCCATCAGTAAAGTAATTGCTGACTGAAACTTCTAAATCGGAGAGTGAAGCGTGCTTCTTCCACAAGTTGATTTGTATCCAACAGAGGTGTAAAGTTTGGAAGATTAAAAGCATTCACATTCAAAACACATAAACTTGCAAATGCCATAAAAGTCTATAGTGTTATTCTGGCCTTTCAAACATGACCTTTCAAAACTGAAGAAGGAAAATTCAATAATCTTTCCAGACGCTAATGAAAAGGTCAGTGCATTTTTAAGACAGAACTGGATTGCTTCAGTTCAAATTCATACAGCGCCGCGTGCAATTTGCTGTTTAAATGTTGATGAGCACTCATCTTGCTGTTGGTTAAAACCCAATGTCCATGTTGGGGCACAAGGGTTTTCTGGAATATTACTTACTAATAAAGAAAGTGTGGCATTAAAGCCGCAGGCGGACAAGTCCAACATGATTTGAGAGATGCATATTGTGCGTAAACTAATGAGCAGCAGAACGAGAGAGTCACTCACTTTATGGCAACTCATTGATGTGTGACTGCGCATTTCTGTAGGTGAATGTACATTGTATGCATTTCACTGTATTTAGATGTGCGTTGGCACATGCGCCCATTGCACAGGAATTTTGTGTCTCTACTGCCAAGCGGTGACAGACTATCACAAGGTTGCCTGTGCAAGACCACCAAAAGGATGGTAAGACTCCAAAAGACAAAAAGACTGCTGACTGGCTCTAAGCTCAGTCACCCTTGTTGTCTGTGATGAATCCAAGTTAGTGACGTTCATAATTTAATTAATTTTTTTAGAACATATTTATTTCTGTTCTTTTATTTATTTTGTCATTTTTCTGGTGACACCATTTTGTGTTCTGTAGTTTTTGTCGTTGATATTGTTATTATCATCCTGTTACGCTATTGTATTTTTCTTGCCTCCTGTTTCTAATATAACGGTGAATACCTCCACTCCCCCTAATGATTTTGATTATGTTGCTTTATCACTGGAACTGTCTTATACTAATGCAAACTTGCTTGAATCCGTTGCTCGAGGTAATATCTGTTGTTGTTTTAAAGGACAGAAAGTGGGGACTTGTGAATTGTTAAAGCAGACAGTTCATTCCTCCTTTGATCTTTCTCCTAGTTTTAGCAGGAAAGAAAAATATTCTCTTTTCAGGGTTTTGTTTATCTTGTTTATAACTTACAAATACTTACACACAACTGCAAATTTCAGATGTAATTAAGAAGTTAATTAACAGCTGTAAGTCAGTCATTGTCTTCCCTATGCTGCATGACTCCACGCGTGTAAAATGAAGGCTTCTCCTCCATCCTGAGAATGGCTCAGTGAATTTATCTTTGATGGTAGTCTCTGAGTTACTGGGAAGCATGTAATTCCTGACTCGGACGAGTGGGACAGTGTGTCTACATGCTGACAACCTGAGAGATCCAGGCCGTCAAGACTCGGGGGAGCACTTACGGCAGGGACCACTAGAAGGGTTTCCAGCCTGGTATCCGCGTAGCCAAAGATGGCTGCCCTGTGTTTAATGCCACCATATGCCAGAGCTTGTATGAGTCTACAGGGCAGGTCAGTGAAAGAAAATGAAAGCAACAGAAAGAGGGTGAGAAGGGACTGGGATTTGGTGTGATAATTGGGGGAAGGAAAACTGGGCAACCATCCCACTGCATAGGTAAGCAGTTCAGGCCTGATCAAGTTAAACGTTGCGGGCAGCCACGACTCCATTTGTTTTTCCTTTCCTTTGGACTTTGTGTTCTGGTTGTGTTTATGTTCACACACATTTTGATAAAAACTGTTTAGTGGAATTATTCTGCTTGTTCACACACTCATCTGTACTGGGCATAGATACGCTACTTTTAAATCAATTAGAACACAAATTTCAAATCTACCTAATCCCAAAACCATATTGAAATCAATCCATTTTAAAGGAAGACCCCTGGCTGTGAAAGCTACTTGGACTAAGCATAATGTAAGACCTTCAAGCTGTTTATTCTGTAAGACAAAATGCTGGATTTAGAAATCATCTGGTATAAATTCGCCTCAGTATTTTTCTGTCATATGCCTTTAGTAAATAATTTCCGTAAGTATGAACCTAAAAAGATAAAAAAAGGAAAGCAAGGATATCCTTAATGTTGACACTCTAGCTGTCCTTTGTCAGGTTCAGGACATGTTTGATGATAATCTTGGTGACTTTTTCAGTTTGTAAAGAATTTAATTTTGCTTTGCCTTGTTTAATTCATTAATTAATTAATTGTTAATACCATTCTTGTAATCCATTAATGACAATACCAGACTTTTTCCTGATGTTCGAAATGTGTGTGAGCCTGTGTGTCATGACATGCTATTTGAATTAAATAAGAGTGAACTGCACATCGAATAAACATTTGATCTTTGTTCTAAATAAATCATCTGCTGCAATGTTCTATCCAATTTACAGATTAAGAGTTTGGATTCACACTTTTAACAAAGATGTCCATGTCTGCTGGTATTGTTTACTGATTTGCACCCATTTGGAATTCTCCTTATTATTCCCATTCAAAAAAGAAATTTCTGCCACCAGAGAGGAAGAAAAGTAATAAATAAGATCCGTAAATGTTTGTGACACCCCTACAATTTACCAAAGGCTATAACTGCCATGCTGTAATAATAATAATATTGCATTTTATTTATTTGTAGGCGCCTTTCTAAACACTCAAGGACACCGAACAATAGACAAAACACAGATTATAAACCAAAGTAAAATACAAAAGTTACAGAGCAATTGTAATCAAAGAGAAAAAGCAGTCTTAAAAAAATGAGTTTTAAGTTTAGATTTGAAAAGTGAGAATGATTCAATATTTCTAAGCTCAGATTTTAGTGAGTTCCAAAGCTGAGGAGCAGCGAACTGAATGCTGTGCTCCCCATAGTGGTAAGACGAACGAAGGGGACAGTCAAGTGGATGGAGGAAGAGGATCTGAGGATACGGGAGGGAATGGCAACATGGAGGAGGTTAGACAGATATGGAGGGGCAAGGTTGTGAATAGCCTTAAAAGCTAGTAGGAGAATTTTGAATTGAATTCAGAACTGAACTGGAAGGCAATGAAGCTGCTGCAAAACAGGAGTGATATGGTGAATAGAGGGGATTCTAGTAATGATGCAGGCAGCTGAATTCTGGACCAGTTGAAGCTTATAAAGAGATCTGTGAGAAAGACCAAAGAAAAGGGAATTGCAATAATCCAGACGAGAAGTGACAAGGATATGAACAAGGATAACAGTGGTGTGGGGAGTGAGAGAGGGGCGAATACGAATAATGTTACGCAGGTGGAAATATGCAGACGGGAGATGTTATTGATGTGGGACTGAAATTTAAAGTACTGTGAAGGATGACACCCAGACTCTTAACCTGTGGGGAAGGGGAGACAGAGGAATTATCAATAACAAATGAAAAATGATCAGTTTTGGATAATGTTGATTTTGTACCAATGAAGAGAACCTCAGTTTTGTCACTATTTAATTTAAGAAAACTTGAAGAAACACAGGATCTGATTTCTGCTATGCAGTCAATAAGCAAGGAGTGTGGAAAGGAAGCAGAAGGTTTGCTAGTGAGATAGAGCTGGGTGTCATCAGCAAAACAGTGGAAGCTAATGTTGTATTTCCGAAAGATGTTGCCAAGGCGAATCAGGGTAAATAATGAAAAGGAGGGGCCGCAGGACAGAGCCCGGGGCACAGCTGAAGTAACAGCAGTGGGTTGGGATGTGAAAGTGAACAAGCTGAGTGCGGCCTGAGAGGTAGGATCTGAACCAATCTAGTGCAGTGTGGGTAATGCCAATTGAAGATAATCTATTAAGAAGAGCAGTGTGACAAATAGTGTCAAAGGCTGCACTCAGATCAAGAAGGATGAGAATAGTAATTAAATCAGAATCAAGTCTGTAGGCATTGGCTCCCCACACTAAGCTACTATCAGAAACATTCTTAAATTATTTTTGCCAATTATTATTGAGTTCTATTTTCTAAGTTAGTTTTTGTTTCTATGTTTTATTCATTTTTTTTTTCAATTATTGACTTTTTTTATTGGGTGGCACGGTGGCGCAGTGCCTCGCAGTTAGGAGACCTGGGTTTGCTTCCCGGGTCCTCCCTGCATGGAGTTTGCATGTTCTTCCCCGTGTCTGCGTGGGTTTCCTCCGGGCGCTCCGGTTTCCTCTCACAGTCCTAAGACATGTAGGTTAGGTGGATTGGTGATTCTAAATTGGTGTGTTTGTGTGTGTCCTGCGGTATTGGTTCCTGCCTTGTGCCCTGTGTTGGCTGGGATTGGCTCCAGCAGACCCCTGCGACCCTGTGTTCGGATTCAGCGGGTTGGAAGATGGATGGACTTTTTTTATTGTTATTTTGGTGTTATCATTACTTTTGGTTGCCAGGCAAGTGACGCTCATGTCATGTGATGTGCGACATGATGAGGTTCATGATATAAAAGATTAAGACTCCCATCTCACAGAATGTTAAAGTATGAATACTGTCCATAAAGCATGCAAAGTGTAGCTATTTTTCTGCACACACAGAGATACTGTGGACACTAGGGGCACCCAGAGCCTAAACACCAGACACAACCCAGTCTCAAACCAGTTCAAGATAAAATAAAAGTGTTATGTATTGGCTTATGGTACCTTATAATAAAAACAAATCAGTCCAGCACCATACTCATAGTCCATAAAGCACCTCCTTCTCCCTTTGTGTCTCCTCTGTGAGTGTCAGCCAGCTTCCTCTCGACTCTGACTCCCCACAAGATGCCTCCTTTTATATCAGAGCACATAAATACTTCTGGTGTTATGGCACTGTATGATGGAAGCACTTTTGGGTCATATGGAAGCTCCCCAAAATAGCGAGGTCCATTGTTCACAGTACACCCAAGGACCCTGATAGGGTTGCCCTCCCATACTACAATTCCCCGGCAATCCTTCAGGTGCCCAGACTGGGCTCCAGCTGGGGGGAGCACTGCCACCTCTTGTGCTGGGAGACAAACTGTTCCAAAATTCTATTTGTCCCTTGTCCATCCATTATCTGGGTATCCTGACTGGGGCATTAACTGAGGACCATCCCAGCAGGACCAACCCTTAAGTTCCTGCATAACCAAAACCTTTTTGATATAAATTGGGACACAATGGTGCATTGTTGTTTCATAAATTCTGCATCCCAAGTTTAAATCCTATGCCCCTTCCCCGTCTGTATGGAGTCTCGCCATGCCTGTCAGGGTATTTCTTCATTTCCTCTCTTGATCTAGGCATTAGGTATATAGACATGTCTAAATTGTCCCTATGTGCTTGGGTGGGCCTTGTGATGCAATGAAACTCTGCCCAGGGTTGGCTCCAGCCTTAAATCTGACGCTGCCATCATAGGCTCCAGACCTCCGCAACCTTAAGCCAGGTTTTAGAATGTTATACCATGTCCATAAATTGACATTTCTCTTGATGATTTCTACCTTCTTTTCCTGGTTATGCATTTCCAGTTGCCATCAATACAACAGGCGCCCAAGCACATTATTGCTATGCTGTCTGAATCCATGCACTTTTTTTCTCTCTTATAAGTAACCATCAAACTTCAGCAACATGACAGGTTGGTGACGCTGCTGTCTTACATGTCATCACCAGTTGAGGGTCATTTGTCTTCAGTTAATGAATATGTAACATAGCTATATAGCCTTGAAGTAATCTTTAATAGTGGTCTGACATTTATTTCTCAGCATCTCCGCAGCTGTTAGAACGTCACAGTATCATCTCCTTGCTGGCCTCACCTCCCCATCTGTCAAGGAGAAGGGAAATCCCGTGACTTCACCGCCTCGCAGCTGCATTGCTGCAGTTCTGTTCTCAGTGGCTTCTTTTAAATTCCATCTGGTTCAAAATGCTTCTGCTTGTTGTGGATATGTGTATGGATATTCCTCAGTCTTTTATTGCTCATTTTTGAGCATTTTTATATTATAGTCTTATTCTAACATCACCTTTTGAGTCATGTTTTAATACAAGTCGGGACCCAAAAATTCCCAGAATCGGTCAATAGCACAGGAGTGAGGTGTAGTTATCGACTGTACCGCTAGGTATTGTAAGACTACAGTCTTGTTAATCAGTCTACGAAGCGGGATTATGCTTAGTTGATCGAGTGCGTATTTCTGACATTTATTCTACAATCGAGTATATGACTTTAGCAACTTTTTTCCTCCAACTCGAAAAAACAATTCAGTTGATATTAAATGTCAAAACAATGATAATTACGTTTTTTGACATTAACTGACCTGTTAATAAAGAGTTTCCCAGTAAGCAGTCTGTTAATCAGCAACATTTCACTGAACTGCTGAGGTATCTGTAGGAAAGCATCAAGCAAAAGAAAAAAAAATTGGCGCACTCTAAACTGCATTTTGCACCATAACAGCGCACCTCCACACAAACTGTGCTGTCAGTCAAAGAGCTTTACACTGTAGACTAAAAACAAGGTGGGTGTTGGGTTGTACCCCAATCCCCCAATTCTCCAGGACTCACTCCCTATGACATCTTTTTTTTTTTTCAAATTTATAATTGAGACTGAACAAAAGGCGATTTGCAGCTCTGGAAGAAATCTACAAAAGAAGTGCTGGGAGCTCTAGACACAGTAACAAAAGATAAGTGCAGGAAATGCTCCCAGGAACCGAAGAAGTGCTGGGACCACTGGATTGCATCTGAAGGGGTGTATTTTGATGATGACAAAAATGAAATTGCTGTAAATTATTTGTTTTTCATTCCAGGAATTTCTGGGTCTTACCTTTTATCTATCTTTGCATAGCCAAGAAATGTTGTTTGTATTGGCTGTGCCTGCTGCTGGTCATGTGACACAGAGATCATCTGATATGCTGTGTCATCAGGCTCCACCTATATAAGATCTCATGGCCCAGCAGCCTCTGAGCATTAGGTCAAAGACATAAAAACAGCACACTTTGAGAGACGGGAGATTAATGTAATTGAACTAGTGGTAGGACCTTTGCAATAATTACTTTGGTTATTTTAACTTGGCTTTGCCTGCTGGCTACAGTTCTGTTTGCAACTAAAATATTTATTTTTTCATCACTGGCAGTTAAGCAGCAAAGTGGATGAATCATGAAAAAATTATAAAAAACAAAACTGGGAAAATAATTAAAACACACCAAAATATTCCTAAACTACAGAAGAGCATTCCATTCTGATGCCCACTGAGTACATCTGGATTGTCTTGTGATGTGTGCTTATGCTGTGCCCTCCTTCAGATAGCGAAGACACATCAGTGGCCATCACAGGAGTAACAGGACCAAATTCAAATGCGCCTGATCATCTATCTATCTATCTATCTATCTATCTATCTATCTATCTATCTATCTATCTATCTATCTATCTAATGTCAAATAAGGCCTCTATCTATCTATCTATCTATCTATCTATCTATCTATCTATCTATCTATCT
>JANRMT010062840.1:9730144-9779627 GCA_026402145.1 Polypterus bichir lapradei | reverse complement strand
TGTTATTCTGTTATTTTTTATAAATTTTTCTTACTTCAGCTTGTAAAGGTGCACTTTGAGCTATGCCATTTGTATGTAAATGTGCTATAAAAATAAATGTTGTCGTTGTTGTTGTCCAAGAATAAGTGGCTCCAGTGACCTAATAATATTATTACGATTATTTGACTAAGTTGACTTGCAACATTTGATTACATTTCATTTGTTTTACAAGTTGGAGCCCAGGCAGGTGTTCTGGTCACACCGTGTCAGGAGTGGGGTTTGACCTCAGGACTTGAAGTTCTAGGCCATACCACCCTGCCTGCAAATATTAGTAGTGCTTGGTAAAGAAAATACATACATTGTGTATAGAAAAGTACTTTTTGCACATCCGATTAATCAATGGCAGTGTAACTGATGCCTGTTTCATTGTCTTATGAAATGATCTGGGCCAAGTATATAATTAATAATCTAATATTTTATGTAGTGTTTTAATTTAGCAGTTTAATAAAAACTATCATTGAAAGAAAGGATCTTAATTTTAGATTTAGAGCTGGAGTGTTTGGCTTTTAGACTGTGGAGTTCAGGGTGGGGATGAAATTCTTGTTGACCTTAAACACTGTTTTGATATGACTTGTCCTGAATCATCCCTTTTTTTGATTCAAACTAGCTTGACAAGTCAAGTCAAAAATATGATGCTGCATCTCAGCTGGCTAATGGTGCACATCTATTTGCTAAAAAGAAATAACTGAGGTGCCATATCTGATTTAATGCAAGATTAAGCAAGAATGGAGGGAGAGAGAGTTTATGCACGGGTTGGGGGGGCTGCGTGCGTGCATGTGTGTGTGTGCGTGTGTGTATGTGTGTGTGCAAGACTGAGCAAGTGGAATTGTAATTAGTCAAATGTGCTGAAGGTGACATAGAGGCATGACAGGCTAGGACTGCTGCCAGACAGCTGTTGAGCCGGGGTTCAACTCCTGTCCCAGTGGCTTCCTCTTCTGATTCTTTTTCTCCAGGCTTTATGGTTTCCTCTCACATCCCCATGACATGTTTAAATAAATTAGGTTATTCATTTGGCCTAGTGTGATTAAGTGTGAGTGCACTGTAATGTACAGGGGCAGTTCCTGTCTCACATCTCACACATTTAGGATATGTCTTCCCCCCTTGCCATCCTTAGAATAAGTGATTTCAATAAATGAAAGACCCCTCCTTGAACCGTCACCTTATTGTGGTGGAGGGGTTTGCGTGTCCCAATGATCCTAGGAGCTATGTTGTCCGGGGCTTTATGCCCCTGGTAGGGCCACCCAAGGCAAACTGGTCCTAGGTGAGGGATGAGACAAAGAACGGTTCAACAAACCTCCAATGAAGAATAAAAACTGTGGACAACGTTTTCCCTTGCCCGGACGCGGGTCACCGGGGCCCCCCCTCTGGAGCCAGGCCTGGGGGTGGGGCTCGATGGCGAGCGCCTGGTGGCCGGGCCTGCACCCATGGGGCTCGGCCGGGCACAGCCCGAAGAGGTAACGTGGGTCCTCCTTCCCATGGGCTCACCACCTATGGGAGGGGCCAAGGAGGTCAGGTGCAGTGTGAGTTGGGTGGTGGCCGGAGGCGGGGACCTTGGCGTTCTGATCCTCGGCTACAGAAACTGGCTCTTGGGAAGTGGAATGTCACCTCTCTGAAGGGGAAGGAGCCTGAGCTAGTGCGTGAGGTTGAGAGGTTCCGGCTAGATATAGTCGGACTCACCTCGACGCACAGCTTGGACTCTGGAACCAATCTCCTTGAGAGGGGCTGGACTCTCTACCACTCTGGAGTTGCCCCCGGTGAGAGGCGGCGAGCAGGTGTGGGCATACTTACTGCCCCCCGACTTGGAGCCTGTGCGTTGGGGTTTACCCCGGTGGACGAGAGGGTGGCCTCCCTCCGCCTTCGGGTGGGGGGAAGGGTCCTGACTGTTGTTTGTGCGTATGCGCCGAACAGCAGTTTGGAGTATCCACCCTTTTTGGAGTCTCTAGAGGTGGTGCTAGAGGGCATACCTTCTGGGGATTCCCTCGTTTTGCTGGGAGACTTCAATGCCCACGTGGGCAATGACAGTGAGACCTGGAAGGGCGTGATTGGGAGGAATGGCCCCCCCGATCTGAACCCGAGCGGTGTTTTGTTATTGGACTTCTGTGCTCGCCACGGATTGTCCATAACGAACACCATGTTCAAGCATAAGGGTGTTCATATGTGCACTTGGCACCAGGACACCCTAGGCCTCAGTTCGATGATCGACTTTGTGGTTGTGTCGTCGGACTTGCGGCCATATGTCTTGGACACTCGGGTGAAGAGAGGGGCGGAGCTGTCAACTGATCACCACCTGGTGGTGAGTTGGCTTCGATGGTGGGGGAAGATGCCGGTCAGACCTGGTAGGCCCAAACGTGTTGTGAGGGTCTGCTGGGAACGGCTGGCAGAGTCCCCTGTCAGAAGTAGCTTCAACTCCCACCTTCGGCAGAACTTCGACCACGTCCCGAGGGAGGTGGGGGACATTGAGTCCGAATGGGCCATGTTCCGTGCCTCTATTGTTGAGGCGGCTGACCGGAGCTGTGGCCGTAAGGTGGTCGGGGCCTGTCGCGGCGGCAATCCCCAAACCCGTTGGTGGACACCGGCGGTGAGGGATGCCGTCAAGCTGAAGAAGGAGTCCTATAGGACCTTTTTGTCCTGTGGGTCTCTGGAGGCAGCTGATAGGTACCGGCAGGCC
This sequence comes from Polypterus bichir lapradei, assembly GCA_026402145.1. NCBI lineage: Eukaryota > Metazoa > Chordata > Cladistia > Polypteriformes > Polypteridae > Polypterus > Polypterus bichir. The sequence continues at coordinate 9,776,920 of JANRMT010062840.1, read as the reverse complement.
AAGCGGAAAGCGGCTTCGGTTGTTGCTGAGGCAAAAACTCGGGCATGGGAGGAGTTTGGAGAGGCCATGGAGAACGACTTTCGGACGGCTTCGAGGAGATTCTGGTCCACTGTCCGGCGTCTCAGGAAGGGGAAGCAGTACAGTGTCAACACCGTATATGGTGGGGATGGTGCGCTGCTGACCTCGACTCGGGACGTTGTGGGTCGGTGGGGGGAGTACTTCGAAGACCTCCTCAATCCCACTAACATGCCTTCCAATGAGGAAGCAGAGCCTGGGGACTCTGAGGTGGGCTCTCCCATCTCTGGGACTGAAGTCACCGAGGTGGTCAAAAAACTCCTTGGTGGCAGGGCCCCGGGGGTGGATGAGATACGCCCGGAGTTCCTTAAGGCTCTGGATGTTGTAGGACTGTCTTGGTTGACACGTCTCTGCAACATCGCATGGACATCGGGGACAGTGCCTCTGGATTGGCAGACTGGGGTGGTGGTCCCCCTTTTTAAAAAGGGGGACCGGAGGGTGTGTTCCAACTATAGAGGGATCACACTCCTCAGCCTCCCTGGAAAAGTCTATTCGGGGGTTCTGGAGAGGAGGGTCCGTCGGATAGTCGAACCTCGGATTCAGGAGGAACAGTGTGGTTTTCGTCCTGGTCGCGGAACAGTGGACCAGCTCTACACCCTTAGCAGAGTCCTGGAGGGTGCATGGGAGTTTGCCCAACCAGTCTACATGTGTTTTGTGCTCTTGGAAAAGGCGTTCGACCGTGTCCCTCGGGGAGTCCTGTGGGGGGTGCTCCGGGAATATGGGGTACCGGACCCCCTGATAAGAGCTGTTCAGTCCCTGTACAACCGGTGTCAGAGCTTGGTCCGCATTGCCGGCAGTAAGTCGAGCCCGTTTCCAGTGAGAGTTGGACTCCGCCAGGGCTGCCCTTTGTCACCGATTCTGTTCATAACTTTTATGGACAGAATTTCTAGGCGCAGCCAGGGTGTTGAAGGGGTCCGGTTTGGTGGACTCAGGATTGGGTCACTGCTTTTTGCAGATGATGTTGTCCTGTTTGCTTCATCAGGCCGTGATCTTCAGCTCTCTCTGGAGCGGTTCGCAGCTGAGTGTGAAGCGGCTGGGATGAGAATCAGCACCTCCAAATCCGAGACCATGGTCCTCAGCCGGAAAAGGGTGGAGTGCCCTCTCAGGGTTGGGGGCGAGATCCTGCCCCAAGTGGAGGAGTTTAAATATCTCGGGGTCTTGTTCACGAGTGAGGGAAGAATGGATCGTGAGATCGACAGGCGGATCGGTGCGTCATCCGCAGTGATGCGGGCTCTGCATCGGTCTGTCGTGGTGAAAAAAGAGCTGAGCCGTAAAGCAAAGCTCTCAATTTACCAGTCGATCTACGTTCCTACCCTCACCTATGGTCATGAGCGATGGGTAGTGACCGAAAGAACAAGATCGCGAATACAAGCGGCTGAAATGAGTTTCCTCCGCAGGGTGTCTGGGCTTTCCCTTAAAGATAGGGTGAGGAGCTCAGTCATCCGGGAGGGACTCAGAGTAGAGCCGCTGCTCCTCCGCATCGAAAGGAGTCAGATGAGGTGGCTCGGGCATCTGATCAGGATGCCTCCTGGACGCCTCCCTGGTGAGGTGTTCCGGGCACGTCCAACCGGGAGGAGGCCCCGGGGAAGACCCAGGACACGCTGGAGGGACTATGTCTCCCGGCTGGCCTGGGAACGCCTTGGGATTCTCCCGGAAGAGCTGGAAGAAGTGGCCGGGGAAAGGGAAGTCTGGGCTTCTCTCCTTAAGCTGCTACCCCCGCGACCCGACCTCGGATAAGCGGAAGAGGATGGATGGATGGATGGATGAATAAATGAAAGAACGAGTGAATGGGTTCAAAAAGTAAAAGACAAAGCAGCTGCTTGCAGATTCAATTGTTTTTACATTATAACGCAGGTACCATTCGCTTTTTCAGTCTGAAACTTAATTCGAATTGGTCCCGTCTTCTTCTTAACACAGCTCACAGTGAAACAATACATGAAGGAATATAAAGCATTTAATAAAAACTTTTATCAGAGTGTGTGTTTTAATCCAAATGGAAACAAAGCCAACAGCTATCCATTTGTAAATTTTCTGAAACCACTCATCCTTAAATCCATTCATTATGCTATCTTTCTGTCTAATAATCAATTTTTACAAATCCATCCATCAACCCGTTGATCCATTCTTTCTTTGATTCATTTCTTGACCCCTTATTATTTTTTGGAACCCATTGGTATATCCCTCAGTTCTTTCCCTGAACCCATTGCAGACTTGTCACAGAACATGGAGTGCCCTTGCAATACACTGCAGGTTTTAGAAAAGACTAATTCTTACAAAGCCATCCATTTCATGTTTGCATTTTCCACAACAGCACCTTGGACATTTGAGACTATCCCAGAAACAGCAACAGCAGCAGGCAAAGGCAGCAGTCTAATCCTCTGAATAATAAACTCAAATGAATGGCCACACTCAGCAGGTCAATTGAGATAACAACAATGCAGGAATGGAAAGGGGGCGGGGGGGTGGATCAGCAGCGGGGTGACCCTGGAATGTCACCACCTTCATTATTCTTTCAGATCCCAGCTGCTCCACTCAGTCAAGTCATAGTGGGTGCACAGGTTAGGTCATGTCAGGTTGGGTAGCGTGCACTGGTACAGTGAATTGCCACACCCATCAGACGACGAAACAGCGCGGGATCCTGGTTGGCAACCCCCAGGCAGACATGCGGTCCAGTCCCACCCTCTGAAAATGACGCTCTATCTGCCGCAGCCAGGTGTTACGTGGGCGATCCCTTGGCCTTGTCCAGTCACTTAGGTCCCGAACAATGTGGATCTTACGAGCTGGATCACCCTGGGGGAATCGCGCCACATGGCCTAAGTGCCGAAACTGACGCTCCCTCACAATGCAGGTAATGTGCCTCATTAGGACATGAGCAATCGCTCATTTAACACAAAGTTAAACCAGCGGTACCTAATAATTCTACAATGAGACACAGTACCAAAGGAGTCGGGTCTTTGTCTCAGGTCACTGGATAGCATCCATGTCTCGCAACCACATAGCAAAACAGGGAGCACCAGGACTCTAAAGACTTGGACCTTGGTCCTTTTGCATAGATATCGGGTGTGAAACACCCATTTCTAGCAACCTTGGTGGGTGCACGTATTCACCGTAATCTACATAAACTGAGAATCCTAAATCTACTCACAATTGATAATCTTCCTTCCTGTTCTTTTCCCTTATTCTTTAAAGCCATTTACAGTTGTTAGGATGCGCTCCAGCCCCCTGAATCAGATTTAAAGGATTACACACCCGAAAAATGGTATTCTTTTATGTGTTACTTAATCCATGTAGTTTGTAGTGATGGGGCAAGAAAAGATTTTAATCTTGTGTTTTCATGTAGAATGGAGATAAAAAAAGTTTATGATGTAATAGAAGCCATTAGTGTTCAATGCTGTACATTGGCAAATGATGTGAAAAACATGCTTGGAAAAAAAGAAACATTCTCACGTTACTCATGTTGCATAATCCACTTTATCAGTTATCCAATCATATGCTCAAAATGTGCAAGAGACCTGCGTTTTTTAAATAGATACTTCTGGAAATTGAAGATAAGCCTCTTCCTTGTTATATTTCAGACTAGCCATCCCCCGCGACTTCGCCAGCGTATTAGTGAAACAGGACAGTGTGGAGGGCCCCGCCCAGCTCTCTACTCCTGACGTCACTCTTCCTCCACCCTTCGGCCTGCAGCCTCTGTCTCGGATTAGTGTGACTATATCGCTTCTGCAAATGAACTATGATTCTTAGCGCAATGAAAGAAGTCGCAAAATCAACTGGAATGTTCAAGCAAATTCTAGAAAAAAAGAGAAATCTTAATTGGTTAAGTAGTTCTCTCGTTCGCTAACTAAGCGGAGTTAAGGTTATGCCCAGAGGCAGACGCGTGAGTGAGGACGGCCCCACCCCCCCTCACTGCAGCCCAATGAGTGTCTCTCGGATTTGTGCTAATAAATCGGTACCGCAAGCGAACTATGATACTTAGTGCGATGAGAAAGTCACAGAATCAGCGGAATGTTCAAGCAAATTATAGAAAAAAAAATCTAAATCCGTTAAGTAGTTCCCTCGTTCGCTAACTAAGCAGAGTTAAGGTTACGCCCCGAGGCAACATGTGAGTGAGGATGGCCCTGCCCCCCCACCCAGTAGCCCAATGAGTCTCTTTTGGATTCGCACTAATAAATCGGTACCAAAAGCGAACTATGATACTTAGCGCGACGAGAAAGTCGCAAAATCAATGGAACATTCAAGCAAATTATAGAAAAAAACCTGATCTGAATCCATTAAGTACTTCTCTCATGAAAAGTGGACAAACATACAAATGGGTCTAAAAAACTATAAGAAATTTTCTTGCTTGGACCAAGAAATTTTTAAAACCATTTCTTAGTGAGCACCTATGGACCAAGGGTAACCTTCATTCCAAATTTCAAGTCCCAAGTTCTCATGGTTCAGGATGATGAGTAAGTCAAGTGGTATTTGGCTTTTATATAAATAGATTCCTTTGTTATGTCCTTTTTGTCCATTTTTGATTCTTTTATTTATGTTATATGTTACTGGTGTTAATTATTTGCATTATTTTATCATTCTTATTAGATTTGTGTAGTATTTAATTTCAATGGGTCTGTGCTTGTTCTGTTATGTTGTATGTCTCTTATGGGTGATTCCCTAAGGGGCCGGGCCACCTCACCATCAAGACCCTGCCCACAGCTCTGTAAAGACTGAGGAACTCCCGCAGTCTCTTGTGGTTCATTGAATGTACTGGTGTTAGGTAGTTTCTCTGGTGATTATTCTGTGCTTTTTTGAGTTTCCTGATTTTTTGCTCTGTCTTTTGACCGCTCGTGGTTCTGCTTGTTTATATTCAGCAGTTCCTTTTAAATGTCTTCTTTGTTAATTTTCAAGTATTTTCCAAATGCTGTAGCAGACGACCGGGGTCTTACCCGGTCAGGACGCCCTTTTGAGGATAGGACCAGGGGAGAGGACATGTCAACAGCAGTACCTCCCCCGGGACACAAGAGGGTAGCGAACTATTAGAAGCTCAACCCTGCTGGGTCCCGTGGCCACCGACAGGGGACGCATGGACAGCTCCGGAGCCTTGGTCTGCAGCACTTCCAGGCCAGAAGAGGATCTGGGTTCCCATGCAATACTTCCGCCACACCCGGAAGTGCTGCCAGAAGATGATTGGGGAGCACCTGGAACACGTCCGGGTACAGCATAAAAGAGGCCGCCTCACTCCATAAAGGGAGCCGGAGTCAGGAGGCAGAGGCCAGAGCTTGAGAGGAGAGGAGTGGAGGTGGCAGAAGAATAAGGAAAAGAGAAAGAAAGATGGGACTGAGCCTAATTGGGGTGATTTATGCACTGTATTGTGTGTGCTGAAGAAAATAAATTAAAAGTGTGTTTTGAACATTGTGGGTCTGCATCTCTGTCTGTAGCTGGGCTGATCTTCCACAATGCTTATTATTTATGTAATGTGTACAGTTTTTCATGATTTTGTACTTATGTTTCTATGTGTGGTCACATGTTCTGTCAGGTCCATTGTGATTTGTGGGTGCTCCCCAAAGAGGCAGGGCCACCTGTCTGTCTCTGTGTTGAACCGCCCCCAGCTCTGTAATGGCTGGGGAGACCTACTGGTCAAATGCGGCTAATACTTATAGAATGGATGTGGTGAGTTGTCTTGTGATTTCTGTGATTTATGGCTTATTGTTGACTGGATGTCTGACCTCTGCTCTGTTTTTTGACCACAGTTTGTGTATTACTGTATTGGGGATTTGTTTATTGCCTGATCTTCTTCTTAGACATATCCAATTGTGCCTTTTGGGGAGCATTTGAGAGAATCAACTTTTTATTGTTGAAGAAAAACATTCTTTGTCTGCCTCTATATACAGCCAAAGGTTGATGGTCACTCATTCTTTGTTGGAGGCCTTTGCTGCAGTATTTTTGGATTTACAGTCATTAATGGGAGCAGTAGTAGTAGAATTGTCATGTGTGCTGTACCCTAACATTCATACTTGAATGTCCAACCAGCGTGTAACACAGTGACACTTTCTGATGTGATGATAAACAGGAATGTATTAAAAATGTACATGTTCAGGCTTTTTAATAGAAAATACAAATCAGGTTATCTGTTTCACTCCTTCACCCTGCATTTAAATGTCCTTTACCTGAAAACTTTTGTAAGAGCCAATCTTAGAAAGTTAATGTTTAAAGTTAAATTCATATCGTGTTTGCCTGAATCCTATTGAAGACTGGGTATTAGAATGTGGTATCGTCTTTTAGCCTCTGTAAGTTAATATGAGATAGAACTTTCTTGCTCTATCTGAGGTGCGGCGTGTTAATCAACTCAGTAGTAGTCGTTGCTTAGAACACGTCCCATTGCTAGCAGGGACCACAAGACCCATTTACGGCACGAAAATGAGATAAGCGTACAGATTTTAGAAATGGTTCAACTGTATAAGCTAACTTAAAGAAATGAAACAAGATTTATAAGCTTTAAACAGAACTTTTCTTTTCTTTGGTATATCAATTTTTTTTCAATTTTTGTGTGAACTGTTTTACTTTAAATTTTTACTAAAGCTTTCAAAAACAAAGATGTCTTGTCTGTGGAATCATTTCAACACGTCAAGTTTTTGCCAGAATCCCATGAAGCATGCTGAAGCTGCAGAACTTTGGTCATATTAAGTAAACGCAGTTACACAGTACTGTAAAATGATCGTTATCAATCTTTAACTGTTCATTCACTCAATAAAAAACAAGGAGTACAACTCAAGTAAAATGTTTTCAGTTTAAGTAAGCAGAAGTTAAGGGGGTACATGAATTAGAATGGTAGATGCCAGTTTTTACTCTAAAATGAGCTCTTCAACAAGAACACATGGGCACAGATGGAAGATGGCTAAGAGACAACTTTGCCCAAATGCTTGTGTTGAAACTGATGAGAACTTTCAACACTGGTCCTCTCAGGTGCTTGGCTTTCTTTGCAGGCTTTTGAGAAGAACAGACACGTCGGGTTACTAAATGTAGACCTCAGTTACCAAAGTGACAAAGTTACATTAAACTCTGGTGGAGTCTTCCCTTTATTTTCAGAAAGTTCAGTCTTAGGAAAGCAAACACACAATCCTGACAACATGACATCACCACAATCATGGCAGAAATGTAAAGAAACATTAATGCAAACATTATGAACTTGCTTATTCGCACAGAAAGGCAAATATATTCTGTATGTGGAATATATTGTCAAGGGTTTTAATAGAGAGCAGTACTTTGGGGCCTTTCAAATGCAGTTTATCTAGATAGTTAGTTGAGCGGAGATTGATGAGTGGTGTTAGGTTTAACATCTTGTTCTTATCCAAATAGCCATATTTGCGAACTCCAATCGGACTGGAACAGTAGCGTGATGTTTCTGTTTTATTTAAATCTGTTTCACATGAATGTGTCGTGATATGGCTTAGAAGTTTAATCTTTTCCAACTGTTCATTGGCTTTTAAAAAATTATTCGAGGACAAGGAATCTTTTGCATCCTTGTGTTTTTAATATTGTTAAAAACAGTTTGCATTCTGCCACTGTACTGTCTTGTTTTCTTTATGGACAGTGCCATGTTGAAGGCTGACTGCTAGGACATGAGGCTCCATGGCTGGAAGGCAGCACAATCTGTTAAAAAGCCAACCCCACGTGTCCCTAATCACCTATTCTTTGCACCATTTCATATTGTTAGTGTTTGAATTTACTGCTTAGGACACCTTTCTACTCCCCTCTGACTGTGATTTATTCCTCGTGTTTTGTGGCTTTTGTTACATGTATCCTTTTTGGCTTATGACTGACCGCAGATCCAACTACATGTCCCGGGCTTTGTTATTTAATTCTGAATGTATTCTGACTTCTACATGCCATTTCCTAATCTCAAACCTGTTGTCAACTTGTGTAAACAGTAAATAAAGTTAATGATATTTAAGTAGACCAGGGGGCTCTGCCCCCTGCTCGCTTCGCTTGCCCACCCCCGTGTTTGGTTTACCGGATATACAATACATCCATCCATCCATTATCCAACCCGCTGAATCCGAACAGGGTCACGGGGGATATACAATACAATACAATTTATTTTTTGTATAGCCCAAAATCACACAAGAAGTGCTGCAATGGGCTTTAACAGGCCCTGCCTCATGACAGCCCCCCAGCCTTGACTCTCTAAGAAGAGCAGAAAAAACTCCCAAAAAAAAAACCCTTGTAGGAAAAAAATGGAAGAAACCTTGGGAAAGGCAGTTCAAAGAGAGACCTCTTTCCAGGTAGGTTGATGCGTGCAGTGGGTGTCAAAACGAAGGGGGTCAATACAATACAATATAATACACAGAACAGAACAAATCCTCAATACAGTATAAAAATAAAAATTTTAGAAGTACCGAGTAAAATTTCACATCAGATGATATCACTGAATATGATTTGGATTTGTTTTAAGTCCTGGAGACCTCATTCATCAAGCTGCCTCCCCCATTTTGCCATTCCACATCTGAAATAGCACTAATCCGATGAAAGGACCCCTCTTTACCACGATTCCTGCGATCCTCCATCAGGGATGACTTTACCTTAGGCAGGAAATATACAATTTAAAGAGATTGTTATTTTCTTGGGAATTGTTACATATGCATTATTTTCACTTTTACTTGAAAAACTTTTGTAAAAACAATACTCGTCCTTTATTTCCAGCCTCGTGCGTGGTTACATCTCTTTCTCGCAGGATGTATAATGCTGCTCATGTTGTGAAGGGGGGGCGGCTGAACGCACGCTAAGGATATGCCTTTGGATTATTTGCTGTTTTTTTGCTGCTTGCGAGCTGCCTGTTCTGCTTGTCGCATGTCGTTGTTTTAAGAGCTGGGAGCACATGATGTTTGTCTGCCAAAAGCAATCCAACAACTGCTAGGTTAGATGTCTGTGGACTTGTTTTAAATGATGGCTCACTGCCTGGTCTCATGTAACGTTGTAAAAACAATACTTGTCCTTTATTTCCGGCCCCAGGCGTGGTTAATTTCTTTCTTGCAGGACGTATAACGCTGCTCGTGTTGTTGGGGGTGGCTGCTGTCGTGCTGCCCTTCGATCTTTGTAAAGCCTGTACATCTGCTGTCCTTTTTGCTACTTTGTATCTGTGCTGCTTGCGTTGTGATCGATTCTCCGCGATCATAAATATACACCTGACCGAATTGTGTTTTCTTTGAAATTAAACTTGTCGTTGCTTTAACTGTTGCGTGTCCACAAATTCTCATAGCGTATGTTCCATTATTGTGTAAATCTACGTTTTGTGCATTGAATGATGCGAATGCGAAAAGACTTTGTTTTCTGCTCTTTTCCTTTTATTTTTGACCTCGCTTTGTCCTGCTATTTTTTCAATTACACCTGGTCCTGGTGATTAATTTCCTTTTTTTGCGCTAATGCGATCTTTTATTCGTCGATGTTTCATTTATAACGTATTGCCCTTTATGCGCTTTATATGCACTGAGACACCTGTATCTGTGTGTGTTGCTTCCCTTTACACTACTGATTTTTTTTCTCATTCTCTTTCATCTCGCGGTTCTTTTATTTGTCTTTCGTGATCCTAATGTGAAGATCACGTATCGTCTCCTAATCATTCATTCAACAGAATTTGTTTTATAATAGAGAGAAGGAAAACAGTGTTGAATCCTGCTTTGGGACAATTGATGGCCAGAGAAGGCCTTTACTACCTTCCACCACTTGTATTGGAAAAATGACATTTTAGAGAACAAACTGATGAATGAACCCAGGAATCCAATCATTTTTCAAAGAAATGAGATTAAGAAATTGCCTCATTTCAAAACACTGTAATTCTTTTTCAGTCAGCAATGTTTTGAGTCTCTTCCAGTGCCCTCATGTCCAAATCCAATATTCATCTTGATTTCCCCAGCCAGTCCATGGGACTTGGGTTCCATTTTCTGTACAATTAAACTTGTTGCTGGAATTCTGACATTTCTTCTACCTCATCAACTCATAGTTTGTTGCCACAGGTGTCAAAAGCAAGAAAGCAAAGCAAAATGAGAACATGCTGCACAATGGCTGACAGATCAGTCTTCCTGTCAGCTTTTAATGCCTCAACAGACAGTAATGATTTCCATTGTCGGTAATGTAATCCTTTAACCACTACACTCACCAAAATACTCATCCTTTGCCACATGTCATACACGAATGTCAACTTGTAAAGACTCTTCCTGAAATAGTTTGTGAAGTCATTTTGCCAAATTGGATATACAGTCTTAGAAATAAAGATGTGGTACTCCAGAGCAATGCCATAGGGAATGCCATTTTTCATTCCCAAAAGACCCATCCACGTGAAGGTTTCAGTAAGAATCTTTATTTCTTTAAATCTATAACAGGCTCCCTACAGTAAATAACCTTGACTTGATGGTAACTGATTTGTGAAATACCAGTGGCTCATGATTTTAAAAGGGCTCTTGCTGCACACATAAAGTAACACCGGATAATTTCAGGTTATCCTAATCTGTTAGTACCCTGCTAGGTAGCTTATCATATATTAAAGATTTCAGTTTTTTCTACATTAAGAGGTTTTTCAAAGCAAAAGAATCAACTTCATGTGCAAATAACCCATTACAGAATGAAATGGTGCGTTGTCAAGCAATGGGTCAACAAGGAACCATACATTCCAGTTAAAAAACCATAAAGTGCTGTTAAAGACCCAGAATGTTTAAGAGTCTTGCCATGAAAGTAATAAAAATCAAACCATAGGTGGAGTTTAAGGTCGGACATAGCCACCTCAATGGAGGCACTAAGTTACTAAAATAAAACGTCAATAGAGGGTTGTTTTTTTTTTCTCAAAGGTCTGCTTTTTGTTTTATTGGCCACAGCTAATGTGAAGATGTTGATGATCAACAAATTCTTCTTCTTCGTCTTTTGACTGCTTTTGTTAGGGGTTGCCACTGTGGATCATCTTTTTCCATATCTTCCTGTCCTCTGCCTCTTGCTCTGTCACCCCCATCACCTGCATGTCCTCTCTCACCACATCCATCAACTTTCTCTTAGGCCTTCCTCTTTTCCTCTTGCCTGGCAGTTCTATCTTTCACATCCTTCTCCCAATATACCCAGCATCTCTCCTCTACACATGTCCAAACCAACTCAATTTCGCCTCTCTAACTTTGTCTCTAAACCATCCAAACTGAGCTGACCCTCTAATGTCCTCATTTATAATCCTGTCCATCCTCATCACACTCAATGCAAATCTTAGCATCTTTAACTCTGTTACCTCCAGCTCTGTCTCCTGCTTTCTGGTCAGTGCCACCGTCTCCAACCCATATAATATAGCTGGTCTCACTACCATCCTGTAGACCTTCCCTTTCACTCTTGCCGATACCCATCTGTCACAAATCGCTCCTGACACTCTTCTCCACCCATTCCACCCTACCTGCACTCTCTCTTTCACCTCTCTTCCACAATCCCCATTACTCTGTACTATTGATCCCAAATATTTAAACTCATCCATCTTCACCAAATCTAGTCCCTGCATCCTCACCATTCCACTGACCTTTCCTCTCATTTACACACATGTATTCTGTCTTGTTCCTACTGACCTTTATTCCTCTCCTCTCTAGAGCATATCTCCACCTCTCCAGGGTCTCCTCAACCTGCTCCCTACTATCGCTACAGATCACAATGTCATCAGCAAACATCATAGTCCATGGGGACTCCTTTCTATTCTCGTCTGTCAACCTGTCCATCACCATTGCAAATAAGATAGGGCTCAGAGCCGATCCCTGATATAATCCCACCTCCACATTGAATGTATCCATCACTCCTACCGCAGACCTCACCACGGTCACACTTCCCTCGTACAGTACATATCCTGTACAACTCTTACATACTTCTCTGCCACTCCTTACTTTCTCATATAATACCACAACTCTTCTTGAGGCACCCTGTCATGTGCTTTCTCCAGGTCCACAAAGACGCAATGCAACTCCTTCTGGCCTTCACTATACTTCTACATTGACACCCTCCGAGCAAACATCACATCTGTGGTGCTCTTTTTTGGCATGAAGCCATACTGCTGCTCACTAATCATCACTTCACTTCTTAACCTAGTTTCCACTACTCTTTCCCATAACTTCTTGCTGTGGCTCATCAATTTTCTCCCCCTGTAGTTACTACAGTCCTGCACATCCCCCTTATTCTTAAATATCGGCACCAGTACACTTCTTCTCCACTCCTCAGGCATCCTCTCACTTTCCAAGATTCCATTAAACAATCTGGTTAAAAACTCCACTGCCATCTCTCCTAAACACCTCCATGTTTCCACAGGTATTTCATCTGGACCAACAGCCTTCCCATTTTTCATCCTCTTCATAGCTGTCCTTACTTCCTCCTTGCTAATCCATTGTACTTCCTGATTCACTATCTCCACATCTTCCAACCTCTTCTCTCTCTCGTTCTCTTCATTCATCATCCTCTCAAAGTACTCTTTCCATCTGCTCAACACACTTCTCACTTGTGAGTACATTTCCATCTTTATCCATTATCACCCTAACCTGCAGCTCATCTTTTCCCAGCTCGGTCCCTCTGCCTAGCCAATCAGGTAATCAACGAATATGATAATTAAATGCAACCTGCCCAAGCAATTTTCATACACATGTTGCCAATCTAACCAACATTTTGAACTACACAAATTGCAGTCAAATTCACCTTGAGAGAGGTCACTTTAATTTGTATATTTTTTACATGTCATATAGCCACTCCAGTCGGCAAACAGATCCTCAAGGAATGATTTAAATGGCTGAAAAGTCATGCGTGTGTGTCTGTGTGTTCATGTCTTATGGTTGAATGTGCTGCCAGTGCAAACAGTGGTGTGGTGGTCTAAACAAACCACTGTGACACAATATTTAATAAACAAAAATGTCTCTTTGATAAGGTAAATAAAAAAATGAAAACTGCTTCAATCTTCCATCAATCCATTCATTTTCTAAACGCACTTACTGTATCCAGAGCAGGGATACAAGGACTCAGGGATGCTCATTAGGTATAATGTAGGAACAATCATTGGACAGGACGCCAGCCCATCGTAGGGTGAACACACACACACACACACACACACACACACACACGCAAACACACACACACATGTCAAGGGTAAATGTAGTTTTGCCAACCGACCTAAACTCCAAGTTTTTCAATGCAGTGAACACAATCCCAGAACACTCAATGCGACACATGCATTTTCTAAACTTATTAAAAAACAAGAATATGTTTATTTTGGCACTAGTTCAATAAGCAGAAAAAATCAAACAGAAAAAGTTTTCTGTCATTTAGCAGGACAGGGCAAGAAGCAAGCATCTGAAAAAGGCAGTATGCTCTGTTTCTACAGTTGTGTAATAGTTTTTATCTGGTAGTTCTGAAAACCTTATTAAAAAATGAAGATAATGACAATCATTAAAAAATCATTAAAAGTAAACATAATGATAATCACCCACGCATCTTTTCCAGTGTCTGCATGAGTTTTCTTCCCACATCCCAAAGATGTGTGCATGTTAATTTACTTGTCAATACTAAGTGAACCTCATGGGAGTGTGAATACAGGTGTGTGTGTGTGTGTGTGTGTGTGTGTGTGTGTGTGTGTGTGTGTGTGAGTGGGCCTGTGATGGCTGCTTCTGGAAAAGGCTCTGGTCCCTGTGAACGTGAGTGGGTTAAGAGAGGAGAAGATGTACTTCATGAACCCACCATTTCTGATGCAAGATTACCAGGAGCCAGAGCATATTCCACCAGCATTGCATGAATAAGATGAAACCAGAGGAATTCAGAGGGAGGATGAAGAAATCTTTAAAAAGCAATTCAATTTAAGTGAATTCACAAGAAGTGAATTTGCAGCGCATACAGGGCACTCGTTAAGAAAAGGGTTAGAATGAAAACTCGTAGCCACAGTGGTCCTCCAGGACCGGAGTTGGCGACCCCTGGATTGTCTGGGAAGGACAAGGATACAAAGTCGATCATCACAAGTGCAGAGCTCTGAATGAAATACTTCCTTAATTTGTATTACTTATCCAGAGCCCTTGCATAGCCAGACAGCGGAGATCAGTTAGTGCTTCACTTTTGCCTAAAAAACCCTAGGGGGAGCAAGAGTGCCTGTAGGTTTTGATCAGACGCAGGTGCTGCAGTGGCCATTTTACACAGGAGGAGCTCATTCTTCATCCTTTGCACCTGAGCCTTCTCATTATGAATAGGCAATTAAAGAAAAAGCTGAACAATAGCAATGACAAAATGTAAGCCTGAGGCCCACAAAGATCATATACAGTACTACAAAGAAGGTTCAAAATGTTTATGGCTAGACTTAAAGATCACAAGAAGCAGACGTGATTAGTCACAGGTACATGATTTTCCTTCAATCTTTTTACTCAAATGTCTTTTATCACATCATAGTCTTTTGAAGTGCAGAGTCTGTCCTGTCAGAATTGGGTTCAAGGCAGAATGAAACTCTGGGTTTGAATCCAGAAATTCAGCACCCAGTTGTGTGCTTATTCACCCCTTGGATGTTTGCACATTTTATTGTTATACAACACTGAATCACAATGGATTTAATTTGGTGTTTTTGCACTTGACCAGCTGAAAAAGACCCTTATGTGTCAAAGTGAAAATAGGTCTCTTCAAAGTGGTTAAAAATGAACCCTAACCCTAGCAATTTGGACAGAGCCTAAGGGAACCCTGTTTTTCCCTAACCTCATCCAGCCCCGTCACCAGAAAATCTTGGGGCCCTGACAATTATGACTGAGTACCCGGGCCCCCTGGCTCCGTACTACGATAATTTTGCCTCCCCAAGCTGATCGAGTGACGTGCCTATGCTACACTCAAGCTTGACGTCAATCACATTGAAATTTCACGCAACCATAATTAAATTTATTTAATATCGTATCGCATGTCGTGTCTCATGATGCGTGGAGGATCTAAATAAAAATTACTAACAGAGTCAACGTATCTTTTGCAACATTTTCATTTCTGTATGTGTATCTTGTGATATGATATCGATGATCACAGTGCCCACCTTCAGACCTAAACATTTGCGTCATACACATTCTTGACGTGAATCACCTTATCTTTCCAATGTTGTGACAGATCCTTTGAATATTTTGCATCTAAATTTGCTCAAGAGGCTGAGATCTCCTCTGTGCTCATGCTCCTAAAGTTTAAAATTGGACAAAAAAGGCAACATATGTTGCTTCGGCTTTCAAAACACCCAGACAATTCTTAAATTAAGGAATCCATCATAACGTGAAACGTGCCTCTTCTGAATTTTACTTCTGGATATTGGGATTCCTGATCATCTGCTTCTGGGTCAGATCCGTTAAACTCAGTAAGACATCTTGGTTTTTTGTGACGCCAACCTGATTTGAATACTGCAAGGATTTCCATTTCTTTTGCCACAGCTTTAGCCTTGTGCAAGAGAGCCTCCCACTGCTGACAAGTGTCATGGTGACCTTCTCTTGGCAGCGGCTCTGCCTCACCCTAAACCTAACCCTAAAAGATCAGTGGTGTAGCCAATTGATTTGAGAAGTACCAGAATTAGTTCAGTGGGGGTCACCTGTCTGGGGTGTCAATTGTTTGTAGCCTAAATGTACCTCACATGGAAGGTGAGTCAATATGGTGGAATAAATTACACAATGAAGACAAAAAAGGTTAAAAGGTAAATGAAAAGCCAGGGGATGTCAACAAGAAAACACCTGAGCCACTGAATAGCTCTTGGACTCCAGTTAAATCAACCATTTAGAAATGGAAAGAATATGACACCGCTGTAAATCTGAAGGCCATCCACAACAAATGAGTGATCATAAAAGAAGAAGATGAGTGAGGGAGGCCATCAAGGGCCCTGTGAGATCTCTAAAGGAGTTACAAGCTACACGTAATCATACTGGAGAGGCTGTGCAGATGACAACTGTTGCCTAGCCAGTCACAGCTTTATGAGAAGGTCACTGTTAAACAAAAAACACTTGACATCTTGACTAGAGTTTGCCAAAGTCTCTTCTCATGCAAGACCCTGAAGTTGCTTGGAAGAAAGTTCTATGGTTTGACGAGACCAAAATTGAGCTAAATGCCATGTTTACCATAAGGCAAAAACTGCACATAATCAAAAACCCACCATCCCTACCCTGGAGCATGGTGGTGACAGCTTCATGCTCTGGGGACGCTTTGCTGCAGCAGTCCTGGAAGTCTTTTGAGGGTAGAGTGTAAAATGAATGCAGCAAAACACAGGGAAATCCAAGAGGAAAACCTAATGCAAACTGCAAAAAACCTGCACCTTTAAAAAAAAAACCTTTAGAATTTATTTAAAGCAAATAACATTCCATACAAGCAAGTCAAATTTCACAAAACGAAGTTCAAATCAAATCAAACCCCACCCATGAGAAAGAGAGTTAGGCCAACATAGGAAAAATAAGTAAATACATACATACATACATACTGTCACACACGTGTGAATAGAAGGTAGCTGAAGGGCTTAAAGAATAATGGTAAAACATCTGCCCAGGGGGCAGTGGGGTGCACTAAATCTCTTTCTAAGTGCCATGCAGACCTTTCCTGGGAAATCCCACCAGGAACCACTGCCTCAACTCGGGACATGTCACTTCTGGTCCTGGCCCAGAGGACGACATCACTTCCCCCAGACCTCCTATAAATCCTCACTTCCTTCCTCTGGAATTCAGTTCTGTTTTGGACTCAATCTTGTAAACTACTCGTCATACAATTCTTTACTTTTGCAGCCAGGAACATATTATATGGGTGGCTGCCCCAAACCTTTCCCATGTCTGAAGTCTCGTCTTGTTACAATACATACATACATACATACATACAAACATACAAACATACATAAATAAGGGAAGAGAATCCACTTCCTCAATTTAATTACTTTTCTAAAATGTTATTGATTAGATCCGGCAGATTTGTTTTCTAGTAAGAGAACAACATCAAGCATAAAGCTAAAGCTGCACAAGAATGGCTTCAACAACAATGTTAATGTCCTGAAGTCCTGATCTCAGTCCATTTGGAAAGGGCTGCTCACTGATGATTCCCTGTCTAAGCTGACAGAGCTTGAGGAGCTTTGCAAAAGCAAATGGAGAAACAACAGTAATGTACAAATCTGAGTGAGAGTAGAGAGTGAGACCTGTGCACACCGACTCAAGGCTGTCATGGCTGCCAAAGTTGCATCTACTAAATACTGACTTGAAGGAGGTCAATACTTATGAAATTATTTTGTGTTTTATATTTCTATCTAGCCTTGCTACCTAATAGTACATATTTTAAAATTATTCCATTTCTTGCCCTATGTTGACCTTCAGTTCCTTTCCTTTGTATCCTTGTGTGTCCAAACCTCTCTTGCCCCAGCGCTGTTGAACGTGTTCCCTTTAAGTCTGCTGTTCAGTTTCTGTCACTCAATAGTTCTTTGCTCACCTCTACTACACTTTTATACTACCCACCGTTGGTTCACCGACAAAAGTGCAATAGACATATGCGCCCCGACAAAACTGCGACGGACAAATGAGCGCCGACAAACCCGCTAACTGGTTTTCAACAAATGCGCGCCAACAAAATCGCCACGACAAAATCGCGAGAGAGATTCCAAGAGAGTGGGACGCATACGTGCGCATTATGTACACATTATGTGCTAGGTTATAACTGTTATAACTGCTGATGGCATGCCGCGAACAAACAACTCAGTCGAGGGTTGGCATAATGCGTCATATACAATGCGGAATTACCAGCAGTCAGGCAGCCAGCAAGTCTAAATACGCTCAACTATCAAGATGTCTTGCTGCAATTCTTCCTACATATGCAGGGTGTGATCTTAAGGACTATCTGCGTGCCGTGCTGATGGCATGCCGCGTCTCATAATATTGACTTCTAAAATAAACATTATTATATATGCTTTAAACTAGTAATTCATATTTAATGAAACTTTCGCGATTTTGTCTGCGCAATTTTTGTCGGCGGGATTTTGACGCCGCGTTTTAATCAGCGCTATTTTGTCGACACTCATATGTCTATCGTGCAAATGTCGGATCTCACCTCCGTTGAAAGTGACTCTCAGGGGGCCTCCTATGCCTTTTCCGCTCCTTGTATGTCTCACACTCGAACTTCTTTTGATTTTGTCACCAAAACCAACCTAACCAATTACATCAAAGCCTAACGGACCAATCAGATTGCTCGGAGGGAATGGACACACCCACAGGTCTTAGTGTTTTACTATACTGTATATTAGATTATTTTAGACCATTTTACAGAGATCTGATCTTACTTTGACATTATCGAAGTCTTTTTCTGCTGACCAGCGTCAAAAATTATTATTCTATCTGGTATAACAAGAAAAACTGAAAACTTGCAACTGTACACTGTATTTACTACAATAGGGTGGACTAGAGTTGCTAGTTTGCCTACCTAGGTGTTTGATATCAGGAAGGACACCCACATGAACACAGAAAGGACATGCAGACTTCACACAAAAAGCCCTCCAGCTGGAAATCAAAGCAACGTCAAAATGGTGGCCACTGAACTTGCTGTGCCCCTCGTCTCTACTCATAGTGCCTGACAAGAGGCAAGCAAAACCTTTACATTTTGGGTTCCACTTCTGATTTTAACTCAACAGGGATGAGTAATTAAAAGCAGTAAGGTGAAACTTTCCTCCTAATTATAAGTGTACAAAGTGATCTGGAAAGCTCTGGAGCTTGGGGTTTAAAGAGCACGCCTAGCCACACATTCTATTATAAAAATCAAATCGTTTTCAAAGACTTAGTACGCACCGTTAATTAAGTTAGAGAAAGGCAATTTGAAGTTGCAGTTGAAAAGTTCTTAACAGGTTTCTTCAGATTATAATTAATAGCTTTCATCTTTTAGCACAATAAAAGAAACTGTTCTTTATTGAAAAAACTTCTGTCCATACACAGCGTCTAGTATTAAGTGCTACACAGCTAAGCCTTTTGATGTAACAGAAATAAAGCCAAAGACGTAAACCTTTTCTTTTTGTTTTGTGTTTGGTAGACAATTTAATTGCAGGCTAATGAGGGGCTTTGTTTGAGCATTTAAAAAATTTGGAATCCCTCATCCAAATTAGACAAATTATGGTTGTCTTTATTATAACAATTTGAATTTCTGAACATGACAGCAATGGAGTATTTAATCAAATGCAGGTCGGGGGGCCTCGAGGTGACTCTGCTCTAAATAATCAGCAAGAGGCTAAGAAGGTGGTACCAAAAAGCACAATACAAAACAGACCTTAACTCTGAACGGACGGCACCTCCAACTCTCACGATATATAACACTAAAACTACAAGGATCATCTACATATTTAAAAATCAGAATAATACGAATTGACATTCTCCTTCCTCTCCACACACATATTGAATAACGAGACACAATCCATTGATGTGGCTTATTAAAAATGCAAACAGAATTCAGAATTGAATATAATGTTACAGTGCTTGATACACAATGGTCAGCGCATGTTCTTCCATTGTCTGTGTGGGTGGGTGCCTTTCAGACAGGAGGATTGCTTGCCATTTGAATACAAGGCCAACTCATTTACACCCTCACACACTCATATAGCGCAAATCTGCAGTGACCACTCATGTGCTTGAGTATCCTGAGAGGAAAGCAGCTGCAGTGGTACAAGGAGAACATTGTGATGGGAGTCCACAGCCATCACCCAGCCTTAATGCCATCTGGATGGAAAGAGCGGGGAAAAAGTATCGGCAGGGCACTACCTTCCCTAGAACGCTAGAGGGCAGCCCTCCTGTGCGGCTGTGGCACCATGCTGGGAGCTGGAATTTGGCACAGCCCTGTTGGGTTCCTTGAGGGGCACCAGGGAGGAGCTTCAGAGCTCTACAATGGGCTTTCACCCCACCTGGGAATGATTCTAGGTCTGATTAATGAGCCACCTGGAACACTCCCAGGACCAACCTAAAAGGAGCCACCTGTCTCCACTCAAGGAGCCAGATTCAGGAAGTAGAGCAGCGAAGCGTGACCGTGGGGGAGTGGAGGCGGAAAGGGAAGAAGATGAAGAAGAAGACGATGACAGAGGGGACTGCATATTTGGTGCTCTGTGTACTGTGCTGTTGAGGGGAGTGAGGGAGACGTTCTTCTCCTTTCATAAATAAATGTGTTGCTCTGCTGGAACTCATGTCTCTGCCTGTCTGTGTCGAGGTTGGGGCAGCTGGTGCACCCCTGGTTTCCCAAAACACTAATGGCAGTCACATCAGGATGTGAACAATTCAGTCTGGGGCTGGGAGGCAGCAGCAGCACTAATCATTAAACCACCATGCTACCCTAAAGAAAAAGCTTTTTAGTCAAATTCCTTCAATACTGGGAACTTTTAGAGATACTTAATAAGCAGATTTGTGAACGATAAGAATACATACTGTAAAAAAAACTTGATACCTTGATTCCATTATCAGCTCTTTTATATAGATGACAAAAAGACCTTGCATTGAAAAATCAACATTAAAAAGATTAAAAGCGGAAGGCGGTCTAGCACCTGACTTTCATCTGTACTACTGAGTTGTAAATATTCATAATTGGAGAAAATTAAATACAAACCTTTCTGGATGGATCTGCAAAGAAAATCTTGCAAGAAATCCTCTCGGTATGCTCTGCACTGGAGCCCAACACACACAAAATGGAGTATCTGGGTTTGTCACCAAACCAAGACAATCAAGTCAGTATCCAACTACTTTTCTGACAATATTTGTGTTACTTGAAGGAGGCATGAAAAGAGCACCATCTCAGCTTACGACAATGGCAAAATTAGCTATAGACGTAGGTCTGAAAGTCAGCATCAAAGAGACAGAAGCATACACCGACCAACAGTCAAATGGCAACATCAAATCTGAAGGACAACAAATATCATGGGTTGATAACTTCAAATACTTAAGATCAGTAGTAGCATCATGGAAATCAGTCATCAGAGTACGGAATGGCCCAAGCTTGGACGGCCTTCTGGCAAATGAAAAAGGCATTCTGCACTTGAATCATCTCAATCAACATTAAGAAATGCATCTTACAAGCAGCATGCCTTCTTCTTCTTCTTCTTTCAGCTGCTCATGTTAGGGGTTGCCACAGCAGATCATCTTCTTCCATATCTTTCTGTCCTCTACATCTTGTTCTGTCACACCCATCACCTGCATGTCCTCTCTCACCACATCCATAAACCTTCTCTTAGGCCTTCCTCTTTTCTTCTTGCCTGGCAGCTCTATCCTTAGCATCCTTCTCCCAATATACCCCTCATCTCTCCTCTGCACATGTCCAAACCAACAACTTTGTCTCCCAACCTGAGCTGACCCTCTAATGTACTCATTTCTAATCCTGTCCATCCTCATCACACCCAATGCAGATTTTGCCAATCACACTAATTATAAACTAGCTAGATGCAAAATGCAACTGTAATTTACATAACAGATTCAATAAAGTTCAGAAGGTGCATAAAGGCTTTAAATCTCTCATCAGGCACGTGTGCTTAGAGAACGTCTTCAAGAACTCGGGTAATTCTCATTCTGAGAGTGTCGGGGTGCTGTCGTTCACCTTTTCTACACTTTCACCCACAGACAAGATGGTTCTAGACTGGCAGAATGCTGATCCCACTTCTGTGACCTCACCCTGAGGTTCGTTTTCTTTCAATCAGAATCATACTTAACCAACGACAAACCCGTAAGTCAACGTTCAATGGATGACCCCACATCTGATGATAGAATAACATCACTTGATTTAAATTCAACAGTTCATGATATAAACTACCTTTTTCCCTTTTGTGCTTCTAAATGTTGCTTAGATGATAAAACTGTTGTGTGAACATAAACTCATTTCAGAGGTTGCTTCCTGACTGCACCATTCCAGTTCTGATTTAGTGTACTAAAATGCTGCTGATTGAATGTAAGACAGGACCTTCTATGAAAGATGTCCCACCATAAAAAGATTATTTGACATTTTATCTCATTAGAGAAATATGTAACATGTGTTATACTGTAGGTTGAATCAGCAATAGCCATTTATCCAACTGAAATAAAAATAGAGCCTTGCATTGTTCTGAAAGGCCATGTGAAGGAAACAAATATTTATATCAAATTAACTTTTTTTAAAGACAAGATCGTATAGATCACCTGCACTGCTTTGACTTCATATGTGATCATCCATAAGACTCCATCTACTAGAAAATGAAATTGTAGAGTGCAGTCGTCATTTGTAGTCAATAGAAATAAAGCTGACAGATGTTAAAAGGCAGGCAGTGTGGCATAGGACTTCAAATCCTGGGGTTATTGGTTCAAATCCTGTGTGACCCTAAGCAAGTCACTTCACCTGCCTGTGCTCCAAATAGAAAAACCAAGAGAAATGGGACCGATTGTATCTCAATGTTGCAAGTCGTCTTGGAAAAAGACATCAGCCAAAGCAATAAAGACAATAGATTACAACAAAATATTGTCAGACTCACTTAATTTAATTCAAAGTCGCAGTGACCCAGAGTCTATCCTAGTAACATCAGGCTGAAGGCTGGATAAAGCCCTGCATAGAGTGCCAGACCTTCAAAGTGCCCACTATGAAGGACGGTGGGCTTCCGTACCTGACCGGGATGCCCTTTAGGATGGAAGGACAGGGAGAGACAGCTTACACAGGGCTTTACCTCCCCCAGGACACTAGATGGCAGCAAGGCCAAGATTCCCATGTGAGAGACATGCCAGGTATTGTAGTCACGGGGGACGTCCGTGTTGGGTCCTGTGGGGACTGCCAGGGGGGAGCTACAGGATTGGGGTGTCCCTACATCAGGGGGATTCCCCTTACACCTAGAAGTGCCGACACACCACATGTGCGGAAGATCGGGAGCACTTCCAGGGTGTATAAAATAAAAGGGACTGCCTACTTCTCATCAGAGTCGGGAAAGCTTGAGAGAGGAGTGGAGGAGGCAGTGAGAGACAAAGAGAGGGAAGACAAAGAGTGGGCTGTACTGTGTTTAGTGTACTTGTGGCAGTGGTGGTGGGAAACCCTTCTAAAAGAAGAGTTTTCCCACAATAAAGAACTCTTTGCCTTTTAACCTGTGTTTGTGTTGGGTGTTTGGGGAGCTGGAGCGCCCCCTACTGTCCACACCACTTACACTTACCCCCTCCCTCGGATTCATCTTGAGGTCAACCGAAACTCTTCCATTACTTTAACCTCCTCATCTTTGAGGATGTCTAAGGAGCACCATAGTACTCAGAAAGAAAACCAAAATCTGCAACTTGACACACATGTGCAGGCTTCAAGGATCCAACATCCTGACAGACAGAAGCAATGACCAGGGTGCCACTGTTAAATTATATGAGTGATGTAAATCTTTGAAGAATTTTAAAGATTACAGCTAGAAAAGTCAATTCCTTTACTCCAAGGCACACTTGCTCTCTTACATTTGGACAAGACACCTACCTGAATGTTTGAAAGACATCTTAATGGAGGGAGCGCCTAATTAAGAAGTATTGCATCTAATTAATTTGCTCCTTGTCTAATTAAAATTTGCTCATTACACTCATGAGGCTGTGAGCATGTGATAACTTCATCTTCCAAAAGCTGTTGCTTAAAGAGCATAAAACCGAATTGGCTCTTTGAACTCTAGCAACCATTTCATCGCCATTTGTCATTTTCATCCGGGCTGCTCAGGACGAGTTATGAGGGAACACTTGCATTATTATTATGTCTACCACTGCTATGTTGGAGTGTGAAATTAACGTATAGGTGAGTCCAATGTGCAGGCAAATAAATGCAAGGATCTGAAGGCCAGAAAGTCTCAAAATAAAGCAGACATTAAAAATCCACCCGTGTCTTATTATTACTGTCGCTTGAACATGAGGAATTGAACCAGTAGGTCATTGAGCTCGGCTTTATGCGAGCTAATTGGTTAGGTGGTGAAAACCTGGCAGTTAATGCTAATTGATAGATGATTCTTGGGATAATAGGAGCAGCACAATATTGTGCTCATCATAATGTAGCTGCAACATGAAGCATTTACAGTTCTAAAGCTGTAAAGTATTTGGCTTATGGCAACATTCACTCAGGAACATTGCCACAATTGTTATTGATTTTAATTTTATCTTTCGAAAAAAATATAAATGATCTGTTTTTAACTGATACTTAAATTAAAATTACCAGCAGCACAAATCTGGCACTTCCTATATTCATATTTTAATTTGTGGATCACTTTATCATTAATGGCTCTGCTAAGGCTTATAAGCAATAAATGAACTGGAAGGGGTTCCTATTATGCTGGCTAGCAGTTTCAGTGTGAAATGCTTCATTTGAACCTTTGTGCTGAGTAGCACAGCACAATCTCCTCAGACTGGGTTCAAATCCTGCCTTGGTCAGTGTCTGGATGCAATTTGCAGTTTCGGCCTGTATAACCTTCTTCTTCATCTTCTCCCACTTCTGTGTGGGGTCGATGTGCGTGATCAACCTTCCCTGTACAGCTCAATCCTGCACCTCCTCCCCAGTCAAATCCTTTTCCATCAGATCTTCTTTTACTTTATCCATCCATCTCTGTTTTGACCTCCCTTGCTTTCTCTTCCCCCGTGCTTCCATTTCCATCCCTCTTTTGGCCACATATTCATTGTCTCTCATCATCACATTTCCATATCACTCCAACCGACTTTCCTGTCCTTTCTTAGATATCTCTCCCACTTTTTTTGTACCTCTGGATTGTCTCATTTCTTATTCTGTCCTTTTAGTAACTCCACACACCCATCTCCACTTTTTTATTTCTGTCACATCTAGCTTCTTCTCCTGTGTTCCCTTTTCTGCAAATATTTCAGCTCCACACATCATTGCTGGTCTTGCCAGTGTCTTAAAAGCTTTCACCTTCATTCTTTGATCACACAATACTCCTGATTTTTCCATCCACACTGCACTCTATGGGATATCTCTGCATCTATTTTTCCATCTTGGGCTACCACTGATCCTTGATATTTAAAATAATTCCTACCTTTCAATAGTTCTCCCTGCAGGCTAAATTCTGAATCCTGATCATCATTATACCTTCTATCTTCTTCCTGTTTATCTTCATTCCTCTATCTTCTAAAGCCTTTCTCAGTTCTTTCAAATTCTTCTCCACTTCATCTTTTCTGGTGCTACATAACACAATGTCATTAGCAAAACGCCTGCACCAGGGGGACTGGTCTTTTATCCCATGACTCAACACATTCATGACCAGACAAAGAGGTAAGGACTTCAAGAAGATCCCTGGTGCAGACCTCCTCTAACTGGGGTCTTATCTGTTACCCCAACACTGTAATTAATCCTCACTCCTTCATACATATTCGGGACAATAAATAAAGTACATTATATGCATTGCATGCAAAGCTTTCATCAGATTCTCAAAGAGGTCTGTGACTCAAAAAAGGTTAAGAATCACTGGTCTAGAGTCTTCTCTCTCTATAATGATGGAATCTGCCTGTAGGACCACATGTTTTTTTTTTTTTTTACTTCAGGTACTCCATTTTCCTACCAAAGCCACATAGGTCAAATGAATTTGAACATTAGAATAACTCTAATGAGAACATGCCTTTCAGCACAACAAGCTCACCCATCCTATTCAGTTTGATTCTTCAAAACAAAATCAAATCCACATGAGATTCAGAGGTGCCTAAGAAGAGGATTACAGAGACTAAAATGGATAGACAGAATGACTGAGACAATGCATATGAGATTGAAGGAACTCAGAGAAGTAGTTTCGGATAGCTAAAGTCCATCAGGTCATGAGGATTCAGAATTAACAAAGTGATAAAACAACAGCAATGACAACAAAGACCAACTCTCAAACCACACTACCTGATAATTTATTCCATGGGTCTATGGTTCTTTATGTGATTAAACAGTGGAATTAATCCTCACTCCCTCATACATATCCGGTGTGAACCTCGTACCCGGAAACAGACAGACGTGGCGGTCAAAAATCCCAAAACACCCACGTTTATTACACAACACACAAAGACACAGCAAACAGTGCACAATTCACCAATCGAGTCCTATCTCTCGCTTCTTCATCCGCCTCCACTCCTCCCTCGCAAGCTCCGTCCTGTTCCACCCGACTCCGGCTCCCCGAGTGTAGTGAGGCAGCCTCTTTTATACAGCACCCAGAAGTGCTCCAGGTGCTCTCCAATTAACATCCGGCAGCGTTTCGGTGTGGCGGAAGTGCTGCAAGCAAGTTCAGCTCCTCTTCTGGTAGCACTTCCGGGTGTGGCGGAAGCGCTGCATACCCCAGTTCCGGAGCTGTCCAGGTGCCATCCTGGCGGTGGCCACGTTGCTCCAAAGGGTTGGACTCCCCAGGTCCGTGGCCCCCATGCAATCCAGGGAGGCTGCCCTCTTGTGTTCTAGGGGAGATATTGCCCTTCTCCCAGTCCTTCCCTTCTCCCAGCGTCCCGGTGGGGCAAGGTCCCTGGACGTCTGTCACACCAGAACAATCCTCACACACTTCACTGGTGCTCCTGCTTCTTGCCAGACCTCTTGACATGGCACACTATCATAAGCCTTCTCCTAATCAATAAACGCCATATGCAAACCTTTCAGTTTTTCTCAGTGCTTCTTTATGAGCTTCTCTCAATGCAAAGACTGATTTAGTTGTCCCTTTGCCTGGCATAAAACCAAACTGCTCTCTTCCCCTAGAGCAGGGGTTCTTAACCTGAGGTCTGCGGACCCCTAGGGGGTCCATGGATGGGTTTCAGGGGGGTTTGTGAGGGTCAGATAAAAATGAACATATATATTTACTATATAGCCCGGTACTGTTGATGTTTCTCATGCAAACTTTCTCATGCGATGTTTCTTGCGACTTACGTCTCTTGCCGTTATTTTTCTTGTGTTATTTTTCTCGCAAGTATTTATCTCATCTAAGCTTAATGCGTGAGTTACATACTCATGAGAAAAATAACATGTAAGAAAAATAACAGTAAGAGAAATGTCACATGAGAAAAATCATGCAAGAAAAATAGCAGTCACCATACAGCCCTGCCCCTTGTTCCAATCCCATTGAAAGAAATGAAAGAAAATGCACCATGCCGACTGCAAAAATTTACTTTAAAGTTTAATAATACTTTGTAGGCCTATATGTCATATATGAATGAAACCATCAAATATCAATAAATAAAATACATTAGATTAATTGTACATTCGTGACCAGACAAAGAGGTAAGGACTTCAAGAAGATCCCTGGTGCAGAACTCCTCTAACTGGGGTCTTGTCTGTTACCCCAACACTGTAATTAATCCTCACTCCTTCATACATATTCGGGACAATAAATAAAGTACATTATATGCATTGCATGCAAAGCTTTCATCAGATGCTTAAAGGGGTCCATGACTCCAAAAAGGTAAAGAATCACTGCCCTAGAGCCTTCTCTCTCTATAATGATGCAGTCTACCTGAATTTGAACATTAGAATAACATGCCATTCAGCACAACAAACTCATCCATCCTATTCAGTTTGATTCTTCAATATAAAATCAAATGCACATGAGATTCAGAGGAGCCTAAGAAGAGGAAGACATAGACTAAGATGAATAGACAGAATTACTGAGACAATGCATATGAGCTTGAAGGAACTCAGAGAAGCATTTTCGGATAGATAAGGTCCATCAGGTCATGAGGATTCAGAATCAACAAACTGATAAAACAACAGCAATGGCAACAAAGACCGACTCTCAAACCACACTACTTGGTAATTTACTATGGTTATTTACGTGAAGAAAAACGTTCTACCATCTGTGCAAAATCTACCAAGTTAACAAGTTTCCATGTCTCCATGTTCTTGTTGAAGGTTTTATATTATAGTAAATGATTAGATGTACTGTATTAATTCCCGTCAAAACTTTCAACACTTAAATCATGTCACCTCTTCATCTCCATTGGCTTAAACTGAAAGGGTTCAATTCTTTCAAATCTCTCCTCAAAGCACATATAACCTCTGTCATAGATTCAGCCTAGGTGCTTTCCTGTGTGTTTTCTCTAGTGCCGCAATGTCTGTTTTGTAACATGGAGACCAACCCTAAACACTGTT
This sequence comes from Polypterus bichir lapradei, assembly GCA_026402145.1. Classification (NCBI taxonomy): domain Eukaryota; kingdom Metazoa; phylum Chordata; class Cladistia; order Polypteriformes; family Polypteridae; genus Polypterus; species Polypterus bichir. The sequence goes on along the minus strand of JANRMT010062840.1, from coordinate 9,748,828 downwards.
CTCCAGTCCAGGCCTTACTAATGGGTTATAAAGTATAACTTAAGCATAATCTCATTGGTTTGTAGTCCTCACATCTTAATGTGTAACCTAACATCTCATTAAACTTCTTAATGGCTTCTTTGCACTGTAAGATAGTAGATAGTGACAAGTCTATTAGGACTCCTACATCCTTCTCATAAGGTGTTCTTCCATGTTTTGGACCTCCCATTGAGCATTCAAATCTAACATTTTTACTCCATACGTGTAACACTTTACATTTACTTAAATTGAGTTTCATCTGTCACCCATCTGTCAAAGGCTGTATGCTTTCCATGTCCATCTGTAAAAATGTAGCTGATTCTATGTTATATGCCATTCCACGTAGTTGAATATCATTATCAGACTTAAGCAACTCTTTGATTATATTCTTTTTCCAGATGATTTATTCATATTCAAAAACTTTGTTTGAAGTGGGCTGGTGCTCACTACTACACAATTTGGTACCAATTTGTACTAGCAACATTTCTCAGAATACTGGTGAGTACCGCTATGTGGTACCAGCATCTCTCCTCTTTGACCCAACTCTTTCCTTGAATGTAATTGTATTGCGTTGCTCAAATTTTCACATGGGACACCACCTTCTTTGATTTTATGGTTTTATGAGGTGGCTCTATTCAATAAGGGTGCGCACAAAAAGGCGAACTTCAAAAGGGCGACCTCAATTGAGCGTGGCGAATAAAGGCGTTCATAGATAATTTAGTTCAAATAGCTCTGGAATATGTAAAGAGCAAGAAAGGTGCAGATCTACTCGTAGTCGAAGGCTACACATTCAGAAAGGAGAAAACTGTCTCTGAATATCTACATGGCATTGCACATAATCTACAGCTTCAAGTGTAACACAACAATGAGTAAGAGCAGAAAACAACGAAATATAGGGAGCTTTAGAAATAGTTCGTTAGAAGTTCATGCATTAATTAATTGGATGTTTTAATATTCTTGCTTTCACCTTTTTATACATTCAATCATTGCCTTTATCTAATAAATTTTCTGTAATAATTTTGTTGCGTTTGTCTTTATTTGCTGCGCCCAATTGAGGTCGCCCTTTTGAAGCTCGCCTTTATTTTCGCGCCCTTATTGAAGGATACCTAAAATCGCTGCACGTGAAGTTTCTTATCGCTTTCCAATCAAATGCTAGTGTATCACCATAAACAGAGCACAACCAGTAATTTATTTCCACATCAAGCACGGCTTAAAAGAAGAGTGGCTCCAGCCCTGAGGGCAACCACTTCTAATATAACCTAATTAAAACAAAAAAAAACTTCCTCTCACCCTAATACTTTGCTTCATGTGTTTGAGCCAATTTCTGCCCACCTACACACCATACCTTGAATTCCCACTTCTTTAGGTTTGATTCATAGCCTTTCATGAGGTACCTAATCAAAAGTCTTCAGAAAATCTAGATGTCTTATGCACTTCTCTTATCGGATGCTTTAATTGCTTCCTCATGGAATTCCAGCATAAGGTATTAGTGAAAAACATCCTGAACCTCTGATGACTATTTGTTCCACACCTGTTCTAGACATGTGCAGCTCGGTCTTCTCCTTAATAATTGCTTCCATTAATTCACTAAGCTTAGCGGCCTCTAATTACTTAGATCAGGCCACTCAACCGTGCCACACAAGAGAATAATATCTGATAGCATCCAGTTGGTGTGAGTGACTAAACGGTCCATGCGGTGGACTGACACCTTATCAGCAGTTGGTTTTGGCATTGCACACCATGCTACCACCTGCAACCCTGAACTGAATTACCAAATATGCAGCCAATGTAAAGGACTTATATGATCACATTAATTGAACATATTTTATATATGAGCTAAACAACACATATTTGAAAACAAGCATTAGAAGGAGAAAGAAGAGGTTGGGAGCATGCACTGATTAAACACGTTGCCGCACCCATCACATGACGAACCACATTAGGACCCCAGTTTAGGACCCGAGTGCAGCCATGCAACAGGTGACACCTCAGCACCACACTAGTTTGAATCCAATGGAACAGTGGGAGGTTTTCTTTTTTTTTTTTATAGTGGCTGGCATTACTTGTGTAAAAATATCCAGTACCCCCTCAATATGGACAGTCAAGTGTGCACAGTCCACCTGCAGGATTTTCATGTGAGGGACACTTGTTTCTTATGGAGTTTTAAAAAAATTTATTCTTTTCTTCATTTTTTTTTTTTTTGTTCTGATCTAACCCAAATAAAAACTATAAGCGGGAATTCCACCCTGTGGTGTTTATTCATGTCGGTGGAGGTACAGAAAACACAAGAGACGGATTTTTGCCTTTATTTAATAATTAAAAGAGGATTCATTCTCATTTTTACTTTTGGGATGTTTGATGTTGGATTATTGAGGCAGCCACATCATTCAAGATGATATCTTCGGCTTATATTTTATTGTAATCAACCAGTTTATCTATCTTTCAATTAAACTTCTACTTTATATACTAGTAGCTGTCCCCCGTGGCTCCGCCCACTTAGTAGTGAAACGGGAAAAACTTCAAAAATCAATAAAAAAAAATTTAAAATGTTATTTGCATTGAGAATAATTTATATTGATAGCTCTCCTATCCAAGGGCATTTTGATATACAATACGTTTGGTTTTGCTATCACGATGCATGCTCTTCAGATGTCTAACATTCTCGGTGAGAAGTATTCCTCTCTTGATTAGCCCTGCGGCACGATGCACACGCTTCAGTTGACTCCGCTCTGAGGCGAGTAGTCCACTCTTGTGAGGTTTCTAGATGTCTAGATAAACGATTTCTCTTTGCATCAGCAGTGAAACATCCAACTGAAAAACTTTGACGTCGGGGCGCTTTTTTTTTCTTGATACGTTAATAGGTATTAAATATAGCTGTGTTTTTTTGCCAAAAATGTTAAAAAAATTGGCAAGGTATCTCTGGACAAGCGGAAGGTAGGTCCACTCCAACGTCAAACATTGCCACTGTATCTGATCATGTTCAGCTCTGACGGGAGAGCATCCCCCACGTGGAGAGTAGAGCATGTGGCCGAGATATCTCTGGCAATGAGCAGCTACCTTCTAAAACACACGTAGCTCTGATCTCTCTCTCAAAAACGTCAAACGTTACTCCTTGACAATCTCTAGATGATAATGCCTGCTGAACAAACAGGTATTGTTAGCTAAACGGAGACAAGGTGCACTCCAACACGTGGTGAGAGGTAGAGCGACTCGAACGGAGAGTAGCGCGTGAGTGAGGAGGACCCCGCCTGGCTCCCCTCTCCTGACGTTCCACAGCCTCTCTCTCAGATTAACAGGAATAAATCGAATCGGTGCCGCAAGCGAACTATAATACTTAGCACAATGAGAGAAGTCGCAAAATCAACCGAAATGTTCAATCAAATAATAGAACAAAAACCCAACCTAAATCCGTTAAGTAGTTCTCTCGTGAAAAACGGACAGACATACAGACAGAGAGATGTTAGATTTTAGAGAGAGAGAGAGAGAGATGTAATATATAGCTTCACTTACAAGTATACCATCATGAGGTTCTTTACAAAGCAAACAAAGGTAAGTTAAAAGTCTGAATTGGCGTAAGACATTCTAATTTGGGGAGTTCGGAAGAAATTAAATGATTCATTTAATACGGTGGAAGTACCTGATAAACAATAAATTCTTCAGATGCTTTAAATATTAAAATGTGTGCTGCAGTTTAAACATTTAAAGTGTAAATATTCTTGATTGTAATCACATTTGTCACTTTTCACCCTCCAATGGAGGTCCTTAGAGGGCTAGTTAAGGGTCAAAAACAGCATCATATTCATAATCACTAACATTGAAATAGTCTAAAACTATACGTGCTTATATTTGAGAGTTGTCATTTTTAACTTTCTGGATGGACTAGGACTACATGTAAAGAATCAAATATCAAAAATATTGTCATATTTGTGATCAGCAATCTTGAAATAGTATAAAACAGCGCTCCATGTGCCTACATTATTGATTCAATTGTTTTAGAAGTGTTGTGAAAAGGAGTAACTTTGACCCCTCGTTTCGCATTGGGGGTGAACCCCTAGGGCCAGTTGATGTGGCCTGCACAACTTCAAGTCCTTCTAATTAATGTGGCCTGCACAACTTCAAGTTCTTCCATGGAGCGGCTGCTGCTTCACCACCTGAGGCCACAGGTCCGCCGCACCCTCGACCCTCTGCAGTTTGCATACCAGGAGAAGGTGGGAGCGGAGGATGCCATCATCTATATGCTACACCGATCCCTCTCCCACTTGGACAGAGGCAGTGGTGCTGTAAGAATTATGTTTCTGGACTTCTCTAGTGCCTTCAACACCATCCAACCTCTGCTCCTTAGGGACAAGCTGACAGAGAGGGGAGTAGATTCATACCTGGTGACATGGATCGAGGACTATCTTACAGACAGACTTCAGTGTGTGTGTCTCGGGAACTGCAGGTCTGACATTGTGGTCAGCAACACAGGAGCGCCGCAGGGGACTGTACTTTCTCCGGTCCTGTTCAGCCAACATACATCAGACTTCCAATACAACTCGGTGTCCTGCCATGTGCAAATGTTTACATACGACACTGCTATCGTGGGCTACATCAGGAGTGGGCAGGAGGAGGAGTATAGGAACTTAATCAAGGACGTTGTTAAATGGCGCAACTCAAACCACCTACACCTGAACACCAGCAAAACCAAGGAGCTGGTGGTGGATTTTAGGAGGACTAGGGCCCTCATGGACCCCATGATCATCAGAGGGGACTGTGTGCAGATGGTACAGACCTATAAATACCTGGGAGTGCAGCTGGATGATAAATTGGACTGGACTGCCAATACTGATGCTCTGTGCAAGAGAGGACAGAGCCGACTATACTTCCTTAGAAGGCTGGCGTCCTTCAACATCTGCCATAAGATGCTACAGATGTTCTATCAGACGGTTGTGGCGAGCGCCCTCTTCTACGCGGTGGTGTGTTGGGGAGGCAGCATAAAGAAGAGGGATGCCTCACGTCTGGACAAACTTCTGAGGAAGGCAGGCTCTATTGTAGACATGGAGCTGGACAGTTTGACATCCGTGGCAAAGCGACGGGCGCTAAGCAGACTCCTGTCAATCATGGAGAATCCACTGCATCCACTAAACAGGATCATCTCCAGACAGAGGAGCAGCTTCAGCGACAGACTGCTGTCACCGTCCTGCTCCACTGACAGACTGAGGAGATCATTCCTCCCCCACACTTTGCGACTCTTCAGTTCCACCCGGGGGTGTAAACGTTAATATTATACAAAATTATTGTCTATCTGTTATACCTTCATTGTTATCACTCTTTAATTTAATATTGTTCTTAATCAATATGCTGCTGCTGGAGTATGTGAATTTCCCCTAGGGATTAATAAAGTATCTATCTATCTATCTATCTATCTATCTATCTATCTATCTATCTATCTATCTATCTATCTATCTATCTATCTAATTATTTTTGCTGAAAACACTTATTGGTTCATTCTTTATTACAAGGGTGTAATTTCTTTCCCAAAAATGTCCTATAAATGGGGGGTTTTCAGGTCTGGAGGACCATAAAGAGGAGAGGACCCCAAAAATATCAATGTTTTGCATAGCTCAACATGAAGATTCATCAAACACCATATCATATGTGGTGGTTTTCTTATACCGGTGAGTTAGAAGGCACCAGACAAAGTGATTTCAAAGCGTTCATAATTAACACAAAAATAAAGCAAAGCACGCGGTGGGCTGGTGCCCTGCCCGGGGTTTGTTTCCTGCCTTGCGCCCTGTGTTGGCTGGGATTGGCTCCAGCAGACCCCTGTGACCCTGTAGTTAGGATATAGCGGGTTGGATAATGGATGGATGGAATAAAGCAAAGCCAAGTACAATTTTATCCAGTACACTAGAAATTGCAATAAAACAGAGCCAATTGTAAATGTGAACCTAAAATATTGGGGATAAGACTGACTATACAGTACATAATCAGCATAAAGTAGAATCAGGACGAGGACAGTTGGTACAGAAAATATGACCATCATGTCATACAAGAGAATATAGTTATAAGAATAGTTACTTAAAATTCATGACAGTCGAAAAATCAGCTTTTTAAAGTTGCTTTGACAGCGACCACTTACAAAACTTCACAGATAAACTAAGGGTGAATTCTTGACTGAAGAACCCGCAAGGCTAATGTGATGTGCCGCTATACAGTATGTGCTTAATAATCAGAATTACAATCCAACTTCAAACCTACTCAGCGTCATCTGAGGTCATTGAAATCCACACACGACGAGCAAATACTGCACAACATGATCTGGCCCTGAATCAAGCGAGCCAGTTTGGTTGTGTAACACAAACACAAGGAACATTGCCAAAATATTGACAACTCAGCTGAGAGCAGGTCACTGCCTGCCGAAAGGAAAATGGAATCCCTGGAAGGAAAATCACAAAGGGCGAATACACAAATGTGGGAGTTTGAACTGCAGGTTTCAGTGGATACCCTCTGCTACTACTACTACTGCTATTACTACTATTAGGATTATGATTATGAGGATGATAATGATTATTGTTATTTGATTTTTTTCATTTCAATGAATATATGACTGTAGATGCATATATTAGTGTATGCCCATCTGTCCATGTTTAAAGTGTATCTCTGTTAACAGAAAGTACATTTTCGTCAATGAGTTTTTCTTGCTCCGTTCAGTGGTTTGGTATACAGGGACGCTGCGAGGGGTCTGTTCCTGTGTATTACAGGAGTGTTCTCTCACAGTCCTCTGTCACTTTGTGTGGTAGTTTATACAGTAATCCCCAATGGATAGTGAGTGTCCTGGTGGGTGCATTGCTAACACTGTCAGAAGTTGTAGTGCCCACTCTTCCAAGGTGTGCATTTTGTTCTCTGTCCGTGTGTCACATGAGACTGTGCTGTTGGTCGCAATTTGTCTGTTGCAAGCTAACAGCAACTTCCTGTGTAATTTTTGTTCTCATCTCATTTGCGGGACGAGGTTATGTGCGAGGATAATTCATCACTGATCTACGATTCTTTTGTGTTGTGATTTGTATGTTTGGGTCTTTCTGTGTAAAGGCTGTGTGTCTGTAATGTGTTGTGTATGTTTCTGATTCTGCGATTGTATAATATGTAGGCAGAATGAACTCCTTTATAACCTTTGCCTGTTTCATGCACTGGCAGATCATATCTGGACTTTTAGGCCCCCAAAACAGCCATAGTGGTTTGGGTCTGGTAGCCCGGAGTGGCCAGTGCAGTAGAACTACTGCTTTTTCCACCAGTAACCAATGGAGATTGTAGCTCACTTTATAAACTTGGGCTTCTACTCTGTCCTTTTGGTCATGGGTGACAATCGAGTCAGTATGAATTCCATTTCTAGTTATAACTATTTTTCATTTAACATAAGAGCTCTGCCAGAATGGGTGGTGGTTTTCCTTTAGTCTGGCCCTTTTCCCTTCGACTTTACCCGACATGGATGTCCTTACCAGGATTTTAAAGCTCCGACTGGCATCACTCTAAGGAACATAAGGATCACAAGCCACCCTACCACAAAAAGGAGACAGATCTTAGAAGGGATGGTATCGTTATAATTAGCAAAATGTATTCTGGGATAGTTCCATTGCTACTACATATATTGGGCCTGGGCAGTTTAATATGGTGTGTACAGCATTCCTGTAGAGTACAGGCCAAAAGTTTGGACACACCTCCTCATTCAATGTGTTTTCTTTATTTTCATGACCATTTACAGCACTCCATCACTCTCCTTCTTGGTCAAATAGCCCTTACACAGCCTGGAGGTGTGTTTGGGGTCATTGTCCTGTTGAAAAATAAATGATCGTCCAACTAACCTGACTTCTGCACAACACAACCCCATTGATAAAGCAAGAAATTCCACTAAATAACCCTGATAAGGCACACCTGTGAAGTGAAAACCATTTCAGGTGACTACCTGTTGAAGCTCATCGAGAGAATGCCAAGAGTGTGCAAAGCAGTAATCAGAGCAAAGGGTGGCTATTTTGAAGAAACTAGAATATAAAACATGTTTTCAGTTATTTCACCTTTTTTTGTTAAGTACATAACTCCACATGTGTTCATTCATAGTTTTGATGCCTTCAGTCATGAAAATAAAGAAAACACATTGAATGAGGAGGTGTGTCCAAACTTTTGGCCTGTACTGTATGTGTTTTAGGGAATTGTGTTTGTGTTGAGTAAATTCCTCACTATGTGACCTGTAATTAAAGTGTCTGCTTTCTGTAGTTATATGCATGTTTATTGATTTATATGTAATGTCTGTAGGCTTAGGGGTTGTATATGTGGGATGACACCGGTGGTGGATACAACAGTGGGTACAATGATCACGTTGTCCATTCTCCTCCAGTGGAGTCTTTCTTCTGTCAGCGCTGTACATTCCTGCATTTTATTTGTGTGTGCATTTTTTTTAAAATTCTGTGTGTTTGGTATGATAATGTCTAAAATATCTGTAGTTTTAATTTGTTTGTCTACCAGTGTTATGTCTAGTCTGTTACGGCGGATAGTCTCTTCTGTCAGTGGAGTTCTGCCCTGTTCAATTTATGTATGGCATTCTCTAATGCTGAAATTTCTAATCTGCTTTCAACGTGTCTACAAGTTTGTGTTGTAGTGCCAGTTCTGGATGTCTAACGTTTGTCATCCGATTGTGTCTGTGCATGCAATTGCTCTGTGTTAGTAATTCACAACCTGAGATGATGTCCCGGATTGTTTCTTGTTTCTGGTGGCATTCCCTGAGTGTTATGTCTGTAATGTTAGCGTCCTTAAGAATATATTCTCTGCAGCTTCTTGTGTTTATCACTTGATCTTGTATGGCTAGCTTAAACCTCAGCGCCAAAATTACCAGAACGGCTTAGCCAGCGATTTGACGCCATCATGAAGTTGATCAAGTTCACGAGGATGTCAGCCATGTAATGTTTCCTGGATCCATGCTTGTGTTTTTATGTCCTCTGTGATGGTCTCTGCAGTATGAAGGTTAAGTGCAGGTGTGTAGATTGTGTTGCTTAGGTAGAGGATATATGCGGTTTTGTGTGGAAGATGTTTTAATCTGTGTGTTGCGTAAATTTTAACTATGAGGCCCCTTCCTCCCTTCACATTCTATGGCTGCTTTGGGGTGGTGTTGCTTGTGTTTTGTGATTAGTGTTTGTGTTTTAATTTGGAGCTCTTGTAGATCTGTTTGTGACCAATTTATATCTCCAAAGAAATATGTGAGTGTGTATTAATGGCTTTAATTGTGTTGGCGAACATCTAAGTGTGTTTTGAGTATTTGTAAAAGACACGATTTATGTTTTGTGCAAGAGTATATTTAATTTCTTTATGATGTAAAAGTTTGTCCTGTTGGAACCCAAGGTATTTGTAAAGTTCACCATCTGCCATGACCTCAGTTTGGTTGCCACTTTGGAGGGTATGCCAACCTTCTCTAAGGATTCCCTTTTCTACATCAGAATCAGCTTTATTGGCCAAGTATATATACACATACAAGGAATTGGACTCCGGTTTTACCTAGTATTGTCCCTGGTGTGGTGAGATTGACTTAAGTGTTCATGAGAGTGATGGCCTGAGGGAAGAAACTGTTCGTATGTCTGGTAGTTTTGGCGTACAGTACTCCGTAGCGCCTGCCAGAGGGAAGTAATTGAAAAAGGTTGTGACCAGGGTGTGATGGATCCGCAATGATGTTTTCTGTCCGCTTCCTGACTCGAGATCTATATAAGTCCTGAATGGAGGGCAGATCAGCACCAATGATTTTTTCTGCAGTCCTGTCCGTTGTAGTCTGTTCCTGTCCTGTTTTGTGGCTGAACCAAAAAGGACTATGATGGACGAGCAGAGAACAGACTGGATTACTGCAGAGTAAACTTGGATGAGCAGCTTCTGAGGCAGGTTGAACTTCCTGAGCTGACTCAGGAAGTACAACCTCTGCTGGGCCTTTTTGACAATTGTCTCTATGTTTGATGCCCACTTCAGGTCCTGGGAAATTATGGATCCCAGAAACCTAAAGTTTTCCACAGCAGACACAATGCTGTTGAGTAGTGTGAGAGGGGTCAACACTGGGGGGCTCCTCCTGAAGTCCACTGTCATCATTAATATATTAATTGTTTTACATTCATCCAGGCTAAATTACAAGTGTTTGCTTTGTGAATGTGTTTTGACTATTTCTAGTTACTGTTGTAATTGATAGTTGGTTTCCACATTTCTTTTACGTATCCATATAGAACAGCCTAAAATAGTAAAAAACAACACCCTATGTGACAGGGTGTATTGGTTGTATGGGTTTTTGACTTTGTACCCATATTGTTTGCTATTTAGCCTCATTGACGATTGGTTGACAGCGAGACAGAATCAGAGAGGACTAAGTGTGTATCCCTCCTTTTCTTAGTACTGAGTACTGATGTGCTGTTGATACGTATGTACAGTGTTGTTCTCCAGCGTGTCATTAGTATTAGGGAGCAGGGGGTATTCCTGTGGAAGTGCAATATTTGTGTTAGCCATGTGTGTGGGACACTGTCAAATGTGTTATTATAGTCAATGAACCCTGAGTGTAGGTTTCTGTATTTTTGTATGCCTGCTGGAGAATCACAGAGCCACTTTCAAGCTGTTCCTTACAATCCATGTGTTGTCTTCAGCAGCTCTTTTGTTGTTCTGTATATATGGATGTATTGTCATGGATGGCTGGGATGCCTCCACGCTGGAAGGACCGGGAGAGCAAGTGTGGTCAGAGCATTACCTCCCCTAGAAAGCTAGATGGCAGCCCCACTGGCTTGCAGCGGTGCTTCGGACTGCCGCAGGGCTTCATGGGAGTTGGAGTTGTACACAGCCCTTTTGGGATCTGGGCTCCACCACAGGGTACAACAGCTGCTCTTGAAAGTGAAAGTGGAATTGCTTCCGGAAGTAGGCCATCAAGCACCTGGAGCACGTCCGGGTAACGTATAAAAGGAGGCAGCAGACACGTATACTCAGGGAGCCAGAGTCGGGAGGAGGGAGATGAAGTTTGCCATGGAGGAGAAAGAGAAAGAAAATAGAGGCAGAGTATTGTGTTTAAGGTGTGCTTAACTTTGCGCTTGAGACTGTGTTTTACTTGTGGGGATGGGTAATGCTCTGCCAACGAACGAAGAAAAAATAAAAATCACTTGTGCTTTTGTAATTGTGCCTCCTGCGTCTGTCTGTGTCCGGTTGGGTGGCTGCGACTCCCCTACTGGTGTCACAGTATGGATGTATGTATGAATATAGTATTATTATTATTATTATTATTATTATTATTACTAGGGGGTTCCCCCCGCTCGCTTTGATCGTCAAACCCCCCGGCCTGCACTACGTGCCAGCCACTTAGTGTGTCTGTCGCTCGCATTGTGAAGAGGGGGGCTGAACGCAGCCCAAAGAGATGCAGTCGCTCCTCCGAAACCCCCTCTTAAACGGTGATACAATGGGAAACAAATACATTTTTTTTACCTCCTCTTTGCTCAATCAGCGGCTGGCTTGCTGCTGCTGCCGTGTCTCGTGATCTGCATCTCACACAGCGCTTCGAACATTTAAAAGACTGTACAGCAGCTATCTTTGTCATCTACTCTTTGTCTTTTATTTACGGCCCCGGAAGTGGTTAAATCTTTTGGCACAAAAGTCTCGTCTCACGGGAAGTGAGTTCTTGATATGTTTAAAAACAGAATAAGAATCTGAAAATCTAACAACATCACATTAAAGTTTGATAAATTCTGAAAAGAATGATACCAAACATATATATGTAGGTTTTAAAATAAGTATGACAAAAAACATCACATAAAATCATTGCACAAAATCGTTGCACTTTTTGGCTTCAGATTTTATATACTGTATATTGTTGTTATTGCTTTGTAATGGAAATTACTAACAATAATTATTAATGGTTTATGTGTGGCTATGTAAAATGAAATATTTATACAAAAGTATCAAACAAGAGAATCAAGTAAAGTTTTGTGTCAGTCTTCTTAACCAAGCCATGGCTAACATGTGCAGAAGACATCTTGAATATATGAAGAGACAAACCACTAAGATACTTGAACAGACTTCCATCCAACTGCCTACTTCGGGGCTAACTACATTTGTGAATGTGCCAGACAGCGCACAAGCATCCGAGATAACTCTTCTCTGCATTCTTTGCCCCTTCAGCTAAGGATCGGCACTGGCTCTGTAGTAGTGGTAACCTCGTGAAATTGAATTTCTTTGATGTTTATCATGTTGACTTCTATAATGGTTTAATTTCTCATCCTTCCAATATGCAAGCACAAGGAAAAAAATGGATGTGACTGACCTTGAAGAGATATTTCTTATATGTTCGGTATGTGTGTGTGTGTATCTACACTGCAGAAGCACTAAAGGATCAGTTATATATTTATGATGCTTTGATGTATAAATATATACACATGCACATTTATGTAAAATAACCATTATTAATTTCAGTTGTCTTCAAATTACAGTATTTTATTCCAGTATCAGACCGAGTAATTTTAAATTAAGAAGCTGGTCGCAATGTACTGAAAAGTTCCTTAATGCATTATATCTTTTGATAAATGCCAGTGGACAAATTATTTTCTCTCTGATAAATCGTTTAAAATCTGCTTCAACTGAGAAATTGTCTAAATGACTGTATTCCTATTGTTCAGTGAGTAGTGTTATGTTTTGCACCAATTTTTTTCCTCCCAATTTATGTAATTTAAGTATGCTCAGTATCAACAGGAAGCAGATAATTGATATCACAAAATGCTAAATAAAATATAGCCCTGTATACTGTACGTTAATAACTAAATGTAAAGAAGTATCTGATGTTACATTATCTTCTCTTAAAATGTCCTCAGTTACAACTTTTTTATATGACTGTTTTAGAATATTTACAAAAGTTAGGAATGAAGATCACACCTTTCTGCTAGTTTTTTTTATTTATTCAGTAAAGACAAATCGATAGGATCTATACATGATGAAAACTGCATTGTAGAAGAGCCACATAAACAGAATCATAAATGAACACAAAGACACTAAAGCAAAATATCCACACCTTCCAATAAATGAAGAAACACGTTAAAAAAATGCATAGATAAAATTTTTGTATGTATTTCTTTAATTTGGTCAGGTTTGCTTTTTCAGTTTTGTGATCAGCTGCTGTCCTAGAAGAATTTCTTTTGTTTATTGTGCAACTGTAAAATTAAATGTTTTTTTTTTTTTCTTTTCATCCCGCTGTTATTACTGTGAAAATTGTATTTAGAGATCGGTAATAAATCATTTTTTTTCAAATCTCTTCCACAAATAGGCAATCGATATGCTTTAAAATAGCACTCACTGTAAGGAAGCAACGTCTGTGGAAAACTGCAGAAAAAAATATTAATAAAGGTTTGGCTCTTTGGGGGCCGTGACGTTATCGGTTGTTAAAATATGTTCTGTGTTTTTCCTTTCATTATAACGGTGTTCTGTACAGGCTTTTTTATCAATAGAGGTCGTAGAAAGGTTCTGTAGCATTTATCGGTCATTCTTGTTTCCCTCGGAAGTCCTTGCATGTTGATGAAATATTATGAAAAAAAAAAGTTTTATTTATTTATTTGTTTTTTAATCTTCTCTCTTTCTTTTGGAGTTGTTAATAAAGCGATCAGTAAAAATGCCATGCACTCCGTACGTTAATGCATGTACTGGCCATGTCCCATCACAACTTGCCCAAAATGCCGAAGTATTTTCCTTGTTCTGCACACTCTGCGAGAGTATTGTTAAAGATGTGGGTATGGCTCACATTACTATACGTAATACTCAACCCCACACATACATAAATGCAGGAGACATCCATACCTGAGTCTGTTTAGAAGGGGAGACGTTTTCTGTCTTTTCATTCCCACCTTTAGATCCGCACATTGGTCAGTTTTGCCTCCATTCTCGGCTCCATTAAATTCGGGTACTTCGAGTGACACGTAATTTTAATTGTGTGCATTGTTGTATTATTTCGGTAGGTCAATTTGCAAAAGAGCAGAGGATTGTAATCTTCCGGGAGACACACGCAGACCAACGAGCTAACAAAAAGAAATTCCCACACCTCTAAAGCGGACCATTTAAAAAATACCCTCAAAAGTATAAGACCTAGAAGCTGGTGTAGGTAGTGATGTGTAATTAAACCCAACTATTTAACCGCGTGCTAAATGGCAACCAGGTAATGAAGGACACAAAGCAAAGGCGACCTAAGTTAAAATAGTATACAGTATAAAACGTTAGTACGCATTAGTGCTGAACCGACTAATCGCCCTTATTGGTTCAACCCGTTTTAAGTGTTCACATAAATGCTCACAGAGGTTGTTTTCATGCGTGTCACCGTATATCATTTAAATAGACCGGGTAATTCTCTACTTACCGCTCACTTTGGTTATAAATTTTGAAATCATCATCGTCATCATAAAACATCAGATTATTATTTACACCCTGCCTGTGAGTCTCCCTATTGATTTTTGGTGCCACAAACACAAAATTAAAGTATCATATGCAATACACTGTATACATACACATACTACTGGGAACATATAAATGAGCTTTTATGGATGCGCGTGGGCACTTGCTGTTACTATATGTTGACAGAACTGGTGCTACCTATGTTAATCATCGTTAATTAGCAAAATATGTTTATAATTCTGATTATGAATATTGATTTTTTAAGAATACTACTACAATAAAGAAGCAGCTTGTTTCTGACGTTGGCAATGCGATCTGGGTGCTCTTTAAAAATTGCGATAAATGAGCTGATTCGGTAAACACAGATTATGTATTAATATGACAATAAACAACAAAAAGAACTTCATAGACCGCTAAAATTCAGCGACATGCCACCAGACAGTATATCTAAAATAGAGCCCAAAATGGACAAATTGACACGATACAAAGGTGCTTCGGGTTGCCTTACCACAGAGAAGCTGCATCCACGCACACGTCTTGTAGACTGTAGCGGTGTTGCAGAAAAAGAAGAGAGCGAAGCAGGCGATACAACCCAGGATCAGCACCATGGACAGCAGTACGAAGAACGAGGCTGCCTTGAAGGCGCTTGAAGGGATGGAGCTGAAATCCCCGAAGGTACCTTGGCAGGTGAGCTCCCTGTTTGATATGCCGTAGCTCACGCAATAGTGAAATAAGCCGAAATACCCGGCCCGGGGGGTATTGACACTGTCCCCGATCCAGTAGGGCTGGATAAAGACCACCACGTTTATGATTGCGAAGCATATGGTAAAGATTGCCCATAGCACCCCGATTGCTCTGGAGTTTCTCATGTAGTTGTCATGGTAAAGCTTGGAGGCTTCTTGTGAAGGCAACATTTTCTTTCCCTTTTTTTTTTCACAACGTCGATCAATCTGTATTCTTCGTAGCAGTCTTTATGTTTATTTGAAGGTCAGTGCTACTATATTTTGATTTTTCAGGCGATAAATAATATGATCCGGGTTCGGTTTTACGTGCATAGAAACAATTGTGTCAGCCCCCGCTGCAATGAAATCAAGCAATACAATCCCATATATCTCCAATTTAACATTCAAAACGGGCTGTTCAGAACATAAGAAATCCCCCCCGAAGACGGATTCTTTTTTTAGCACCGAGTATCTATAAATAAGCAAATTCTACCTCTCATCGGAAGGAATGCACGGAAGCAAATGCTGAGCGATGTTTTGCCGGGAACAGAAAAGCAACCCAATGCAAATCTTCCAGGAGAAAAACTGTAATCTGAAGAAAAGCACGAACATCCGTATTAAACAACTCCCATCTCACTGGCCCCAAACCTTTCAGTTTTAAAAAGAGCTACAGATGTGGACTCTGTCGAGCTGCTGCTGCTAGCTGCTGCCTGGACTCCATGATTGTTGCTGCTGCTGCTCCTCCGTCTCCGCTACGCGCGTGCATGAAGATGTTAAGGGATGTTGACGGCGCGCTCACGTTCATTGCAGAAATGGCACTAAAACACTTTCACGGAGAACGTTGTGGTTATAAAGGGCCCTGATGATCGCAGTTCTCGCATACATTCCTCATCAGACTTATTTGGAAAGATGTACGCACAACTGTAGACGCACTATCAGCTCGTCTTACGCTGGTTATGTTAGAGTCTAGGCTGTGTTAACACGTTTCTTCACATCTGAATAAAACAAATTATGAAGTATCATTAACCCGAAGGAGTTCGAGAGAGCGTGCGACATTGTGTATCCGCTGAAGGAAAGAGTGAAAGTTATTACCGCACTGAAAGTTCGGACAACAGGACCTTTCTGAACCCACAGATAGTATTAAAATAATGACAACAAAATAATCAGTGTTAACTTTAAATCTGTATATAACGCCTATATGTGCTCAGTGTTTTGAAACGGAGAAGTATTTACTTTATTCATCCACGTGCAGTTTAGCAATGCATACTAGTTGCAGTAATAATAGGTTCTAAAACCAATTTCAATAAAGTAGGGGAACAGCGTCACCTCCTGCAATGGAACCCTGATCTTGAACATGTCCTTATGGGGTCTGCACAACCTCCCCGTGTTTGTGTATCTGGGTAGGTTTTACTCTTCAGCTTTCCTCCCTCATCCTCAAAGATGTGTTGGTTGAGTTACCTGGTGATTCTCATCGGTCGTCAGTGTGATTGAGTCTGCAGTCATGGATTGGATTAGGTGAGTCTGTTATGTTAAATTAACTTTGACAAGGTTTCACATTGTTGGTCAAATAAATAAAGTTCAAGGAATTAATAGCTTGCAGTCAATCAGTTTATCTATGGTACTTCCTTTATGTTTAGCAAATACACTTTCTGGATGTGTTTAGAGTGACTCCCCCATAGCCCAGCAGGATAAGCTCATGCACTCTTAAAAATAAAGGTCCCAAAGTGGCTCTTCAGAGCGATGCCATCCCAAAAGAACCATCCACATGAAGGTTCTAGAAAGAACGTTTATTTATTTAGCTCCATAACAGATACCATAAAAAACCATGAATAGATGATGACAGATTACAGGTTCCTGATTTTTAAACGATTCTTACTGAATACAATGACAAAAGTTCAGCTTTTCTTGATCTGTTGTATCCTGCTGGGTTGCCCACTATGCATTAAAGATTTCTGTTTTGTCTAATTACGAACATTTTCAAAGCCCAAAGAACCAATTTTATATGCAAACAACCCTTCGTGGAATGAAATGATTCTTTGTCAAGCAATAGCTCTACAAGGAGCCACACAGCAGAAAAGTGCCATTAAAGAACTGATATTTTAAGAGTGTGGCTGCAGGGTCAGGCTAATGGGGCAGATCATTAGGTTACTTTTCCATGAAGAGTGAAGTGTGAGCCAAAAATAATTACAACACTCTCTTTACCCATTTCACAATAATGACTTTATGAAATATTTCTTTAATCAGTTTCGTATCCCTCAGATGATACTTTCTCTACAAATGAGGCAGATATGGGCCACTTTCCAGTTGTGAATAGGGAAGAAGTAAGAGGTCTGCTTCCTTGCCTCATTGCACATACCTTGTTACAGTATGCTTCAGAGCTCTTGCTTCTTGAGTATAGTAAAAAGCATATATTGATTGTTCATATACAGCATAATTCCATTTCTTTACTCATAACATGGGGTGGATGTATATTAAAATAAATCCTTTGACTCATTGTCATTGTGCTTAGTGCACTTGTTTCATATCAAAGTGGTGTCTAGATAAACACAATCTACAAATTCCATGTCGTTTTCTAGACTGCAGGTAATGAGAAAGTAGCGACTGCCTAAATTGTAGCATTTCATTTTATGGTTATTGAGCTGATAACTTGATCAGATTACAAAACTTTAGATTTAATTGGTTAAATTTCTTTTGTTTTCCAAATTAAAGCAAAGGCAGGTAAAAGGACATGCTTGTGGCCGCACAGTGTTAGCTAAGGGATTGGAGCCCATAGGCCCACACTTGCTCTTCAAAGTCTTAACCACTACACAACACTGCCTCTACTTAACTTTCTTAGCATAAACATTCCTTTCTCAGTAATTAAAAATGGCGATTTACACTTATGCATACTTTTGGAACTTGGTTTGTGATGCAGGAAATCTGGACCTATCCCTTCCACAATGAGTGAAACGCATGAACCGATTCTGGATGGGACACAAGTCCATCTCAGGGTAATAAAGCCAATCACACATCTACACTAACCAACACCAGACACTTTTATTTCACCAATCTGTCTAATAGTAGAAAACTGGAGTCGTCTGAGGAATACATTAATATTTAATGGGCCGAAAGATACATGCAAAGAAGGCTGACATTATCTCCAGCACTGTAATCCATTATATAAACCTATCAACAATACAGAAATGCTACCTAAAGAAGGACATTTTTAGAACAATTCAATTGGAAGCAGATTCAGAATGATGTGAATACAGCATGCACTCCTCTGACTAAAAACAGATAGATAGATAGATAGATAGATAGATAGATAGATAGATAGATAGATAGATAGATAGATAGATAGATAGATAGATAGATAGATAGATAGATAGATAGATAGATAAGGCTCTGCATAATAGATAGATAGATAGATAGATAGATAGATAGATAGATAGATAGATAGATAGATAGATAGATAAGGCTCTGCATAATAGATAGATAGATAGATAGATAGATAGATAGATAGATAGATAGATAGATAGATAGATAGATAGATAGATAG
>JANRMT010062840.1:9698185-9730134 GCA_026402145.1 Polypterus bichir lapradei | reverse complement strand
TAGATAGATAGATAGATAGATAGATAGATAGATAGATAGATAGATAGTGTCATGCATGCGCATCAGGGGGTCACCATCCGGGTTCCTTCCAGGCATGTAATACCACTGCGAGCCAAAAGAGGGCACTGCTGCTAACTGTGTCATCTTCCTTTTATCCCCAAACAGCTGATAATCTGCCCAGTGAAGGGCAACTGATTCTGCCCCTTCCGTTCCTCAGACCTTAAAAGCCCAGCTGCCTGGATGAAGACGTCATTCGTTGACTGGGGAGCAGAGAAGACAGAGCTCCTGCAATACCAGGAAAAACAATCGAAAGAATCATTGATAGGCAGCGTCTCTATTTGTTATAATGCCAGAGGGCAGTATTTTTGTTTGTACTCGCGCCATTTAGCAGCTGCTTAATTTTTGTTTCTCAAGTAAATGGGGAAAGCCATGCTGGCACCCCAACGTTTATCTTTCTTTTCAACCATTCATTCCCTTAGACAATCCTATGCCTTGTCAGATGATATTCTGTATCCATGAAAGGCATCTTAATATAGGTGGAGTGATGGCTTTTTGTTTAAAGCTTCTGTGCTGGTAAGTGGAGGGTTGCCAGTGTCAATCCCGACAGTGTCAGAAGCAATGCTACTTCATTGGGCCCTTGAGCAAGGCCCTTAACCTGCAGTTGCTCCAGGGCTACTGTACAAATATCTGACCTTGTGCTCCAACCCAAAGCTTCTCTATTCTTCTCTAGATTGTAAAGTGGGTTATGTGAAAAATGATAAATTCCTAGTGCAAGAAATTGTAGATGGCAAATAAAATGTATTAGTATTAATGAGACCCATTCAGGATTTTCATTCTTGATGGGTCAGGCCTTCTGTTCTCACGTAAGCTCTCTGCCTAATAGAACTCCCTTTGCTCCACAAATCACAATATTGGGTAGTTGTCTTTCAATTCTGGTTACAATCACATACTGGTGAGACCTCATCTGGAGTACTGTGTGCAGTTTTGGCCTCTAAGCCTCAAAAAGAGACCTAGCAGTGCTAAAGAAAATCCAGAGATGTAGCAAGTAGACTGATTCCAAAACTGTAGTGTATGAGTTATGAGTAAAGACTGAATGAGTTGAACCTTTTCAGTTTAGCCAAACAGAAATTAAGAGGTGTTATAATTGAAGTTTTTTTAAAATTATGAAAGGAATGAGTACAGCAGATCCAGGTTATTACTTTAAAACAAGTTCAACAAGAACAAGGAGACATGGTTGAAAGCCTGTTAAGAGTAGATTGTACAGAAATATTAGAATGTTTTTCTTCACACCGAGAATCATAGACACATGGAATAAGTGACCAAGTAGTTAAGTAGAGAACAGGACTTTAGGGATCTTTAAAACCTGACTTGATCTTATTCTGGAGAAATTTACAATTGATGAGCTTTGTTGGTTTGAATGGCTTGTTCTCATCTGAATGTTTCTAATATTCTAAATATGCCCTTTGACGCACTGTTGCAATGCCCAAGGTATCCTCCACTTTTCCACCCAGTGCTACCAGAAAGGGCTTAAATCTCCACGATGCTGAACTGGACAAACAAGTGAATAAATCGATGTGTAAATGTATGATCTACTGCATGGGGGTCGAACTCCAGTCCTGGAGGGCCGCAGTGGCTGCAGACTTTCATTCTAACCATCTTCTTAATTAGTGACCAGTTTTTGCTGCTAATTAACTTCTTTATTTAACTTGACTCAGGCCCCCTTAGTTGTTTCTTTTTCCTTAATTAGCAGCCAAACAATAATGAGACAAAAAAACGAGCTGCCACATGACCAGCTCACCTGTGCCCATCACACAGTATCTGAAAATAAAAGTGAAGGTCTCAGTAAGGTTGACCTCTCAGGTCACCAAAAAATCTTGATGGTGCTCAAAAACAAGCTTAATTAACAGAATGAATGGGATTCTCATTAAAAATCTAGTTGGAGTGAAATTGGTTGGAGTTTGAAGCCCCAATTTAGCTGGTCATCTCATTTCTGTTTGGCTGTCATTTAATGAAGAAAACAATCAATTCAGAGCACTGAATCTTTAAAAACAGGGCTGTTAAAATGAAGGGAGAAAGAATTTAATTAGCAGTGAAAACTGGTCACTGATTAGGAAAAGGGTTAGAATGAAAACCTGCAGCCACTGCGGCCCTCCAGGACTGGAGTTCGACACCCCTGATCTACTGGAAGAGATTTAAGGTTTAAACACTCATGGAAATGTTCCACGTTTGATTAACATGGAGATATCATAATTACATGTCCACAGAAATCTTTACATTGCACTGCTTTAGGCTCTTTTTTTCAGATAACATGGGGTAGACTGGTTGTCGCACACGTGCGCTCAGGGAACAACTTAAGGGCTTGGATTATTACATTACTCCCCCCGGAACACACGAGGACAGTAAGCAATAATGATTTCTCCCCTCCTTTCCCCTGTGCAGAAAGGAAGATTGACGTGCCTTCAACCATGACATCACTTCCGGGATCATTCCACCAAGGCCTGCCTCTTCTTCCTAGAAACCTTCAAAAATGAAAATGTAGCCATCTTGGACAGACTACATGAAAAATAATAAGAAGTCACAGCAGTTAACACGCATTCATTTGCACCTTTCGATATACGGGGTTCGCCTTCGCCCCAGACCCTTTATGATTGTCTGTCTTGTCTTTATACTGGTATATACAGAAAATACCAGAAAGCTTGTTTCCTGCTTTTAAGTGGACTACATGCCATTATCCACATGCTGGCCTATTATAGTAAATGCAAAAATAAAAGTCATACAGAACGTTAGAGCTTTTCAGAAATAGTGGAAACTTTCAAATAAGCAGCCATAACCCCCCAATTCTTTACAGTGCATTAGTGCTAAACACCTATGAAATGTTAAACTTCAAGTTGCTCATTTTAACCAAAATAAGGCACTTGACATTCCCAAGAGCTATTCTCCTGACAAAATTAGCAAATAATGGTGTTTATCACCAGAGCTGCATTCTACTAGTAAAGGCGGGGGGGGGGGAGAAAAAAAGCAATTTGCTCTATGCTGGTTTTGTCTTCTTTGTTCTCAGCTTCCGCAATGCCTTTTCAGACTACTGATGAAGCTTTCCTCTTACATTAACGCTCAATAATCTTTCCATCTCTGCTGCTCTCTTACACTCATGCATCACCTTGCCATTTGTGTACATCTTACAGCATCTACCATGCACTACAGCCATTGTCTGAATTTTTTCACATTTTTCAAAACATCAGTAATCAGAAAATCAGCAATATTTTGAATAGGTCATATAACAGATGTCCACTGTCTTTCTCCAAATCTTGTTGATCATTCTCATGGGATTGGATCTTTCTCCTTTATGGAAGTGGATATCTGCAGCACTGAGGTGAGCGTGACATCTAGGAGGTCAGATTATCAGAACGTATGGTGGATACTGAAAGTATTCAGACCTCTTCACTTCCTGTACACTTTATTGTGCTGTAAATTTAATATTTAAGGGACATATTTACTATTTTTGACCATCCATCTAAACTCATTAACCCATAATGCCAAAGTGAAGCCATGCTTTAAGGAAGGTTTGCAAATTTATTAAAAATCCAAAACTAAAATTGCTAATTCATGAAAGAATTCAGACCCTTTATTCAAATTGTGTTCAGGTGCATTAGGTTTGCTTTAATTCTCCTGGAGATGTTTCTAGAACTTGATTGGAGTCCAAACTGAATTGACTGGATATCGTTTAGAAAGGCCTACACCTGTGTATAGAAGGTCCCCAATTCACAAACCATGCCAGGATAGAAACCAAGCCATGAAGCCCAAAGAACTGTTTGTAGACCCCTGTGACCTGTTTTGCTATATGGTTGCAAGACATGGATGCTATCCAGTGACCTGAGACAAAGACTGGACTCCTTTGGTACTGTGACTCTTCGGAGAATCCTTGGGTACTGCTGGTTTGACTTTGTGTCAAACAAGCAGTCACTATTGGACTCCCGATTGAGGCACATTACCTGCATTGTGAGGGAGCAGCAGTTACAGCACTATGGCCATGTGGCGCAATTCCCAGAGGGTGATCCGGCTTGCAGGACCCAAGTGGCTAGACCAGGCCAAGGGAGCACCCACGTAACACCTGGCTGCGGCAGATGGATGGTCATTTCCAGAGGGTGGGACTGAACCATGTGTCTGCCTGGGAGGTTGCCATCCAAGATCCTAAGCTATTTCATCATGTGGTGGGTGCGGCAACATCCTGTACCAGTGCATGCTCCCCACCCTGACCTGACCTGACCTGACCTTTAGATATTTGCCAGAGGATAGAACCATTTCTAAAGCTTTGAGTGATCACAGGAGCCCTGCAGCCTCAATAATTCTGAGACGGAAGAAGTTTGGAACTACCAGGATGATTCCTAGAGTTAGCAATTTGGCCAAACTGAGTAACACATGTCACAAAAGTGCACTTAGGGGGGCAGCTAACGGGTCCAACAGGGAATGAAAGTACAAGATGAAAAGTTGGAAATAAGTACTAACTCCTTTTTTCCTCTTCTTACAGACCAACGACAGAATAACGATCCACCTCCTACTTCCAGCCCTTTTCAAATGACCTCACTTCCGGCACTTACAGATGATGTCACTTCTGGCTCTCCCCTGTTGACCTCCCTTCCAGTTCCTCTCATCCAGATCAACTTCCTTCTGCTCCGCTATAAAAACCTAACATTTGTTTTTTCATTTGTCTTTGTTATTAGGAAAGACCGGTATCAGTCATAATTGATTACTCTGCTGACCTGATATTATACGGGGCGGCCACCCCAAACCTTTATTTTGTCATTTGTCATTTGCATTTTCTGACGACGGGCATAAACGGCCTTGATCAGAGAGGTGACCAAAAACCCAAGGGTCACTCTAACAACAGTCCTCTGCTGAGTTGGGTGAACCTGAAAAAAGAACAACTGTCTCAGTAACAGGCAGAAGCCACTCTTGAGTTAAAGGCATATGACAACACTCTTGGAGTTTGTCAAATGGTATTTGAAAGATTTTGAGGGTTTGAAGAAAATGATTCCCTGGCCTGATGAGACCAAAACAGAACTCTTTGGACAGAATTCCAAGGGCTATATCTGGGGGAGACAAGGCACTGCTCCTCACTTACCTAATACCTCCCTACAGTGAAGCATTATGGTGGGAGTATTATGTTGTGAGAGCGCTTCACACCAGCAAGGACAGAGAGACCGGTCACATTTGAGGATAAAAGAAGCCAAATACAGGGAAGTCCTTGAAGAAAAATTGATCCAGAGTGCACACAACCTCAGAATGGTGGACAGTTCATCTTTCAGCCTGACAACAACTTGAAGCTTTCAGCCAAGATAACACTGGAGTGACTTTGGGACAAGTGTCTGACTGTTCTTGAGTAGCCCAGCAAACCCAGACTCTTAAACCTCATGAAACATCTGTGCAGAGACCTAAAGATGGCAGTTTACTGATGTTTCCCATCCATTCTAATAGAGCCTGAGAAGATCTGCAAGGTAGAAGGTAAAAAATTGTCCAAATCCAGGAGTGGAAAGTTTGTATAGATGTTACTAAGAAGTCTCAAAGCTGAAATGGATGCCAAAGAAGCTTTTACAAATCACTGAATGAAGGGTCTAAACACTTACACACATGACAGATTTCAGTGTTTTGATTTTTAATACATATGCAAGCTTTTCTGAAAACATGTTTTCAGTTTGTCATTATGGGTTATTGAGATGGAGTGGTGGCTCTGAGGCTAGGGGTCTGTGCCAGCAATACGAAAGTTGCAGGTTCAAATCCCATAAATGCCAGAAGTGATTAAGGGTGTCAGAAGTTTTTGAGCAAGGCCCTTAACCTGCAGTTGCTCTAGCCTGGTTATGACATGCATCCCTACCCTGCAAGCCGGTCCTCCAACTTGCAATGGGAAATTTGGGGTTTGGTGGCAGGACTGGCACTCTAGCCACTGTAAAAAAAAAACTCACAAAGTTCCATTCCATTCAAACTAGTGTGGTGCTGAGGTGTCTCACTCGGGTCCTAATTTGGGATCCTGAGGTGGTTTGTGGTGTGGCAACATGCTGTATCAGTTCATGCTCCCCACCACCCTATCCCTCTCTCTTATGGGTTATTGAGCATAGATTGGTGGACTAATATGGAATAATTGTCCATGTAAAGTTAAATGTACAACACAATTAAAGTGTGCAGGTGAAGGGGTGTGAATGCTTTCTGAGTCCACTATTTGTACGTACAGTATGTAGTTATGTCACTTAAAAGTAGTTTGCTGCTTCTTCTCATTAGAGAGCCAGTAAGGTGAGTTAAGTGAGTGAAGAGAGATGATCTAGAAGAAGCTTGGATTGCTGCTGGAAGAGGTGATGGTGATGCAATCAGGGGTTCTTATTACCTTGTGGTCTGTGTGTGGATCCCCATGCCCCTGTGCATTGACAAGGACACTGTGCTGTAAAAATGTCAACCGAAAACTGAGGTCATGACTCTCTGTGGTCATTAAAGATCTATGGTCATCCTTTAAAAAGAGTAGGATGTTTTCCAATGACCTGACTAAATTGTCCAACACGACCATTCTGGCCACCTGATCATCCCCTGTCCATCATTAGCTAGCTATCTCTTTCACCCTTTTACCACTTTATAGCTAATATGTGGTGAGTGTACTGGCACAGAAATGGCTACTATCACATCATCCAGGTGGATGTTACACATTGGTGGTTGTTGAAGTTGTTCCCCAGGTCTGCGGTAGGAGTGATGGATGCATTCAACGTGGAGGTGGGATTACATCAGGAATAGGCTCTGAGCCCTTTCTTATTTGCAATGGTGATGGACAGGTTGACAGATGAGATTAGACAGAAGTCCCCGTGGACTGTGATGTTTGGTGATGGCATTGTGATCTGTAGTGATAATAGGGAGCAGGTTGAGGAGACCCTGGAGAGGTGGAGATATGCTCTAGAGACGGGAGAAACGAAGGTCAGTAGGAACAAGACAGAATTCATGTGTGTAAATGAGAGGGAGTTCAGTGGAATGGTGATGATGCAGGGAATAGAGTTGGCGAAGGTGGATGAGTTTAAATATTTGGAATCAACTGTACAGAGTAACGTGAATTGTGGAAGAGAGGTAATTTATTTAAATAATTTATTTATTTTATTTATGGAAGAGAGTGATTTATGACAGACAAGTATCAGCAAGAGTGAAAGGGAAGGTCTACAGGACGGTAGTGAGACCAGCTATGTTATATGGGTTGGAGACGGTGGCACTGACCAGAAAGCAGGAGACAGAGCTGGAGGTGGGAGAGTTAAAGATGCTAAGATTTGCATTGTGTGTGACGAGGATGGATAGGATTAGAAATGAGGACATTAGAGGGTCAGCTCAAGTTGGATGGTTGGGAGACAAAGTCAGAGAGGCGAGATTGTGTTGGTTTGGACATGTGCAGAGGAGAGATGCTGGGTATATTGGGAGAAGGATGTTAAGGATAGAGCTGCCAGGTAAGAGGAAAAGAAGAAGACCTAAGAGAAGGTTTATGGATTTGGTGACAGAGCAAGATGAAGAGGACAGGAAGATATGGGAAAAGGTGATCTGCTGTGGCAACCCCTAATATGAGCAGCTGAAAGAAGAAGAAGATACACTACTGTATATAAAAGGGAGGTTATTTTATCAAAGCCCAATGCTAGCCCAAAAACAACCTAAACGCCTCAAAGCAGATATTGCAGGACAAAAACCTCATACATTAGAGACATAAAATAGCACTTAGTTTTTAATGTTGATTTAACATTGAATTTAAAAGCAGAAGTAGAGACTTGCAGCATATCATTATCATCTTCGTCAGGATAAACGTCTCTGGTAGAATAGGAACACACACATGTTTCTTACCCATTACTACGTTTTCTTTTTGTTTAGCTCTTTACCTGTGCTTGGATTAGAAAAAGAACCAAAGGCTGAATGGGTGGACAATGTCCACCATGACAGCACTCACATGTTAACTCATGAAGACAATTAGCAGCAATAGGGCGTGGAACCGTTACCATTTTAATGACCTCATTCAAATATGATTTATATTTTCTAAATAAATAATACAACAACACATACGCCTCCATTTCCTTTTGTAATGAGATATTCTGGTTATTTCTAGGCCTGTAGCTATAATTTTATTTTTCTAATTTCACTCTGAATGTTTAGATTTGTTTTGCGGTTCGTATAGTATCTCATATTCCTACTATATGCTGAAAATAATTACAAGCTCAATCTATATGTAAAACAAGAAAATAGAGAAAAATAATATTAACATACAATATTAAAGCATAAATCACAGTGACATACTAATCATTGATTGTATCTTCTGCTCACTACATTTTCCATGGGTCTTATTATTTTCGTATTTTGTGCATTTGTTTTTTTCACTATTATAATTTTTCTTGGTTGCTTAGATAAGATGGTCAGGCCAGCAGTGCAGGTCTTCAGGTCTACACACCATATAAGCAAAATCACGAGTAAGTTTGCACGAGCGTGAAACCATTTCTTATCATGTGTACAGTACATCAGTCTGAAATGTTAATAACCTTTTACACAGCACAAGACACGGTAGTCCAATCTAATGGAAGTATCCGGTCAAGTTCATCACCATAAAATGCCTTCAGGTGCTAACAGCCAATCCCAAAGCACAGACCCAATTTGGGCCAGCCTCGTAATGAATTACCCACATCCTGCAAATCTGTCTCTAAACCAATTACCACACACTAGCACACATAAAAACGGGGTTGTGGTTTAATTTCACATGGAATGGAATGCAACATACAAGAAGAACTTCAAGGCCAAAGAGGACGTGGTGGAAAGAAGTCAAAGAGGAGGAAGACATCTAAGAAGGCAATGCAGAGCAGAAGTCCTCAAAGAAGCTGTAGTGAAAATGAAGAGTCGTGGTTTTGTAGGTTGTTTTGTCTGTATTGAGAATGGGTCCATTATTTTGATCACTGTGGATATGCAACTGGGAAAATCTAATGTTCATTTTGTGCATTTTTTGTTTCATTTGATTGTTTTGACGGTGATTTCACTTTGCTAATTTTTTGTAAGTTCATTTGACAGTTTGTGGTGCCATTTTGTGATATTTCCTTATGGCTCTGGCCATATTTTTCACTGGTTATCAGGATGATTGTAATCATGTGATTACAGATGATGCATGTTGTCATCAAATAGGGACTATTTAAGATACTGTCTAGGCAAATTAGATCTGTTATTGTAACATATGCTGCGAGAGGATAATTGAAGGGTATGGAATAGGTGGTGCAAGAAATATCTACATGCAATAAAACAATAAGATGATGCATAAATAAATACAAGTAGCAGAAGAATGGCCTAATGTACATGGTGCAAAACAGAACTGCCTTGTAGATGGCAGGTGATGCCCAAATTTATATGGTACTAAAACATAAGTTGGATACCTTTAAATTTCTGAAATCTTGATGAGGAGAAAACTGAACTCCTATTGTTTGGTTCCATTGACTCTATGGGTCTTGTCCCATTGTCTCCTTACATAAAACCCCATGTAAAGAATCTAGGTGTGATTTTTGATGTTTTTAAATTTGATAAGCAAAAAAAAAATTGGTTATTAAAACTAGCTTTTAGCAGTTACAAACCTTGACAAAAGTTAAGCCAATTTCATCTTTCAGTGATTTTAAGAAAGTAATACAAGCTCAACTTGATTGCAATTTACTCTATACAGGAATTGGTCAGGGTCTTACCTCCCACTTGCAGATGGTCCAGAATGCTGCTGCTGCCCACATCTTAACAGGCAAATACATTTGTGATGATTTATTACCAGCATTGGCATCTCTTCATTGGCTTTCAGTTAGGTTTAGGATTGACTACAGCTATTTTATTTGTCTTCAGATCTTTAATATTTAACATCACTGTATCTCACAGATCTTTTCAATTTTTACAAGCCGTCAAGTTCACTTGGATTCTTACACCAGCTTCTTCTTATTGTATCGCGGTCTAGACTGGGGCACAGGGTAAGCTGTGATTTTTCAATGGTTGCTCCTCGAATTTTGGAATTCCTCACATCTTCATTTTAGGAATTCCTCAACATTGTTGAAATTTTTAACTTCAGCCTAAAACATATTTTAATCCCCTGGCTTTACTTCAATATGAGATTGGTTTTGCTGCTATAGATTTTTTATAATTGATTACATACATTACTCAATACAGGCTTCACTTTTGCCAAACTCCTGACCCAGTAAACAGAACATCAGTTTAAGTGCACAAAAGCATGGATCATTATTCATTCTTTCTCCACAAAATGCGGTCAATGATCACAATTACCAAATTACATAAATACTTTTCTCATTAAAAGTCCACCTCAAGCAAAACACTGTATACCCACACCACATTTGCAAATGCCAACACACTGTTTTCAAAATTGTTAAATTTAATTTCAAAATGTAGGACACTTGAGTTCAACATCATTTTGCGGAATACATAATTTCTCCAGAACTATACCACCACAGTACATTCTGAAAAATTAAAAAAAAATATATGTTAAAACAAGTATAAAAGTACACCAACCTCATCTGATGTCAATTTTAGCCCTTGACCTTCTCGGATCTCACCTACCCAGGAATGTTGTTTTAGCTTTCATTAACATTTTTCCAAAAGGGGACATTGTTCAGTTGACTTCACCTGCAAACATGAATGCTGCCAGAGATAAAGATATGGGTGACAGAAGAAGAAGGACACCAAGGTGAGGAAAATTGGGAGATGTGTGCACATGCAAGGTGAAAGGCAGATGAGAAAGTCCATAACCATAGTCTTAGGTGAAATTAGAGAAGCAGTGACTGATTACGTCATAAATTATGGTCTATCCATGACAGATTTTGGACTGCAAGCACAGCTGAATCTATCACACTCTACAGTGGCATCCATAGTGAGAATTTTTCAGCATACCAACAAATAAGAAGTGTGTTCTTCAAGAGCATATGACCAATCATCTCACTAGCACAACTGTAAAAACAGAAATACAGACAGACTGCAGAACCCGATGACAACCTCCCACTGGGGGGAGAGGAACACTTTCCACTGCGAAACAAGAAACTGCCATTGCTGGTAAGGTGATTGACAACAATGCCATTAAATTATGAGAAACACATGACCTAGTATTGGCAGATAACATCACCTTTGGGAATATCTCTTCTGGCGGGCGGCTGGGGGCTGTGCCCAGCCGGGACGCCTAGAAAGACTGAGACGGGGAATATGCCTCCCCCGGACCACGAGAGGGCAGCTGCCCTGGCTTGCATGGGGGCCATGGGAATTGAGCATGGAAGCTCAACCCTATAGGAGTCCATGGACACCGCCAGGAAGCGCCCGGACGATCGTGGAGCCCTGGACGTCAGCACTTCCGCCACACCAGGAAGTACCGCAGGAAGTTCAGAGGACACCTGGACCACGTTCAGGTGGGTATAAAAGAGACTATCTCCCTCCAGTCAGTAGTCGGAGTCAGGAGGAAGAGGACGAAGCTCGGAGGAGAGGAGTGGAGGCAGTGAGAAGTGGAAGGTGCATTGAAAGGCCCAGACTCTAAGGGTGGTTGGTCCAGGGGCACTGTGTGCTGTGCGGGACTTTATGGACACTTTTAATTGTAAATAAACGTGTGTGTTTTTGACTATCGGTGTCTGGCTGTCTGTGACCGGGGCTGGTTTTCCACACTATTATGTAAACATTACAATTATTACCAAACATACCAAATAATGATGAAATAATTGTACACTGTATGTCCTTTGAAAGGAATTCTGCATATGTGAGGGAAGTGAAATATCAATATGTTCAGGTAAGATGATTATACATAAGCAGAACTGATTCTGAACAACTCAAAATGACAAAGCATTCCCAGTACTGTTTCACTGTAAGGCATAATCTGACTTGCAGGTTATTTTATTATGTGTTATGATTTTTCTAGAATTTAGAGAATTATGAAGCTCGAAGCCAGGCAAACACTTCATATATTTGTCTTTTTTGATAAGTCTGGGTTCAACTTGTCCAAAACATGCTACTGAAAGAAGAATTTGATTGACAGAAGAACAACTATGAATGTTCCTGGTCAGAGGAGTGCCAATATCACAATATGTGCAGCAATATCTTCTGCTAGACTCTTGCAACACCAGCCACCACCACAAAGCGACTCAAAGGCAAAGTATAACAATAGTTTAAAGGGACAGATGCAGTACACATGAAATAAACAGCAGAAATACACATAAACCAACAGGTGGGTACAGCACAGTGCAGGCCAGATCAGCTTACCGAGATCCTGGGTATCCTACCTTTCGAATACTATCAAAAACCAAACATTGCCTGTGCAACATTTTCTTAGGGCTCTTTCATTACTACTTGAGTGTTTCACTCTTGCTTTCCATACCTTGATTACCAATTTGATTAATCTCTAGGCTTTGCTCACTAGGCTAACTTATCTTTATGCTTCAAAACTCAAGGTGAAATCCTAGCCAGAAGTTTCATTTCACATTTCTCATGCATGCGTCTCTGAGGATCACTATCCAAGCTCTTCCCAGGTAGGTGGTACCATCCTGGGCCAAGAAAGGGCACTGCTGCTAACGGTCTTGTCATTTTCTTCCTCCACAGTCTCGAGAAATGACCCAGAGAGGGCATCAGAGTCTTCCAGTCCCAAAGTTTCAACAAGATGACCGCCTAGAAGGAGGAATCATTATCACAGAGATGGACTGATGGAATTAGCTCTTAGAAGCCACTCCACTAAGTGTCAATTGATGTTTTTCTCATGCCATCGTGCATTGTTTTCTCATTGGATGTTATCAGTAAATGGGGAGGACCATGTTGGCACCCCAAAATATTCATGTTTTGTTGTGCTTCTTTCTCTGGTTTGACCACACTGTGAAGAATTTTCTTACCTTTTCCATGGCCCATTTCTTTTCAACATAGCTACCAATGCAGGCTGCTCGGCAGTTATATGAACAGTAAGTGAGTGAGAAAATGAGGAAGTAAGACACTGGGTGAGTGAGCAAGCGAGCGAATGAGCAAGCAAGTTATTGAGTGACAGAATGAGAGAGTAGCCATGTGAGAGGGGGCGTGAGTCACTGAATAAGTGCATGAGGGAGTGAGCGAGGAGATGACAGAACTAGCAAGCAAGGACCCCCAAGACCTTGTGAATGAGGGAGTGAGTGAGTGAGTGAGCGAGAAAGCAAGCAAATGATGGACCGAGTGACTAACCAAGTGTGTGAGTTAGTCAGAAAATGACAGAGTGAATGTGTGAATAAGCAAGCAAACAAGCGAGTTAGTGATTGAGTGGTTATGTGAGTGTGCGAATAAGTGAGTGATGAATTAAGAGTGTTAGTGAGCAGTTACTGCCCAGTGATGCCTGACACGATTCAGGGGATTAATCAAGTGAATGGACGGTGGTCTGCAGTCAGCCCGTCTCTTGCTGCATTTGTGCCTCTGGCTTTGCCTTTACTTCACAGTCATTGGAGTCTTGTGTATGGAAGCATTTTTAAAGATGATTTGTGCTAAAGCCAATTATTTTGTCTGGTCGACACTGCCGAGTCTTTCCTTTGTGAACCATATGGGAGAAGTGGTTTAATGGTGCACTTAAAAATGGAATTCAGGCTAACACTGGATGACTTTTTTTTAGCTATAATTGGTATTCTGATATTTAAGCCCTAATTAGACAGCTGCTATTGGCACTGCCTCAGCTTGGGCTCGCTGGTGAGACAGACCACTTTTGCTGAGATGCCCATTTGCCAGCCTCATAAAAAGCTTTCATGCCCGTTTTCTAACAAGCGCATAATTACGAGGCAAAACTTACAACATCATAAGAAATTTCATTTGATTTATTTATGTCACCAAAAGTCGTTGAATCTTTAAGTAAACTATCCTTAATTCACACAAAAAAGTAAAATGGAGCAACTCTTGTAAATAAATTCTAATGACTTTAGTTTTCACGGCTGGTAATAAATTTAAATAAATTCCTAACATTTAGGCCTTGAGCAGCTAAATAATTAGCATTTTTTTTTTCTAGAAAAAAGATGGAAGAAATGTGAAGTGTCTCGTGGCTGAATACATTGTGTAATCCCTGGTGTACAAACATACAACTTTGATGTACCTTCAAATCTGCGCTGATTACATAAGACGTTTGCTCTCTTAAGTCAGTGGAATGCTGTCATCCGATTGGCCGAGTTACTTTCAAAGTTTCATTTGATTACACTTTAGCTGTTTAAACAACCGAGTCTTCACTTTGCTACACTGAATAGATGGCAGGGCTTTATTCGGTCACCTTGAAAAAATGTAAATAAAGCTTTCAAAGAAGGTTTGGAAGAGCACAAAAGAAACGCTTCACCATGATTCACGACTACCAGCCAAAGTCTCCCTCATGCAGCCAAGCTGCCATCACTAGCATTGTTTTTGTTTGAGACTTTAATTTCATCTGAAATTGTAATTAGCTACCATAATCAGTTTTATAACTGAAAGTCCCTGAGTGCAGAACTTTATTTATAAAGCAATTTGCATTTCAAATTGTGAATAGGCAATCAAAAACTAGTATTTCAATATTTTGGTAATGAAAAAAAATGCAAGGGACGTGTCATTATCTAAATGTGGAAGAGCAATACATCTTGTCTTTGAAGGTGATGACACTGAAACAAATATTTTTAATTACTATGATAAAAAATGATTACTAGACATCGCAAAGGTTTGGGGCAGCCGCCCGTGTAATATACGCTGGCTGCAAAGGTTGAATAATTGAACAGAGATATTCACAAGACTGAGCCCAAAACAGAACTGATTACGTGGCAGAAAAATTGCGGCTTTAAAGGCCTTTTCAGGAAATGACATCATCAATGGGACTGGAACTGGAAGTGACTTCATCTTTGGGCACTAGTTACATCATGAATGGGCCCGGAAGTGATGTCATCAGGACCGGAAAGTGACATCATTAGTGGGGGGTGGAAAACGGAAGTGACGTTTTCATAGGTGCCGGAACCTGGCGGGATTTCCCAGGAATGGTCTGCAAGGAACTGAGAAAGACAGTCAGTGCACCCCGCCACCCTCTGGTGGTATTGTGGTATTACAATTATTCAGGTCCTTTAGCTGTCTCCTACTCGCACATGTGTGACATTACATAGAGTTATGGATGGCTGGGGCTCCTTACCAGCATAAAGAATGGACAGAGGAAGCAGATGTGCTTTGGGTACTGCCTCCCCCCAAGCACTAGATGGCAGCGGTTGTGCCTCAGATTCCCAAAGTGCTGCATAGGAGCTGGAGTTTGACACAGCCCTGTTGTGTTCTGTGAGGGCCACCAGGGGGAGCTGCAGAGCCCTCCATTGATGGGCTTCCGGATCATGCTAACGAGCCACCTGGAGTACTCCCAGGTGCAGCATAAAAGGAGCCACCTGCCTTCATTCGAGGAGCCAGTCAAGGGGGAAAGGACGACGCTTGTCAGAAGAGGAGTGAAGGTGGGCAGAGAGAAAGAAGAATAGAAGTGCTGTGTGTTGCTTGATCCTTTATTGTACTGTGCATTGATGGGAATCATTTCCGACAACAAAATAAAAATGTGTGTGTTGCTGGACTTGTGCCTGGTGTCTGCTTGTGTTGGGTTTGGGGAGCAGGTGCTCCCCATGGTGGCCACAATAGCAAAGACAGTTACTGGAGTTTATAGTAAATTCTGTTAGCAAATTCTGGAATATCCAAAGACCATCAAGTTTAGCTTTAAAAAAAAAAATCCATTATCAATTCAGCTTAATGCAGTCCCTGCAGCACTGAGTGTAAGGTAGGAATCAACTCGGGAGAGGACATGCCTCATATTGGCTTTTCCCTAAGCTAATTTGATGTCATTTGCATTAAAACGGGTGGGACTCTGTGGTAAAGAGGGCATTGGAAATATTTCTTTTGACATCTTAGGTTGTGAAAATATCATAACTGTCCTTTTAACACATACTATTTTGATTCCATTCCTAATGGCTGCCATTTTAAGGGAATGCTGTACCAAAAAATTATATTTTTCTTTTATACCTTACTTCCATCCATCCATCATCCAACCCGCTGTATCCTAACCACAGGGTCACGGGGGTCTGCTGGAGCCAATCCCAGCCAACACAGGGTGCAAGGCAGGAAACAAACCCCGGGCAGGGCGCGCACACAAACCCACACATCAAGCACACACTAGGGACAATTTATGCACCTAACCTGCATGTCTTTGGACTGTGGGTTTATACCTTACTTGCTATTTGTAATTTGCATTGCTGGCTGACAAAACATTTTAATCTAATGATTTCATGCAGAATGGAGATAACAAAGCAGGCATCTACAGAGACAAATACTGGACAACAGCAAAGAATATTAAAACTGTCCATGAAAAAACATGCGTTACTCATGTCACATAATCCACATGTTAAGTCATCCAGTGGCACGCTCACAACATTCTAAACAGATGTAATTTTACTAAAATATTCCTAAACTAGTTGTGCTACCCATACAAGATGGGTTGAAATCTAAATAATCAACTTCAGTGTTAATGTTTGCAGTGCACCATGTAATGCATACATCTCTGTTATATGTCATTTGGGATGGGTTTTGTAAAATCAATTTTGTGATGTGCTATCTATTGGAATGACAAACGTAAAGCGTTTTATAAAAATGTGATGTACCATCTATTGGAATGACAGAGACATACAGTAGCCACTAGATGGACACACAGATAAACACACAGAGTTCTATCCTTTTATTAAAATGGATAAACCACTTCTGGAAAACGCTCATCCAGAAAAACAGAATGCACCAGATGTGAACGATCATTTGAATTGCAGACCCCCCTCTTATTGTTACATTTATATTCACATCCACCACCGGATTACCTCAGAATTATTTCAAGGGAGGCTATGGAACTGCACAGGTGAACTGACCTTCTGCTTCTTGAAGCATCTCAAATATCCACAGTTAAGTACAGCGCATGTTCTCTTCCTGATTATGTTTTCACTTGTTTTTCTCTAACTTTTTAATCTTAAATTGTATATGTCTTTCAGGGAACCTTACACACGCAGTTAAAAGTTAACAAAGCAATGACTGAGCTGGACTTGTGAATGCTTGGGAGGAGATGGGGGTCTTCAGTTCAAATGCTCCATCAAGTCTGAGCAAGTTCCATTTGAGTTCACAAGAGCAGTTTCTAGAAGTAGTTTATTTCGTAATATTTTAGTAAAAATTCTTTTGTTTGGGACATTCAGGTGAGTATTGACTGGATGTTTTGATACTTGAATTATGAAACACCAGCAACGTGAGATTTTTTTCATGGATGTTTTAGATATTGTTTCTGTTGCTTCATGGCTATCACTGAAAACTACAGGAAGATTCACTCGAAAGAGGCCCCAGATATTCTGTAATAATTCTCGCTAGGACAAAGCAATCTCAACGAAACAACGTGCAATGTGCTCCTCAGTATATGGAGCTTCGAACAAGCCTGGATGCCCCTGCGTCAGAGCGATGAGGTTGGCACCGGACAGCCGTCGCAACGTTTAACCTCCGTTTGCAACTTCTGGGTGCACACCACCCGTACCCCTTCACTTAGTCACTCGACTTCTCATCAGGATGGTGGTGTACAGAATTGAGCAGTGCGTCTTCATGGTGCAAACCTATTGGGTCACCAATTCGTTTAAGCCATGTCAGAATCAACTGGATGATCGTGAGTTAATGGAAGTGTTACTTCCAGCAAGATGGAGCAACAAGTTACACATCGGCGAAGAGCATGACAGAAATTGAGTCCTTCTTCAGCAACAGGGTCATTTTAAAGGGGCCACCATGGTCGCCGGATCTGACACCACCAGACTCCTTCCCTTGGGGTATGCTCAGCAGAAAAGTCGGAACAAGCCTCACACTGTGGAAGATCTGAAGGAAAACATCCAACATGAAATTGCTGCTATTCCGCCCGAGATGCTAGCCGATACGTTCAGGAACATGGAGCGCCACGTCGAAATGTGTCTGGCAGAAAACGGAAAGCACTTCCGGCATTGCATGTAATGCAATCGATTACACATACATCAAGGTGTAGAGCTTATTTTTTGGTTTAGATTGCTTCATCCTAACGGGAGTTACAACAGAATGTAGTAAGTAACATATAAAAAGTATAGAATTTTTGGATGAAGTATTCCTTTAATAATACAGTATGGCATACCATGGGTGGCACAGTAATGGTGCTGCTGCCTCATAATAAGAAGACCTGTGTTCACGTCCTAGGTCCTGGCAGTGTGGAGTTTGTATCTTCACCTCGTGTCCGTTCAGGTTTTCTTCCAGGTGTTACAGTTTCCTCTTACAATCCAAAGACATGCAGGTTAGGAGGACTGGGGATGGTAAACTGACCCTAGTTTGTGTGGGCATTTGTGTGTATGTGTGTGTTCCCTTGTGATGGAATGGTGCTCTACACTTGCTGAGATAGGCTTGAGGACCCTGTGCAGGATTAAGTGGGCCTAGAAAAAATATAAAATATTATTTATTGCCTGGACAATGATGAGAAGGGCAGTGCCAGCCCACCCAAATAACTAAACATCTACACAACTCTAACAAAAATACCTTAGAACAGGGGTCCCCAACTCTGGTCCTGGAGGGCCGCAGTGGCTGCAGGTTTTCATTGTAACACTTTTCTTAATTAGTGACATGTTTTTGCTGCTAATTAACTTCTTTTGAATTCATTTTAATCGACTTGTTTTTTAATGTTTGTTCCCCTGAATTTCTCCATCGTTCCTCTGAATTGCTTCATTTCTTTCCTTAAACAGCAATGAAATGTGAAGTGAGTGAGCCAAGAGAAGACCAACTAAGTCATGGCTTCAAACTCCAACCAATTTCACTCCAGCCAGTTGTTTTATTAGGTGCCGATTCTTGTTGTTAATTAAGCCTGTTCTTCAATTCTATGGCTTGTTGCTGCTCTCATTGTGCAATAGCAGACTTTTCTGAGTTGTTGATTTTCTCTTTTCTCTCTGTTACAATGTTTTATGGACCTGAGCAGATCAACATTCCTGAGACCTTCACCTTTCTTTATTTTCAGATATTGTATGATGGACACAATTTGCTGGTCATGTTTTGGCTTATTTTGTATCTAATTATTGTTTGGCTGTTAATTAAGAAAAAGAAACAATTGAGGGGTCTGAGTCTTCAAGAGCAAGTCAAATAAAATGAATGTAAAAGAAGTTAATTAGAAGCAAAAACAGATCACCAATTAAGAACAGGGTTAGAATGAAAATCTGCAGCCACTGGGGCCCTCCAGGACCGGAGTTGGGGACCTCTGCCTTAGAATAAGCCGTCCCAGTGAAGCCCAGTCCGCACCGTTTAATACAGTATGGTGTATGACATGTAACATGACCTTTATTGAAACAATTCAATTTCATTCAATTTTTTTTTTATACAAGGTGAGTCAAAATTATGTTAACACTAATGGTACTGCTATGTATATACTTATATATCATTTTTGTGCCACATATGGTACATGTGTTGAACATGATGGCGAACAGGTTAAGACATTCGTGCAAATCATCTTGCACATATGAAGTATGTTTTGTGAATTAAATTGTTTGTTTAAAATAATTTTGACTTGCCCTGTAGTATTCTTCACTAAGTTCAGGCTTATAACATTTACAGCTGTAAAGCAATGTTAAAAATCACTAAATCCAAAATCATGTATGTACAGGAATGCAAACATTTAGCTGAAACACACACTATTAGGATGAGAGAGACAGCCCTGGCCTAGCCAAAGAAAACAGGTCGGCTCCTTCTCCACTTGACGACACACCATACTGAGTATATTTTTGAGAAATGTATCCATCAATCTTTACATCAATTTTTTGATCCAATTATGGAGGTCAGACAGAGGAGGTTGATGGGTTCTATCCTGAGAGAAATGGATGTAAGAACTAATCCATCACAAAGAACACTTATGTATTAAGGAATTCTAATTATACAAAACCATACATTCATAAATCATTCATTCATTCATTCTGTGCATCCTCGTATTCAATGCAACATTTCTGCCACATTACAAGGCAGGAACCAACCCTGGATTGGCGCCAGTTCACTGTAGGGCACGCTCACTCTTACATACTCAATGCGGTTCATGTAAGGCAAACTTAAATACGCTCTTTCGAATCACACGCATACTTTAGGATGTGAGAGGGTATCTGAGTAACCAGACATAACCCACACAATCATGGGACGATGTGCAAGCTCCACAAATACAATGAATGGATTCAAAGTCAGACCCCTGGAGCTGTGAGACAGCAGTGCCACCCATGCCTCTGAAGAATAATGAAAACAGTTTTATTTTGTACAACAGAAGGGCAGTGCAACCAAATACAAGAACCTCCCGGTTCAGTCCCCATTTCTGGTTCACTGTTCACACAGCCAACCTAACAGCACTTCATTCCGGCATGTGGCAGATGGGTACACCTTGGTATGCTGGTTTTTTTCCTTAGTAGTTTAATGCACTTGATTGTTGAATGTCTGCATAACCCTAGAAGTCACTTAGCTTATCTGTGTTCCAAACATTTAAAAAGGAAAACAAACAAAAAAAAGAAGACCAGAACAATGATAGTTACAATATACTCGTAGCTGTAAACGGTGTTGTGCTGGTGTTCTCATTAGATCAAAACAGCATGTTTGTTCCCATAAATACGCTTTATATGCTTACACCAATCATCCACAACATTAAAACCAGCGACAGGTGACGTGAGTACTGTTTATTATCTTGTTACAATGGCACCTGTCAAAGGGTGGCATATATTAGGCAGCAAGAGAACACTCTCGTCTTGAAGGAAAAATGGGTAAGCATAAGGATCTGAGCGACTCTGAAAAGGGCCAAATTGTGATGGCTGGATGACTTGGTCAGAGCAACTCCAAAACAACAGGTCTTGTGGGACATTCCCGGTATGCAGTGGTTAGTACCTACAAAAATTGGTCCAAGGAAGTACAACCGGCAGCAGAGTCATGGGTGTCCAAGACTCAATGATGTGAGTGGGGACAAAGGCTAGCCTGTCCGATTTGATCTCACAGAAGAGCTACTGTAGCATAAATTGCTTAAAAACGTAATGCTGGCCATGAGAGAAAGGCCTCAGAGCACATAGTGTATCACAGCTTGTTGTGTATGGGGCTGAATAGTCACTAGCTGGTCAGAAAGCCCATGCTGACCCCTGTCCACTGCCAAAAGGGACTACAATGGGCATGTGGACCATAGAGAAATGGAAGTAGGTGACCTGCTCTGATCAATCGTGTTATCTTTTAGGACATGTGGACATCCAGGTGCATGTGCTTCAGGAAGTGATGGCAGCAGGAGGCACTATGGGAAGAAGATAAATCGGCAGAGGCTGGGCCATGCTCTGGGTGATGTTCTTCTGGGAATTCATGTGGATGTTACTTTGAAATATACCTATAGATTGTTGCAGACCACGTATATGCCTTCATGGCAACTGTATACCCTGGTAACAAGTGGCCTCTTTCAGAAGGATAATGCACCATAATGCACCACACTGCAACAATTTTTCAGAAATGATTTGAGAAACATGACAAAGAGTTTAAGGTGTTGAGTTGGTCTCCATACTATGCAGATTTCAGTCCCATCGAGCATCTGTGGGATATGCTAGAACACCAAATCTGATCCATAGAGGTCCTACCTCGCAACCTACAGGACTTAAAGGGTCTGCTGCTAACGTCTTTGTACCAGATTCCATAGAACACCTTTAGAGGTCTTCTGGGGTCCATGCTTCAATGGATCAGAGTGGTTTTGGTTGCACATGTGGGACCTACGCAATTTCAGGCAGGTGGTGTTAATGTTGTGGCTGATTGGTATTTATGATAAACATAAAGTGTAAAAGTGGATCTCAAGCAAACAAAGAAAAGCCAATTAGAACCATGCAGTGAAGCAACAGTGGAGTTTATATGTGCAGCTTTGTGTTTCAGTACCAAATGATCTTCTTTTGACAGCCCTCAGGAAGGCCTTGGTTTTCGGGATTAAACACTTTCAAGCATTTAGATAATATGCCATGGTTTAGGAAATTTATGAAAGAATGAGTGCTAGGACCCATGACATGATATGTTTTAAGAATAAATATGCCAACCAGTCATCAGTGGACTGGTTTTGATGGATCATGTGAACAGGATTTGTTTTACTAATCCATGACGAGTCATGTCAGAACTATAGACATAAATGAAATGACAGGAAATAATAATATTACAAAGAGTCCTGATAATTTTTTTCCATGTACAGAGAACAAAGAAATTCTTATTTTCATGTCCAATGAACGTGCAACATGTATCTCATAAATAAGACTGTACTAAAATACAGAACTTTATTGTAATTAATGGAAAATACAAATCAACTCCTTATCCCCTTTTCTTCTATTGTCTGAAACCTTGAGGAAAAAAACCCTGATTCTATTTACATCTGGTAATATACATAAAGGATCCTGATAAGAATGCAAACAACAATCTGGTCAAGGGGAAATGCGAGATACAGTCGAGTCAGCAGAATGCTGCACACTTGGGCAGATGAAATTTAAAGAAAGTAAATATAAAGTATAAATCACAGGAAGTATACGGTAAATATGTTAAATATGAAAAAATGGTGTATCAAGGTTTTATTTCAGTCTTTTCAAAATGTATAAGTGTGCCCTTAAGTAAAATCCTTGTACTATACAATGAAAGATTATAACAGTCAAGTAACACTTAGCCACTGCTCTAACCTTAAGCTATTAATTATTTATTGTCACGCACATGCAAGTAAGAGGACGCTGTGTGGACCAAGTGAGGGTAATTCCACGCCAGGCCAAGGAGGTGGCAGGGTCAACTAAACCTTCTACTGTTATCTCTACAGACCAAAGATGGGAAAACCTGTCTGACTCATCCCTAAAGATATCACTTCCAGTTCTGGCACCTAGAGGAACGCCACGTCCGGTTCCGGTGCCTAGAAGAACGACACTTCCGGTTCCTTTACATCACTTCCTGCCTTGGCATTTAAAGCCACCATTTTAACCACAATTCATCCGTTTGTGTTTGACTCCTTTAAAAGACACTACTGTCTTGTTCTCAAAGCCCATTAGATAATATATAGGTGGCTGCCCCAAACCCTTTTAAGTGTGTCGAGTCTGATCTTTTCACAATATTTAAATTGCTACGGTCTGTCCGTCTGTTACTCAATTACTAAGAAATTACTTGGGCCAGAGCCTTCATCCTGGTCTTGATCAAAATCTTATGGCCCTAATACATATTGGAAATGCAAACAAACAGGCTGCTGCAATCTCTGAAAACGAGCACAGCTTGTAGTTTTCTATGGTAAAGTATTCAGCAGATGAAGTGTAACTGCAGAAAGAAAAAGAACACCAGCAACATCTGTTGAGTGTCAAGCAGATCACGTAGGACAATAACGTGGCAAACAACACTATAATAATAAGAAGAAGTGCAACACCATCTGCTGATTTTCAAGCATAGGATACAGAATGCAGGAACGACAAACACAGAGAAATGCATGCGATCATCAGATGCATCAAGCGTCAAGTGTGGGAATGAGAGAACGACAAAAATGGAGAAAGTCAAGCATTGTTACATATTCATTCAAGGATGTGTGAGTTCTTATGTGTGTAAGTAACTAGCAGATGTTTCACAGCTGTTTATATCTAGCCTTTTGTTGTGTTACACACAAAGGCTCCTTTCTTTTACTGTCTTAAAACAATAGGCTTAGCCTTCACTTGGATTTTACACACATAAAGACACAGTGACAGTCAAGAACATCAAATAGTTGGGACTTCCAGTCATATGAAAGCAAAGCTTTGCATCGTTACATCAATATTTCTTAGACGACCACTGCTTAGTTAATGTCATGTTGTATTTTTTAATATTGAAACCAAAGTCATGTGTTGCTAACACAGAAATGTTTGTCAAATACTGTAAACGTCCGACCATATTCAGGCATTGCCTTTACTTCCTTAGATCAATGCTTGTTTGTAGAGCTAAACTTAGGAAAGTTAGATCACCAATGTGATCAATGTAAAACGGTATTTTGTAGTTGTGATATTAAAAGACTGCATTGTCAATATGATTAAGGTTCCATTCACTCTATATTTTAGGACTGAAGGCTTGCATGTTTTAATAGCCTTCTATATTACACCACGGTTTTACTGGGTAAGTAGCATCACACACGCACAAATAGGGGGCAGCCAAGCCAATTGAGCGTGAAAGAACAAAAGATGGGGATTGGAACAGAGTATTAACGCCTTTTTCCCTTCCTCAACAGAA
The DNA here is from genome assembly GCA_026402145.1 of Polypterus bichir lapradei. NCBI lineage: Eukaryota > Metazoa > Chordata > Cladistia > Polypteriformes > Polypteridae > Polypterus > Polypterus bichir. The sequence continues at coordinate 9,705,894 of JANRMT010062840.1, read as the reverse complement.
AAACAGAAGATTAAAGAACATACCTTACGTAAAGCCCACGTGGTAAAATCCATTCTGGCTCCCTCTGATGACTCCACTTCCGGGTCCCTTTCCAAAGATGTCACTTCCGGTTCCAGCTGACGACTTCATTTCCGGCTCCAGATTATGATGTTATTTCCTTCTCTCACTATCAATGTTACTTCAGTCAAGATTCATTTCCGTTTCTTGTTTGTTAATCATTTCCTGCCATGTATACATAAAAGACCCACGAAGCATTGTTTTGATTGTCAAATGTCTGTTTTACTCATCTTTGACCACAACATCAGTCCTTTATAACTCATCGGATCCACCGACATTATATGAGGAATTCCCCCAACGCTTGATCTATTTTGTGCTTTATTTCCTCACAGTAGATAAGTATGTCCATCACTGTACAGTATATGCCAGTTTTGGTCTCTGGAGAGACTCAAATGTTGCCTGTGAGGCATAAATAATAAAAACATAAATCTTCTATTCCATTATGCAAAATTTTTACTGGGTTGGAAGATAAGTATGCCTGGCACCTCCGCATCAATAGCACACTACAAATATTCTATGTGCTAGCTTACTATTACTTGGCTTAATATAAGTATTCATCTGTGAACACATTATACATGTATGTGCACTGAAGTCAAAGTCAGTGCAGAAAAGCTAATTTGTGTTAAGTTATCTTGGTTTCTGCCAGCAATGAGCGCAGCTCACAACAGTCAGTCAGTGGTCAGCAGTAATCAAACCGTAATAATAAATTCTAGAAGAAGCAATTGTCTTTTCCAAAAAAACACTTCCATTAGTTTGAGTCCATGTCCCCTGCCTTGGGTAATTCTTTAGAATTAGTTGACACCTCTGTAATGTATGATTCTAGAATCAGTATTTTTCATACAAGTGGCAGGGGCCTGACTTGTGTCCAGGTATGATATTATGATGTGTCACATTAGGCAGCATTAATATTTAGAAGTGCAGAGACGAATGAATGTGCAAAATATGCATAGTCAGGACCATTGCTAAGGACGGTTACTGTGGGAGACCACAATATTGTTACATGAAAAGAATACCCAACTAAAACTGCATTATAACCCATTTTGTTCTTAATTAACTCTTTAAAGTAGCTCAAGTACTAGTCTCTCATGGAGTCTTTGCTTGAAGAATCTTAAAATCCAGATGCATCATATTGTACCCAGCCATCTTTTAAGGCATACCCTCAATGGACCTCAAATGTAACGTGACACTAGATTAGTAACGTGTGGTGAGGTTCATTGCTGGTGAGGCACTGATTCCTTCAGAGTCAGATTTGCACATATATGAACCAAAAAGAGTAGCTTATTCACTGACTGCAGGCTTCTTGGTAAATTTTTCATGTCACAATATCCTGTGTTAGTCCAGACATTGTCACAAGTTGAGAACAAAAGGCACGGAAAAGCAGTAAAGGTGGTTTCTTGTAGGACAGCCACATAGCCAGACTTTTTGGGTGGACCACTCCGTTTGAAAATAGCGAGATACCTTTTGCCCTTTAGTTGGAAGCAAACCTTTTCCCTCCGGCATTGCTCTTCTGTTATTTATCACTTCCTGTTTTGACTGAAATTCCAGTTTTGAGAAATGTTTAAGCTTAGATCTATAATCTTCCATTTTGCCAGTCAATCGGAACAAAAATTTAAAATAAACGGACCACTGCAGTGCACTTGACTTTCTGATATTGTTAACTTATTGGCGCCTCTTTGCAGAAGAACGGCAGCAACCAGCAGCTGTTGGGCTCACATGTGCCCCCTTCAGGGCGACACGGTATTGTCTGCCTCACCTTATGCCTTTTTCACTGTGGTTTTATGTCCGTTCAGCAAGACTAAATATGTCACACACATTCATTAAAGATATTATCCAGATTGTGGAAAATCAGGGTGTAATAAACGTGTCTGCAAACATTATATTGGCGATATACAGAGAGACAGCAACAGGCATGCACCAATTACATGCATCAACCCAATTTGTGAGGGATCGCGCAGTCCGAGGTGAGGTGAGGCTCGTCGCTGCTGCACCTCGCGTTTTTTCCCTGTATTTGAACAGGAAATGCACAGATTCAGTGACCCTGAATTAGAAGCACGTGGCCAGCAGTGTTCAGCACCCCTAATACCAAAGTGGTTGCGCTCCTAGAAAAACAAATCTGCAAAATACAAATGTGGTGACATCTTCATGCTACCAACAAAATGTATAAATGCCCCTGCCAGCACCTAACATGATGATGAAAATGTCTTTCTCCCTCTAATTATTGCAGCAGGTAACTCTTGGCTTGGCATGGCATGGCTCCATAATTTTTGTGCAAGTTCTGCCTAGCCCTGTATGCCACCTTTCTTGCACATCCATACTTCCACCCATTTTTAAACTTTCTTCACCTAGTGAAGTGCTCACCTAGTGAGTAATGCATCCAGCTAATCTCTCAAAAACTATTTAAAAATATTCACGTACTCTCAGGCTGAAATCTTCAGCTGTTTGCATATGTATGTTCTATGTTTAAAAAATCAATGTAAGAAAGTGTGTCAATATGTTCTTGTTTTAGCATATTGACCTTCTGCATAAGAGAGCTAAGGAATGGAATTCCCTCTCTGACAGTCAAGACAGAAGCTGTAGCAGAATTAGCAAGAACTTCCAGAGGTTGATTGAGCACAGCAGGCAGGGTCACTCTCACTCAGTGATGGGGTTAGTTATTATTGCCTTGTGGGAATAAACCAGAGAGGCTTTTTCCACAAAGAACAAATGGCAAGAGTTGCTGGAAATGGAAATTTCTGGTGCTGAGCCAGGGTGATGCATATTAGCAGAAGAAATTCTCCTCTTTATTATTCTTGGCCAATAAAACCATAGATTGCTTTTTAAAGAAGCAGCACAGGAATAATAAAAATAAGCAGCAAGTTTGCAAAAGCAAAAACGAAAAGGCTGGATGTTTAGATGGATGAATCAGTTGGACACAAATGCTTTAGAAAGGATGCAGATATTATAGAAACTATGTAATGGAGGAACAAATGAGGGATGATATCAAAATATTAAGAGCAGAGTGTTTCTTTTGGCTTAGAGTGGAACATTTACCTTGTCGCTGCTGAACAAGCTATCTGAATATTTAGCATTTAGTACAGGCAACCAAGAACAGCTTATGCCGGATGTAACCTTAAAGGTGCGTAACAAAACCCGAAACCCTCGTACAACTTCTTAGGTTCAAAGAAATACTTTTTAAATAATAACCTTTATACAGGCTATTCTGTTATTAACAATTCTTCTTTTCATTCTTATCCTTTTTCCTCTACTTATTCCCAGGCAAGCCTGGTCCTTCTCCTCTCCTGACCCCAACTGTGTGGCTTCCTTTATGCCTGGATCAGGAGTACTTTGGGTGCCACAATATTGTGCCCCAGAAGCACTTCCTGGTCAGGAGGAACCTCCTTAAAACAAACGATCCTCTTCCATGCAGCTCCCATTAGCAGCTCCCAAGATACCCCGCATGATTGTCCTTTTGAACTACAAATCCCATGCAGCCCTGTAGGTGTGCTCATGGGAGATCCACCAGAAGGATGCTGTCCATTGTTTATAATCTTAGTAGGTCGCGGTGGGTTGCACAGTGGATAATGGTGGGTCACCACTCTGACAATCATGTTTGATTCCCCCCATTAATGATTGTGCTTGATTTAACAAGGGGGGACCCCCCTCACCCCACTATGACATCTGAGCTGGAATTACCAAGGGGGTCCACTACACTCAAGCTGGAATCACCAAAGGGTTCCCAATGTGTGTCACAAGACACTTAAATAGGAAAAAGGTTGAGAAACACTGACCATTAGTATTGGTGGAGCACATGGCCATGTGGGGGTTGCTTCACACAATTCCATTGTAAGGAATCATCTATCCAGGCTGGAAAGTCCTATATGACGCTGTGTTGATAGCATTATGATTTTGTGTTTCTTTTGGCTTTTAAGGAAATGATACCCTTGTTTTTGTTTAATTTGCTTTGTTTCTTTTTTCCATTATTTTGGTGATGTGATTTCTTTGCTAATTTTGGCATTTGCTTGTCATGTGTGCTGCCTTGTTGTGTAATTATTTGCATGGGTACTGACATTTTTTATTTGGTTGGCAACACCTTTGTGTTTTCCTTTATGCTATGATGCTGCATGGCTACTAAGCACATGATGCATGTGCCACATGACCTGTGACATCATGGCATCTATGTAACATAAGACAGCCACTTGCATTATCATATGTAAAACAAAGGGAGAACTTAGAATGCACATCTCTGGTTTATAATCTTTGTTGCTACAGCTCAACTCTTGTTAATGACCTTCTATTCAGCCATTCTCATTAAAACTGGTTGTACTATCTATTGGAGTTTAGCATTTCGACTTTAGCTACAGCTACATTTGACATTTTTAATGGAAAGCTGTAGGTGGTTATGGTACTGTTGTGGTAGCATTGTGGATTTCTGTTTAAAATAAATGTTCTGAAATCAATCTGCAAAGGGTTCAATATTTATATATATATATATATATATATATATATATATATATTTATTTCTTTTAATTCAACAGATCTATTGGAGACCGACAAGTGAACTTTCATGTTACTTGATCCACTCTGACTAAGACATTCCTAAGCGCATATAGATATAGATAGGAAATGACAGCTAAAAAGCAGCAGAACATTTTCTAGACAATGGAAAGTTACTGGGAAAGTTATAAACTTAAGATAAACAACTTCATCATCATCATCGGCAAATCTACATGATCTTCTGGGTGAGGCAAGAAGGAATCCTTTCTTCTATGATAGCAACATATATGAATTTATATACTGTACAGTATATATAAAATAGGTTATTCATATATGTACTATAACATATATATAAAAACACATGAAGAAATTTCCTTTCACAATAGATAACAGAGTCATTTTGTTGGTCATGACATTTGGCCAACCCTCCAAGTAAAGTGCCTCCAGCTTTAAGCAGTGATGCCAATGTCAATGTCAATTTATTTATAGAGCACATTTAAAATGACATCAGTAATGCTGTAGCCAAAGTCTTTTACAATAAAACATACAATAAACATAAATAAAATGAATAGAATAAAATACAATAAAACACAGTACAACCAGCAGTAAATTGAAACAAACAAATGGCTAACAGGAGAGATTAGTATTATTGAAGGTCACAGAAAGCTAGGGAATAGAAAAGCGCCTTCAGTATAGTTTTACAGTAAATAGTTCAATTGAAGGTGACTCTAATGCAATTAGGTAAAGAATTCCACAGATGAGGTGCAGCAGCTGCAAGAGCCCTGTCCCCCTTAGTTTTACACTTAGTATGAGGGTAATATAATCATTTGAATAAGGGTCACTCTGGAACAGGGATCAAAAGTGTAATTATTCCTGGAAACCACTAATATAGAACCCCACTCTACACATTCTTTAAAAACCAGTCATGCAATCTGTTAAAGCGAATTTTAAAATATCTGATATTTTTTCCCCAACATGTACAACCCCAATTCCAATGAAGTTGTGACGTTGTGTAAAACGTAAATAAAAACAGAATACAATGATTTGCAAATCCTTTTCAACCTATATTCAATTGAATACACTACAAAGACAAGATATCTAAAGTTCAAACTGATAAACTTTATTGTTATTTTGCAAATCTTCACTCATTTTGAATTTGATGCCTGTAACATGTTCCAAAAAAGCTGGGACAGGGGCAGCAAAAGACTGGGAAAGTTGAGGAATGTTAAAAAAAACACCTGTTTTGAACATTCCACAGGTGAACAGATTAATTGGAAGCAGGTGTTTGTCATGATTGGGTATAAAAGGAGCATCCCCAAAAGGCTCAATCGTTCACAAGCAAGGTTGGGGCGAGGTTCACCACTTTGTGAACAACTGTGTGGGCAAATAGTCTAGCAGTTTAAGAACAACGTTTCTCAACGTACAATTGCAAGGAATCTAGGGATTTCATCATCTACTGTCCATAATATCATCAAAAGATTCAGAGAATCTGGAGAAATCTCTGCATGTAAGCGGCAAGGCCGAACACCAACACTGGATGCCCGTGACCTTCGATCCCTCAGGCGGCACTGCATTAAAAACCAACATCATTCTGTAAAGGATATTACCACGTGGGCTCAGGAATACTTCAGAAAACCATTGTCAGTTAACAAAGTTCGTCGCTACATCTACAAGTGCAAGTTAAAACTCTACCATGCAAAGTGAAAGCCATATATCAACAACACCCAGAAACGCCGCCGGCTTCTCTGGGCCCGAGCTCATCTGAGATGGACTGACGCAAAGTGGAAAAGTGTGCTGTGTTCTGACGAGTCCACATTTCAAATTGTTTTTGGAAATCATGGATGTCGTGTCCTCCGGGCCAAAGAGGAAAAGGACCATCCAGATTGTTATCAGTGCAAAGTTCAAAAGCAAGCATCTGTGATTATTGCTCATGGCATGAGTAACTTGCACATCTGTGAAGGCACCATTAATGCTGAAAGGTACATACAGGTTTTAGAGCAACATATGCTGCCATCCACGTGACGTCTTTTTCAGGGACGTCCCTGCTTATTTCAACAGGACAATGCAAAGCCACATTCTGCATGTGTTACAACAGCGTGGCTTCGTAGTAAAAGAGTGCAGGTACTAGACTGGCCTGCCTGCAGTCCAGACCTGTCTCCCATTGAAAATGTGCGGCGCATTATGAAGCACAAAATACAACAATGGAGACCCCGGACTGTTGAACAACTGAAGTTGTACATCAAGCAAAAATGGCAAAGAATTCCACCTACACAGCTTCAACAATTAGTGTCCTCAGTTCCCAAACGCTTATTGAGTGTTGTTAAAAGGAAAGGTGATATAACACAGTGATAAACATGCCCCTGTCCCAGCTTTTTAGGAACGTGTTGCAGGCATCAAATTCAAAAATAAGTGAAGATTTGCAAAACAACAATAAAGTTTATCAGTTTGAACATTCGATATCTTGTCTTTGTAGCGTATTCAATTGAATATAGGTTGAAAAGGATTTGCAAAAATCATTGTATTCTGTTTTTATTTACGTTTTACACAACGTCACAACTTCATTGGAATTGGGGTTGTACTTTCAGTATCTTTTCTCTGTTTCTGCGTATGTCTGTACCTCTTTTGACCAATGCTCGTTGTATTGAATGTGTTCCCATAATGCCAGCTTCTCAGACTCTGTTATCATTTTCAAGGCACTTTGCTCACCTCCTCTCTGCTTTTGCTGTTTTTGAAGGAGACCCTCAGCATGCCTGTCACTACTCGATTTGTGCTACCTGGTAGCGATGCGTGCCCCCTATGCCTTTACTACTCTTCGTATGTCTGACATTTGCACTTCTTCTTTTGACCACATCACCAAAGGCAAACTGATCAATCACACCAAACTCAAACTGACCAATCAGATTGCTCAAACACACTCAGTCCTTAGTGTTTTATTATATAACTAGCAAAATACCCGTGCTTCGCAGTGAAGAAGTAGTGTGTTAAAGAAGTTATGAAAAAGAAAAGGAAACATTTTAAGAATAACGTAACAGGATTGTCAATGTAATTGTTTTGTGACTGTTATGAGTGTTGCTGTCATCAAGGATTTGATTATCATTATTTCTTTCAATCAGATTCGTATTTGGAGGATGTGTTGTGTTCAAGTTACATTCCGTGTTTGTCAACCGTTGTAAAGATAA
>JANRMT010062840.1:9682908-9697785 GCA_026402145.1 Polypterus bichir lapradei | reverse complement strand
TGACTTTTTCCACCGTGTGCTTTGTTTCCGCAGTAGCTGCACTCATGAATATCCTTGTATGCATCACTCGCTTCATATTCTTTTGCTGCCTTCTCAATTGTGTAATGCGTTTTTTGTTCAGCGCTCTTTGGAGCTCTTGCTTGTTGTCTGCGTACTGCGTTCACAGTCAGTTCATGTGAGCCGCTCGGAGCACATGCATCGAAGGTTCTCAGCTTTGCTTGTGCTATCTCGTGCGATCTTGCGATGACCACGGCTTTATTTAATGTTAGCCCAGACCCAGCACTTAAAAGTTTCTCTCGCACTTTTGCTGAGTTTGTGCCAAACACTATTCTATCCCTGACCATCTCATCTTCGTTTGCATAAGCACAGTCCTTCACTAACAATTTTAACTCTGTTACAAAGTGGTCAAAAGTCTCGTTTATACCCTGTGTCTTCTCATTAAACTTGTATCTCGCGAATATCATATTCGTCTTAGGCATGACAAACGCTTCATAGCGGCAGCGTGTCTGTTCAATTGCTGCTGATGGACGGCCTTATATGGGCAGGCACTCAATTACATGGGAGGCGTGGGTATGGGGGACACAATATAGGCAGGCAGCCAACTATGTGGGAGGCGTGGTGATGGGGGACGCAACTCCGCCTCATACAGCAACCGAGCTGCAGGCTATGGCCGTATATATGTACGTAAGTAGGATTCAGTTATGACTGTTACGCGTAGAATTTCAAAATGAAACCTGCTTAACTTTTGCAAGTAAGCTGTAAGGAATGAGCCTGCCAAATTTCAGCCTTCTACCTACACGGGAAGTTGGAGAATTTGTGATGAGTCAGTCAGTGAGTGAGTCAGTGAGTCAGTGAGTCAGTGAGTGAGTGAGTGAGTCAGTCAGTGAGGGTTTTGCCTTTTATTAGTATAGACTAGGAAATCGTGCTTGTGGAAATTTTGCAAGAATAAAAGCGTTAATGAAATGATGATGAGGAAGAGAAGAACATCACAAGTTACAGTAAGAAAGGAGATTATTATAATAAGTGGTGACTTGTGAGAGGACTCAATATTAGAATAGTCACATGATTAGTATGGGATGTTATTATAGTCACTTATAACAGCATATTTACAATACAAAGTGTAACATGAACAGGTTAACAGAACATATTGGATCAAACAGGAAATGCAGGGCACATGTATATCAGTATGTGTGAAGTGTCGCCATCAGGTAATGTAGTATACTGACATCTATAATAATCATCGGAAAACGCAATTTGTTACATTGTCAGCAAAAATATTTCCCTGTGTGTAACCCGCAAGTACCTGTACGTTTAGGCCGAGTTTTGATGTAACTCTGGAAAATGTAGTGTGCAACTGGCCATGGGTTAAAACGGGGCCTGGCAAACAGATTCCAACGTTATTAAATGTTTGTCGTTGTGACTTGGTGATAGTGATACAATATGCTAAATGAACGGGGAATTGCCAACACCATAATATAAAGGGAACATCTTGTTTTAAGTTGTCAGTGTTATGGAATCCCTGTAGTTTTTCCATCATAATGTTTCTTGTTCTCTGGCAGTTTGCCGCTGCTCTTCAGAAAGGTTGTGTGTGTAATTCGTTTTTCGTTTACTGTCTAGGTGCCAGACTTGCTGCCGCTGATCATCGGGTAATGTCATTCTGTGGTTTGTAGATGTTTCTGCTTCTGTGCGTTGGTGTGAGTATGTAGGGCAACAAGACCATTTCTGTTGGTTGCAGCAGGGCTGTATGTGCCTTTTCATTTTATTGGGAGGCTTACGTTGAAGTGAAGGAAAAAGGAGGTGCAAAATGGTAGTGTTATGTAAGAATGTGTGTCAATATGTTCAACAAAGTATGCACCGAATAAACAGTCTAATACCACAGTCGATAATTGGTCACTTTGAAGAATTGAAGACTTGAAGATAAGTCTAAGACCCTGCCAGGAACATGAATTCCTCGCTGTTGTTGTGGAGGGATAGAGTAGTTGTGGCATCCATTGTTTATATCGAGCACAGACAGACACAAACGAAATAATATTAGAATAGATACATTCAATTTTGGTCAGAACTGAAGTCTCTAAAATATGTATCACTATGCAGATTATGGAAACCTGTGTTGGATGATGAGTCAGTGAGTCTGAAACTGTTAAGCAAATGAAAATTGTGGTGTTAGTTGTGGTGATTGTAGTTTGGAGGTCTGTGATATTATATACAGCGTACTGCAAGGATCTACTCTGGTCCCACTATTATTTACAATCTACATGTTTCCATTAGGCCAGATTATCTCAAAACACAAGGTGAACTATAACAGTTATGTAAATGACATGCAGTTTTACTAATCTATAGTACCTGATGACCCTGATGCTCTGGGCTGTCTGATACAATGCCTGTCTTGTATTTATGAATGGATGAGTAATAATTTCCTCAAGTTAAATAAGGAAAAGGATAAAATCTTAGTCAATAATAAAAAATGAAGATAGTGAGGGTATTAGTAATAAACTTGACCCCTTAGCACTAAAATTCAAGGAGAAAATAAAGAATTTAGGAATAATCTTGGACTCTGACCTAAACTTTAAACCGCTGAATTAACCAGATTATGAAAACAGATTACAGGGATATTGCAAATGTTAGACCTATTATAACACTGTAAAATGCTGAAAAATTAATTCATGCTTTTGTTTTTAATCAGCTAGATTACTATAATGGACTCCTAACAGGACTACCTAAGAAAGACGTCAACCAGTTGCAGTTAGTCCAGGATTGCAGCAAGAATCTTAACCAGAAAAAGGAAATCTGAGCACATCGCACCCATTTTACTGTTGTTACACTGGATACCCATGTCCTTTAGAATTGACTTTAAAATGCTACTAATGGTGTATAAAGCCTTAAATAACCTTGTTTCTTCCTATATCTTTTATTGCCTGTTCCTCTGCACTCCAAGTTGTAACCTTCGAACTTCTAATAGCGGACTCCTTATAATTTCAAGAGCCAAGCTCTTATTAATCAAAAATCTGAAATACTTCACCAACAGAGATACACCAGGCTAGCACTGTGGAACATTTTAAGAAACTCTTAAATTTTTCTTTCTCATAGCCTAAATTTAGTTCTACTGTTAATACCCTAGATATGCACAGAATTATCACGTTCTTCAGTCAATTAGCAATCATCATTAATCTTTAGTTTTCTCTGTTTTCTGTTCTGTTTCCTCTGTTTCGGCACCACACCAACTGATCAAAGCCTTTGCAGTCACCTGTGATGTCTGAATGAAAGTGGATATCCCAACTTGTTACAAGACCCACTGTATTGAATCCTCTATGATGAAACATAAAAGGAACTAATAAAGAACAACTTAAGAACATTTGCATAGGTAGAATGCTCAGTGGGGACTGGGTGGTCTTTTGGCCTGAAACCCCCTCCAGATTTTGTTTTATAGTCCAGCTTAACTGTTGTTTTTTTTTTTTTTTCTGTCCACCCTGGCCATCTGACCTTATCATTGGACTGTCATTCATGAAGTTAAAACAACAATTCTATATTTAAGAACTCTACTTCTCTTAATTCTATGTTATACAAGTGTCCATATTTATGTATCTTTTGTATACTATTTTTTCATTATTACTCTTGTCCAAAATTGAATTAGTTTTTCTTTGTATGCAACTATAACTTTGACATGTTGTAAAGCACTTTATGCTGCATTCTTCATGTGAAAATAAGATAGAGAAATATATGTTGTTGTTGAAAGCAAATCTTCCTGTTTTGTGATGATTGGATTAACAGAGGTGGGGCAATTTGCTGAAGAGGTCATAGAAAGTAATTATTATACCTTGTGGAGGAGTGGAAGGACAGGGTGAGAGAGCATGCACTGGGTGTTACCCCACACCCGGACTGCTAGATGGTAGCCCCCCTGGAGTGCTGCTTTGCCACAGGGCTTCATGGGAGTTGAACTTTGGTGCCTCAGACTTGTTGGGGCTGCAGAGCTCTACTTTGTTGGGATCTGGCTCATCCGGAAGTGCTTCAGGGCCATGCTAACAGGCCACTGGAAGTATTTCCTGGTGCAGGATAAAAGGAGCCATTTGCCACTGCTCCAGGAGCCAAAATAATGAGGAAGAGGGATGAAGTTTGCTGAAGAAGGAGTGGGGGTAGAAGGAGATACAGAGAGAAAGAAGACAAAGACAGAGAGCTGTGTACTGTTTTGTGCTTTTATAACCGTGCTATGCAGGTAGGAAACTATTGGGAAGAGTTGTGTTGTGCTGGACTTGTGTCTCATGTCTGTCTTTGTCAGGTTTGAGGATGTGGCAAACCCCCTGGTGTTCATAATCTATATCATATTTCATTGTAAAAATATCACAAACAACCCAAAATAACCATTGTGTGAAATCCTAATATTTTCCAAACAGAAAGGCTTTAAAGTTTTCCCAGTCTGTGCCATCCTAAAAATACAGTATGGCATATCATCTTTAAAATCAGTACACCCAAATGACCATACATTGTTTCTCACATTCATTTTTAATTGCATCCCCATATCAATTTCAAAGGAATTTCCCTTACTGCATACCGTAAAGACAGAAAATACTGTAAGCTCCTTTCAGGGGAAAATAATTAAGAGAGCAGAGCATCCAGGGAATTCCTTAAAAGAGCACTCAGCTCCCGAAGGTGGCAAAAAATGTCCTTCTTCTGGGACTTGATTGTTGAGAGATGGAGCAGAGATTAGCATTGCATTCTCATGTCACCATATGTGCGGAATTTACATGTTCCTCAAATGTTTGTGAGGATTTCTCCTGGCAATCTGGTTTCCCTCACATCACAAATACTGCTGGAAATTAGCAGTACCTAAGGTGGGAAATTAAAGGAGGAAAAGATGGGATGAATGAGAAGGTGCTATTTAAGGCCACCAGCAAAGGTTTAGTTGAATACCCGGTAAAGGAAGAGAGTGAGAACTAAAACTAAAACACAAAATGAGAATTTGAAGATCAGGAAAAATAATGCTGGAAGTCTAAACCAAAAGTTTTGAAGCACCATTTCAAAAGCTTTTATAGTTAATAACTTGAATGTTGTGAGCTGTTGTGTCATCATCTTTTATATTAGATGGAAAAGACATAATAGTGTAGTCCAGTGTTTCCCAACCTTTTTTTCAGTGGTGGCATACTTTTTGTAACCAAAATCATCCCAAGACACACCACTATCTTAGTAACCACAAACACACACATACTGTATATATATATATACAGTATATACCTGTATATACATACAGTGCATCCGGAAAATATTCACAGCGCATCACTTTTTCCACATTTAGTTATGTTACAGCCTTGTTCCAAAATGGATTAAATTCATTTTTTTCCTCAGAATTCAACACACATAAGTATTCACAGCCTTTGCCATGAAGCTCAAAATTGAGCTCAGGTGCATCCCGTTTCCCCTGATCATCCTTGAGATGTTTCTGCAGCTTAGTTGGAGTCCACCTGTGGTAAATTCAGTTGATTGGACATGATTTGGAAAGGCACACACCTATCTATATAAGGTCCCACAGTTGACAGTTCATGTCAGTGCACAAACCAAGCATGAAGTCAAAGGAATTGTCTGTAGACCTCCGAGACAGGATTGTCTCGAGGCACAAATCTGGGGAAGGTTACAGAAAACTTTCTGCTGCTTTGAAGGTCCCAATTAGCACAGTGGCCTCCATCATCCGTAAGTGGAAGAAGTTCGAAAACCACCAGGACTCTTCCTAGAGCTGGCCGGCCATCCAAACTGAGCGATCGGGGGAGAAGGGCCTTAGTCAGGGAGGTGACCAAGAACCCAATGGTCACTCTGTCAGAGCTCCAGAGGTCCTCTGTGGAGAGAGGAGAACCTTCCAGAAGGACAACCATCTCTGCAGCAATCCACCAATCAGGCCTGTATGGTAGAGTGGCCAGACCTGAGGCTGTAATTGCTGCCAAAGGTGCATCGACAAAGTATTGAGCAAAGGCTGTGAATACTTATGTACATGTGATTTCTCAGTTTTTTTAGTTTTAATAAATTTGCAAAAACATCAAGTAAACTTTTTTCACGTTGTCATTATGGGGTGTTGTGTGTAGAATTCTGAGGAAAAAAATGAATTTAATCCATTTTGGAATAAGGCTGTAACATAACAAAATGTGGAAAAAGTGATGCGCTGTGAATACTTTCCGGATGCACCGTGTATATATATATATATATATATATATACTAGCTGTGTAAACCAGTGCTATAAAAACTATTGAAATCGTCAGAAAAAAAAAACTGAAATGTAGAAATGTCAGGTAATCAAAAGGAACTACTCTGGGCGTCTCTCTCCTAGGAGGATTTGTTTTGCCGATGCGCTCTCATCGCTTGTGCATTAGCGTCGGGAGGAAAAGTAAAAGGGATACTGTTTTGACAATATTATCAGCTAAGCGACTTTGTCTTTGTTTGGAGGTTTCGTTTTGCTGGCCTCGCTTGTGTTAGTAGCGGTTAAGCAAGTTTTCTGTTTCCTCAGAGGGAGAGTCCTTACCACGACTCCACCTCTCACTTCCAGGCCAGACAGACACACACACTTTCACGCATAAATGTTTGTATAGAAGATATCTCATACACTTGCTCAACTGCCTGAAAGGGGAACTACCAGAGAAGCCAGTAGAAAAGCAGCACAGAGATTAACGTTCGCAGACATGGCACTTGGTGAGCACTTCGGTAGCATCTCCCAGCTGCTTCATCCCTTCACCCACTCCTCTCTGCCTCAGAGACAACTCATATGCTTACTATCCATTAGCCCTGTGATTCTCGCTGGCAACCACAAACCCAGGGCAGATGGACTCTAACAGCCAATAGACGCATCTGAAGTGCTCTAAGTGTTGTGTCTGCAACATGGTGATCACAGAGCTGCTTTTATGCCAGCTTCTCCGGGTAGACCTGTGTGAAACATATGGAACTTGACCCTCTCAAATTCAGACCCAAGCAAGCTACGCTGTTATTTCCACGGCACATCTGGGTAGCTCTCATGGCACACCACTGGTGGAAAAGCACTGGTGTAGTGTCACCACCAGCATATTAAGTAACTATGGCTATTAGATGCAACAAACAAGAAAAATGCAATGAAAAATGCAGAATAGGTTAGCCAATATAATGCCATTGTGTACCAAAGATTAAAAACAAAACAAAAACAGTTGAAGGATGTACAGCAATGTATGATTCCAAAGAAGTGCAACTTAAGTGAATCCAGATTGTCTCAGTGTATGTGTGTGTGCTGGAGTGTGTCCTGTGGTGGACTGGCAGCCCATTCAGAGCTGGTTCCTATCTTGCACTTGATGTCCCTTCTGCATTTTTCAAGAGACACACTGTAAGGACTGAAAGGAATTAAAATGTAAAATGGAGCAAAAAATGTTGTTTAAGAAATAACAAGAGAATGAACTGAATCAAAATGGAACAAGCAGGAGCCTAATAAAGAGTGATAAACTAGTCTGAATACCAAAAAGTTCAAAGAAACAATTTAATAGACCAGAACATACAGTAAATGCTACTTAAAAACAAAGGAGGTCATAAGTCGCAAATTCTCGCACTGATGTGGGTTTCTTTCCTGTAACTAACACGCACATTGATATTATTATCACTAACCTACAGAGCACTACTCAGTATACAGAAATGACCAGATGTAGTATTAAACACTGCTTTCCATTTGTCACCCATTCTGATTCTAATTAGGTTATACAGACATCTTAGATCTAATTTTGCAAATATAGTCAAGTTACTGATTTGATTTAGAAGAGACAAGATTAATGGAAGTGGATAATTGTTTTTACCAGTGATCTTGTTTAATTCTCTGCAATCAATGTAAGGTGTTGGAATTCCATATTTCTTTTCAAACCAAAAAAAAAAAAAATCAGAGTATTGGAAGGGTAAATGAACCCAGTCTCCAAATGCAGGAAGCCAATTAATCTTCTTAATGCGGCTCAAAAAGACTTCTTCATGCAGACGGAGGTTCATTAAATGGCCAATTAAGGTTGGGCTATGTTGTCTCAGGTAAAGAAACCAAGAATGTGTACACTAGTTTGTTATGAATGGGTTTGTTATGACCTCTTTTTGTGTTTTTGGGGTTGTTTCCATGCTGTGGTAGGGTATAAAACATCCTGAACCAAAGATTATAAGGTTTTTTTTTATTTAATTGTATTTAGTCAGTCAGCCATTTCCCAACCCTCTATATCCTATCACAGGGTCACGGGGGTCTGCTGGAGCCAATCCCAGCCAGCACAGGGCACAAGGCAGGAACAAATCCCAGGCAGGGTGCCAGCCCACTGCAAGGCACACACACACACACCCCAGGATCAATTTAGAATCGCCAATGCACCTAACCTGCATGTCTTTGGACTGTGGGAGGAAACTGGAGCACCCGGAGGAAACCCACACAGACACGGGGAGAACATGCAAACTCCACACAGGGAGGACCCGGGTCTCCTAACTGTGAGGCAGCAGCGCTACCACTGCGCCACCGTGCTGCCCTAATTGTATTTAAATGAGTAAAAATTGTTATTTGCATTTTTTCTGTGTTTCTCTTGTTTGCTTTCTATGTACTCCTTTCTTGTGGGGTTTCGCTGCTGCAGATCATAAATCTATTGTTATTTTTTTCATTTAAGACATACTTTTGTTTTCTGATTTTTAATTTTACCATTATCAGAACCATTTTGTATGGTTAGCATTGACACAATTTTGTCCTGTGTTTGCTAAGGATACCCAGAAAAATCATTTCCTTATCGAAAAATCCCTTTTTGCCCTGTGACTCAAAGTTGTAATTGCCACCAGAGGAGCTTCTGAATAGTACTGAATTGAAAGTATGAAACTTACATAAAGGAGAGATTTCAGTTTTTGAATTTTATAAATTTGGAAAAATTGCTGAAAACATGTTTTCACTTTCTTGGTTACTGAGTGTAGATTGATGAGTAAAAATAGCAAACTAGGGGGTTCGCCCCCTGTTCGCTCCACTCTCCAACCCCCCCGGCCTGTGCTATGCGCCAGACACTTCGTGTCTCTGCCGCTCATGTTGTGAAGAGGGGGGCTGAACGCACCGCAAGGAGATGCGGTCGCTCCTCTGAAACCCACTCTTAAATGGTGATACAATGGGAAACAAATAGTTTCTTTTTTACCTCCTCTTTGCTCAATCAGCTGCTGCTGCTGCCATACCGTGTGATCTAAATCTCGCGCAGCGCTTCAAACATTTAAAGGCTTGTACAGCAGCTGTCTTTGTCATCAACTCTTTGTCTTTTATTTCTGGCCCCAGGCGTGGCTAAATCTCTTGGCACAAAGTCTCGTCTCGCAGGACATGAGTTCTTGATATTTTAGTTTATAATTTAAAAATGGCATAAGAATCTGAAAATCTAACAACATCACATTAAAGTTCGATAAATTCTGAAAAGAATGATACCAAACATATATATGTAGGTTTTAAAATAAGTCCGATATAAAGCGTGACATAAAAATGTGACATAAAATCATTACACTTTTAGGCTTAGGATTTTATAAATATACAGTAGATTTATCCATTTAAAAGGAAATCTAGAACACAATAAATTGCGCAGAAAGTGAAGGGGTTTGAATACTTTATGAATCCACTGAATATGATAACATAATCAGTTCATCTCTATGGTCACCCTTCACGCTATTACCTCTTTGGTAAAACCAGATCACTTTCTCTGGCATACTGGGTTTCCTTCTGTGTTACTTTTTGTTTTTATATTTTTAATAAATATGAAATACATTTTTATATATTTTTTTCTTTTTTCTTTCTTCATCTTGTACAGCACCTTGAGCTACATCATTTGTACGAAAACGTGCTATAGAAATAAATGTTGTTCTTTGTTGTTTATATAACATGGGCCAGCATTAACAAAAAAAAGCTGTAAAGCAATGAAGCAGAAAATACATTAAAGGAAGGCAGCAAAGAGTTAATGTTTTCGCATCACAGAACAAAGTTCATGTTTGACAAGAGTTCTGCACCGCATTACTGACTGAATTACATTTTTCGCCTTTGCCAGCAGTCTGTTAATTCTAGTTCTTTACATTCTCGTTTCACCTTCAGTCGATGGTCAGTTCATCACAGCATTGCGAGGAGAGCTGATAGATCATGATCTTGCTGTTCTATACTGTCAAGCACATGCTTGATGTGCTGCAAGACCCCCTTTATTTCCTTTTCGGCAGTTCACGGTCTCATGGTCATGGAGTGATAAATGTTTCAGGAGCTGAATAAAACACCACAGAGGGATTAGATTCTCCAGCGGATGTCTGAGATTAAAGACAGCCTGGTTAGTTATCCATTATCTGGAAGCAGTTGTTGATTTAGAAGTGGCTTTGATACTTAAAAAAATAGAGCAATCTCTCTGGGTTCAAGGAACAAAAAAAAATCTAGGTTATAGTATTTTTTATACTAAAAAGTGAAACAGAGCACTCATCTGTGATATGAGTAAATCTCATACGCGTAATGCACAATTTAGAAAGTATTCTTCCCTCATTAAAATAAATAACTCACTCACACTCACAAAACTGCTGGTTTGGATGATACACCATCACAAAGACCTTTACTATTAATTTAATTACCAAGTCAAACGAACAATATGTTGAGTAGTCTTAGAAATACGGGCTATGCAGTAAAATCACGATCAACACTTAATGAAAATGGAGACACTGCTCTTCAGTTTTACTCGAATGACACTCATAATTCTAAAAGGCACAATCTGGATGCCTCTTGTTTTTGGTGACATACAGCGTAGCCCTATAAGGTACCGTCTCAATGTCATGAAGAACTGAGTCATTGGAGGTGTCTGAAATCCTGCCAAGCAGCCAATCAATTAATCATTCAACCAGCCAATCAACAATCAGTCATTTTTCTCCTAAGTTGTAGTTACAATCATAAATGGCTTTACAGTGGGCTCAGAACATATTCAGGCCTCTTTACGTTCTGCCTTTACACTATAAGGCGTGGCAGGCCCTGCTGCATTGGACTCTTTTCCCGTGTCTGACTGGGAAGCACAAGAAGAAAACTGACCTGAAAAGAGACTGGAGGTCCCTTACCTACACAAAAATCTGAGCATAAGATGTCATATAAGGAATGGGTTTGCTGGCATCCTGGCAGGAATCAACAGAGGAACATTACCCCATTGGGAGGCTTAAAGGAAGGACAGGGGCTGTGGATTTATTACATACTACCCTAGACTGCTAGATGACATCAGCCCTGGGCACAGGTACGCCCATAGAGAACCACAGGGTATGTTGGGGGTTGTAGTGCTGTAGAGTAAGCCTGTGGGGGCCTCTGCCTGCTCTCTCAGATTATGCTCCATGGTCTGTGGGACTTCTGGCCGACCTGGAAGTGCTTCCATTGGGCTATGCCCTGGCACCAGAAGTACTCCTGGGTCCAAGATAAAAGGAATCATCCTGCCATATACAGGCGAGTCAGAGTCAGGTGGAAGTGGACAAAGCTCAGCTGGAGGTGTGGAAGAGAGAGAAAAGCGACAAAGAGAGGTAATGTGTGTTGGATGGTCATTTTAAGGATTATTGTGCTTAATAAATTACTTATATGAGCCTAGGACTGCTGAGGTTTGGGAGACTGCAGTGCCCGTGACTGTCCACAACACTTTACTATGCTGTAGATTTATTTTGAAATAGATAAATTTGCCATTCAATCTACACTCAATAACCCATAATGACAAAGTGAAAACATGTTTTTAGGAAGGTTTGCAAATGTATTAAAAATCAAAAACTGAAAACTCTCATTCAAGTAAGCTTTCAGACCATTTGCTATGGCACTCGACATTGTGGTCAGGTGAAATTTGTTGGCTTTAATTCTCCTTGAGATATGTCCAGAACTTGACTGGACTCCACCTGTCACAAACTGAATTGATTGGACATCTTTTAGAAAGGAACACATCTATCTATATAAAATTCCACAATTCACACTCCATGTCAGGACAAAAACCAAGCCATGAAGTTCATGGACCTGTAGACCTTCACCATAAAATGGTGGTAAAGCAAAGATGAGGGTCTGAATACTTTCTGAATCCACTGTATGTGCAGGGTAAAACACATACAATACGAAATTGGAAAATTATGTTTGACTAGAATGAGCCTGCACTGTGTCAATAACTTTGGAGGCAGACAAAACAAAGGTTTGGGGAATTACCCCGTATATTGTGAAGAGTAATCAATAATGACTGATACTGTTCTTTCTTTCAGCAAAACAACAAATGTCAAGTGAAAATGGATTCAAGTTGGTTTATATTAAGGCAGCAGAAAGTAGGGTGAGGTCATCAGAATGAAATGGAAGTGAGGTCATCAGGAAGGGACGGAAGTGAGGTCATCTGTAAAAAGTGGAAGCGATGAGACTTTACTTATTCTTCTGTGGGTCTGTAGGGAGAAAGAGAGAAGGCATTAGTACTCATCACCAATCCATTTTCTGATGTTTTAATGCCCCGTGTTGGATCCTTTGGTTGTCCCTTAAGTGCACGTGTATGACAACTGCTAAGAAGGAATGTAGCAGCAGATAGTTTATATATAGGAGAATAGATGTAGCCGTAGAACAAAGCAAAGTTCAAGCTTGAAATTGAAGTAAGAATAATGGCAGGGCTCAATCTGTGAAACAGAAACCAAAGTTAAAAGACGTTCAAAGAAGATCAAAGCCACTGAATAAAGTCACAAGAAGTTTTACTTTTGGTTAGTTTTCCGTAGTCTCGGGTAGAGACAAAATGTCTGTGGTGACCTTTTTTCCTGTCATGTGAGTGTACAGTGAATAGCTGGCATGACTGTAATAAACCAAAAATGATGTCCGAAACGTTACAAGTAGTTTTTAATAATGATAATTACAAAAGAGAAGCAGAACCTAATGGTTTACTTGGATCCTTTGATGATCAAAACCCAAACCGAGATTGAAAAATCATTAAATAGGGCAGGTGCAAAATTAATAGAAATTTAAGTCAGGAAATCTAACGCTTCTGTTACACCAAAACACACAATACAGGCTTTGGATCTTTGCAAGTTTCAAAGAAATCTTACAAGATATTAGACATTTGACATTAAATTATTTTTGAATATCACAGAGGGTGCCTACTGTGAATGCCTTATCTGTCTCTCTGTGCAGTTGAAACAACACGGCTTCCGGTGGACAAATTTCGCTAAAATTTTACAGCTAATTTTTCAAGAAACTTTGCTATGATTTCTCAAATACAGCTTGCTGTACAAATTTTTGAAATTTCAGAATCTCCCATTCAAAAGCATTGATGAATTTGCTAACTTGTCTCTGTTAAAACAGAGGAACACTCTGTGTGACTGCAATTTCGGATTAGTTACGTGTTTCAAATTTACCTTGAGGGAGGTCATTTCAACTCATATATTTTCTATATTTCCCCCTTTACCTTGTCTGGCAGACATTCTTGACAGCAAAATGGATCCCCAGTATAAGTTAGTCAAATGGCAGAAAAGGTACACACCCAGCTCAGTTCAGCTACTGCTTGACTTTAACAATGGAAGTAAGAAACTTCCACTAAAGTAGAAAAGAGTTTAAGAGGAAAGGAATTATGTAACTGTTGCACTGTAAGCATAGAATGAACAAATACATATTCAATTTTATAATACACCAGCTGTCCCCCGCGGCTCCGCCCACATAGTTGTGAAACAGAGAGAGAGAGGTTAGGAGCACGCACTGATACAGCGCATTTGCGCACCCACCACACGAGAAGCCAACTCAGGATCCCAGATTAGGACTCGAGTGCAGCCATGCAATGGGTGACATCTCAAAACCACACTAGTTCAGAAGGAATGGAACGGTGGGAGTTTTGTTTTTTTTATGGTGACTGGAGTGCCAATTCTGCCACCAACCCCCAGGTTTTTCCCTGCAAGTTAGAGGGCCTACTTGCAGGTTTGGATGCAGATTAATGTCATACCCAGGACGGAGCCATTGCAGGTTAAGGGCCTTGGTCAAGAGCCCAACAAAGCAGAGTCACTTTTGGCGTTTACAGGATTTGAACTGGCAACCTTCCAATTACCACTGCAGATCCCTAGCCTCAGAGCCACCACTCCGTCCATATTAGTGTAGTTAAGTGTAGTGAAGTAGTGAAACTGGACAAACTTTAAAAATCAATTAAAAAAAATGTAATTATGGCCAAGAGGAAGGTAGGTATGCTCTAATATCAAACATTGGCACTGTATCTGATCATGTTCAGCTTTGACAGGAGAGCGTCCCCCACGTGGGGAAAAAAGCACGTGGCTGTGATATCTCTGGCAATCAGCAGCTACCCTCTAAAACACGCTGTAGCTCTGACCTCTCCCTCTCAAAAATGTCAAACGTTACTCCTTAACAATCTGTAGATGATAATGTCTGTTGAATAAACAGGTACTGCTAGCTAAGTGGAGGCAAGGTACTCTCCAACACGTGGTGAGAGGTAGAGTGACTCGAACGGAGGCTGACGCATGATTGAGGAGAGCTCCGCCCCCCTTCCCTCAGCCCACAGCTGCTCTCTCATATTTGTGCAAATAAATCAGTACCACAATCCAACTATGATACTTAGCGGGACAAGAGAAGTCGGAAAATCAATCGGAATGTTCAAGCAAATTATAGAATAAAACCTGATCTAAATCCGTTAAGTAGTTCTCTTGAGAAAAGTGGACAGACATACAGACAGGCAGACACATGTTGGATTTTATATATACTGTATTATATATATATCCATTCATTCATTATCCAGCCCGCTATATCCTAACTACAGGGTCACGGGGGTCTGCTGGAGCCAATCTCAGCCAACACAGGGCGAAAGGCAGGAAACAAACCCTGTAATATATCTCTCTGTAATATTACAAGAGAGTTATACTGTAATATCTCTCTCTCTCTGTATATATACTGTATATATATATATATAT
>JANRMT010062840.1:9661707-9673115 GCA_026402145.1 Polypterus bichir lapradei | reverse complement strand
TAGATAGATAGATAGATAGATAGATAGATAGATAGATAGATAGATAGATAGATAGATAGATAGACATTATTAATCCCCAAGGGGAAATTCACATACTCCAGCAGTATACTAATAAAAACAATATTAATTAAAGAGTGATAACAATGCAGTGCAAGTTAAAAAATGCAAGGTGGAGAGTGCGAGGCAGGTGTAACAGTCTATAATCTTGTGTAGTATTAACATTCACCCAAACCCCCCCCTTCGGGTGGAACTAAAGAGTGTGCGGGAGGAACGATCTCCTCAGTCTGTCAGTGGAGCAGGATGGTGACAGCAGTCTGTCGCTGAAGCTGCTCCTCTGTCTGGAGATGATCCTGTTCAGTGGATGCAGTGGATTCTCCATGATTGACAGGAGCCTCCTCAGCGCCCGTCGCTCTGCCACAGATGTCAAACTGTCCAGCTCCGTGCTTACAATACAGCCTGCCTTCCTCACCAGTTTGTCCAGCCATGAGGTGTCCCTCTTCTTTATGCTGCCTCCCCAGCACACTACCGCGTAGAAGAGGGCGCTCACCACAACTGTCTGATAGAACATCTGCAGCATCTTATTGCAGATGTTGAAGGACGCCAGCCTTCTAAGGAAGTATAGTCGGCTCTGACCTTTCTTACACAGAGTATCAGTATTGGCAGTCCAGTCCAAATTATCATCCAGCTGCACTCCCAGGTATTTATAGGTCTGTACCCTCTGCACACAGTCACCTCTGATAATCACGGGGTCCGGGAGGGGCCTGGTCCTCCTAAAATCCACCACCAACTCTTTGGTCTTGCTGGTGTTCAGTTGTAGGTGGTTTGAGTAGCACCATTTAACAAATTTCTTGATTAGGTTCCTATACTCCTCCTCCTGCCTACTCCTGATGCAGCCCACGATAGCAGTGTCATCAGTGAACTTTTGCACATGGCAGGACTCCGAGTTGTATTGGAAGTCCGATGTATATAGGCTGAACAGGACCGGAGAAAGTACAGTCCCCTGTGGCGCTCCTGTGTTGCTGACCACAATGTCAGACCTGCAGTTCCCGGGACGCACATACTGAGGTCTGGCTGTAAGACAGTCCACAATCTATGCCACCAGGTATGAATCTACTCCCATCTCTGTCAGCTTGTCCCTAAGGAGCAGAGGTCGGATGGTGTTGAAGGCACTAGAGAAGTCCAGAAACATAATTCTTACTGCACCACTGCCTCTGGCCAAGTGGGAGAGGGATCGGTGTAACATATAGATGATGGCATCCTCCACTTTAATTTAATTTGAGCCTGAACACATTAGATCAAATGAAGTAAACAAGCGGCATAGATTGGTGGCTTAATGCCTCTGTGCATGTCAGCCTTTACAGATCTGTTGTGTGTGTGTGTTACTTTCTCTTCATCATCAAGCATATACCCTTGCAGGACAAACAAGCTGTTAGTTATCTTTACTTATAAATTTGCATATTTGTGTTTGTGTTTGTGTTTGTGAGTGTGTGTGTGTGTGTGTACATGTTTTGATGGACGGCTGGGGCCCTTTCAAGGCCGGGACATCACTATAACAGAAAGACCCAGGGGAGCAGACATACACAAGTCATTACTTCCCCCGGAGCACTAGATGGCAGCCTCTCTGGGTTGCGGCAGCACTACGGTTTTCCTCAGGGAATCATGGAATTTGGAATTCTGCTGTAGGGACTGGGGAGCCCTACTTCATGGGGCTCCAGCCTTACCCAGAAGTGCTCCTGGGCCAAACCTTTGGGACAATGGAAGCACTTCTGGGGATCACATAAAAGGAACCAGAGGACCCTACTCTGGGAGCCAGAGTCAGGAGGAGGAGGAGGACGAAGCTTGCTGGAGGAGGAATGGAGGCAGAAGATGAAGAGAAAGAGATAGAGAGAGAGAAAGAAAGGAAGACAAAGACAAGTGTTGTATTTATTTATTTATTGTGCATGGCACATACTGTGTTGTGCAGGTGGGAAACAAGTAAAAGTGTTTCCCACAGTTAAATAAAAAAATGTATGTTGTGCTGGACTTATGCCTTGTGTCTGTTTGTGTCGGGTTTGGGTGACTGGTGCACACCCTGGTGGCCACAATGTATATTAAAATAATTTACATTTCTTAAAAAAACACCAGTGGAAAAATTTTGCAAATCTATAAGGGCTGGTCCCACGACTAAACAGAGGAACAACAAAGATTCTGCTTAAATTAAACAAGTTCTACATCATTTATTATTGGACATACAGTGGGCCAAAGAGTTTTTAAGGTTATGAGGATAAATACTAGACCAAACTGGACCAAAAACAACAGTCCTGGAAACTGTCATGAGACAAACATGATTGTTTAAAGGAGATAAATCCATCTTCTCATAATGTATCGTTGTACATAGATGTTGGTGTTCAGAGTGGATATCTTTGAAACTCGAGTTCTAAAATTTTCAGTCTTTGCTAGGATGTAGTCATCCAGGAGTTCTACACAATGAAAAAATTCTACAACAACAATTATAATTTTAAGATGTGAAAATCAATTTTAATTTTCCAAAGACACTCCTACAAACACCATGCAAAAATCTACTTGTGACGTTTGAAAAATCATAGAAGCAAAACCTGAACTTAACTGAATGGTGATTTTTTTTTTGACCCCATCACTAACTTCCTTTTACTTGTAAGTAAAAAGGCACATTATGATTTGTGCAGACAGGTGTGTATATCCCTGGGGTGCCAACTGAAAACCTCCTGACTTGGTTTCAACAAGTAATGTTATTAATATATTTTACACCATACACTAAGAATAAACAGAGCAGCTCCAAATCTGCTTTAACAAACCAAAACGCGATCCGTCCGTGTTCGGCCTTTTCCGTATATTTGTAGGCTTAGTTTCCGTTCTTACTCATTTTCCCATCATCCTTTAGTAGCGGAGTGGTTGAGTCACGTGCTATTACAAGCTTCCTGTTTATCTCCTGCTGCTCACCGACATTTGGACCTTGCTACCTTATTACTTCAAAATGAGACCGTCACTACTTGCTTTCTAGTTGTATTATCAGGATGAGGAGCTTTTTAAACTTTCGGAAAGTGAAGGATACCTTTTCTTCCCGGAATCACCTGAAACAGTGGAATTGAATACCAGGCCAGAACAGCAACGGTGTTTCCTGAGGCGTATTCCCAGCTTTGTGTGGAGAGAAAGATCTCTTTCTTGAAGGGTAGAATTGCGGCAACTTCTCGAATACCCGCATAATAATTATTTAATCGTATACTTTTTAATTGTTCTAATTGTTTGATTAGAAATGTCCATGATTTAAATTTTCAAGCTGCATCTATTGCATTGTCCTTTTATTCCTGAAAGTGGAAGTGAGTGATTTCGTTGGCTTTATTTTATGTTACTTGTAAAGCGAAGGAATCTGACTTGCCGCCGAGAGCTCACGGGTTGAGATTTCAATTTTTATTTTCTGTGTTAGTGAAAGAAACTTGCAGAGCACGCTGCAGGATTGTAACCTAGCCAGACCCGCCCCTTGTCTCTTGTCATTTCGGCATTCAGCCCTTTCATTCTCGCTGGGCATCCACTCGCCCGGGGCCCTGAATCGCCGCGGCTTCCCCGGCTCCGGCCCCCTTAAGCGGGCGGTGAAGAAAAGACTTCCGAAGAAAAGATGGCCAGGTGGTCCAGGCGCATCCCAAGGTGCAGCTGTCTTTGAAGGGGGCACCGTCCGGATTGAGGCAGCGAGAGGAGCCCCTCAAGGCCGATCTGCGATGGCCTCGTCGGCTCTCACAGCCTCGGGGATTTCAGGGAAGAAGAATGAAGAGATAGCTGAGCTCATTGATTACTTCTCGAAATGCCAGTACCGGGCGAAAGAAGTCAATCCAAAGGTAATTCAGCGTCAGCAAGCATATGCATAGAGCAGATAATAATAGAATATTTGTGTGCTGAGTTTAAGCACACTGTTCAGGTAATCTATGCATGATTTATAATTAACTAAATTAGTGTAATATATCTTCGTGGGTTGTTTGAATATATAAATTGTTTCTTTTGTTATTTATCTAAAGTGTTAAAACATTAGATTCATGTATTGTAGTTCAGAACGTTTCCATGCTGTAAAGAGGCTGATTTAATTATTTGTATATAATTGTATAGGCACAGTATCCGACAAAAGTTTCAGCATACCCAGAAATGTTAATTTTTTCATAGAAACTTAAACTTTATTATCAAGATTTCAGTTAATTGATTTAAAATGCAGCCAAGACATTATCAGTGTTGATAATAGCTATTACTGCTTGAAATTACTTTTTTTTTTTTTTTTTTTTTTTTTTTTTCACTTTCTTAGTCACATAAGACTGAAAATCTCCGTTTTAATGAAACATTCCTTCAGTATCCTAATGGTTATCGTTTGCTTATCTTTAGTTATTCTAAATGCTAATTGGTTATTAGAGAAACCTTTTTAGTTTCATGTGCACCTTTTGATGTCTTCTTTTGTTTATTTGGGTTTCAATGTATTGGCATTGCTAAAGTTCAGATCTGGCTTCAGAAGTTGTCCAAAATGAAACTGCTTTCTCAAGAAAGTTGTCTGTCTGTTGTTGTTTGCAGAATGAAGGTTATTCCATGTGACAGATTGCTAAGAAACGGAAGGTTTTGTACAAGCGTGTCTACTACAGGCTTGAGAGAATAGGGCAAACTGGATCCTAACCAGGATAGTGAAAGAAGCAGATAAGGACAATGGAGTGTTTAGTTTGAGAAAGAAATGCCTTACAGGTCCTTTGGTGGCTTCATCCTTAAATTCACACCAAATAGCAGTGTCTCTTTTGCAACAGTGAAAAGATCCTGTTTGCCCTCTTCACTCAAAAGAGTAATGGACATTTTTTGTGTGAAATCTTCAGTTAAGTGGAATAACCTTCATTCTGCAAAATAAATATTTTTTTTGAGAAAGCTGCTATATTTTGGAACCCAGGAAAGAAGTTAATGAATGCCAGTATCTTGCAACCAAAGTTAACAGATTACCATATTTCAATTGTGCTAATGCAATTACTGATATTTCTCTAATAATGAATTAGTATTTAAACATGAATAAGTATAAGAAGAGGACATCAACCATTGGGACACTGAAGGAATGGCTGCTGAAAATGGGACTTTGCAGTCTTATATAAAAACATAAATTAAACATCAGTCATTTCAAGCAGCATTAGCAACATTATGTTGGCAGTATTTTTGATTTTATTTCATGGTATCCTTGTAGAAGTTTATGCATTTCGGTCAGAAACCTGAACATTTCTGGGTGTGTTCAGACTTTTGACTGATTCTGTATGTCTCTGTTAGCCTCATGTTTCACTCTCTATACCAAAAACATTTAGCTGTAGTAGGGGTTGTTTTATTTCAAAAAGATAAATGTAACGAGACAGCGCTCTAAGACACCTTCCACATGGATTGAATTGTATCAGAATATTAAACACACTGAAGATTCATGGGCACAAGGTTTTTGTTTTTTCCCTACTCATAATTTTGTCTCATTACAAAAAGTTTTCCTCATGATGTACAGTACCATTAGTCCCTATTTAATGTGATGTTTCAGTTGGTGTCACCCATCCATGCTGCTTATTTCAAATCTATCATCAAGCATAGAAAATCTTTCAAACTTTAAAATAATCTTCTGGAATTGTTCACTATTCCTTTTTTGAAAATCACTGAAGAACCAGCCTAGTCTGTTTTTAGTTGCCGAAGGTTCTGACACAAAATCAGCCATAATGTTATACTAGTTCATCATTTATCTTGTTTTACTTTTTGAAAATTTTGCTAGATGTTTGTACAGTTAATTAGAGACTGTCCACCTAGTGATTGTGTACATGAGTGGGCCCTGTGATAAACTGTCACCATGTCAAGAAGTGAATAGCCCTGAATTGGACTGGGAAGGTTTGATAATGTTCGGCTTTTGGCAATCTACAGAGTCTTTAAAGGCAGGTACTGCTGTTTGTTTTCACTGATTTATTTTCTTGCTTGTTTTAATTCATCGTTTGGATTTCTTTTTTAGGTGGAACAAATTGAGAAACGATGTTTGGAGCTGTTTGGCAGAAATTACAAGTACAGCATAATTCAGAATGCAAATGGGGAGGTTTGTGGGCACTATCCTCGGCAGATTGTCTATTTAGAATATGAAAGTTTGGAACATGATAAAGACAGGTAATGATGTTAACTTTGTTTTTGTGTTTTATGGTACTGAAAAGCAAATGGTCCCACATTCATTTGAACAAAAAGTACTATGAACAGACAGAACTGAGTTTTTAACCGTTTAAAAATCCCATGATTCCAGTTGATTCTAGTGAATAGTTTTTCTACTCAAGCAGGGTATGCTATCATTTGACCTGCCATGTGACTTCTGAATAATAGATTTTCCTTTGCTATTCTTTTAGTCATTAAGACTAAATTGTGCAATACTAACTGTTAGTCATTAAGAATGAGGAAGTCAGAACATTCAGTCAGCAGACATGTGTGTGATGTGTAAAGGAGTTCATGGAGTGATTACATACCTTGCCTCTCTTCTTCAAGTTTGAACATACTTTTATGTATTTATTTACTTATTTGTTTGATGTGGTTAAAATTAATAGTTGTGGTCTGGAAATCTTTTTTTGCATCATCAGTACTTTTTTCCGTTCTTTGCTTTAAAGGTTTTGCCAGGGTCTATGTGGTAGAATAAGAGTGATTGCAGAACATGGTAGTTTAAAATTGTGGTGACACAGAATGGTATTTGGAGACACTGATCAGTGAGATGGCAGGATGCATGCTGTAAGTCTTAATGTACTTGTGAAAAATCCCTCACTAACAGGTTTGTTGGACCAGTAATTATTGGATTATTGCGCAGATTACTGATGTACTTTACTGCACACATGTGCAAACCTGCAGTCTTAAAACCAATCAAACCCAACATTTAGGTCAAATTTATTTATATTGTAACAGTTATTCCATATATTCATTTGTCCAGGAAAGTTGCGGTCTTAAATGAAGAGTTACTTATAAATTTAGCAGGAAAAAACATGGTAAAAAAAGAGCCTGTGCCGTCTTGTAATGGCAGCTTAAGAAGCACTAGAGGAATCATGAAGTAAAAGCCTTAATACTTGCTAAATATATCCAATTAGAAACAGAAAAGCTTTCAATTCCAGAAATTCAATGGCACCTGTATTTATAACACATGTTTATGACAACAACATAAAATTGTAGGTAATTTATTTTTATCAGAGATTTTTGACACCACTCTCTCCCAAGGAAAGAATTTGTTTACCACTGTATTCATAGTGACTGATGTATAGGAATTTTCATAGGAGTAGCATTTGGCATAAGAGAAGAATATTACAAAGTAAAGCATGTCTCTGTAGCTGCTAAGCATGATATGGTGCTGAAGTGGTTTGTGAGTGTGCTTACATGAGACATGAAATTAAAATGGAATGATTACATTGTAACATGCACATTATGCACTGTGTGAGATATAAACCAAAGAATCTGGTTTATATGTTACTTACCCAATACAGTTTGTAGAGTTGGCCAAGGACAAATTTTAATCTCCTGTTTTCATGGAAAATGAGAGAGAAAAACGTCTATGATATAATGGAGTTTTAAAGTGACTCATTCTATACAGCTGCATATATTGTGAAAAAGTCTGTGGAAAAAGGGGAAAAATAAATCTTAAATTACTCATGTCATGTGATCCACATGTCTGTTACACTGTTACTAGCTCAAAATGTGCAAAACAAATACTGTACTTTTTTTTCTGGAATATTATGAGCAGTTACTTCTTGGAGTGGGAGTCCTTTTTTCATATTTCTAGTATTTGTCCTTTTATTTAATCATTTAGTTTAAAATACTTTAAAATCCTAAGTACATTTTGAAATAAAACATTGTGTATATTTTTTAGAATATTTATTTTAATACATAATACTGTTGCTTATACTACAATCATTAAAATGTCACTGTGCTTTGTACTTCACGCACTTAGATATTCATTTTGTAAGTTTTAAACAGATTGTCTATAATGTTTTAAAACTGCATATTGATTTGTGGTAATAACAAATGTTCTTTTTTTGTCTTGCCAGGTATGAAAGCACTTTGCAAGTAAGCAAGCTCCAGGATTTAGTGAATCGGAGCAAAATGGCAAGATGTCGAGGAAGGTTTGTTTGTCCTGTTATCCTCTATAATGGAAAGGTGAGTATATTATGAATGTAGCATATTTATTACTAAATCCACTTGAGAAGCTGAGAATTAGAGAGATGTTCATTATTAAAGAACAGACGGCAACATATAAAAATGAAGATAACTGTAAACAGTTGTTAATTGTCTAATGATAGCAGATCTATTGTTAATGTATGCAGAAGTTGTAAAGTTTAAACTGTGACAATAGCCTTTTTCAAATGCCATTATTTAGCCCAGATAAACAGACAAGTCAGTACTTCCTCATTTTTGATGATTTGTGCACACTAAATAATTTTCCTTCCTTTTTAAAATCAAATAAATCTAAGTACATTTGACAGTATGTTCTATTAAGAGTGCTTCAGTACCTGGTAAGATGGAAGTCGTTTGTACAAACACAAACATGGATAGAACAGTTAAAATATGTCAGTAGTTTTTCAGTGAAATTGTAGTTTGCACCGGGTCAGATTTTGATTTATTGTTCTCCATGTTAACAGTATAAATACTGGAACTGAAAGGCTGGTAAACTATTAAATATGTTACTTAAATGATGAAAATAACAATGCATTCCACAGAATAAAAGTTTCTTTTAAAAATATTTTCTTGTGCTTCACTTTATATATGAGGCACAACAGACACAATTACTAATTAGTATGAGAATTGGAGAATTTTTTAGCTATTTATTTAATAAACAAAACATAGTAAAACACCACACAATCAAATGAAAATAATGTAGCAAGTACAGTGTTTGCTCCAAAGACACTCCATGAAAGTTGTCAGTTAACCTCCACCAAACAGAGTTGTACGATTACAGAGCCCAATCTTAAATTGTTGTTTTTGTGAAGTACAACAATAAGATAATGAGGTTTAGTGCAGGTCTGGCATGTAATTCTAAAATAACCATGACGTTTTTGCCAAGTTTTGAAAAATTCTGAAGAGAATTTGAATACAGTCAAAATTCAGCATCATAAAGAAGGATTTTGACTTGCATGCATTTATTTAATGTCTGTGATTGGGCAGCCTTATTTTTCTCTTCTATGTCTTTAGCATATTTGTCGTTCTTCTACATTAGCTGGGTGGGGTGAACTGTATGGAAGAACAGGCTACAATTACATTTTCTCAGGTAAGCTCAATTTTATATGCAGTGTAAATACTTTACACTGTGTTTATCAAAAATGTGGTTCAGTCAAGGCTATGTCTATATTCATTTCATTTAATGGAATTGATGACTATTCCAACTGTAGAGTGAAAACAAATTCTAAATTTGTTTTAACTCCGGTGATCTGAAGTCAAAAAGTTGGCCCAAAATTGTATCTCATAATACTGCAAATTTTAGTTTTAAAAATTATTTGAGCTTTAGAGAGACCAATATAATACAGTATATAAAAAATATTATACCACTTACATCTGTGGTATTTGGCTTACTGTGAAATTATTCTCCCCTGCACTCCTTTCACACACCTAAGAGAAACTGAGTTTTTGGATAAGGTATGTAATGTAGGTTAACAGTTACCTTGGCTGATCACCAGTGATTTCGGTTTGGTCAGTGGGCCATTCATTGTCTGTGTTTATTGCATATTGTCCACCATATCCTTTTGTATTTCCACTGCATATCTGACTTTGTCCTCATAATACTAAGATCTGTATATTTGATTAATGTGGTGACTTTAATACATTTTCGTGGTGTTTGGTGGACTGGTTTCCTGTACATAGTTATTGTCTTGTATCCAATGCCGCCAAGTTTGGTTCCAGCTCCAGTATTTGAAAAAGCAAGTTCCTGAAAATGAATGTATGAAAGTTGTTGTTTAACAAAAGGGTTCTTTTGTTGTCATTTAAGTGGTATTCTTTCTAATTAATTTATAGTGCCTTTACTATCCTAACACAAACAATATGTAAAATAACATAAAAGCAAACCACTAAAGTTTTAAAGAAAAACAAAAATGAAATTGCACAATTTGAGATTAGCTGTAAAAGCTATTTCTATATGTGTTCAAGGCTTATTGTGGCACAGATTCCTAGTAAAGATTACTGCCTTTCGAGGTCTGTGCTGGAATGATTTGGAAGCAAAAGGAGCCTTTTCCAAGCATTTATATGATGTATATATTAAGACGGAAAGAATATATGAAAGTGTGTATATACTGTATAATATGATTAAAAAGTGTATTCGATACAGTATAAAATAAGATTATAATTAATTTTTACTTGTTCTATTAACTGGACTTTTTTCCCTCCACTTTTAACTTTTCACATATCTGAAGGTGGTTCAGATGATGCCTGGGCAGAAACAGATGAATTTCCAGATGATGACAGTGTTAGGTAAGTATGTGATATTTTTTCATTCAATTGTATTAGATTTGTCTTTATAAAGCAACTACATGTCATCCCTCACACACAACATCTCCTTTATCCAGCTACAAAGGTTATAACTAGAGACTATTGACTGATTTCACTTCTTTAACACCTTCTACCCCCAAAATTTTACATTATTTCTGTGTTCTTTGGTGTCAACTAGTAGATCCACGGCCATGTTCAAACTTAGGTGACACATTGACATCAAGGTCAAAAACAGTACGGTCCTGAAGCATTGGGTCTTGCAAAAAATGACTTTGATTTTTTTTTATTTGGAAATGCTTGCGACTCCCCCCAAAGTAAGGAGTTCTACCCCCAGCTCGCTTCGCTTGCCCACCCTAGGGGGTGGGCACTGAGTGCCTGCTATCTGGTGGCTCAGCCACTCGAAGGGCATCAGGGTGCCCTTTGAATTAGAGAAAGCGATTGTATTTAAACAGGTGGTACAGTAGATAGAAGAGTATGCTGGGATCAAGAGGAAGACAGTTTGGTCCTTAGTTATTATAGATAGAAAATCAGTTACTTGGGTATTTCACTACAACTGTCTATTTTAAATACCAGTGAATAATAAAACATAGTAAAAAGTAAAACGCAATAAAAAGTAAATAAAATTTAAATTACATTAATGCCTCGTCAAAAACAATATTATGAATGTATCTTTTTGGGATATTTTTCTCTTTTTTGTTTATTGGATGATCCTTCTTCTTGATTTTTATTATATGGAGCTCTTTTTTGTTCATTTACTTTTTTTTCAATGTTTATTATCAACTCTTATCGCTGTTTTTCTAAAATTTGATGTTCTTGAATAGATAATTTACTTTTCTGCCTGGCCATTATAACTGACTGTGTTGAAGGGTGAGTTAGCAGCAATGAGAGTGTCATCGGGTAGTACAGAGAGAGGATGTGTGCAGTAGGAG
>JANRMT010062840.1:9608986-9651801 GCA_026402145.1 Polypterus bichir lapradei | reverse complement strand
GGTCGGGACGCCCCTGCTGCATATGTTCCGGGGGAGCCACCATGGACAGCTCAATACCTCCCCCGGGACGTTAAGTGGCAGCCTCCCTGGCCAATGTTCATTTCCCACTCTCCCGCGTGGCTCCATGGGACATGGAGTCCTCCACAGCCTGGTTGGGAGATGGGGTGGCCGCTAGGGGGCGCTGCCAAGACTGAAGAGCCTGGCTGGACGAATCTTCAGCCCCACCCGGAGGTGCAATTAGGACCAGGTGGTCAAGCACCTGGAACACTTCCGGGTGGGGTATAAAACGGGCCAGCCTCCACCACTGAGGGGCCAGAATCGGGAGGAAGAGGACGAGGTTGCCTGGGAGGAGTGGTGGTGCCAGGAAGAGTTGTTGTGTGGGATTAAAGTGCTTTGGGACTGTGTATTGCCTGTGGGTCACGGGGAAGGCGTGCGCCCACGGGTGAAGAAAAAATAAAAAGCCTGTGTGTTTTGTACACGTGCCTCTGCGTAGTCTGTGCCGGGTCGGGCGCTATATAGCGTCTTTTACAATAGATATAGATATATATACCTTTATTCATTTATATATATATATATTGTAATAAGTGGAGACCAGAGGCATGGAAAGGTTTGGGGCAGCCACCCGTTTAATTCGGTTTCCTGGCTGCAAACGTCTTTGAGGCATTGTATACATGTTAATA
The DNA here is from genome assembly GCA_026402145.1 of Polypterus bichir lapradei. Lineage (NCBI taxonomy): Eukaryota > Metazoa > Chordata > Cladistia > Polypteriformes > Polypteridae > Polypterus > Polypterus bichir. The sequence goes on along the minus strand of JANRMT010062840.1, from coordinate 9,651,121 downwards.
CAACAGAGTCCAAAACAGAACTGCCTGCCAGAGAAAAGGCAGTGTGCTTTATAGCAGAGAGGGCGGAAGTGATGTCGTCCTCTGGGCCGGAACTGGAAGTGACCTCATCCTGGGGGCCGGAACCGGAAGTGACCTCATCCTGGGGGCCGGAACCGGAAGTGATGTGTCCTTCCTGGAAATGGCGGCTCCTGGTGAGATTTCCCGGGTAAGACCTGCAGAGAACTCAGAAAGAGCGTCAGCGTACCCCGCCCCCCCCCCGGGCAGATGTATAAACAGTATGTTCTAAGCCCTTCAGCTGCCTCCCATGCACACGTGTGTGACAATATATATATATATATATATATATATATAATTTATATGGAGGTGAAGGTCTGTGATATGGTTAGTATATTTGTAGCTGGAAATTGACAAAGGGAGCAAATGACTCAGGTATCATAAAATAGTTTTTTTTATTCCTCAGCTTTGGATTCCTACAAGGAATCATCATCAGAGGAAAATGATTAGACTTACAGGAACTTACGGCAATATATAGCAAATAAGGAAGAAAGGATAGGTGGATGATGTGGAGGGGATTGATGAGGAGGGGTTTGGAGGGTGTTGGTCATAACGTATTATTTATTATTTGCCTGTTCTTATTTTCAAGCCTGCATATGCTGGGTTCATGTCCAAATTTCTGTTAATGGCGTTTTTATGGGATAGTCATGTTTCATCCAGTTCTCTGACACTTTTGGTATTGCCCTTAATTTTACTTGCACTGAGCCCCATTTAAATGTTTATCCGGTCGAACTTGTATGTGTGAAAATTGGAGAAGAACAAGCGTATTCAGTCTCCATTCATTAGGCTGGCACATTTGATGAGATTAATCTATATGTTCAAAAAGTGAACTGTTTCATAAACATCATAATTTAGCAAGAGCTATATGTAATGATGCACATGGTGTAATTATAAACATATTGATACTACTTATGACAGAGTGAATTACAAGAGAATCTTGCATTATTGTGGGTGAAATGTTATGTTAATACTGGGGGGGAATAATTATTGCTTCTCCTTCTTGCCTGCCCTATTTGAGACAGAGTGAGAATATAGAAGACCCTTCTTTTGTAATGCATGAAGAGGACATTGCACCAGCTTTAATTTTTGCATTCTTTTCCCTTCTTGTTTTATATTCTGCTGTCAGTACAATTGAATTTGCATTAGTTTAATTTGCAGAAGTTCTACAGTACTTGATCTTTTGGACAGCAATGTGACAAAATGCTGAATTGAAAGTAATGTTTTTTGTGCATGACACAGTTTGTTTATGTAGGCTCCAATGAGATATACTGAAATGTAGAGAACACATAATGTAAAGGGTAAAAAGAACTGGAACTATATTGAGAAGTCAACAAAAGCTACTGGGTGCAACATGATTATATATTACACACTAGGAAGTGTGAAAATGGGTAGCTTTGTAGGTTACTTATTGGTGCATATTTCTTAGTTATGCTCTGTAATAAAACCGTCAGGTTCTTGACAGTTTGATTTGGCTTTTGTAAGATTTAGATTTTAAAATATATTTTCACTTATTTCCAGTCATGGGATTTGGTGCGTCAGACTCAAAATTACCTAAAGTTGCTGATTCACCTTATCAACTGTGATGGTGAGTGCATAAATAATTAAAGTTCTTGTAAATGTTGAACAAGCATTCAAAGTTCTTGCTTTTTTGCATTTGACCTTTTAATGCAGATTATTCTGTTACACATAACTTTCATTTTTTTTAATTCTGTTTAGGGATTTGTATATAAAAATTTACACAAGTGGAAACATTTACTGAGAGTATTTTACGTAGCTGGGACTTTTTATGCAAACTTTATGAAGTAACTTTTAAATAAATGTAGCTAATGTTACTGACAATGGCCAGGATGCTTTTTTGATGTGTTTCTATATAATTTTATGAGCTTTTAAAATTGCTATTAATCAGAATTGGGCTAAAGTGGGACTTTTTTGTAGTTTAATGTATGTACAATTGAATTAGTGGATTAAAAGTATTTTAGTGATTGTTGGTATAATTGTATATTTAACTGACTCAAAATTACATTCATGAAACTTGCATGTTAGTTATAATATGCTCAGTTTAGTCCAATAATCCTTTGTTGTACTAATCAATCATTTTGAACAGTTACCCCATATTTGCCCAAGCTACATTTTCTCTTGCTACTGTTAATTTCCATTTTGACTTCAAAGTATGTACTGTAAAATAAAACCACCTTTAGCATTTATAGGAACCTATTTGTATATTCTAATACTATAGACTAAAGTGAGTAACCAAGAGGTGTAGATGTGCTGTTGTACTTACATTTTTTTTTACAGCTATAAAACACATTTCAGATTTGCATTTAAAAAAATAGAGAGAATATGAAATTAAAGATTATCAAAGATTTGCTAAAGGACTTGCACCCTATCAAAGGTTGTTTCACACCTTCTGTTCATTGCTGCTGGCATAGGTGCTGGCCCTCTGTGGCAGTCAATTAGATCAAGCATGTTTGAAAATGTATATATAAATATGTACATATGCCTGTTGTTTACAATGAGTACTATAAGGAATACTCATTCTAAAAAATAATGGTCACCTAACCAAGGGACAAATTCGAGGTCTAGGACTGATGTCAACATATTTCAGGGATTTATTAGTTGATTTTTTTTTTTTTTTTTTTTAATACACGAGATGCCAAAAAAGGTTTGAATTCAAAATCATTCATAGTCCCATTTTAACACGTTAAATTATTACTGACTGGTATTTTAGTTTTTTTTCCATATTTAGTATTATAGTTGTTTGAGGTATGCACAGTATTGTAGGACATAAAGTAGTCGTTGGCTTCAGATACCTTTTTAAAATGTTCACAGGAATGGCCTAACTCTAGCACAGATCTGCCTTAACCGGTCTCATTCTGTTCAAGCTCCCAGCTGTTGTCTTTTCTTCTCTTACCTTCCCAGATGAAGCTCCTGCTGCATTCTCCTTCCATCCCTGCTGCTTGTACTGCTTTGTTTCTAGCCTCTGGCGTGTTCTGTTTCTATTGGTTTTTTCAGCACGGTTATTATATGCTAATAATAATTGTAAGGATTTTCTATCCACACCCTAAAAAGAAATGAAGTTACACTAAATACTTAACTGTGTTAGGTACATGTGCCCTTCCCATGTAATTACTTGTTGATAACATTATGTATGCAGCCGTCATATTTGAAGAACTAGATTAATGATTAGGTTGCTTTGAACACGGTTTGCCATGTCTTCTTATTATTTATTTAACCATAAAAATATTGTTCCCACTATATTTTGTATAGCGGTTGTAACAACAGTGTACAAGGAGACATAAGGTTTGACACCACAATGCAAAATTTGTGAGGTAACTTTGAACTTTGGGTTCTTATCAGTTTTGCTAATTAAATAATCAAAAAAATCTGTATTGCTAATGCTTGCAGGGATTTTGCACAACAGTCCAGATTTCTCATTTGTCAAGTTAACACCTGTTCTAAACATTACACAAGGGATATTTCAATTTAATCTATTATTGTGGAACAGCATTTAGTGTTTGCAAGAAAACAGTCTGTTCATCCTGTTTGGATGACCTTAAACTTTGTTACTCTGCATCCATGCTGTAGTTTTTGATGAGTGTTGTGATGTGAGATTTTGCATTTAACTTGATAAATGTTTTGTATGTCTTTATTTGTAATCTAGGCAAAGCAATGTAATTTAGTGTTACTTTGGTGAGAGGTAGTCGTGTTTGCCCAAACACCCCCCCCCCCCCCCAAATTTAAGACTAATGTTACGACAGGATTTGGGGGGATGTGTCTTAAACCAGTTTGATGAGTATTTCTTTGCTAAAGTCTTTCTCTCATTCCCCACACAAAGCCAGGTTAGCTTAACATATGGTCTTGGGGGGTTGCAGGTGTTAAGATATACTATTTCCCCCATTGGTCTGAAATATGGCTGTAGGGATTGGACAGAAAACCTATAAATTTGCTTGCTCAACCACATTCTCTCTCTCTCTAACCAACATATGATGAAGAAGTATCTCTCTTGCTAACCTGTGATGATGCAGAAGTATCTTTCTCTTGCTAACAACTGAAGAAGACCATCACACCATGAACTGAAGACAACACAATGAAGAGCACAGCTTCAGCCATTTTGAACAGACATATGGCTAAAAGCTTAGCACCAATAATGCCTTAACTAGAGACATTAAGTAACTACAAGTCTGTGTGCCACCTGAATTACACATCACCATTTTATCAGGTTGTATGGTTGCCAATATTCAAATGTACTTTGCATTTTGTTATTATTTATGAATATTATCAGTAATACATTATTTTATGAGTAACTTAACTCCTGCTTGTCTTTTTACTACATCTGATTGCCTGAGGTTATAGATATAGAAGGGAAAGTGGGGATAAGTTATATACAGTGGTAAGTCTGTGAGATTAGGCATTCTAAGGCTACATATTAATAATACAATAGGGGAAAGTAGAGCAATATATATATATTACTCCACCAAGATAAAACAATTGGCGTAGCCGGCAGGATTTTGGGGTAACCATGTTTTGCACCCTGTTTGCAAATACTGTTTTTATGTATGTGTTTGTTTATGTATGTGAATTTTAGGGCACCCAGTGTACAAATGCGGTGGAAGTAAGACATCGTTTGGTTGCTGAATGGAATATAACCAACCAAGTATAGAGACTTCATGTGCGTCACAAGGACACCCACATGTTTGTTAGTGCTGGTCGTAGTGAGTCCCTAATTAAAGTGCTAGGGAGTGGTGAAAGATGCATGCATCATTCATACGGCATTTAAGTAGTAAAGTGCTAGGGAGTGATGGGACATGCATTCGTCATTCATACGGTACTAATTCATTTAGGATCTTTGTGTGTGTATGTATGTGTATGTTTGCTTACAGGGGCAAAAGTAGGCCAACCCATTACGAATTTGGCAAATTGTATTAAGAGTAAATTGTAGACTCAGAAATGCCTAAATTTATATTAAAGTCAGCCATCTTCCAGTGGAGTGGCAGAGGCAAGTAGGTTAAAGCTAGGAAACCTGTAGTGCAGGTAGAGAAAGCAGAAGCTGAGCTGAGTGTGCCACAAAATGGAAGGGGGCTGGAAGGACTAAAAGCAAGAAAACAGAGATCAGGTTTAAAGAAGACAGCTGCTGTTATAAGAGGTTTACTAGCTTGTATTACTGGTAATAAGGAAGATCATGATGAGGAAGAAAATAGCAAAGCGAGTGAAAGTTATGGAATGTGTGAGAGTTTTGAAAGATGTAGCAGTTGGTGTGATAATTGTAAAGTGTTAGCATGTAGAACACCTACTGCTAAAGTAGAAAGCAGGGGAAACAAAGAGAGAAAACCACCCATGGTGAAAGTTAGGGCAATAGTAACCAGATCGGACTGGAACCCTAAAATATGGGTGGGTGACTTACATGAGACAGATGAGTGCTCAGATAAAGAGTGGGAATGTGAGTGTGAGGAAAAGGAGAGGGATGAATAGAAAGGTAAACAGCAAGGGTGTTTCGTTCCACTATTCTCCATTGCACCACAATTTCCAGGCAATTCTGAGGTCTGTCAAGTATTTAAAGAACATGCTACACTGATAGATATTTCACCACTGTTAGGAAAGGTAACCAGTGCTGCACTGAAATTTGATTTAGGACAAAGAGATCAGATAGAAGGCAGAGAAGCTGGTGAGTGTGAATGGCAATTGTTGACTAGAGGGCATGAACTGGATAATGGCTTAAAGATACTGAGTAAAGAAAGTGTGGAATTTAAACAAGGAACAATGGAAATGAAAGGAATTCAAGTGCTTGTGTGTAAAAGGTCTGAATGTGCTAGTGCAAAAATAGCTAAGTTGGAAAGAAAGTGCACCAGTTTAGGAGTTGGTTTGAATGAACCAGGACAAGCCAAAGAACAAAGGATGGGGGGTGGTGCAGCAGGAAGCTCAGCCAGCAAGCCAGGAATGCACAGGGGTGTGAGGGTCGGTCCTAACAGCTGTGCTGGGGCCAGCAGTAATTAAAAAGCACACACACTTAGGTTCAGTAATTCGAAACCTGACTGACCAGTTGTTTAAAAAGACAGCCTATGCATCTCCATGCAATAAAATGGAGAAATGTGAGCTGGTCTTTAGTAAAGAGCACAGGTCAGTTTTAGGAGAGATGCTGGATTTGGCACTTGGATTTTGGAGAGGTTTCAGCCCACACTTTCAGGTAGCAGTTACCATACAATAAAAAAAAAGGACACACAGGCAATGGAAAAAAAAATAGAAGGGTAGCGCAGAAAGACAGGAAAGGGAAAATAGTTATTTCTGTTTCCATTTTCTGGCCTTTTGCAATAGTGCTACTTCTGTTGTAAGGTTTTACGGACTTTGGGTTGGTGCAGGTAATAAATAGTGAAGGCAATTAGAGTAAAATCCATGCAGGAGATCGAGTTACCACTAGCACATTGGAGCAAAGTGGCACTAGTGCCAAGCTGTTCCAATGAATGCCTGGAAGCAAAGTTTTAGTTTTGGCACCAGGTCGACAACTACGAAAATGAGATGGACAGAAACTGCTTTGTCACCTTCCATTTTGCAGACCTGCCTACATAGCGGAATGAAAAAAAAAAGAAAGAAGAAAAGACAACAAGCAAAGACAAAGACATGAAGAAGAACTGAAGAGACAGCAAGAAAAAGACACTTGCTGGGGTTTAAGTGAGTAACAAGTCCACAAGTCATGCAATAATAAGGCTAGTCACAATAGCTATAGTTTAAAATGAAAGGTTTGTTCATTACTGCAGCAAATTTATATTCCAAGGGGTGGAAACTGAACAAACCAGCTAGGAATGCCAAAATAAGGGGATTAATTTTGAGCTCATAAAGTATACATTCTGGGTATTAATTAATTACATGTGATAATTACTATAATTAATACTATTATTAAAGAGTGGTATACTGAGCAAATTGGTGAACTTTTCAGGAAAGCAGGTGCAGCTGGTATATTTGCAAGACATATGGGCTCTGATGTTTAGGTATAGTCTATTTGGGAAAATACAGAAGCCCTGCTGAGATTGTCGGCTGTGGTACAAGCACAGGACTAGTGGGCCAATTTTGAACCGAGGTGTTTAGCACAACGAGTATGCATATGATGAGCAAACAACTCTAGGGGTGGCCTACAGGGGGAATGATGAGAGTTGCATAGCTTTGATGTCTCATGGTGGTGATGCCAACCTATACTGGTAAAGGCTGAAGGCAGTCAAGAGTTGCACCATGGGTAGGAAAGCACAAGAGGCAACTAAATCAACCCCAAATGTGTGAAGAGGGGCCACAGATGTTGGTTTGTGAACAGTTTATGCAGTGGCACATGTGCTCTCACTTGGGAAGAAGTGGTTGTACTGGCACCTGTGGCATGTTATCTTTCAAATTTTTATGTTAATTGTACAGCTGCATATGCTTAAACAGATAGTCTGGGACAGGGGTCTAATTAGCAGTTAGACACAAAACAACCACAGATTAAAAATTCGCACAATAGACTAAATTGTAGTGGGCTAGTTTAGTGGAAGGTGTGGACTTGTCTCATTTTGAACCACCAGATCTGATGACATATGAAGACTGCAGAAAGAGTTGATACAAGCTGGAGCAGATCTAAGTCATCAGGAGCAGATCCACATTCTTTAGATTGTCTTTGAAATAAAGAAGATATGTAATGGACAAATGGTCACGGACAACTCTTAATACTGGGAGAGCAAATACTGCAAATCAATACACAAGTTATGCATCAGACTCTTTAATCAATTTAAAGACATTGTTTATAAAGACATTGTACAAAACATTCATCGGGGTGGAGTGTTGTGATGTGAGATTTTGCATAAAACTTGATAAATGTTTTGTACTGTATGTCTTTATTTGTAATCTAGGCAAAGCAATGTAATTTAGTGTTACTTTGGTGAGAGGTAGTCATGTTTGCCTCCCTCCCCCCCCCATTTACGACTAATTTTATGGCAGGATTTGGGGGGGGATGTGTCTTAAACCAGTTTGATGAGTATTTCTTTGCTAAAGTTTTTCTCTCATTCCCCACACAAAGCCAGGCTAGCTTAACATATGGTCTTGGGGGGTTGCAGGTGTTAAGATGTACTATTTCCCCCATTGGTCTGAGATATGGCTGTCTGGATTGGCTGTAGAGATTGGACAGAAAACCTATAAATTTGCTTGCTCAACCACATTCTCTCTCTCTAACCAACATATGATGGAGAAGCATCTCTCTTGCTAACCTGTGATGATGCAGAATTATCTTTCTCTTGCTAACAACTGAAGAAGACAATCAAACCATGAACTGAAGACAACACATTGAAGAGCACAGCTTCAGCCATTTTGAACAGACATGTGGCTAAAAGCTGAGCACCAATGATGCCTTAACTAGAGACATTAAGTAACTACAAGTCTGTGTGCCACCTGAGTTACACATCACCATTTTATCAGGTTGTATGGTTGCCAATATTCAAATGTACTTTGCATTTTGTTATTATTTATGAATATTATCAGTAATACATTATTTTATGTGTAACTTAACTCCTGCTTGTCTTTTTACTACATCTGATTGCCTGAGGTTATAGATATAGAAGGGAAAGTGGGGATAAGTTATATACAGTGGTTATATAAGTTATATAAGTTATGTATACATATATATATTACTCTACCAAGATAAAACAACGAGGTAATTTAAAACTTCAGATGCTGCTTTGTCTTTTAACCACTTTTATTTAGAGCTTATCTGCTATATCTAAAGCCAGACATCTAAACTCCTAGATCATTTGAAATATTGCTGTCCAATATTAAGTTTGAGTTTCATACAGTATCCACAGAGTTATAATAAAAATGTCAAAATGTGCTCACTATTTAGTCTGTGATAATGTTGGTAAGGACACAAAAATGTTAAAGGTAATTAAACGAGCAGAAACAAATGTTTTTAGCAGGGTAACACTTTAAATTTCAATCTCCGGATAAGTAATAATTATATCCAGAGTATGTTTGTAATAATAACTTTGATCTTTCAGGTATGTGTAAGAGAAAAAGACATAGAATTACATTTATTTGTTAACTGAACCTGCTTATTCTAGTAAATGGTTTCTTGAGTCTGCAGCCTATTCAGATAAAATCAGATGCAAGGCAGGGTTGTCAGTCTATCTTATGCCTTACAATTGTAGGGTTGCCAGTCAACCTAGCTTTTACATGTTTTGAATTTGGGAGTAAAACCAGAGTACTTCGAGAGGACACCCATGGCACCATTGGGGAGAATATGCAAACTTAAAACACATGGTGACCAGCCCAGGTTTTTGAGCTCAGTGTTCTGGAAATGTACAATAAATTGGTAGTGTTCTGACCACCAAAATGTTAAGAACTGTGCAAATAAGTATATTATATATAATAAACGTACACCAAAAATAGTTGCTGTGTATTTAGATTCTTTAATTGTAACAGGGTGTTTTGTCATGGAAACACTCCACAATCCATTACAAGTCGCACATTTTGCACTGTGGTAACTGCCAGTGGTCGACCACTAACACACATTGTCTGAATTACAGTCCCTCAGTGGTAGCTCCTTTACAGCATAAGCTAATAGAAAACTCCTTTACCCGTGTTTGTAGGGACTGCCTCTAGGCACAAGCAAGCAGTGCATTTCCTGGTTTATAGGATGGTGAAGTCCTTAATTAATTCAATTTTCATGTGAACTGGTTTATTTTTTCAATAGACACTGAGAATATCAGTTCTTGTAAACAAAAAATGTAATTTGTCTATTATCCTTTCTTTTCAAAAGTTAGGACTGGGTTTGATTAGTCATTGATTTTAAGAACCTCTACATTTAAGCTGGTGTATCTTTTACAGATCCTGACTTCCATAAATTGTGCAATATGAGTTCTGCCTGAATCTACTTTTTATGGCTGATTTATTTCTGCTTAAGTGCACCACTGCCATTGCTTATGTTATTAATATACAAACAGCTACATAATGAAAGGCCTGGTTGCTTGTCTAGTGAAAAGCTCCCCTAATGATTTTTTTCTTGTCAAGTCAGAAAGAAAGCAAGATTCCTTTCTTGAAAGTGTGTCTAATCTTCAGACATATATCAAGTAGACTACTTTGTAAAGTAGGCATAAGTATGCTTAGTGCCTTTTTTGTTTTTCTTTCCGTATATAAAAATGAAAACTATTAAACTTGGTGCAGACAAAATTGTTCTTATTCCAGTTTCTTATGATTAGGGATTTTTTTCTTTCTTTAGGTTGCTGCATCTATATATATAATTCACTAAGTGCAAGCAAGACACTGAGGGCACGCAAGACAGTGAGCACAAGCAAGACAGAGCCCCGCCCGCCAACTTTAAGACCATGGGATTTGCTCGACAGAGCCCCGCCCACCAACTCTAACCCTCTTACCGCGTCATGGGATACGCATGACAGAGCCACGCATGCCAACTGTAACCGTCCTCCCGAGTCCAGCATCGCTCTCGAGGCATGCAACAACTCACCAAACACAGCCTCAGTCGCTTTCGTCTGTGCAAAAGTCCACATTCACCTCTGAGCCACGTTGACTTTACACCGCACGCAAGACAGAGAGCCACAATCGCCAACTCATAGAGCCCTGCCCGCCAACTCTAACTAAGGGCAAGCAAGACAGAGAGTTCCGCCCACCAACTCTAAGACCATGGGATACTCGTGCATTTAATGTATAAATGGATATAAATAATTGCATGTAAACGATTCGCCAAAATCTTTTGTATGTAAATGATACTGTTTAAAACGTTATTGTTTTTTTCATCAGAAAACCCGGTTTTCACGTCTACCTGTATTAGTTTAAATGGCACTTTTACCACTCGCAATAGGGTGGATGCGCTGGATTTATCGTGTCGACTAGGCAGCACAGTGAATGTGGCGTCTATCTATATATGTCTATGTTTTCCGTAGCCTGTTGCAGGAAGGTACTTTCTCGACTATTGGCATTGGTTTCGCTCCTTGCTATTTTCGTTATACTGCAACGGTGGCTTCCTAAGCCTTTGTTATACTGAATTCCTTTCTCACAGTTTTCCGTTCCTATTCTTACACCGCCGTATGCTACGGCGGGCTTCAGCTAGTTTAATTTAAAGCTGATACAGTCTTGTGCATATTTGATGCATCATTTAGCTTTTTTTTTTTTTTTTTTTGATAAAAATATAATTCAAGTTAGTAAACTTACACATGGTATAACATTGATGTGTGTTTAAAGACTGATTTGAAAGTTGAAACCTTTTACATTTTAGTTACTTTATCAAAGAGTCAGTAATTACTTTTTTATTTATTTTTTAAGCATTTTATTGAATCTATTAAAAACAAATAACATTCCATACAAGCAATCCCGAATGTTTTCCAAATATTAAAAACTGTGTACGTTTGAGATGGTGGATAAAGGTGGTTATCGTGCAGAGGTGCCACAAATAGAAGCTTCTCTGTCTTGAAGTACATCCTACATTTGTTCCATATTCTGAGTGAATGAGCACAATTGGGTTGTTAGTATATTGGCTATTACTTGTATTTATTGGAGGTACAAAGCAAGGTATATAAAGAAGTGTTGCAGGATTTTATTTATATTGCGGACCAAGCCTATGTATGTTCATCTATTTGTTTCAATGTACAGGTTTTTATAGCTTGTATATTTGCTTCCCAGTAATAAAATTGAAAGTTAGGTAGAGTCATGCCATTTTTTGTCTTAGGTCTTTGTAGGGTCGCCCTTTGGATATGTGGATGTTTTGAAATTCAAGTAAATGAGGTTATGATTGAATCAAACTTCTTAAAAAAATATTTATTAATGTATAATGGAATGCTTTCGAATAGAAAAAGAAGCTTAGGTAGGATGTTCATCTTGACAGTGTTAATTCTTTCAGCTAAAGTAAGATGAAGGGAACACCATCTATGGAAAATTTCATTGATATAGTGATTTATGTTTACTTGTGATGTTTAACCCTAGGTATTTAAACTGATCTGCGATGATAAAAGGGGAGGTGTCCAATCTAATATTGTGTGCTTGAGAGTTCACTGGAAAGAGCACACTTTTATTCAAATTAATTCTGATACCAGAAATCTTTTGAAATTCTGTTAGTGTTGCTAGGACTGCAGGCACAGTATATATATGTCTGTCTGTCTGTCTATCTATCTGCATATAGTGACATTTTCTGTTAAAGTCCTTCTCTGATAATCCTCTTTATCTCATAAGCATTTCAAAAATTTTAACTGCCAGTGGCTCGATGGTGATTGCAAAAAACAGTGGGGACAAGGGGCATCCTTGTCTAGTACCACGTTCTAGTTTGAAGTAGTCTGAATTACTGTTGTTAGTAAAAACTGAAGCTTCTGGACTGGTATACAGTAGTTTGATCATGCACAAATGTTTGGGCCCAAACCAAATTTCTCCAATGTAGTAAAGAGGTAGTTCCATTCAACCATATTAAATGTTTTTTCTGCATCCAACAATAATATCATCTCCGGGGTGTTAGGCTTTGTGGATGAATATATCACATTAAACCGGAATCGAAGATTGGAAGCTAAGTGTCTGCCTTTAATAAATACAGTTTTGTCTTGTGATATTACTGAAAGAAGCACTTTCTCAGTCCTTCTAGCTAGGACTTTGGAGAGTATCGTAACATCATTATTCAGAAGTGAGATTGGTCTGTATGATGCATATTGTAATAAGTCCTTATTTTGCTTAGGAAAGACAGTAATTAATGCTTGGCAAAAAGTTTGAGGTAGAATTTTATTGTCTCTAGCTTCTGTAAATGTTGCTAATAAAAGGAGAGCTAACTTAATTGAGAATTGTTTATAAAATTCAGCAGAGCAGCCATCAGGACCTGCTGCTTTTCCACTCTGAAATGAGTTTATAGCATCTAGTAATCTAATCTATACTAATCTAATTCCTCTGCTCTGAGAATATCTAGTTGTGGTATCTGTAATGCATCCAGAAACGCATTAGGTTGTGTCTTGTCTTCTTTAAACTGAGAATATAAGGACTTATAGTAGTCTCTAAATATGTGCATTATATTTTTATGGTCAATGATTTTGTCTCTGTCTGTGTTTATAGTTGCTAGGATTACATTGTGAACTTCCTGCTTGTGGATTTGTTGAGCTAAGATCTTATTAGCCTTCTCTCTGTGTTCATAGTATTGATGTCTTGATTTAAAAATTAGTTGTTCTGTTTCTTTAGTTGTCAATAGGTTGAGCTCTGCAGGCAGAGCTTGTCTTTTCCTATTATAAAGTGCCTCATTTGGACACCTGGCATGTTCTTGATCTATTCTGATAATTTCACCGATTAGCTCTGATATCTTCTTGGTAAAGAAAGATATGAAATGATCTGCCCTCTTAAGAAAGCCTTCAAACTTTCCCAGAGTATTCCTGCGGAGACCTCTGAGGATAAGCTTGTCTCTAAAAACAAAAAAAAAAAAAATCCATTTGCTTGGATATAAATTCTGCGCAGTTCTCGTCTGCTAATAAAAGTGGGTTAAATATATTGTAGCAGTGAGTAATGCTCACTAATAAAATACAGGTATTTATATTTTAAGTCTACTAACACACTTAATTGCATTCTAACAGTACTTTGTAATATCATGTAGTTAAAAACATAGCCGATATATGCTTGTAGTGGCTCAATAGCTTTCATAAACAGCAGTTTTCAAATCATGTGATGTAAAAATGACTTTAATTGATGTGCTAGTGTTAGTTGTGGATGGTCTGTGACTAATAGTACTTCAAATTCATTAAACATGATATTTTTGAAAGAAGTATGTGGTGTAGAGTTAAAATCTTCACTGAAGTCTCAAGGTACACAATTCCTTTCCTCTTGCATTTATTTCAAGATAAGTTATTTTTAAAAACTTTTTGCATTAACTTACCTCAGTCAGCAGGAGAAGTGAGCTATTGTGCTAATGGCTTTCACATTTGCACCTTGGTCCACTGTTTGCAAGTTGTTTCATGAAGACAGAGGGACAGACATCACAAATACAGTTTGTGCTTTTTGCATTACATGTCAACACACCTATGAAAGGATATGTACATGGGATTTCTTTACTTAAGCCCTTACACTGAAAATGTACAGGTAAATTACTCAGCTAGACTGTGTGTGTATTTTTGCTCAAATGTAACTGAATTCGGTAATATGCAGCTGTCAGCTAGAGAGAAAGATCCTTTGAAAAAGTGTAAGTGCGCTATAATGGCTTATTTGAGTGAAATTGTCACTGATAAACAATTACGTAATTTCTGTTTCCACTGTCAGTGAGAAAAAGGAATGTTAAGCACCCACTGATGGTACTAATAATACACTTCAATCTCTGCCTATTATTACTATAAATGTACTTGAAACACATTTTTAGTTTCTGGGGACAGATGAAGAGTTTGGGCTTGATGTGATATGGTGTTTTGGTTTATTTCTGTGTTTATTTTATAGTCAAAACTTTTTTCTTTTTTTTTTTTGACAGATGAAAGTGGACTACTAGTGCACTGTATTTCAGGCTGGGACCGGACGCCTTTGTTTATTTCTCTTTTAAGACTTTCCCTATGGGCGGTGAGTGTGTGAGATTATAAAGGGTGTTTATACATTTTTCAGATCCCCTTTAATGTGTTTAATTTTTTTTTTACTTCCGTGAATGATTACATTCAAATGAGGGTTAAGAATTCTAATACGTAATGGTGCCATTTGAGTTTTGTAGTTTCCTTGCAGGTCTTTTTTTCTTTTTTTTTTCTTTTTCTTTTTCATAAGTAAGCCTTTAGATTACCCTATTAAAGTTATCCTAATAAACTTAATACGGATATTACAGAAGAAAGTTGAAAACTAAACTTGGTCAAAGACAAAGTGGCTGACATCTTATGAGCATTAAAACTTTGCTGTTAGTGTGTTTCACCCAGAGAGATTTATTTTAATACTAGCAACTTGGTGCGCGCTACGCTGCGCGTTGGATGACCACAGTTGAAGGACTCAATCGTAAGGACCTCTCGTCGGGAGTCTCATTGACACGCTTTTGCCTCTTTCTTTCGCGATCACTGCGTAATCTGTATTTTCTCTCTGTAGGGGTTTCAGTTGCCTTTCGTTGTGCGGCAGAGACGCGTCGTTGAGCTAATCTGTGTGAATGCTGAGTGTCCGTTTCTTGCGAGCGACTGTCACGCCTTTGCCACTTTGCTTCGTGATCACGCTGTAATGTGTCCTCTCTCGCAGCAGCAGGTTTAGTTGCGTTTCGTTTCGGCATTGTTCCGTAAGGTCTCCCCCGTACAAGTGCACATGGGTAGCTGAAGACGGAAAGGCATAGTGGGCATAGTGAAACACATGAATTGGTGACCAGGGGAACCATCCGACTCGGACGCGGGGCTCGAAATACTCAAGTGCACATGTTATTTATAATTTAATTTTTTTTTTGTTATGAACTTCCCCAAAAGAGTTGATCCCTGTAAATAGTTAATAGTATATGAACAATATAATATGTTGTAGTACGGGCACAGCTCATAACCTGCATACACCACGTGTTTAGCTGTAACGCCAGAAGCGCGGTGGACGCTGTAAGGGTAGGTTGTGGTTTCTGTTTCTTTCGTGATTTTTTTAATTTCATTTTATTGATTATTTATTAGGCAGAGGGGAGAAGACGTTAATGTGACGCTCTGTCTATTTCTTTACTTTTGTTTTGAGAAGATTTTCGGGAACAGGAAAAATAAAAGGAAAGGAGAAAGACCGGAGGGGGGTAAGCAGGAATTCTGAGAGGGGACGGACTGGGGCTTTTCTACGGGGCGGCTATACAGCCAAAAGGAACGCGGTCCTGGTCACGGACACCGCGCTGGGCTTTTATTATATAGATACTAGCTTTTGTGCACTTGCATTAAGTTTACTTAGTTTAAGTTTTTATGTATTTATTTTTAAAAATTTGTTTTTGTTTTAGGATGGTGTGATTCACAGTACCCTGGAACCAGCAGAAATTCTGTATTTAACAATCGCATATGATTGGTTCCTTTTTGGGTAAGCTTTTGTTTTTTCTTTCAGCATCAAGAGATTTTAAAATTTTTGCAACTAGAAGAATTTCACATGATGTCAACTTTTCTCTGATTTGGATCACCAAGTGCCATTTTGAGTTATGTCATCTTTAAATTAAATTGGCCTAATTTAAATGTTTAATCACCTTATGTTTGCTTAATTTATGTACTTTGTGTTTAATTCTCATAGGAATTTTATGTTTTAATTAAATTTATCCATTTATTTAGCATAATAATTTCTTCAGTTACTTAAGAAAAACTGTGCTCAGGTTACATTTTACTTTGACAGCATTGGTCAGGATATGGGTAATATTGTATCAAAAACATTTTTTAAAAGGATTAACATAGAAGAAATGAAAAAATATATATTGACCTTGAAAAAAGTACCACTTTATTGGTATGTTTCAACTTTTTGTGAAATATATAAAATTAAGCAAGAAAATTTGGCATTACTGCAGAGCTTTTTTCCATAGGAAACATTGCATGACATTTTATATTAAATAACTTTTATGACCTTAGTTTGTCCTCCTAGATGTTTGTGCATTAGACACACATTTTCTATTTAAATATAACGCGACTTCCATTATTCTAATTTCATTTTCTCTATTTACTTTTAATAATTGTATTTCTTGTCTCTTTTGATCCATCTCTTTAATCTTTTTGGAGGATAGCTTTTTAATAATCCACAGTCACGTTTTTCCTGGTGTTTAAACATTTTTTAATTTTTTTCCATTGTTCATTTAGTACTTTAGTTTCGTTTTTTTCTTCTTTTAAAAGTGTTAGTCTTTGTATTCTTTACATTGAGGTGCTGCATGAGTTTTCTTTAAAGTTCAAAGGCCTCTGATAACCTCCAGTAAGTGGTTAATGTAATATGCATGTGTAAGCCTGCCTTTGAAGTGGCCTTTTCAAAGAAAAAATTTAAACCTTAGAATCAAAACTCTTAGACTGCAGACATGCAAAATCCCTGGGCAGCAATAATTTATGGGTCAGTTTTGAAAAAGAGTTTTCTTTTTTGCTTGCTTTATTTTTTATGTAGCTGGGGACAGCTGTTAGAGATACTAATTAAAATGTCTCTTTAAACACTTTCTTTATGATATAGGCATTTCAGTCAAGTGATTTTGCAAAACAGTTCAAACTTTAATAAGGAAATATTTATTTACGCAATTATAGTAAGAGTAATATTTTAGAAAGTAGAATTTAATCATGTTTATTTTTCCATCCTAGACACATGTTGCCTGATAGACTTGGTAAAGGAGAAGAGGTTAGTATCAAAGATAAATTAATTTCTGGTAACTACATATATGGTGTACCACTATTTAGCAGAACCTTTATTATCCATGATCAGTTTCCTCATTAATTTTACCAAAAAAAAAAAAATATATATATATGCTAGCAGTCACTTTTATAGTCTTGCTTTTGCATCACTCATAGTTAAACTAAGGATGTATTTTTGATTGTAATGATAATTGTCAGTGACTTGTGCTTTTCGTGTTTTACTCTTTCCCTTTACGATCTTGGATCAATCATTAGAAACTGTCTTATATTGTCTTATACAAAATGTTATCTTCTAGGGTATGTGTCACATAAGTCTGAAGCATAGTGGTGCTTACAGCATGGTTACTTACATTGTTTCTCATTTACTTCAGATTGAACACCACATTGTAGGATTATTTTTGAAAGGTTATATAAATAGCTCGATACATAGTGCTATGGTCACATGCTATGGTAGTTTTCAGAGATGCCATTTCTGATGTTACTCCTTAGTACTTCATTGCTTTCATATGGTTTCCCTTCATATACTATATGTTCTACTTTATCATCCAAAATTATGTGTTGCATATTTTGTCCTTTAAAGGAGTAGTACTGCATTTATTTCACACATGATAAGATGATCCATCTGTTTTCCAGCTTACTCATTTTGGCATCACAGGTAACTAGTGCCTGTATTGGCAGCATGGGCAAAAAATGGGAATCAACTGTAGATCGGGCCTCAGTTGATCGTAAGGCACACTTACTGAGGGCAATTTGCCAATTAATATAATTAGATTCATCTAGTGACTTAATATTACTTTCATTGATGCTGGTGAACATTTATGCCTTTGAAGAAGGCACATAATTTTGTTCAAATGCAGTGTGACATCCTGGAAATGACCTGTATTTTTATGGATCTGTAATTGTGTATTTAAAATATACACTTTCAAACTTTGCTTGTTGTGTTCATAGGCTGCTAAAAATTTTATGCATAACACATTAGAATCTTCTTAACTGAAGATAAGATAATTTATTTTATGTGATATATATACATATAAATATCTTTAGCAGGTGTACATTGGTTCTGTGGCAAAGATTTGTGTCACACTCTTTTGACCTGGATACTTTGATTTGTGTTTTTATTTGCATTTCTAAACATTGTCTGGTGCAAATAGGCTTATTTCAATTTAATGAAGTGACAGTTGCCATTGTCTTCATTTTTGAATACAGCTGTTACATAAGGTACTAAAACAGGAACCACATGATTTCTTCCAACTCCCTTGGAAATTTTGTCACATTCACCTGGTCATTTTTATCACGGTACTTCCCAGCTTTAGTAAGTGTTCTGCATTTATCATCTATGTCTCACCACTACATAAAGTACTGTTCCTGGCAGTTTGTAAATTTTTTCTTTATGTTCCAAAGAAGCCGTTTTGAAAGTCAGAATAGATACAAGCTCCCCAACTATTTCCGTGCGCGTTATGCCTTATTCCTACTACGTACTCACAAAGAGATTTCACTTGTAGATCTAGGCACCCTCTGTGGTAAAGGTATTAGCCTATTTGTGCATGCACAAATTTTAATGTTTACAGTTTCATGCCATATTCACATTCGTCACATACTTATAGACCTCCTTATAGGCAAGTACTAGTCTACACTTCCAGTACTTGAAATCCGCCTACTCGGGTTAGTGCTCTGCAGAGACACCCTTCTCCAAGTACTTCTTCATGGAAGGAATAAACCAGGTATGTATAAAATTTAAGGGAAAAAACGTGCAGCACAATCTTTCTAAGGGTACACCATGATATGGTCTTGCCAAGCCTGGAGTGTTCAGATGTAACTCTACACCTTAATGTCTTAATTGTAAACATTCTGCTATAAACTGTTGCCCAGTCTGACTATTCAAATGATGTATAACAGTGATGACACCTTGTCATCTGCTATTGATCCTAAACTTCTCAAAGTCTGTTGTAAATTACAAATTGATAAAAAAGACATGCTGTAGTTAAACAAAAAGCTGTGTTTTTGTCTTTGCTCAAATATGTATGCACCTCTCTAGATTAGATTATCAGACAAAAGGATACTGTGGCATATATACTTTTTCCCTAAGTTTTAATTGTACTTTGCATTATAGTCGTGGATAATCAAGGTTCAACTGTATAAACAATATTATTCATTTGAAATTCAAAGCAAAGATATACCACACAGGTATATGTAATTTTATGTTATATGCGGGATTTTTTTCTTTATATATGTTACTGTTAGTATAATGAGTACTTCCTGTAATTGAATGAAGTATTAGTACCTGCCAACTAGCATTTTGCCTCCTGAAAGCCTAAACCTTAACATGTAAAATTCCTACCTTTTTATGTTAAGTTTTCATACAAGTTTTAATACTTTTATTAACAAATATTTGTTTTTAGTGTGTAATGCTATGTAATATTTGGAGATACCAATCAAATGGGAAGCAGTTTTTTGAAGACTGAGTATTTTTTTTTCTTTTGTGAGCTTGCACTGGAATTTTTCCAGTGAGCCACCAGAGGGAATCCTTTCATTATATCTTCATCATTTTGAGTACATGGGCTAAATCTGTCTCTCTTTTTTGTTTTTGTCCTAGATTTTCTTTTTTTGCTTCAATTTTTTGAAGCACATCACTTCTGACCAGTTTTCCTGTATTAGAAAACAAAGGTAAGCAAATAATCATGTTTTTCCCCTTAAGAAACCTTATTTGCCTGCACCCATATATTTTTAACATTATGAAATGTAATGCTGACATTTAATTGGATTATAATTTTATTCTCCATGGTGACAGTTTGTATGTGTTTTTGCATTTTCCTTCAGTGAAAAAAGTATATTCACATTGTTCTTTTACTTCATAAGCTGGCCTTAATTATTACTTTTTTTCTTAATCACATTAGCAGTGTGTCTCAGGTATGACAAAGAGCATGCACAATTTGAATGGAAAACAACTGTTAACAGTTTTCAGTGCATTTCCAAGTGCCTTGTGATTTCTATAATTAGAATAACATTTTAAATTTCATTCATTAAATGAAAACTGTAGGCACTAGACAGACATCTTTATAACACTTTACATGTTCCCTTTTTTCGATGGCTTTGAATTATGACTCGAATTTCTTTGTTCATAAACAGGAAACACTCAAGTGTTTGAATTCCTTATAAATGGGTTTACAGGTTCAGGTACATGATAAAGCTTAAAAGAAGGGAGAGATATTTTGATAACTTAACTCTGACAGTAATTATGTTTTTTGCACCAGCAAATTGCCTTTCAGTGTGTACTCAGTAAATTCAAGCAACTCGGGGCTTGTGTATGTTTTTCATATGTGAGTGTTGTATACAACCCAGAGGGATATCTCCAATTTTTTCATTAATAGTTTGCTGTCACTTTTTAAAATACCTGATTTTTTGATGTTGTGCATACACAGGTGCTAGTGATACAGGTTAGTGACTCCTCTGTCACATATTTTATTTTTCTTGTTTTTTTGCTAATTTACTGCTTTTTTAAAACACTTAAGAAATAGATCTTGAACACCCAATTAAAAATGAAATATTATAATTGATGCATTATTTGGGTCTAGTGTCCTAAATAAAAATAGTTAGAGATGCAAGTCTTACAGACTAGAAATTAAAAAAAAAAAACAACTTATTTTTTATAAAAAAAAATCTTTAACAGCAGGGAATTGCCCATATAATTATAAATTGGAAACAAAAAACAGAACTGCGGCATACTTGGGAACATGTACTGAAAATGTCTGGATAACCTTACATTTCAATACTAATAACCCTATTGTGCTTCACTCACTCAGAATATGGAACCAATATAGAAAGCAATGTAGGATGGAGAATCTTTTATCTGTGGCAACTCTGCAAGAGAACCACCTCTTTCAACCCTTGCAAACATATGCGTTTTTTAATATCTGGAAATGATTTGGGATTAACTTGCTTAGAGATCTTTATATAGACATCTTTGCATCCTATGAACAATTACATTCCAAATTTAACTTTCCAGCCACACATTTCTTTCACTGTCTTCAAATTAGGATCTTTGTTAAACAGAACCTGCCCGATTTTCCTCATCTTGCACCCTCCTCCATGCCGGAAAAAATATTGCTCAATTTCAAGGACTTAGACACCATCTCTGCAATATATAAAATTATTTTGCAGTCCCTCCCTTTTAAAGATCCAAGAGGACAATGGGAAAAAGATCTCTTAATCAATATATCAGAAAAGGAGTGGAAAATAGCAATGCAGAGACTTCACTTGAGCTCCATATGTGCAAAGCATACAATTATTCAACTCAAAATTATATATTGAGCACATCTGTCTCACCTAAAATTGTCCAAAATGTTTCCAGGGCAAGATCCAACCTGCAAACACTGCAATCAAGTCCCAGCCTCACTGGGTCACATGTTTTGGGCCTGCACCAAATTAACATCATTTTAGACCAGAATTTTTAAGTGCCTTTCAGACAGCCTTGATGTCACAATCCCTTCTAACCCATTAACAGCTGTGTTTGGTGTTCTTCCAGATGGGTTTAAAGTGGAGAAGGACAAACAAACTGTGATTGCATTCACTACACTTTTGGCACGCACACTTATTTTGCTAAACTGGAAGAATCCTAACTCTCCTCTTTTAAGTCAGTGGGAAACCAATGTTTTATACTATTTGAAATTGTAAAAAAATCAAATATTCAGTTAGAGGATCTGTACAGAATTTTTTCAAAACCTGGCAGGATCTAATCAATAATATTTTCGAATAAGCTCTTTAAGCACCGAGGAAGCAATTATCTCCACATTTCTTTTTCTTCTCCATTCATCTCTATTGCCCTATTAAACTCATCAATTTAGGTAGGTTTACAAGCCTTAAGTTTTACTCCGTTGGCCATGTTCTCTCTCTCTCAGGGGTGGGGGGCAACTTGTTTTTAATCCTATTTTTTGTAAAAATTGATCTATTTGTATGGAATGATTGAAATAAAATTAAAAAAAGAACATTTCAATAGGAAGGAGATATGATAGACCTGCTTTTGAAAAGTACATATTACACTGACATTATGCATAAAGTAGTAGGCAGTTTTCATGCAAGTTGAAACAAATTAATTGTCCCTATTCTGTGGGTTCAAAACACTGTGCTGTAAAATGTTTACTTAATAAACCTTCTGTGAAACAGTAGTGATTATGCATAGGGCTACAAACTGAGCTATCCCCCTTTATTTGGAGTTCAGTCGCTATTGCTACTTCGCAGCTGAAATCCTTTGTGGCCAATAACAATTTCTAGTTGTTCCTTTACCTTAGTCTTCCCCCTTAAAGATGTGGCATATCTGCATAATCGTGTTAGTCTTATATTTCTCATAATTACTCTCATAATTACAATATAAAGCCATGCAAATTATTCTTACAGGATTGGTGGTGGTTCTGACTTAATGGCTGCCTATTTCTCAATCTTCATTTAACAGTCTTTAGTTATGGTTTGAACTCTGAAAAGTGTTTTTTTTTTTATTTTCATATCAAATAAACAGTTATACAATTACAGTATTTATTGATGCTTTCAATCCAGTATTATAATTTTTAATTAACTTTTTTTTTCTCTCAGTATTATGGCCATAGTGGTTAAGATTGCTGCCTCACTCTTTAGAAACCTTGGTTGATTCCTGGACTAGTCTCTCTTTGTTTGTAGGCTTTTCGTCCGAAATTCCAAAATAATGCATGCCATGTTCATTGTTAACTGTTATCATTGTAAGTTTGGTTTTGTGTGTTTGTCCATTAATAGACAAGCGTCACATCCAAAGTTAATTCCTGCCTTGCATCCACTGATGTTCAATTAGGCTCTGTCTGCACCTTCTCATGACTCTGTAATGGAAAAGAGTGTTCAGAAAATGAATGGACTGACAGAATATATTTTAACATGATCACTCTATGCTTACAATATTGTGCTGATTTGTATGTTTTTTTTTTTTTTTTTATTTCACTGTTAATTTTACAGTGAAAGTCTTTTTAATATTGGGATTTGGCTTGATCTGTTTGTTTTTTGTTTTTTTCTAGATACTTCCAGAGTGTAAATTTAGATGTGTAATTTAATTTTGGTACTTTGTGTTTTCCAGGAGGAAAAACTCACAGTTCAGAGAATCTGACTTTACAGTAGAAGATATATGTCAGCTAAGTATGTACATTTTCTTCATCTAGTGTTTAATAATGGGACCATCTCAAAATAACGTTTCTTTAATTTTCAGTTACTTTTAAGATTAATTAACCAGTTAATAATTTATTTTCCAAATTCAGTTATCATTTGGCCTTTTTTTATATTAGTGCATGGGGTAGTACAGTGATTAGCACTGCACTTTCATAATTCAAAGTACACAGCTTCAGTTGCATGCATGGATTTTCCATACTCTCTGAATACTTTAGTTTATTCCCACATCCTAAAGACATGTTCAGTTAACAGACTGGCATATTCTGACTATAAAGGATCCCTATGTACCGTATGGGAATTTTTTGTGACCACTGGGCAAACTATTTCATTTGATTAAATTGAGCTGCCTTTTTTGAATAATATTGTTGCAAATCAGACAAAGTTTAGGAAATTCAGATCAGTTTTACCAGTATTCATGGTAATTCTTGGGATGTATACATATGCTTGTTCAAATATAAATTTGACTTATGGATATATCCTTACTTGCTATAAACCTTTTATAAAACTGAAATTTAACACAGGTCATCAGTTGAAATGACTGCTTTTGTATGTATAATGTGCCTGTGCAGTAGTTAGCACTGCCCTAGAGTTTTAGGCTTTCAATCCCAGCTAGCATGGCTTACTGTCTAGTGCCTGGTTTTTTTTTTTTTTAATATATAAATATAAACTGGTTCTGTAGTGTAGGTTCTGGGTCCTTACAGCCCTGAACCGAGTAAAGTACTGTATTTTACACAGGATGAATGAATGAAATTTAGTTCATTGTTTGGTGTATTTTTATCCATATCCTTAAATCGTCAATTTTTGCTTGTTGTGATTCAGGGTAAAAAAGATTCTAGTTTATTCCTGACCTTTCACTTCTATGAGCCAAGTTAGTCACTTTTTATGAGAAGAGCAAAAATGTGAACAAATGCAGCCTTAATATGATTAGATGCATATAAAAGCATCAGATGAATAAATACTGTTGAACCTGTGTCCGACGTTAGCAGTAATGTGGTAAAGTCTAAAACTTTCTGTTGTACATTATTTCTTCTCAACGTTTCAATTAGTATAATCCTCTTTTCATTGCAGTGTGTGTGAAATATCCAGATTTAAGTCCTTATCTTTTTTTAAGATTCAGTTATATGGCAGCGTAGTGTGAAAAATATTAACATGAATCAAACAGCTCCAGATATTTTGTTTTTATTTAGGAGGAAAACTCTTAAAATTTTCATGCTTCTTATTTACTTGATAAGAAATAATTGAGTATAAGTAGAAAAGGAAGGAAAAAAACCTGGAAACTAAGAATTACTTTAATTATGAACTAGATCATTTGATATGAACTTTTGCTTATTTTTATGGTTATAAATTCTCACACTATGATCAGTTGGTTTTTCTTCAGAATATCTTTTAATGGAAAGTTTGCATATTCCATTGTTTCTTTAGAAAGACGAGACAGGGGTAGCACAACCAGCCTCAGCAGTGACTTTTCATTGATTACAGAAGATTCTCCAGCTGGTGCAGCCAATTTCAGTTATGAAGGAGTGGAGCTGACGTCCACTGGAGGGCAGACGCAGGCAGCCTGGTAAGAAGTATCAATAAGCTGCTAGACTGTGAGCATTTTTTAAATTAATTTGGATTAGGAAAATGAAGTAAAAGAATTAAAAAAAAAATGCTTCTTCATTCACTTTAGTTTTTAGTACTTTTAAAATATTAAATCATATTGTAATAAATCATGGCTCATCACATTTTTAAAATGCACTTACATAAAATCATGTATTGATTATATAGTTTTGAACGGGGGGGTGGGGCGCAATTTTAATATGTAAAGTTAACTAAAGTAATGTCATTTAAAATGTGTTTCAAGAATAACACCAAGCCCTTTATGTAACTTGAAGTGCTTTTACTAATATGAGTTTAGCTAGCAACATAAGCAGCCTTTTTCTAGAACGTTTAAATATTTATTTATTTTTTTATTAAGGTAATCAGCTAATGCAGTTTTTTGCATTACACCTGCAGGTGTATCCCTAGTTGATCAAACAATATGAAAATGCAAGTTTAGAAATGAAAGTGGGTGTATATCTTATGTATTGCTACAGTTTCAATATTTACATGAAGCAGACATATGGAGCCGATTTGGGTCTTGCTGTCCATCTAGCATAATGTGTGCTGAATAAGCAGTTAGTATTTCCAGTGTAACATTAATGAATGATATCAGAGCTCACCTCTGCAGTGGGTTCAGTTAACCTTAGTGTTATCTGGAGAAGTACATTTAAAATGGATTCTTTTATTCTAATACCTTACTGAGTATTTGTATATATAATAAGTCCTTCACTTTTTGAAGAGCAGTAAACAGCGAACCTCACAGAATTAAGATTGTCTTGAGTTTGAAACAATCGCAGAAATATTTGGGACGAAGTTTAACTCTGCTAAATGAATTAAAGTTAATGACAAAGAAAAATGTAACTAGTTTTTGAGTGGATTATAATGGTGCAATTAGACATTTAAGTGGGCCTGAGGGTTAGGGAAGTGTCTCCCAAGTATGTTTTACTGATTATTGTGGACATGTGCTGTGAGGTAGAGGTGCTAACCATTGCAACACTCTGCTACCCTGAGTTATAATGAATAGAATTAAATGTCAGATTAGTAAAATTTATTGCAGTCAGTGGGAAATAGAGCAGGAAACACAAATTCACTGATGTTTGGCTCCCACAGATTTAATAGCAGGTACTCGCTTCTCTTGTACCAAAAAGTAGTTGTTTTTTTTCTCCCCTCTGACACATTTGTTCACTCACCATGGCTGATGCCAAATAAGTGCAACACTAAAGGACATTAGGCACGAGAGTTCTTCAGTACTTCCTATTTGCATCAGCTGCAACGCCCTATGGGTAATACTGTTAAAGGGGTATGCCCGACATCCTGTCCATAAACTTATAAGGACATGACCTTTCAGAAATGAATATGTTGACCATCTTCTAGTTGCCTTCTGTATGCGCATTTTGGTTTTAAATATATTTACAAGTTTTCCCTTCACATCTCTCCATCAGTGTCTTTTGTTTTATAAATGCGTAGATTAGCACAGTCAGCCTCCTGTCCCATCCCCGCCTTGATGGAGCTCAAATCTCCCAGGTCAAGCCAAGGCTCCTTATTTGTGTGTGAGGTTCCTGGAGTTGTATAGGGTAAATAATACAGTATATCGTTATTTGGAATACATGCAGTTCATGTGTGTTCTGTATCTACAAAGATCTGGGTAATTGTAGGATGAAAGGAAATGTGAGAAATGCAAGAAATGCTGAACACATACCTAAAGCAGAAACTTTTTCCTTGTTATACTAATAATGACGAGAAGTGTATAATGTGTGAAGACCAAATATCAAATAAACACATGCGCTTTTATTCAAGAATATAACCAAAGGGGAAAAAAAAGCATTCAGTTTACATGTGGCTGTTAATGAGTTAAAAACTCAAGCTCAAATGTCAGTCAACAGGGAGTTTACATGTATTCTTGAATGCTGCAGAGATAAGAACTACTGCCTTATAACCTGAAGGTCCCGGGTGCTCCGCATTTTAAGTAGTGAGCTGCTATTATTATTATTATTATTATTTCTACAATATAATAAAAACATATATTTGATTTGAATCTGTAACACCCGGTGTAAATTTTGGCTATTTGTAAAAGTTGATACTTGTTTTTCTATTGTTCAGTTTTATTCTCTCAGTGACATTCAGGTAGTACAACAAACTTGCCTCAAACTTGCCTTGCCTCACTCTCTGAGTTGATGGCATTTATCTCCATTCTTTTCACAACAGCAGTGCTGTGGCTGATACCTGCTCAGAACTGTTTGTTGTACCGACAATCAAAGATATCATATCCCGTGACCGCTATCAGACTGGACAAAGGTAGGACTGTAGCAACAAACAGCTTCTTCACAGTGCTTTCGCCGGCTAATAGACTGCGCTGCACCACAACACAACTCTGCTTGGCACCATAAGTAAAATGAGACTTCCACCTGCAGCTAAAGTCACTTCATTATGCAAGCAATTTGCCACACTAGTGTTTAGATCTGACAGCGCCGCACCGACGGTTTATGCGCCCAAAAAGAAGAAGCCTTTTATTTCAGTCTGTAACAGCAAGGGTGTAAGGTTTTGTAGTAAATTCCACAAAGCATAGTGTGAGGACTTTGAACAAAATTTTCTTTTCAAGGTTGACCAAGCAGATGCATTTTTTAATCTTCTGCTTCCTTGTAAATTCTCAACATTTATATACGTATGTTCAACCCAGTAGTAAAAGAGAAAAGTAGGTAGTGCCATGCCGCCCACTGCTTTAGCTCTTTGTAGTATGGCATTTTATATTTCAAAGAAATGATAGTACAAATGTATGTAACTATATATATATATATATATATATATATATATATATATATATATATATAGGTCAGTAAAAAAAACAAACCATGGCTCATTCTCATGTTCAAGTACTTGTTCACCAGAGCTCTGCATTAGTCATTGTGCAACTTACAGTGCCTACACAGAATAGTCATTTATTATTATGTGTGTGATATAGATTACAAGGTTAATATATTTGAGTGATTAGGTATTTCACGCATACTATAATTTAAATATTTTAATAAAGGAATAAATATGTCTCTAGTGTTTCACAAAAAAATGCAAGCAATATATTTATAAACTAAAATACAGATTATAAAGAAGACTTAGAAAAGAATGTCATTATTAGAATCATGGGGTTAGTTCTCGACCATGATATGATTTGATGCAGAGTGTGAAATAGGCAGCATGAATAGAGAGCCCTTTACTGGAAGCAGCAAGTTCGTTGCCTATGCAAAAAATATATTAGACTGGATTTGTGGCTACCAGCACCCCTTAATTAAAGATTCTAGCTTGGATGAACTCATGGAATCGGGGAAAGTGAGTACAGATGGTGTTACCTCTGCTGGGAACAGCCAGCAGCATGAATATGCAATTACTGGGCAAGGCAAATGAGGACACATGGAGCCATTTTGGACTGTGGCCGTAGAAGGAAATGATCTACTGAGCAAGGAAAAAATTACAAGGCCCACTTTGTCACAAATACCCATATTCCTTCTTAGGTACAGTGCATCTACTGTCCTTTGGTAACAAGTTTCTTGTAACAACCTAAATTCCAGGAACACATCTACTTTAAATGAGGCATTACTGTGCAAGTACAAGTGCAGTGATATAATAAGGGAGCACTATCTGTATTTTTTGTTTATCTATGTTGATAACATTTTTGCTAAGATCTTAGCATTATTTATTGCTCAGTAATGAAATTGGTCTGTAGAATGATCATTCAAAAATGTCCTTAGTCGTTTGTTTTTCTCTGTTTTACTTTTTTTTCCCTAAGGGTGAGAAGTATCTTACTATTACACATTTCAGCCTTCCTTAACTTATGTTTTTAATTCATAGGAATCCAGAGCTTTACAGAGGAGATAATGTTATAGAAAGTATTTAAAAAATACACTGCAAATATAATTTTCCAATAACGCGCTATTTTTTCTACTTTATATACGAGGTAGAAAACTTTGTCAAAAGGAACCTGCCCTCCTTTCCAAATCTTCTGTTCTATGTCCTTGAAATCATACTAGTTAGTAGTGAGACATATATTTTCAGACCTATTAACTTTTTTCAAGGTGCATAACCATCATCTTCATCAATTATGGGAATGAGACCTTTCAATTAAGATCTCATTTGAGGAATTGAGTTCACCCAGTTAAAATTAATTATTCTGTGTTAATCATGATGCAGTGCACCAGAGAAATGTACATGACACACACACCAACTGTATCTTATTTGGAGGTGAATGAGTAGAATCAGATTTTGCTTTGTTTTTTCATTTACCTTATCTCATTTATGTCTTAATGTCAAAATACTACTTTAGAAAATACATGATTTTTTTTTTTTATAGGAAATATTTGAAAAACAATGTGTAAACTATTGGAAATAAAATTCACAAATATTGTATTATAGCCTCTAAATGTTTTAGGCTTTAGTGAAAATTGTTTTTATCATCAGTATGTAATTTAAAGGATAAGTTTGGTATTTTTCAAGTCAGTTATTTCTTCACAGTCATAGGATATATTAATTTACCCCATTGAACCATTTCTAAAGTGAAACTTATTAAAAATACAGCAGAGTGTAATCAGTTCAGTTCTAATATACTGTTTGTGCAAATTATAATGGGTAGAATTTAGCTTGGCAAAGGTGGGGGTTGTCATAACTTCACCCCCAACTCTCAGTGCGAGAAGGTGAGCAAGAAATGTATTCTTACCTCAGTGAAATATTTTCAGGAATCTGTGATAAAATGTATTATTTTTAGTTAACTATTGTTGTCAGAAGCTTGCCTCAAACATACGGAAGGTCTGCTACTTCAAAGCAGACATATTCAATAAGCTGTAAGACTTTTTTCCACATTGGGACCCAGTTACCCATTAGCTTCATTATAAACTGTAAGACCAGCCTAGTTATTTATTTTTAACTCATAAAATATGCTTTTCTTTAGAATGCAATTTCATGTGGCAAATTAATATATACCTTGATTGTGAAGAAATTACTTTGATGTGAAAAATCCTGAACTTATCCTTTTATATTGATTACAACTTGATTCCATGCTGTTTGTCAATGTTCTTATTAGGAGGAAAGGAAGGACATCATCCCCACAAACTTTGCTGCTTAACAAGCCTCATCAGCCTGAAGAACGTCTCTTTCATCTTGGCTTGTCTGAAGGGAAATCTTCAAGCTCATCTTCCTCCAACCAATCAGAAAACAGCTTCATGCGGGCAGGAAGTAGTCCTTTGGCTGTTCCAGGACGAAGGTGAATAATTTATTCTGTTTAACAAGTACTTAAAATGGTTTTAGTTTTTGTCTGGCAAATAAATAGTCATGGGTACTATTTTTGTAGAGGGGTTTGATTATCAAGTTTACTATATTTGTGAATCTAAATAAAATCTTTATTAATGAGAACAGAGAAGCAATTATAGTTATACATTCTAAAGCATTAATCAAGTATGATTAACACAAATACAGAGTTTTAGACAAATCTGTGCAACAACAAAAAAATCAGATTTTTTTGTTTTAAACCTGGCACATGCACATGTTTGTGGAATTTACAGGTATAATTTGCAGACATCTTGTAAATGTGTGTACATGAATGTACATCAGACTTCTGCGTGGTTGCTGCCCTGAAACAACAATACATGTAACATACATATGGAATCCTGTTGCAGCAGAAGCTCAGCATCTTCAGATCTGATGCATCAAGTTCCTGTCACCTGCATTCAAGAGTATCTGGCTGTGTTTTGTGACTGACCACGCAAGATTGTGTGTGGCATTATAGCACCTCCCATACACATTAAAGGGATCAATGAAAGGCATAAAATGCCAGCGTCTGAGTGGGTAGCCACTACTACCTGGAATATGCAATGTTATGATTACTGTTCCAATGAATAGTACAGGCCATGTGAAATCTGAGGATTTAGCCATTTACCTTACCAACCAAGTCAGTCACCACTTGCAGCACCATCACATCTGCCAGAGCTACTGCTCCTCAAAAGAAATGATCACCAGTTGACCCTGGCCACCAAGCTATGTGGCCTGTGTATTAAAGGAATATAACTCCTTAGGCTAACACAGGTAGCTTCTTTATTGCTAGGTGCCCATTATTGCAATCTGAGTGTAGTAAAGTGGTCTGATTACATTTGGAGTACTGGATACTGTTGCACATTGCCTTTTTATGTTGGCATAAATGTGTTATGTATGTTACACCCATGCCATATGAAAACTGGATGTAGCACGTCGGTGTTGGTTGACTGCTTTTAGCACAGCGAGCAAGATAAAGTGAAGCTTGGCTGAGATATCCCTGCCCAGTTAGCAAACTCCCTTAGAAGCGACAACAATTAGCCTATATAAAGTGATGAAAAGTCAAAAAGTTCCTCAGTGCAAAAACACAGTATTGACCCTCTTAAAGGCAGTAAAATACTGTCTAATAATTATCACTTTTGAAGTGTTGTATGTTAGGAATATCAATTTACATTCTAACAACGACTTGGTGATATGAGTTATCATACATGTGAGTCATCATTTGGCTGGTTTTGGCTGCATTTTCTTTCCTTCTTGATCAAGGGTTGTTACCATTTCCCAGTTTTCCAAAATGTTGCGTCCGGCTGGGTCAGAGTTGCTGTAAATATATGCAAGCAAATTCTCCTATCACGTTTGCTTTCATAAATCCTAATGTTTGTGCATATGCAATTTTTATAAATCTTACCTTTCAGATATAAATTAACAAAATGGTTTATTTAATATACAGTGATCTTAAATGTAATTTCATATTCTGTTTAATGATTCTGGTCTGTCTTCAGTATGATGTGAAGCAGCTTAAGTCTGGACTTTAACGTAGTGTGCCTAAGTGACTCCACAGCACCATATCAAAGATTCAGTCTCTCCCCTGTTTCTCAATTTAACTTAAGTTTCAAAAACGTGTAGATTGCATCAGAATTAAGCAAAATTAAACAAATTGATTTAAATTAAAATGAACCTTTACATTTTAAGTGTGTTTGTCCAATAAACTAACATATATATGCATAAATACAATTGCCAGAGGATAAAATTGCCAATAGTTGCCTTTAGTAATTCTACCAATCAGCTCTTTCTATCATTAGATGCAGTGCGGGAATGCGGGTGAGTGAGAAATGCATAATGCTCAGTATGTCATGACTGCTTGAACTGATATTCTCTTATCCTGTCAGTTTTACACTCTCCATATTACAATTTGTTGTCACTTGTCAATATCCACATCCAGACAGTGTTCAGAAGCCATTAACATATTATTTGGTTATATAGAGCCCTAATGAGTTGAGTACAAGTCCAAGGATGTTATGCTTAAGCTTTAGAACCTGCTGGTGAGGCATCATCTGGAGCACTGTGTTAAAGTTCTGGTCTCCACGCTACAAAAAAAGACAGAAGAGCTAGAAAAAGTCCAGAGAAGAGCAACAAGACTGATTACTGGACTGCAGTGGATGAGTTATGGGGAAGGGTTGAAAGAGCTGAGCCTTTTCAGTTTAAGCAAAAGGAGATTAAGAGGCAACATGATTGAAGTGTTTAAAGTAACCAAGGAAAATCATACAGTGGATCAATACTGTTAACTTTAAAATGAGTTTAACAAGAACGTGGGGATACAGGTGGAAACATCTTAAGGGTAACTTTCACACAAATATAGGAGGTTTTACTTCTCATGGAAAACCAAAGACACATGGAATAAGTTGCCAAGTAGTGTGGTAGACAGTAGGACTTTAAGGTCTATTAAAACTAGACAATGTTATTTTGGAAGAATTAAGTGGATAGGATAGGTGACATTTGTTGGGCTAAATAGGCCTGTTCTTGTCTTGATTTTTGTAACTTCAGTAAGCAAGTTTCTGATCCTTCTTTCCACTTCTTAGATATCACTTAAAATGGAAGCAGGAGCTTCAGCTACTGAACCTATTTAGGGCTTTTTTTATGGCTTCTTTATAAGATAAAATTTACTTACATTCATGTTGTTGCATAATTTAAGGACAAACCGTAACAGTCTTTTTATCACTGTTGCTTTTAGGTTTTGCCTTCTATATGCTGTGGGAATACTTGATATTTTGTAGTTGTCTTGGTGTTTTGTAAGAAGTACTAAAAACATTGTTAACTAAATACTTCTGTCACTGCCTAGGGTATGAGTACTGTCCCAGGTACTGTCTTGATGGTGTTTGCACATTCCCTGTGTGCCTGCATGTGGTTTTTCTATAGGCTTGCTGGTAATCTTCCTTCATATATTGTTAATCACACTAATTGGTGACTTAGTAATTGTAATTTGACTGAATTAGACTGAGGGTTCAGTAATGGATGAATGTGCGGATGTTTTTCAGGACCGATGGCTTCCTCTTTATCCATCTTCCTATGCATTTTTTGTCTTGATGCACAACAGTATACTACTGCTTTGTCCAAGTTATAATGTTCTTTCTCAATGTGTATAAAGCCCCTAGAAATCAAACATTAAAAAAATTACACAGAGTACATATTTTGCACAAGTAATCCTTTGTTTGGTTGGCAGACCTTCAGTTCTAATTTGCAAGCTTCAGCATGGTTAGGTATTGGGTATTCTGTACCTCAGGTTAGTCCTGTTGTATTTTTGAGTTATAATTGCAATATTGAGGGCTTTGCTAAAACATCATGTCTTGATTTAATTACAGTTTATTAGACAGAGCAATAGCTGTCATCAGTCTAAAAATGTATTTAATTAACATGATGTGATGTGTGAACATTTTACAAAGTTGAGCTTTCATTTATTTTAATTTAGTACAAGTGATTTCTTCAGTTTTCATTTACCTGACTGCATTAGAATTTGGCAGTAACTTTTGTGTTAGTGTCTTCCATATCCCCCTCCTAGTCCCAAGTCTGCTTTAAATAACAAAGTATTAGCCAGTTAAAACGGAAGTATAAGGAGCTACACAGATGGTAAGGTGTTTAATATGCGTTATACATCTTGACTTTCTTAAATATCTGGTAAAACGATCCATTCCTTTGCATTTTTATAATTATTGTTAAATATATTTTTTTCTTCTGTGTTTGTCAGTTTCCCATTTTATGTTTAGTTGAAATTTGGCTCACTAATAATGGCAGTTACAGTGTCACAGTGGTAGGCATGGTATGGGAAGTTAATTAGCAAACCCTTGCACCTTCTGCCTATATAGATTTTACTTTTTTATATGGAAAAGAGTGACATAGTTCTTAAAACACCATATTAATAACATGCACAAAGCCCATCCATCCGTTTCATGAGCCCTCTTTTTCTATAGTATTAGAGGAGTAGAGCTTTTCTTTGGATCATGGAAAGCAAGGCAGAAGGCAAATTTGGACAAAGGAACAGCCTATTGTTGGACACGGGCAATATGCACATTTACTCAAAATATGCTAGTTTAGCTAATAGTACTTGTTTAGAATTCAAAATAAAACCAGACTGCCCACAGGAACAAACGCACAGATACAAGGAGACCTGCAGCCCTTTCATGATAACTAGACAGACATTTCATCCTAGGGCCCTTGAGCTGTGAGTCAGTAGTGGTAAGCACTGCACCATTACACCATCTTATGTGCAACATCCATCCAATTTCTTAACCTGCTTCATTTTATACAGTGTCAAGAGGAGCCAGAGCCTGTAGGATACCTAGAGAGATTTCCTTTGCTGTGGATAGCTGAGATGCTGACTTTTAAAATTAAGTTTTCCACTTAACTGGTTGCATGTACAGGTGTATGTGACAACCCAGAATCTCTAACTCAGTCCCTAGTGTCAAGTAAAGATTTGTTAAATTGATAGGTTTATCACATTGTCCCCTTCATGTCCCGCACATTGAATTTTTGCTTAACTGGACCACTGTGGCACCATTGTGTTGGGACTTTTTTCAGTGATTCTCATCAACTGGACCTACCTCTCTGTAGCTTACAAGTATCCTTTATTTTTTACTCACTTTGCATATTTGACTGTTTGATATCATTGCCACTGCCATTTGAAATGAGAGAGATATACATTTTTACTAATAGTTACCTTCTCAAGGTTCTATTTAGTACCAAAAAGATTTTTTTTTGTTTATAGTTCTGAAAATCTTGGAGGGAGTTCAATTAAAGATAGCCGTCTTTTGTTATAAATTAGTGTCGAGGCAATTGTTTCTGGTGGTGAAAGATAATCTGACAACTTTTTGTTTTTTTGATTTGCTTCTGGCATAACGGAATGCTAACCAGAAAGTAGCCGTATCGGCTTCTTCTTCAGCAACAAATTTGTACAGTGATTTTTTTAAATAACACTGTAGTTATTATTTTAGAGGTTTTTCACAATATATCTTTTAGCTCAGGAGTCCATTTTATATTTACACTGTGCTTGGCTTGTCTTCACTGTGGACTTTCAAAAGGACATTGTATGTTCATGATTATGCTTTACAAATAGCAAGATGATGAGATTTTGTCATACATAACTTAAAATAGGAAGTAGTTTAGAGCTTACAGTTACTCCATTCAGCTTGTACTAGATTCCTATCATTTAAAGATCCAATTGATTGACTTATTAAAAGTACTGCCTCTCACTTAATTTTAAAATATAAAGAAAAAATTGAATAACTAGCATAGTTATTTTTAAAAGTATGAAAACAATTCTAATCCCTGCAAGTTTATAAATATGCTTTGACTAATAATGACAGGTAACTTCAACAACAACAAAAGTCCCCTGTATCAGAGAGTGTCAAGTTCATTTTTTTGTGGTTATTTTTAAGAAAGGATGCTACTTTGTTTGGCATTTGAGCAAGAACCTTAACCTGGAAAAGTGTCCAGGAGAGCTCTCTGACCCCCTAGTGGTCATGAATAAAGACAGTTTCCTCTTAGGGATTATTAAACTATATCAGAATAATAAAAAAATTGGATTCCACACGCTTCCAAGATACCTTCCAGACAACAGGTAGATCTAAATGTATACAGTACTAGATAAATATAATTACAATATCAGGTTTTGAAAGAAATGTTTCTTTTTCTTTTCAACCTAGTTGCAGTTTTTAACATTTGTTTTTGGTTGTCTAGTTTAAAGTTTTATGAAACCTCTGTGATTGAAAAATAGATTGAAAACCTAACTGAAGGAATCATGTATTTGCTTAATGCCATGTTCAAACAGTAGCACTCACAGCTCTGAGAGATTGGTACCGAGTCTAAGGAAAAAAGCTACCTTGTAAGTAGATTACATTTTTAAATGTTAGGTTGGCTTTGTACTTCATTATATTCGCTTGGTTTGAAACAGTTTCTCACTGTTATAGGTATTTGTGTGGAGTTTCACGTTTTACCTTTTCTCTATGTACACCACACATCGAAAAACACACACATTAGGTTAGTTATTTACTTTTATTGAACTACCCTAAATGAATATGTTCTGTTCAGAGCTGGTTCCTATTTTGTGCCTTAAACTGGATTAGGCGGGTTCAAAGATGGATTGATGGAATCATTTGGTTGCATATTTTATAAGTGAAGATTAGTAGTACATATGAGGAATGTTTTCTTTGCACACATTGCTGTTTCTTCCAGAATCAAATAATTAATACAGTAGCTACTGTGATTCTCTCTACTTCTTGTTAGAGCATAATTCATTACATTATTTTTAATTAATTTTGGAGCTTTGTATTCTTTAATAATGGTCTTATGTGATTTAAGAAATCTGCAGATTGCTTTTCTTTTTTTGCTTCAGTTGTGGGGAAAATACACATTTGTAAAATGGGTCTTAGTTAGTTTTACTTCACTCTTCTCTTCTGTATTTGAGATAGAAAGAATAAGTGGGTTTTTTTTTTTTTTTTGTTTTCCCCGCACTCAGTTAATTGTTAACTGTTGCCAGTGTGGCTGCGGTTACATCCCCTATGTCTGCTCTCTCTTTGTACTGCAGATCCGCCACTGAATACGCCCGCTCTGGTTCTTCGGTCTCCACTGATTATGGCAGCTGGCAGATTGTTTCAAGCTGTGGCAGCATTCATGACCAGGGCATCCTGACTACTGAGTCACCTTTTCCCTTCAGCTTTCAGGATGAGGGAACCAACGGCAGGATGTAAGTTTGTCCACTGGGAAGCTTTGGATCAAAAAAGAGTTGTGTTCTTACTATCTGAGCCAAAGCCAGTGAAACTGCTCAAATTGAGCAAGTTCAGGTTAGAAAATCTAAATGTTTAATATAAAATGTATCATTTTATTTAATTGTACCTTTATGGGTATTGAATTGCTTGCAGTAAAGACAATACATTTTGTAGTATAGGGTTGGAAAGTAACAGCTGAGAGCATCATAAAGTGTATTCATTGTACAGTGTAATAGTGATCAAAGC
This sequence comes from Polypterus bichir lapradei, assembly GCA_026402145.1. Classification (NCBI taxonomy): domain Eukaryota; kingdom Metazoa; phylum Chordata; class Cladistia; order Polypteriformes; family Polypteridae; genus Polypterus; species Polypterus bichir. Next base: position 9,613,770 of record JANRMT010062840.1, on the reverse strand, counting down.
AAAATAACAAATGCTAAATTCCAATCTGAAGTTAGTTTTTTTTATTTTAGATGTTCTTTGCATGCAGTTATGCGATAAACAAATATGTTTTGCCTTATTATTAAACAGTGATCACTTTGCATCAATTTCAACACAGCTGTCAAATGCTTTTTTGGCTGAACTGATTATTTTCTTTTCATATTATATATTAAAATGAGATGAGAAATCAGCTTATAGAATCATGTGCACATGGAAACTCACATTTCCCACGGTACATGAACGTTTCATTAACAACTTTGATATGTTCAGTATACTGGTGAAGCAGTGCACAAGTTGTACAGTGTACAGACAAATTCTATATCAGTTATTATTTTGTGTTCCCATTGAGTTTCAGAAACCAAATGGAAGATTTACCTGTGCAATTAGCCCTTTTCAAACTTTTTCTTCTGGGTGGAGTCATTGACAGATAAATGGTCTTCCGGTTATTTTTAACAGCAATAGAATCATGAAAGGAAAGCTTCTATAGTGTCCCTCTGTGTTCAAATTCTAAAGAAAAATATCATTAGTTTTAGCATCTACCCCACTGATGAAACATAATGAAGAAAATGGATCCAAGTAACCCAAGGTGATCACATTTTTTGTTTGCCATGCAAATACATCTGTTTGTAGCCGGCACATTAAATCTGATAAGTACATGAAGTCTGTGCTCTGCCTTAATATTGATGTTGTGCAGAGTCTTTAACTGAAACAACTTTGGTGTAATACTGACATGGGAAGCGGCTTTTAAAAGTACAAATGCTTGTCTTGATGTTGTGTAGGTAACCTTTTCAAAGGACCACAAGTATGCAATGGTACCTGCTCCTGGTCAATATATAAACTTAATGTAACTGCATATGATTAAATTATTTTTTTCTTAATAATTTGAGCCATAAGTTTAAAAGCTGAATGTGAGGAACTTGACTAACGTACAACAAACAAGAAAAAGCTTTTTAAAATGATGCAAAGATAAATGATCGCAAAATAAGAATTTTTGAAATGTAATTATTTTATAAGATTGCCACTTGATATTATTCTGCTTGTTCCATATTACAATATACTGACATCTTTCGTAACGGAGAAAGCTAATGATAACTATGAAAAAGCATGCTACCCGTTACGAAACTCTTAGCATATTGGCATTAAATAGTTAACAAACACTGTTTTCACTGTGTAGTTCTTTTCAAGAAAACTTACATTGCAAAAAATGATTATTAGAAGTGGAAGTAGGGAAGGTAATAAACAAGCTCCATTGCTGGAAAACTTAACAGAACTGAGATTCATTGGTTCAAGCATCACATCTGAATTTTGTGAAAAAGGCTAATTAGAAGTAAAATGATTGTTAAAAAAAAAAAAAGTAGAGTCATTGATAGGCTCCACTAATACTCGTTTGATACTTTTGCAGCTGTATTCTTATTACCTTAATGTTCTGTTTAGATCATAAAATAGTGTTGGCAAAAGCAAGGCAAAATAACAAAGGGTACCGTGTCTTTAATTTTCTTTCATTCTTGGCGTGTGCTTTTTTTGAATTTGTTACATCATAAACAAAAACTTAGATACACACTCGCATGATTTACAGGTTGCAATTTCTACTTGATCAAGTAGTTACAATAAATGCACTTCTCAAGCAGTGCAGAAATCTGGCATTCAGAAAGTGCACTTTCTGTCATTATCAAAAAGCAGTAAATGGGGAAAAAATTACGTACAACATTTTTGACACTTAATATTACTCATTGTGTTTCTTTTTTAGTTGCAGGAAGCAACAACAAACTGATGCCTTAATACCTCTGTCTTATGTACAACAAACTATTGCAAACAACTTTAAACCGTGTCGGAGTTTTGCTTGCAATGTCAGGAGTAGGGAAAAGGATCAAGTATGGTTTCTATATTCACGGAAAAATACACTTCTTGAAATACATTGTTTTATAGTATTACTGTTATTATATTGGTGTACACATTGAGTGTTTTTTTATTTAAGTAATTAAAAAGAGATTAAAATCAGAGGCTTCACTTTTTCTGCTTCCTGTTTACTGTTTTTAGCCCATAGATGCATTTTGTTTATGTCTCCCTTCCCTAGTATACTCTTTCATTCAGCAGTGCAATGTTGGCAGATGGTGTACTCTACATTTTAAGCTCAAAGTTTAAACCCTTTACTAAGGAGTAAAACACAACAGATGGTGGTTTTACAGAAGCTGCACTCTCATGTTTAGCCATGTTTACAAACCAGCTTTGAAATCAGTTAAACTGCCAAAGAGTGGCATCATAATACATAATACTCAGCCTGTCTCCTTTTAGCTTTATTTCTACAACTACTACAATAGTCATTTGTGTGTTTTGTTTTAGACACTTCACTCTAGTCCTAATTTGTGGTAGAAAACTGAATACATAAAGTAATGCTAGAAAGTCTTGACCATTAATTTTGTCCCTGCTTCAGAACTTAAATGTGTTTAATATTTTATTGCACCTTTACAAAGACTTTTTTTTTTTAATTAAATTATTATAGGAAGTATCTAATTTTCTGACTCCATTAATGTATCTTCCGTTTTGTGCATTAGGTGTCCTCCTGTTCCGGAGCGCCAGGCACGTCTGGAAGCAGTTCGAGAGGTATTTCTTGCTGCTTATAGTGCAACAGTAGGGCTGAAATCTGCATCTCCTAGCTCTTCTGGAGCCATCACTGGACTTCTAGAACAGTTTGCACGAGGAGTGGGACTTCGTGGAACCAACATGATTGTCTGATAAAGAGTGAAATACACTAGACTATATCCATACCTGCACAAAATGTGCCAACCAGGGCTTCCATCATTAGCAGGTGGCTGCCCTTTTCAGATGTATACAAGCAGAATAGGCAGTAATTGAGCATATTTCATGTGTGTTTTAATTTATTAATTATATTTTGGGTCTAGATGTAAAAAAGGATGCCTTGTTTTATAACCCTTTATAAAAAATGATGATAATACAGAATTGTTTTTTTGTATATAATGTAAACAATTGTTCTATCATATCCCATTTTCCAGTTGGTGCTGATGACTGAAAATACTTCTGTCCTTAAGGACAACAAATATCATTTATTGCATTTCAAGTAATTGTCTTGTCTCTTCCTCCTTGGCTTAACCAATAAGCCTTTTTAAAACCGTTCTTTGCAGCTCAGAAAACTGTTCATTTACATCTTGGCAAAGTACAAAATTTAACAGCCAGTTTATAGCCATAGGGATTTTTATCACACAACAGTTGAAAGTTTTCTTCTTATTTTTTAAACTTTTGTTAGGAGGCACTGCCTGAAAATTTATGATCATTTGCAAAATTAACTGCATCAAATAAGTCATTTATTTTAGTGTAAGTGGAAATAAATTCTACATTTACAAATTTGAAGTAGAACTGCTGATAGATTGTAAAGTTTATCTATTTTACTTTCGAATGCAGTTTATGATGATTCAAGCAAAACAAAAAAAAGTTAATCCAACACCTTCACGAAGTACCTTTTTATTTATATTTATTGCGTACAGCCATTTTAATACTTGTGTTTGTGAAAGAGCCTAATTTGTTTTTCCAGTGATCAAATCAATTTGGCTTGTAATTAATAATTTTATAAACATACTTTTAAAAATTAAGTTATCATTAAATGTCATCATGTCATTAGTGGTCAATGCTTATTAAGGAATATAATTATTAAACCTGAAACAATTGTTTAAGTGACCCCTTGCTATCACATGGTGTGCACTTCTCCCAATTCTTAAACAATTATTATTATTATGCTCTATGTTTTCAACATAGAAGGACTACTGATAGCATGATGGTATAAATGTTTTTATATTAAAAAAGTTATTTTTGTTGTACCCTTAGAATCTTGTTATTTGTGCATATTTTTTGCAGTGGTTCAGAATAGTAATTTACATTTAATTTTGCTGAATTATCTATTGAAATCAAGCAATTTGGGACTGACTGAAAGATGGTTAAGTACATGAAAGTAATTGGGTTCACTGATCCAAGCAAGAATGACTAGTCTGACAGTATTAAGGAACTTGCTGATACTCCTTCACACTGATTGCAATTCAAAAACAAATACCAAATTAAGCAAAACAGTGAAATTACATATTTTTGTATTGTATAGTGGATTATTTTACCTTAACATTTTGTTCTCATTTTTTAATATGTGAAAATCTCAATCTGCTTGTTTAAAGGCTTTTCACAAGTATGATATATGAATGTATCTAACAAACTAAATTTGGTGTTTTAAATGGTCTTTTGCACAGTGACTGTGTGTCAAGGTTCTCCACTGATCTGCAAATTTGTGGGTGAGATTGGAATTTGATATGTTTATTCTGATGGCCATTAATCTTATGAAAGAACAAGTTATTAATATTTTCTAATTGGGCAGTTAGACAGTTGTCATGTAGGGAGTCATTGTTCTCATTGGTGCTCATTTGTTTATTACAGTATTAAATCTGAAGGCTAAATCTTTCCATTTAATACTTGAATCAGTGATTTAAAGATCATTTAAATAAATTCTAATAAGTATAAGTTGAAACAGTGCTGATTGGATTAATGCATCAATGTTCTTTGTACTTAGTCATAAAATCCTATTCAGTGGCTCTATAAGGTTCTCTTTAAATAAGTAAATGAAAATGAAAATATTCCCAGTGATTGTGCCACTAGAATGGAAAAGTATGTTACAGTAAACCAGGTGGTTAATTCAAAATATACCAACTTTAATATGAAGAATTATGAAAATTATTTATATGTTCTGTTATTATGCTTTGCCATATATATAT
>JANRMT010062840.1:9595158-9608586 GCA_026402145.1 Polypterus bichir lapradei | reverse complement strand
GGATTTATAGAAATCCTTATAAGAGCTTTGCATGTGAAAAGTTGAGGATTAGTTTGACAACATTTTATTTTTGAATGGCATTTGTCAAAATATTTGATGTATCCCAGTGTTTTACCCACTGATTATATTGCCAAGGTCAATTTTTAAAATATTGAGAAAGCGGCTAAATAAAAATGTCCACTTTATTTTCCTGGAATATTTGACCCCAAGTGCATATGCTTTTTTTTTGTTTTTTTGGCTTATAATTTTTACATTATTCCCAGAAGATCTTACTTAATGGTTTAAATTCAAAGTGCATGCAGTGTTTCTGCTTGGTTGCAAGTCAAGTATCCCCCAGGATAGTGAATACACATTGCAAATCTCACTTAAAAGGCAGTTCCCCATGTCAAGACTCCTTTTAACAACCATCAGTCCTCTCCAGACCTCCCCCAGACCCCATTCTTGAATACAGTTAAATTACTTATTGAGACTTGTGTTAACATTTGAGTTGTTTAATGCATTTAATGACTTTAGAATCAAGTGACTTTGTGTAATTTAAAGGCACTTGAATTATTTGTGTTCACTGTAGTACCCATGCATTTGAAAGGTTGGATGTTCACATGTAACTTGTATCATTGTTGCAAAACAAGTAACTGAGCCCAAAGTAGTTTTGTTTGTGTTTGACTGTATTTTTCTTTTTATTCCTTATATGCCTTACTTAAATGATCAAATTACTTTTTTTGGTTTAAGCACCCTTGTAAAATGATTTTAATATTTTTGAATATGCTGTATTTTAAACAATTCGGAGAGAAACAAATAGAGGCCTCCTGTCTTGTGTCAGTGTGTCTAAGTATTGTGTATCCATAAAAAAACAATCTTGCAGGTTTTATTGCCCTTTTTGGAGCCTGTTGCCTGGCACTTGTAATATTATGAAATGTATAGGCTAGTGCTTCCATCTGCCTTGTTTTTCATGAAAGCCTGCCTCTATTGTACTTGTTACTGTGGTAACGCCAAAGACTATGCAGCAGTATTGAACCTGACTCACCATTGACCTTATTATTTTATACATGCATATTCTGCTGTACCTTAAGTTTCAAATGTGTCTTTTAAAATGTTGCCACGTGTACGGTGCAAGAGATTTATCTATCTAGTAATACTGGGCCAGATCATAGCTCTCAGGAATCTTGCTGATGAAAGATGTTACTAGATGAACTATGCTTTTTCTGGCAGAAACTAATTACATACCAACATAATTGCTGTCCAAGTATTACTTTAATTTTACCTCATTTATGGATGTTCGGCATTTGGCAGCTGCTCACACACAGCCGTGTGTGTCTGTCTTAAGTAACAGCTCCAGAATAGTACACAGGTAGCTGCTGTCATTTTGGTTTTGTTTTTCCTCTCTAGCACTTAGAACTGTGCTCATTTATCAACCTTAAGTAGCTTTACTGTATATCATCAACTGTATATATTGTTCAAGATTTTCTGTTGTAATAAATCTGGGGTGGGATAGCTTTATGTACATTTGGGATGGTAACCATAGATTTTATTTTTTCAGGGTTTCCTTTTTTTTATTGAAGTTAATACTATGGTGCACTTACAGTTATGGTTCTTTTTAAAAACATTTCTGTATGTGAAGAAAGTAACACATTTTTTGTTACAGTATTGTCAGGGAATGTTAAAGGGTGAAGATTATGAAAATTCATATAAAGTGAAATAAAAGTCAAAAACATGTTTTTACTTCTCTTGGTCATTTGTTTAAGTTAATGCCCCTTAAAAGACAACAGTAATCATAAGAGAAATTAAGTATTGTTAAACAAAAGCTTTGCAAAATGTAACTTTATGCAGTATTTAGTGCTGCAGCCTCGCAGATCTTGAGTCTTGGGCTCAAATCTTGGAAACTCCGGCCTATATTTGCACAGTCTTCCTATGTGGATTGTCATCCAGTTTTATTTTAGTTTCCCTACCATATCTTACACTGGGCCAAACTGAAGAGATGCTTGAGTATCTGTGCAGTTGTGCGCTTCCCCGGAATGGTGTCCCATCTACTGCAGTCCCACTATATTCACTTTCTAGATAAGCAGGTTGGAAAATGGATAGACCTTTAACATCTAGCTGTTTTCTGAAGCCACCTTCTCAATTAAAGTCACAAAAATTTTGAACTTGCTTTACCAAATGTGACCTAAGACTTTTCATCAGACGTAACAAACGTCTGTCGCATAGCACACACCCGAGCTTGTGCCTGTTTCAAAAAGCGTGATTAGCTGATAACCACATTTATGTCCTCACGAATTACAAATTCTATCTCAATCGGTTCCTGGAATACACGTTTGGCTAAATCCAGGTCTTTGAGAATGAAATGAGCCTGATTTCCATGAATCTCAGCTGAAGCTGGACATACTCTTATGATTTTGGTACCATTTTAAGACTGACTTGCATTTGCCAACTAATTTTTGGCCTGAATTTTACAGTCATTGACCATCGTTTGTCGTGAAGTATGAGAGGGGCTGCAGTGCCTAGTTGCATCTTACAAGTGGGCAGTCATACAATCAGAAGAATTTCTGTCTCATGTCACAAATTTCCTTTAGCTGTCTTGTAATTTGAGCAGTGTCACAAGCCAGTTTTCCTGATGTCACCATCAAATTTCCAAAAACAGGTTGATAAAAGAAATGATCCGTAAGTCTAAATGACCGAAAGGACCAAACCCTTCCCACTCAATGAAACAATCAAGCATCGGAATGACCAAGTGGGACAACGCTAACCTCCGCCACCCCCTGAACGATAACACAATCAAGCCTAGCGTTAAAATTGCAACTGCATTAAATGACCTGTTGCATTGTTAAAAGTATGATCAACTCTCTGTTAAAGAGTCCAGAGTCCTGTGGGGTTCTTAATCAATCCTTGTACTCTAGTTCTATATGTGTCAAGCATTCCATAATTCAAATTCATTGATCATGTTTATCTTGTTTGAAATGATCTTCAATGTACCCAGAGCAAGACCCAACCTGCACGTGTTGCCATTTAGATCCAGCCCCACTAGGCCATGTGTTTTGGGAATACACTAAATTAACAGCATTTTGAAGAAAACTCTTTTCATACTTCTCAGGGAGCCATGTTGTAACAGTTACTCGTAATCCATTAATGGTGATCTTTGCTGTACTCCTGGATGACATCAAAGTGCCTAGGGATAAGTCGATTGTGATGTCCTGTCCCACACTATTAACACATAGACGTATCTGACTCAACTGGAAGAATCCCAGATCACCACCTATAACTCAGTGGGTAAGTGAAGTGTTGTTATTTTATTTTTTTTTTTAATTGGTATTTGGTAAACTATTAATCCCTAAGGGGAAATTGTTTTTTTGCATGACCTTTGGAGGTCAGAGTGCAGGGTCAGCCATATCTCATATTAAAAAATAAATAATAATTTCTTAGACAATATAGTATGCCCAAACCTTTTTTTAAGCATGACAAAAATTAATCAATATTTAAAATATTCATGTGATTGACTCTCTTATGTTGTTAATTGTTCTCTTTCTCTTGAGTTGGGGTTGAATCTGTGTGTTTGGTTGAATAGTATGCCATTTGTAATGTTCTGTTTTTCAAAAATAATATATACTGTGAACACTAGGTGGTGCTGCTGAGCCCCTAGACATACAAGACCCAATAAAAATAAAAATGATTCTTAGTGTTGGAAATCCTTCTAGTAAGCGTTTCCCACGCCACACAGCTGTTAAGAGCACAATTAACAGAGCCAATACACAGAATAAATCCTTGCTCTTCAGTCTCTCTTTTCTCTCTGTCCATGTCCTTCCAGCAAGTGTTGCCTTCTTTCCTCTCAGCTCTGACTCCCAGAACAGTGGCAGACAGCTCCTTTTATGTCCCACAGGAAGCACTTCGGGGTGAGGTGAGAGCCCGATAAAGTAGGGCTCCACAGTCAACCCATCTCACAAGTCCCATGATCCCCTGTGGGAAACCATGGTGCTGCTGTAACCCAGGGGGGCTGCCCTCTAGAAGTCCAGGGTAGATCATGCCCCGTGCTTGCTGTCTCCCCCTGTCCTTCCAACTCGAGGACTTCCCAGCCAGGTAAAGATGCCAGCTGTACCTCACAGTATAACGCAATGGTGGCTGGTGGCCTTTCAAACAGAGGAAGCACATTTTAGGCCTGCATCTTAAAATTAGTTACTGCATCATGTTATTTATATGTAAATTCAGCCCCCTTTTCTTTTTATAGAATTTTTTCTGTGACCCAGTCATACCAACTGGGAGTGTTTTCCAGAGACTTGACCAGTTTCCTCTCAATGGCCAGCAAAGCAACTGCTTAAACAGTTTTAGCCCATTATATTGCAGCTGTATGACTCATTTTAAGCCGGACAAGCGCCTCTGTACATCTGCTGACGAAGCTCCAATTGTGACTGTACTACCTGAAGTAACCTAGTTTGAAATAAACGAACAAACTTTACTAAACTGAAACAAGGAGCATACTCAAGAACGCTGTATTTATAGTAAGTTTTTATTTACAGTAGGATACGCCAAATTGTAAATAGAGGGCTCTATCACTAGCAAATAACAGACTACGAGCATCAGCTTGTCTCACGACTTCACTTGCAGAAAATCCGCATGGGACTGAACTTGAAATGCTCCCCTGCTAAAACGCTGTCAGTCAAAAAGAGGTCAAGCCCAATTGACAGTTCCTCCAATCATCATGCAGCAGCCCAGCGTCTTGGCCAGCCCTCTGCCCCCATTTACTCCCAGATTACCATGTAGGTTTGCTGCACTGAAAACTAAGCATATTCTGAATGTCGTCGAAGTCCAGCGAAGCTGCACTTCAGTGGGTTTTAATGGATCATCCTGATGCAGGAATGTATGAGGGAAAAAAAATCACATTAGATGACCTGCAGAAAATGATTGCTGATTGTCCTGAAGTTGAACACGTTCCAGCACACTCTTTGTAATAGCTACGTAACTACAATGGTATATATTTGACTAATTCTTTTGTGACCCTTTAGAGGAGGCGGAGCTTCCCTTGTAGTCTTAGGACAGTTGCTTCTGCCTCCATCTTCTGTCTTCTTTATATGGAAGTCACAGAACTTGACCCCATTGTGATATGGATGCCTACTGGGGTCTCCCATGAGTGAGCTGCTATAGGATGCAGAGCTAGCCTTTGTCATGTGTGATTCCAGTGACTGCCTGTGGAAATACCTCTGGATGAAGCAGATGAGCAGAGAACCAGCCCTGTAGTAAAATGCAGTCTGGTAGCAATGAAATGTTAGGATGGATCTCTGTTAGCTGTTACGGAAAACAAGCTTGACTCTGTTACCCAGCAGTACAATGACTGGTGATCTCTTCCATGGCTTGCAGTGTGATAAATCCCAGTGGAACTTCTTTGCTTATAACAGTTATGGTATAAACTATCAAAGAAAAAGAAAGCATTTAAAGGTCATCAGATCCCTTCTGCCAGTTAGCTGTCAGCAAATGAAGGAGGCGAGCCTTACATTTCACATGGGGTCCAAAGCCAAAGGATTGTCTCCATAGAAATGTCCGCTCGTCGCAGTAGTGAGTGGCACCCTGAACAGTGGCCAAATCCCCAACCTCAAGGCATTTATCTTCAGTTGGAACCTTTCATTGTGCTGCTGCACGTTCTCTGTCATTTATGTGTGTTTTTCCCTAGAGACTTTAGTATATCGCACACAGTCCAAAGACTTGAGGTCAAGGCCCATGACAGGGTGTCTGTTTAGTGAGGATGATCTGGCATATCATCCAGGACTACAGTCCTACTGGTGTGTATCTGGGAGGAATGGCCAGTTACTACTAGACTTACGTGTTGTTTGGTCTCGGTAGAGTTCTATATTACTCTGCTTTCCCTTTTTGTATTCTTTACTGTGTAGCCTTTGTCAGAATGCCCCAGATCCCTTAGACTTACCCCTGTTTATAAGGTATTGTACTTTATAACTTCTCCCCACCTTCCCTAATACATCTATAACCTCAGGCAATTACAAAGAGTAAAAGACAAGCAGGAGTTAAGTTACAACTTTAAATGTATTATTGATAATATTTGTAAAATAATAACAATAAGCAAAGTACAATTGAATATTGGCAGCCATACAACCTGATAAATGCTGATATGTAATTTCAGGCGGCACACAGACTTGTTAATTACTTAAAATGTCTCTAGTGAAGTCATCATTTTATGGCTTTCTTCAGGACAGGCCGCACACCTGTCTCAATATGGCTGCCAAGTTGTGATTCTCAGTGTGGTCTTCTTTTCAGTCTGTGTGTTGTCTGAGATGCTCTTTTATCATGATAGTGTGTGATAGAGGGAGGGGTAAAGCAACCAAATTTATACATTCTTTGTCCCAAATCCTTATACCAATAGGTTGTCGTGCTTCAGAATGGCCTCTGATTCAAACCAATCCCAAACAGCCACACTTCAGACCAACCCTTTACACCTGCCCCCAAAACCATTTATTCAGCTGATGCTTGTCAGTTAGCTAGTCTGGGTTTCCTGTGGGTGTTGATTGAGAGGGTCCTGCAGAGAATCGCTTGCCAAACTGGTTTTAGGCACTTAACCCTGACACTGTCATAAAATTCACTATCCTGACTTAGTCCTAAAATATGGTGGTTAGTTAACCTTTATATACAAAATTTCACATCACAACATGTGTGCTAGTCATGGATTGTCCATAAAGAGCTCCATGTTCTATTCAAACACAAGAATGTCCATAAGTGTAAGGGCTGTGGTTTATACTTCACGCATCATGGCTGCTACCCATTTCCAGCGTTGTACCTGCAAAAATAGAGCTACCATGTGTGTTCAGGTTTTGGTACACAATGTCAGTATCTTGCTTTGCTATCAACGTGTGACGGCAAGCAGCACTGCAGCTCCAACAGGATCAACGGGTGTGCTTCAGTGTTTGATGAATGGTTTGATTCGGCGAAGCAAATTATCAAACTTAAATGCTGACACGTGAACGTATCCATGGTGCTTTTCTTCATCCATTTCTCGCATAGGCAATACAAGCGTCGCTTATTCCCCTGGTAATGACATTGACACGTCTCTCATACCGTCTGTATTGCTGTTGCTGTCGTTTTGCTTTTATTTTTTTATTTGTACCTTCACAACAGCATCAGAATAGAAGGAATTGTAATTTTTAACATCTTTGTCAACTCACAACACAGCGAAAACTGACGTTGTTTACTCGCAGTAATGATGTCTGGCAGTGCCACCTGGTGGAATCCTCCAGATTTACTTAAAGTGTGCTCGTAAGTATAGACAGTCCACTGCTTGTGTAGCAGTAGCGTCCTCAAGCGCACGAGTCGCGCAGCATTACGTATATCCCCGGCCTGACTAGTATATGAATGACCAAAGATCATTGGTGGACCACATATTCTGGACACTTGAGCAAAGAGAGGTGTTGAGCTGACAACTAAACACCACGTGTGAGGGAGCATCTGATGGACACATCTGGAAGACCCTAAGACGGGTCTCAAACTCTGGTCCTGGAGGGCCGCAGTGGCTGCAGGTTTTCATTCTAACCCTTTTCTTAATTAGCGACCGGTTTTTGGTGCTAATTAACTTCTTCTTAATGAATTTTAATTGATTGCTCTTGAAGACTCGGACCCAATAATTGTTTCTTTTTCCTAAATTAGCTGCCAAACAATCATGAGACACAAAGTGAACCAAAACGTGACAAAATTGTGTCCATCATACAATATCTGAAAATAAAGAAAGGTGAAGGTCTCAAGAATGCTGATCTGCTCAGGTCCACAAAACATTTTAATAGAGCTCTTAGAAAAGAGAAAATCAACAATGTCAGAAATGTCTGCAATTACACGATGAGAGCAGCAACAAGCCATGGAATTAAAGAACGGGTTTAATTAACGACAAGAATCAGCACCTAATTAAGCAACTGGTTGGAGTTTGAGACCCTGACTTAGTTGGTCTTCTGTTGGCTCCCTCACTTCACATTTCATTTCTGTTTAAGGAAAGAAATGAAGCAATTCAGAGGAATGATGAAGAAATTCCAGGCAACAAGTCAATTAAAATTAATTCAGAAGAAGTTAATTAGCACCAAAACCAGGTTACTAATTAAGAAAAGGATTAAAATGAAAATCTGCAGCCACTGTGGCCCTCCAGGACTGGAGTTTGAGACCCCTGCCCAAAGGGGTACTGCGGATGAGCTCCATGCCCATCTCTGGTGTCATGAGTTACTGTCTGATGTTGCAGTGAATCTTTGGTATATGCTGCTGGCTGTTTGATCTACTAGGCTGCCATGACTCTCATCAGGAAAAGCAGGCAGAAAATGAAAATGATGATGATGATGATGATGATGACAGCACAGCATCTGATAACTGATTTCTATACGTTGACGAGTTGTACCCTTTCCATTCAGTCCACAGGCCTGCAAAATTCAAAGACTTGAAAATTGTCTTCAATATTTCAGCTGTTTCTTATGTTTTATGGGGTGCTGAATTCAAACATAATATCCAATTTTTTTTGTATTATCACGCAAGGTTTTCCCACAGAAGTCTCTCAAAAAAATGCTCCAATCACTGGTAAGAATTTCTTCAATCTTCATTTACGTGACTTATTCCTTTCAAATTTTATGAATAATTTCCATTGTAAATTATTTTCAAGACAAACATCCAAAATAGAACAAGTAAATATTGACAAGTAGAATGAAAGGTTATTAAATAAACGGGCTTCTACACATACACTCAATGGTGTTTTCGCTGTCCTTCAAAACCTTTCTTGTGGCTTCTTCTTTTATGGTTTTTAGTCCACAGTTTCTCGCTGCAGCCCCCAGCAATAGTCAGTAATCATGCTAACGTTCCACCACTCCTTCGATATCCTGATGGAACTGCTCGCCTTGCTTGCTCTTCGCTCAGCGCTCCCAAGTTCTCCGGGAAGTCGTCCGAATGAGAGTGGAGGAAATGCAACTTGAGGCTCATTGAATAACCCAGTTCTTCTATAATTTTGTCAACATATTTTCAACAATGGCCTCAAAGTTTGGGTCTTTATGGTGTGAAAAAAAATGTAACTGCTTGCAAGCTACGAAGCTAAGGATTAAAAGCTGTTTTATTATAACGGCAGGTTATTCGTACAGGCGTCTGTCATAAGATAAGATACGGTGAGGTAAGCTGAACTAGGGTAACTTCCTTCTTTAGGAATGCGTCTGATAGACACAGGAAAGATGACCTTTCCTTCTTTGGGGCCCCTCTTGACACGTACACAAAAAAGAAACGGCCAAATTGATGAAATGCTTAGATGCTGTTTCATAAGTAAGGGAGAGGGAGCCAAATGAATATTAAAAAGACGATTGAAACCAGAAAACTTTGCTCTTCTGCTTTGCAAAGCATGAATCCATGTACTCATCTGTGACTGAATAAAGGCTGCTTGATTGAACTGTTCCTGTCTTCCTCGGGGGGTTACTTCCACAATGGTTACCACAGCCAAATTGAATATGGTGATTTGTGGAAAAAACGTATGTGATGGGGGAAAAAAATGGATGTCATTTTAGAATTCAGCACCCCAAAAAACACAAGAATCAGTGAAAACTTTGGAAAAAATGTTTCCATCGCAGGCCTGTGGAATCGTATGAGTCCTCTTGCCTTACTTGTTTGAACCGTTCCTCGAAGGTGCTTGCCATGAAAGGTCTTCATATTTTCTGAAAGTCTTGTGTCCATGCTGATCCATAGCCACTTTTGAGCCTAGGGATCTGTGCTGGCAATCGGGAGTTTGCCAGTTTGAATCCCGTAAATGCCTGAAGTGATTCCGCTCCGTTGGGCCCTTGAGTGAGGCCCTTAACCTTCAATTGCTCCATCCTGGGCATGACGTTCACCTGCGTTCAGCCCTGCAAGCAGGGACAACTCGGAGGCTGGTGGCAGGATTGGTACTCACACTATTCCATTTCATTTAAACGACTGAGGTGCCGAGGTGTCGCCTGTTGCACGGCTCTGCTTGGGTCCTAATTTGAGATCCTGAGGTGGTCCGCCATGTGGTATCAGTGCTTCCGTCACCAGGTTTAATGACCAAAGGTTATCCTGTTAAAATCAGACATTAGCACTAAAGTCCAAACCACTTAAGCAAACTAAGAGTCCTCCATATCAGCTTACAAACTGAGGTACGTTGTGAACACCCGAGGGTTTGCCATACAAACTCAGTTCTGGGCCGCTATTCTGTCCCAATTGCTTTAATTTATATTGATGCGCAAGTCTGTAATGAAACACGTTTATTTTGCATTGCCAGAGCTTAGCAGCTGTACTGACAATGGTTCCTTATCTGTTTTCTTAAAAAAATATGAAAAACACACAGAGGTCACCAAATGCAGAACATTCATTCGGTAAGACCCACTAGTGTAATTTGTTTCTCTGTGTTATGTTTTGCTTTCTTGGTGGGATTGGTGGCAAATACATTTGTGTTTTTTTGCTGCTGTTATTCCTTTCCAGAAGCTGAAATCCATTCCATTCACCTGGCAGGTCATTATTTTATCACCTTTAGCTCTTTAATCTCTTACATTTACAGTAAGGTATAATATTACTTTTTTAGGATTATAAATAATTGAATGCATTTTCAATTTTATTCAACACAGTATGTGTAAGAAAACACATTCATTATAGTCTGGACATTTCAGAAACGCTACAGCACACCAGGCAACCACAGAAGACAGTTTCCCATCTTTACTTTGTTTCATGGTTGCTTCTTGCTTTGGAAAAGAAAATCAGCTTCAGGGAATTGAAGAATGAAGGGATTTAGACAGTGAATGGATGATTATAGATGGGTGGCTCAATTAATGGACTTCTGAAGAACAGGATGAAAGACTAAATGGATGTACTAATGCAAGGACTGATAGAGAACTAAATAGACATCTAAGTGGAAAGAAGATGTGTGTTGGAGGTAATGTGAGATAAAATGAAAAGTAGGGGATTCACAGCAAAGGGTGCCAATGACCATGGAGAGAGTTAGGGATAAAGACTTGAGGGGCTACCAGCCAACCTGAGAAAAGCAGAAACATAACCATTAAAGTGGAGGTGATTATGATGAAAGTCCAGATGGATGGCTCTGAAGATGAAAGCATTCATGCAGAAATGGACTTATGAAGACTAAATGGATGGATAGATGGACAGAGGAATACATAAATGGACTAATGCATGAACTGACATATAGCTACATGTGTAAAGAACATGTGTCTTGGTGGTAGTGTCTGATGACATGGAAAGTATACGACACACACCATAGGGTGCCAAGGACCATGGAGAGAGTTGGATGGCAACCAGCCAACCTGAGTAAAGCAGGAACATAACTACTAACATGTGGGTGATGATGATGGAAGCCCAGATGGATTGCTCTGAAGACGAAAGCATTCATGCAGAAATGGCTGAAAGACTAAATGGATGGATAGATAAATGGACTAATACATGAACTGACAGATAACTAAATAGACATATTCATGGAAGGAAGAAAAGCATTCTTGCGGAAATGGCTGTATGACTAAATGGATGGCTAGATGGACAGATAAATAAATGAATGGACAAATACAAGCACTGGACGACAACTAAATAGACGTATATGTGGAAGGAAGGTGTGTGTTGGAGTTAGTGTCAGATGACATTAAAGTATTGGTCTTGCACCAAAGGATGCCATTCTTGTCCTCTCCCTCTCATCAGCAAAGTTTTTGCTCCAAAATGTCCTCCAAACTACAGGCTCACAGCTCCTTAGATTTTGAGGTGGCTGGGAAAATTCCAGAGTGAGTAGTAATCCTAATCCTTCTAACCGGGACACCACACTAGTACTTCCTCAATCAGCCCCTATCACCCTTGCACTCCTGAGACTTATCACAAGGAGTGATGTAATCTTTCAATCCCGAGATTCTATGCTACCCCCTAGTTGTTAGGATGAGTAATACTCACCTTTAACTTGTCCTTCCCAGCCTTAATTAATTAGGTTTATAGAGCGCTTTTCTAAGCGAGTTAAAGTGCTTTACAGAGACAACATGGAGTTACTTCAACCGTCACCAGTGTGTAGCATCCACATGGATGATGTGACAGCAGCCATTCCCATGTCAGTACACTCACCACACATTAGCTATTATGTGGTGAAGAAGTGAGGGAGGAGAGCTAACCAATTAGAGACAGGGGATATTTAGGGGGCCAGAATGACCAAGCCAGAGGTGGGCAATCTAGCCAGGACATCAGGGAATACCCTAGTCTTATTGAAAGATGCCCAGGGGTCTTTTCCAACCACAGACAGTCAGGACCTCAGTTTTACACTTCATCTGAGGGAAGGCACCAATTTTTACAGCACAGTGTCCTCGTTGGTGCTCTGGGACATTGGAATCCAAACACAGACCACAGAATAAGATCTCCCCAACAGCCTCACCAGCACCTCTTCCAGCAGCTTTCCCTAGATGATCCCCATTCCAAGTGCTGGCCCAGCCCAGACATATTCAGCTTCAGGTGCATTACCTGTTGTGAAGTTCAGATGGTATGGCTAAACTTTATCCTTTATTGGACATGTATGCCAGGTCCTGGAAGATCGTATTGGCCTTGATCTCTCTTCCTGCACAAATGACCCTGTTTGTCACGCTTCTGTGATATTCTGTACACATAGGGGCCAACGTGATTGGTGTTAAGAAACCCAACACAAGCTTAGTCCAACTTCAACCTACTTTAAGGCTTCTGCTCCATTGCACTAAGTGATCGTGAATACTCCATTGACTCCATTGGGTCTTGAATTGTGTGCACCAGAGCCACTTAAACCTTGAGATATGTGAAAGATACGAGGAAAGGGTCTCTCTGTGTTTGTGTTAGTGATCTAATCTCTTTTATCACATTTAGACGTGTTGGTCATTAGCTAGTTACATCGTCTGTTGAAGAAAAAGTAATATTACCTATCAGAGTGAGGATGCAGAGAAAAAAATTGTTTCACATAAGAACTGAGATTTTTGTTTATCAAAAACTATTTACAAATTCTAAAAATCAATTTTTATATATATATAATTTACACACACTAGGGAGCTTTGCCCGCTACTCGCTTCGTCTCACCCACCCCCTCCCATCCCCCCCTGGACGCGCTACGCTCCAGCCACTTTACGTCTCTGCCACTCACATTGTGGTAGGGGGTGGGGCCTGAACACAAGCTAAGGAGATGCAGACGGATCAGCTGTTGTCTTTCTGCTGCTGCTGCCTTGCTGCATTCTGCTTGTCGCACTGCGCGTCAATCATTTAAAACACTGTACAGCAGCTGTTCTTTTGACTCACTGCCTTGTCTTGTGTGACGTTAAAGTGTCTCTCGCGGGACATCAAATTGTCTTCCAAGAAGATCACTTATCATATCTTTCCAAGCTTTCCAAAAATTTTTTTTAATAATATATATATCCTTATATATAATTTGATACTATCCATATGTACAGTATGGTGTTCGCATCAATACCCCGTATGTATGGTGTT
>JANRMT010062840.1:9584195-9594758 GCA_026402145.1 Polypterus bichir lapradei | reverse complement strand
ATTTTATGGTCGTCCAATTTTCTCTTTTCAACATAATTCTGTGTTAAGACAAATCTCCATGGTGTGCAAGGCTACAGGAAACTCCTCTAAAATAACCAGAAGATAATATGAGGCTACACCACATGCCTGTATATTCATCTTTAAGGACCAGCACCTTTAAAAAGAACTGGCATCCCTACTCCCTGCACTCACGCTATGCTTTAACGTTCTGGGCCGGGCACACTTTCGTCATCACCATGCGACTTCATGTAAAACCAAAAGAAGATCTGAACACAGAGTGGCAGCATGCATGTCAAAATGATTTTCCTTATTTTGTGTTTTTTTTTGGAGTCATGTCAAGATCACACTCTGCCCTCTTAGATATTCTGTGAGTGTGCAGAGCAGCGTTCTACTCTTAATTGCGCTGCACATACGAGAAGATTTTTACGAAGACAAATGTCAATGGAGGAATTTGCAGCTTTTCTTGCCAACTACAATTCGCGTTCATCGGTAAGGTGGGAATAAACACCTGTTTTTAACGGTATCAAATGAAATGAGAAATGTTTGTTAAATGACTTGTCGCATTATTGACGTCATGTCTGTGATCCATGCTCGAGCCCAGTCCCACCTCTTTCAAGCTAACCAGGGCATTGTACTGTACGGTTGGTGTGGCATGGAGTGCTCACATTAGTCAAATGAATTACACTTTGGGGGTTACGTGCAGACAAACATGCTTGGGCACGACATAAATTATTAGTGTGAGAACACCCTAGCACTCGCTATCTTTTGTCTTTCTCTTCTGGATTCAATCTTCGAGTCAACTTATTCAAATGAATGTTGAGCAGCAGCTCGCAAGTCTCAAATTACTTTTTGTTTGTTTTTTAAAATGAATCTAAAACACAGAGACCCCACCCCCCCCCCACCCCCCTCACCACCCTCACCACAGATAAACCTGAGTCCTGTCTTCAATTAAAGAGCACAATCCAGGGGCTTCCTATTTGTGGACTACTTTCATTTTCTGCGGTTATTTATTTAGCAATATTTTAGCAAAAACAAATCGTGCATTTTGCATATTGTGTGCATTCAACTGGATTACCTGACAGGTGGATTATGGGACATGTCTTATATGAGATTTTTTTCTTGGAAGTTTTTGATATTGTTTGCTGTTGTCCACTGTTGATCACCATTGGGTCTCATGTTATCAGAAACTTTGTTATGTCCATTCTCCATAAAAACATACAATTAAGCAAGTAACATAAAACAGCACAATTTTTTGGTGCAGTTTTCCATTCAGTGTTATGGAAATCTGTTTGCAACCTGCTCAACCCTCTAAAAAGCAGATGGTAATTGGAACAAAAACCTGTAGGCCACGTGGGCATGGAGTCCCCAAGAATGAGTTTGGGGACTGCTGATCTACACCATTTCCCTTGGCCTTTGAGAGGAGTCCAGTGTTAAAAAAATCCTCTTTCAACTGTAGGATGGTGGGGAAGAGCAGAAAAATGTAGTCTTTGGACAACACCAGTGTCGCTGACAGCTTGAGTCCATTAGGTCCTTAGATAGTAGAACGAGTGTCCATTGGTTTTATATCTGCTGAGAAAAAGAGGTGGGCCAAATTGCCAAGGTTAATGTACCCATACCACCAGCACTTCAGAAGTCATCCACCTGAAGCTAAGCATAAAGCCAGTAGCTGGATGGGAGACCATCTAGGAAAAGCTTGGGTTGCTGCTGGAAAAGATGTCGGTGAGGCAAACAAGTGGTACATACCCTGTGGTCTGAATATGCATCCCAATGCCCCAGTGCAGTGACGGGGGGCACTGTGTTTTAAAAATGTTGATATCCTTTGGATGAGATGTAAGACCGAGGTCCTGACTCTCTGTGGTCATAAAAGATCCCTGGGCATCATTCAGAGCAGGGTTTATCCCAATGCCAAGGCTAATTTGCCCACTATGGCCTGGTCATTCTGGCCTCCTAATCATCCCCTGTCTCGAATTGGCTAACAACAACAACTGGTGCAAAAAGGGGATGCTGAACATTAGTAGTGGTTGAAGTGTCTCCCCATTCACTAAGTAATGCACTTTGATTAGTGAGAAAAAGCTCTAGATAAATGTTTATTATTATTATTATTATTATTATTATTATTTTTTATTATACGATATTCTTATTTCCACCTTTCAGAGCAGATGATACAAAGTACATGCACTACTTTTTTTCTTTACTCTTGCAATAGTATATTTAATTAGATCTGATTCCATATCAGTCTCCACAATCTAGTAGTGTAAAAGCAGGGTTCAGTAACATATGATTGGAAATCGCCCATGGCTTTTCCTTATATGTGTGTGGGGCATAGTTTAATTCCTACTCCTGGTCACTGCCTGTGTAGAGTTTATCTATTGTCCTATGTCTGCATGGGGTTTTTTTTTTGATGCTCTGGTTTTCCTCTGACAGCTTCAAGATGTGTGTATAAAATTACATAATGGTCCTAAAGATTCCCTACATCTTTATTTTCAGGATTCACTCCAGTGACAAAATGGCATCCTGTCCAGGGCTGGTCGCTGCCATGCACCTGATGTGGGCAGGAGAGTGTTTCAGCCCCCAGGGACCCTCAACTGGATTAAGAGACTTTGAGAATGTTATACAATATTATGGCTGTATATCTGTACATTTATCTAAGCACTCTGAATCCATTTCCTGAGAGGACTGTTATCTAAGAATAAATCGAATTGAACTTAAGAATTTAATCTATATATATATATATTAAATTGAATTTCTGTCTGTCTGTTCGAGCATCACATGAAAACCACTACAGCTATTTCTACAAAACTTTCCTGTATACTCGAACTTTGAATACTGGCTAATAACATTTCAGATTTTCAATCTATAAATATCTAGAAAACAAAATTAAAACTGAGAGAATCAAACCAAAACAAGGACAGTGGCTAAGGCCACTTGATTCCCTACGGTCAATTCTCATAGGTCATGTGTGTGTATATTCATATTACATAAGTAAGTAATTAGTTATTCCTCTCTCTGTCTGTCTGTCTGTCTATCTATCGATATACTGTGTATATATATATATATATATATATATATATATATATATATATATATAAAATATACTAGCTATATGAGTTGTCACACACGCGCGAATAGGAGACCGCGGACGGACCTTAACACACTTCGGAAGACATTCGCCGGCAGGGAGTGGCAGGGTACTAACCTTTCTCCTTTGCTTTCTTTCAGGAAAAAAGAAGCTCCGCCACCATAAGCCTCATTCCCGCAGCACGTTACTTCCACCCTTCCTCTGCCATTTTTTCTGACGTCATCAGTCCCATCCTCCCTCACGGTTCCTTCCCAGCATTCCTCCACTTCCGGCTCCTCCTCTATAAAATGGCCGCCGACGCCATTTTCGGTGTCGCGCATATGAACATTTTCTGTTTATATTTTTGACCTTGTTTATTTTGTTATTGTGGATATTTCTGTAGTATACGGGGCCGGAAACCCCAAACCTTTTTGCTGTCTCCTCTTGTCTCTTTTACAGAGTCCATGCTGTAAAAAGCCTGGGATCCAAGAAACTATTGAAGTCGTCAGAAGAGAAAATGAAATGTAGAGATGTCATGTAATTGAAAGGAACTACTCTGGGTGTCTCTCTTCTCGGAGGATTCATTTCCTCACAGGTGGAGCCCTTACCCCGACTCCACCTCTCACTTTTGGGCTGGACAGGCACACACACTTCTATGCGTAGATGTTTATATACTGTTGTCATAAATATGAGACAGAGTCATATAAAGGTTTGGGGCAGCCACCCATATAATCTGGTATCCTGGCTGCAAAAGTAATGATTAGCAAATACAGCACTGATGTGCACAAAACCGAGTCCAAAACAGAACTGAGGGACTAGGGAAAAGGTGCAGGTTTTTAAAGGGGAAGACAGGAAGTGAGATCATATGGATCAGGCTCATGGTCTTCAGCCATTGGTTCAAGTCTGGACGTGACATCACAGGGGCCGGCAAGGTCTTCTTTCATAAGCTTGGTCCCGGAAGTGACGTCAAAAGAGCCAGGTGGGATCACCCGTGAATGGTCTACAAGAAAGGGAAAAAAAGAGTCCGTGCACTCATCCCGGCATGCTTCGGAAACCGCCCTTACTCAAGCCCTTTAGCTGCCTCCCATGTGCACGTGTATATATATGTGCACGTGTGTGACACTGTATATATATACAGTATATATGTATATCTTGAGAAAGCTACTCATGCTTTTATTTTTTTCTTGCCTTGATTACTGCAACTCGTTGTATTCTGGGATTAGCAAATCCCTGATACGCAGGTCACAGTTGGTCCAGGATGCTGCCGCCCGCTTTTTGGTTGGGGCAAGAAAGTCTGATTCTGTTTCTTCAATTTTAGCTTCTTTACACTGGCTGCCTGTCAGTTTTCAAATTGATTTTAAAATCTTGTTGCTTGTTTTTAAACCTTTACATGGAATTGCTCCTGCCTATTTATCTGAACTGTGTGTTTTACACCAGCCATCCAGAGTGCTTAGATCTTCTGGTCAGTTGTCTCTTGTTGTCCCTCGTACCAAGTGTAAAACCAAGGGGGACAGGGCCTTTGCAGCTGCTGCCCCTCGCCTGTGGAACTCTTTACCTCATTATATAAAGAGTCGTCTACAATTGAACTGTTTAAAATGAGATAAAAGACTCATTTCTATTCACTTGCATTCCGTGACCTTCAGTAACACTGATGGTTTCCTCATTGTGATTATATAACATTAGTTCTATTTATTATTTATTTTATTTATGTTCATATATTTTATTTCTATTTATGTTATTCGTGTCAATTGTATGTTTTCTTTTATTCTATTATTGTAAAGCACTTTGGCCACAGCATTCCTACCGGTATGTTGTTTTAAATGTGCTATATAAATAAAGTTGACATTGACATATATGTACCTGTATGTATGTGTGTGTGTATATATATATATAAGATAAGATATATAGCCATGTTTCTTACCCACCTGAAATGCCTTTGTAACAGAAGGAGCTTGCATGGGGCAGTACTTCCCCTGCCCTGTATGACAGAGGGCAGTTACCCTGGCTTGTTACAGGGCCATGGGTTTGGAGCATGTAAGCTCAGCCCTTCTGGGGCCAATGGCCACCACCAGGGGGCACATGGAGAATGCTTGTGCTCTCCTCTGCAGGGCTGCTGCCACACCTGGAAGTGCAGCTGGAAGCAGATTATGGAACACCTGGAGCACTTCTGGGTGTTCTATAAAGGGGGCCGTCTCACTCCATTCAGGGAGCCAGAGTTGGAAGGTGGAGAACAAAAACTTGCCAGGAGGGGTGGAGACAGAAGGAAAAGAGAGAGAAAGAGAGAGAAGGAGACAACAAAAAGAAAGGAACTGTGTGTTGGTGCTTGTTTGTACTGTGCTGTGCAGTGGGGAACGAGACAAAAGTGTTTCCCCACTGAAATAAACGTGTGTTGTACTGAACCGGGGCTCCATCTGGGGTTTGGGGAGCTTATAGAGTATATATAAAATTGAGAATGACAAGACAACGATAAAGAGTTGTGCTACCAGCCTGGTCACCCTGTATAAATGGATTTGGAAAAACATGCAATGATTGCAGAGATATCTTTACAAGCACAAGTTCACAACAGAACTGACTAAGATGGCAGATCTTTCAGCTTTGAGTCCTTCTGGCAGGAAGAGACGGGTCCAGGTGACTGGGCACCGGAAATGACGTCAGTGGTATTATAGCTGTCAATCACATGGTCAGTAGAGGGAGGAAGAAAAAGGGCATTAAGAAACAATGCCAACCCCTGGACCGGCGGAAGAATTACAGTCACTGGAGCCCTTAAGTTGTCCCGTATGTGTACGTACAGTATGTGACAATATATACATTACAATATCTATATTATGCAGACTATTGTTGCCATTATATATGTTGATGTGTATTGATATTTATAGAGTTGCGTATTTATTTTTTATCGTTTTTTTATATTTGTCTTTCTAATATATAGTTTTGGAGTTTAGCAACTAAGCATTTTTCTCCATATTGTACAGTGTATAATCATATGTGACAAATAAAATTTGATTTGATTTGATTTAAATGTATCACTAGTTAAGTTCGTAGAAATTACAGATGTGTTTGTGAAAATCGCTGAACTTGGTGAAATGCATTAAAGTCAGTGGGGAAGGACTAGCAGAAGTAGATTTGAGCGGATTATAATAGTGCAGTTGTCTTCAAAGTGTCCCTAAGGCCTAGGAAAACATCTACCAACTCTACTGGACTGATTCGTGGCCAAAAAGGTAACCTGAGCTGAGTGGCACCAGTGCCAATCACTGCACCAACATGACTTTGTGATATCAAGGAAGAAAGAACGAGGTGAGAGATGCACAATCATAGAAGTCATCAAAATAAGGTAGAAATCGTAGTCAAAAGTTAGAAAAAATATGTAGGTCTTTTAAAGACAGAAAATTCAAAGTGGCATGACATAATTGAAGCTGCACGCTGGCTCGTTCTGTTTTTTTGAAGTCATGCTGAAGACTCTCCAAACTATCTATGCTGATGCTTTGCACTTTTTCTTCTATCAAAAAGACAGAAACGTCTTGTAAATAGTAATAAATCTTTCCTTATGATTATTTCATAGAGTCTCCTGCTGGCATCAAGCTTCTTCAAGGTGTCTTATTTAATCCACGTGGCTAATTATGCATGCATAGGGCACCCGCCCTTTTCTCTTATATTGACATGAAACTCAAAGACTGACCTACACATTTGAAGACAAGCAGAGGTAACTCGTGACTTAAACTGTGTATGTTTCTCTAATATAATAAAAAAATCCTGTGATGAGACAAGACTTTTTGGAAGATGAGATGAGATTTTTTGGAAGATTTTTTCCAAGTCCCACGAATTGAGACCTTGGCCTTGAGATTATTTCAAGTCACACCCTCTTCTCAACAATATATAACCACTCATACGGTCCTCTCACCTCTCATTTGTGTGAATACTTTTGTCAGACACAGTTCCTGCTCTCTCAGCTCTTATAAATTTTTACATTTTCCTCACTTTAAGTTCCCAATTAAAGAAGACTGTCCAAATCCTATTAAAAAATTTCATCACGAAGGGTTATCAACAGAAGAAATGAGTACACGGGCAATCCTAGCACTGAGAAACGTTGAAGTCAAACGAATTAATGTCATATATATCGATCGGTTACACAGCAAATTATTTAAATGCATATAAAAAGACTAAGCTGAAACAGTTGGTGGTGATGGTGCGGAAGATGGAAACATCAACTTACAATATCCCAAAGAATGTCTAGAACCGTTAACACCGTCCGGTCTAACAGCACACGAATTACTATAGAAAGAAGGATGTATCGAAGAAAGGTAATGTAGTACATCTTCTGCAGATAACATCAGACAATGGGGTAGAAGACAAAGTAGGACGTCGTAAAGAGGTTCAAAAACATTGGTGCTATACATATACAGAGCAGGTTAGAGATTATGAAAGTACTAAAATTCAAAGGTCTCAAAAAACTGATAGTAAAGATCTCATTAACGCTAACAAATGGAAATTATTATTCGGTGAAATAACAGAACAGCAAAAAGAGAGGTGATATGACAGACTGTATGTAGATATTGTTCAGCTTATAGATCATCTAATTTGTGTTGCCATAATGGAAAAGTATTGTTTCTTCCAAATAAGGAAGCATATCCGCGAGAATTAAAAGATTTGTTGTTTGGTGAAAGTGAAATCCACAAATACTACAGGCAGAATATCCGAATCTACAACAATCAGTTCGTGTGCGCATCATTCAGTGCTCAAAACGTAGATTAACGATAAGCTATGAGAATCTGTGGTCCCGCAACAATTAAAGTTACTACAAGTTTAATTTAGAAAAAAACACAATTCAGTCAGGTTTCTATTTATGATCACGGAGAAGCACTGCAACATAGAATCAAAAGAGTTAAACGATTGGACATTTTAGAAATTCTACAGCCAATAATGGATACAAAGCCATACGTCCAAAAGTATCACACTTTACATGAAATTTATCTGCAAAACCCTCACATGCATTTATTGCTAACTTTGCAAAATAAATTATTACCTCCTGATGATGTCGATCACTTTGTCTGTGCTGAAACTCCAAACAGAGAAAGCTATCCTGAATTATGGTACAAAGTCATTAAATATTCAGCATGTTGGAACTCAAAAGAAAAAAACGTGTTTAAAGAGACGGCCTAAAGCTTTTGTTAATTCAACAGATATGACTAAGGCTGGCTTTCCTAATTATCGACGCAGAGATAATCATCATGAACAACACACTTTGTTGTTAAAATTGTGATGATCGATAATTTAATGATTGTACCGTGTAACCCATATTTGCTCAAATGATTCGATGGTCATATTAATGTCGAGTATTGTGCATCGGTTATGAGCATTAAGTACATCTACAAGTACATTCATAAAGGGCACGATAGAGTATGCGTAACTTTATCGAAAGAACAGTCTCAGGGCGAAGTTCAAGCATATTTAAATATTCGGTACGTCAGTGCAATGGAAAGCTGGTGGCATTTAATGGAATTGCCAGGTTGAAGTCATTCTGTTGAATTATTACCAGTTCATTTACCAGATCAGAATATGAATCAATTTAAAGAAGGCAAAGAAGCACAAGCTTTACACGTGGTGAAAAAAAAAAAAACTACTAATAACAATTGGTTTATTTTAAACTTAATAAAAATCATGTAAATACAAAAGCAAATATGTTTTCTTTCAATTTATGACGTTTGACTATTTTTTACTATGGTTAATTACTCACTGTAATGCAAAATAGTTTTATTATGCATACGTAACAGCTCCCATGAAAATAGCAATCTGTTTAAATTGTACATCCGCATACCAAAACGCGACCAGCAGAGCTGTGAAGTGGCTGGGCTGGGGGTTGGAGAGTGTAGCGAGCAGGGGGAAGAGCCCCCCTAGTTTCATAAAAATAAAATTTTGATAACCTGCATTATTTACTTATCTGTTCTACCACTAACTAAGTCCCATGGAGTCTGTAATGCAAATGATCAGCATTAAATACTCAGGTGGTCCCACCCAATGTTGTCTGTTACACCCTTTGGGGGATGTCGTACTGGCCTTGCAAAGCATTATGGGGGACTGGGGAAAAATTTCTCTAAGACTGGCCAAATTATCAGTAAGTACTTTTATGAACAAGGGTGAACACAGCAAATTTGCTGTGAATAACACTTTGGCAAAATTTGCTGATCAACAGCAGTTACAGCTAGCAGCTAAAATAATACTAAATTAATAGCACTACATATCCACAAGATGGCAGCAGCAGGGCAGTAGTGTGCCTTATTGAAATTGCTTGGAAAGAATGGCAGATCATTTATTTAGAATCTCTCTGTCCTTTCTTATATCTTAATCTTCTTCTTACTATTATCTTGCTGTTGTATATACTGTATTTATTTACAGTATATATATAATATAAATAAAATAGAATTTCTGTCTGCCTGTCTGTTTGAGCACACTATGTAAACCACAGAAACTATTTCTACAAAACTTTGCAGTTATTTCCAATGTAACATAACTTTGAATTTAGGCTAAGAAAATGTTAGATATTATACATGTATGTATCTGTAAAAAAAAAAAAAAATGAAAACTAAGATAACCTTGCTCAAAGTTGCCATTTTTGCTGGACTTATGTGTCTTTTAACCGCAGTATCTCCGTAACATAATGTTATGTAAATGCAATTTTTACTTTTAAAGAATTAGAAATAATTGTAAAATAAAGCAACATTAATTCTAGGTTCTTATGTTGACCACAATAATTACTGAGATTTTGTAAATGCTGATAACGAAGATGTTTATGTTTGCTGCTCAATACCTCTTTAATGGTGGACTGTATCAAAAATCCTTTCTCTGTTTTCTAAATATTCATTTTATGGTGAAAAAATAAATAAAGGCTGAATTCAGTTTTTGTCTATAGGTCAAATAATAAATGAACATAAGACCCATCTGTGATGAGATCTGTGCTTGAGATGGAGTAAGAAAAGTATTTAAGATGTTGGGAGTGAGGGGGGATCTGCCAGGAGTGCTGCTTAACACTCATATACAGTATATGTCACCCTGCAGCGACTGAGCTGTGTGCTACACACCCTAAAACATTTCACTGTTATTACTGAACTATTGAGATCATTACAATTCCTGTTCAACTAATTGTTTTTTTGGTACAGTATTTCTCTAAGTCTTACAGTTAATTTCACAAAAATATTTTGCAAGGGCTTAATAAGCTCAGAAGCATATAATTGAAAGTAATACAAAAAATACACGTCTGTCATTCTGCCATAGTGAGGAGGTCATAAGCATATCTATCTATCTATCTATCATATAGTGGCTTTCACATCTGTCTATCTATCGATCTAATCTATATATATATATATATATATATACAGTGGGTACGGAAAGTATTCAGACCCCCTTCAATTTTTCACTCTTTGTTATATTGCAGCCATTTGCTAAAATCATTTAAATTAATTTTTTTCCTCATTAATGTACACACAGCACCCCATATTGACAGACAAAAAAAA
>JANRMT010062840.1:9547722-9582722 GCA_026402145.1 Polypterus bichir lapradei | reverse complement strand
TTCTTGTTTCACGATTTTGCACCCTGTCTCAATTCCCCTCAAAATGCTTGCGTTACCAAAAGCAGCTTTTCCAGTAGGGTTTCGCAAAGTAACCATTTCAGTAAATTAAATAAAATGAAAGGGGAGACATGCAGAAAAAATAGTCACTTGTTTAACGCTCACGTTTTAGAAAGGGGAGGGACACATTCTATAAGCACGTGCAGGTAAATACGAAAGAACAGTACAAAACCAAAAGTCAAGATACCCTGTAAATATGTCTAAGAAGTGCTTGTCGTCGAGGAACATCGCACAATCATGAAATAAGTGCAGAAAACACATACATACTTCAGACACAATGCGTGTGGAAAATAAAAGCAATTTCATCTTACGACTGCAGTGTCTAAACTGTAAAGCAGGTACAGGCAGTTCGTCACATTTTATTATTATATAAATCAGTGTTATTAAAAATTGAATGTCACGTCGTAGTTCATAATTACCGCGCCACATTGTATTAGATGAAGTCGATTCGAAAATTAAACGGAAAAGCTAATAGGCTTCTACTCCTGGACTAGGATGTGGCAAGTCCCACCATTTCAGCACCCTGGACAAGAACTGCAGATTGACGCGCTAATCGTCCGTCCTCTAACAAAACCCGCTTAACGCTCCAATGCAAGGGTGCCGGGTCGTAACATAATAATGAAGACTACATTTGAAAAGAAGACAAACTATATGCACAACCGAGTGTGCACCTTCATACGTCATACGTTTATTACTTATTAAGAAAATAAGTTAAACCCCTACGTTGTATCGCACTTTAAGCAACACTGAGGAAGCGACCGCGCGATATTAAACAGACGGGTGCGCACTTGGGAGGCTCTTCAAGTGTTTCCCCACCACTACGGTATATAACGTGTGTGGGTGAGCGTGTAGATATTGCATGTAGTTTCCTCCCTCGTTCCAACTCGATTAGGTATGAATAAGTTTCAATGCAATGTTGTATTAGTACAATTGCATTCATTGTACTCAAAAGGAAGGGTAGATTTAAACATTCCCTGTATGCGCTTTAATGACCGGGCATCTCGTCCAGGGTTAGTTCCTGCCTCGCCGGCTTCTACTTCAGTAGGCTGTGACTCCCTCGACCTTGGATTGGATTAAGTGGGCCTGATAATGGATACTCGAATGCGGCTGTAATTTCAACGCCATTTTTTTAGTTAATGACTTGACGGAGAGTGTTAAACCGATAAAACCTATTCCTGTGTTTTCTGATTCAAAAGCAGAGACAGGGCAGCCACATCCCGCGTGGGAAACATCAGGAGCCAAGGAAAGCTCGCCCTGGACGGGTCCGTCACTCACTCCTAATTTACAAAGCAGTCGGCACAATATACAGATGTTCAGGATGTGGGGAAAAGGAAATAAGATGAACACCTCGCAGACAAAAGGAGAACGAGCAAAACGGACAATGGATTTACGGGAAGGCATATCCGGGTGTTGTTATCGCCCCCAGTTACTTTCTGTGGGAAAAATCAGACTCGTAAATTAGATAGTAGTATATATAAACTATTTTCAAATACGTTTACATGTGGTTAAGGCCGTGGACTTCAAAACCTAAAGTTGTGTGTTCAGATTTCACTACTACTGACAATATGTGTGACCCTGAGTAAGTCACTTCACCTGCCTGTGCTCCAACTGGAATAAACGAAGCAAAAGAAGTACATCAGGGTGCATCTCAAAATGTACGTCAGCTTGGATAAGGGCGTCAGGCAAAAAAGTAAACGTAAATGTAATAAATATCTGTAATAATGTAATATATATATGTAATGCCTTTACTCTGTTTAATAAGTGGTCATTAGGGTTGCCCCAGGATTGCTCTGTCTTTCAAATGTATCATTGTTGGAGTCTCGTTCGGGAACAACAACAACAAATCTCTGAATTTTAAGAATGTCAATTAAATTGCATCATATTAACAAGTTGCACCAAGGAATGGATTCATTTGCTTATTCTGATACTAACATTTCAGAGCCATCTTGATATGCTGTCATAGTGCTGTAACTGCTAAACGTTTTATGAGTTTCTTCACAATCAGTCTGTCCTGCAGTGTTGAGGTTCTTCACATTAAGTGTGTTGAGAATTCAGAGAAAATACATTCAAAATATTACATTATTTTCTTTGTCAGGTTCTTTATCATAGTACAGTCCTTAAAATAAGGGTGCCAAAGTGGTCCTTCCGAGTGATGCCATAAGTAAAGCAATTTTAGCTCCCAAAACAACCACCCATCCATATGAAGATTCCAGAAAGAAACTTTGTATACTCCAGTCCTTAACAGGCTCCAGAAATAACCACAGATGACAAGAGATTTGTGAAATAGCTGATTTTAAAAGGTCTCGCGCTGCATACGGTAACACAGGCTACGTTCAGGTTATTTTTGATTTGCTAGTATCCTGTCGATTATACCTTAAAGATTTCTGTTTTGCCCAAATATTAGGAAGCTTTTCAAAGCCCAATGTCACATCAGGCCCGCACCTAGGAAATTCTGGGCCCCAGGCAGCTGACAGAGTTTGGGCCCCTTTCGTGTTTCAAATATGTGCGTTAATAATGAACCTTTACGAGAAAAAAAAAAAAAAAAACTCGAAAAAGGGCGGGCCCCTGACAAGTGTCATGGTTGTGTCCCCCCCCGCCCCCCCCCCGTAGGTGTGGGCCTGGTCACATGCAAAGAATCCATCACAGAATCAAAAGGTTCTTTATGATGCAATGAGTCTTATAAAGAACCAGAGAGCCCAGTAAAGTACCAATATGGGACCGTTACATTTAAAAGTAATATTCTCTGAAGCTAGCTGGAGGATGATAATAATAATAATAATAATAATAACAATAATAATAATAATAACAGGGGGCTCAGTGGCGCAGTGGGTAGCACTGCTGCCTCGCAGTAAGGAGACCTGGGTTCGCTTCCTGGGTCCTTCCTGCGTGGAGTTTGCATGTTCTCCCCGTGTCTGCGTGGGTTTCCTCCCACAGTCCAAAGACATGCAGGTTAGGTGCATTGGCGATTCTAAATTGTCCCTAGTGTGTGCTTGGTGTGTGTGTACCCTGTGGTGGGCTGGCGCCCTGCCCGGGGTTTGGTTCCTGCCTTGTGCCCTGTGTTGGCTGGGATTGGCTCCAGCAGACCCCTGTGACCCTGTAGTTAGGATATAACGGGTTGGATAATGGATGGATGGATAATAATAATAATAATAATAAAGTTTGTATTATTGTTGATGCAAGTAAAATGTACAACTGATTACTTTATATGTAAATGAAGCACATGCAAAACACGAACATCTCAAGTTAAACACCAGTCACTACAGATCACACTTCAGCTGACCTTTGTAAAGTGTCATTGTTTGCATACGTTTTTATAAAGGAAGATGTCCGTATTGCTAGGGATTTGTATGTGTTTGTAAAAAAAAAAATAAAAAATTACTAATATCTGAAAGTTTTTAATGCTGCCAAGTATAGTAGTAGTAAAAAACAGTTTATATTTAAAAATCAACGAAAGTTGTTCCATCCATCCAGGTTCTGCTTGCTCAGCTCAGGGTGTGAGGAGCTGCGGTCTTTCCCAGCAGCATCCGACACAAGGCAGGAACTTTCTCTTGATGAAGCGACCATCACATCCAATTAATTTTATAAAACATTTCTTTACTTGACACAACATGCTAATAAAAATAATAATAATAATAATAATAATAATATGTTTTATTTATGTAGCACTTTTCATACACTCAAGGACACTTTACAATTAAATTACACACAAGAAAATGAATAATCCTCATTGAATAGTAATATCTTAGCTAATAACGTAGCACTTCATGGGTACAAGTTGTGTTGGTAGCTTTACAGTTATTTCCTAAAACACTTTCTAAGTTTATTTTTATTATTATTCAGTCAGTCATTATCCAACCCACTATAATCCAACACAGGGTCACAGGGGTCTTCTGGAGCCAATCCCAAACAACACAGGGCACAAGGCAGGAACAAATCCCAGGCAGGGCACACACTCACCCACACAAAGCACACACTTGGGACAATTTAGGATAGCCAATGCACCCAACCTGCATGTCTTTGGACTGTGGGAGGAAACCCACACAGACACGGAGAGAACATGCAAACTCCACGCAGGGAGGACCCGGGCAGCGAACCCAGGTCTCCTAACTGCGAGGCAGCAGCGCTACCCACTGCGCCACCGTGCCGCCTGTTATTATTATTGCTAACTCTATTTCATAGTGTAATGTAACGTCTCAGACTGTCCTATGGCTCACCTAGCACGTCATAAACATGAAGCGATGTCCCCCCAAGTCAACCTTACACTCGACAGCAGAAGCTCCAGAGCAGGTCAGCTTCTCCCATTACAACATTTTTACTGAAGCATTCAGCACTTTGTAAAAACACAAATCTGTTGTCTCTCCACATCTCAAGCTGTTTTGTAATTTTAACGGTTATTTTCATTTTCGTTTCTTGACGTGCCCCATCACACACACTTTTGATTGCTAATAGACGAGGTCCACCCTTATCAGCGTGGTTTCCATTTATTCCTACCGTTTGGCTGCATTTTGCCAGTTTGTGAGTTGCTTCTCCGCAGTCGGTGCCCAACACACATAAATTAGGCTCTCATTATTAAAGCTCGAATTGCGCTGCTCTCTGATGCAATGCCACTAATATTTAAGAAAGCCTGGCATCATCTTTCTCTCCAGGCAAGAAGTATACGCTGTAAGTTTTTGCAGTGCAGTGAGGCCTCATGCCAGCACATTTTGTAACTGAACAATGCATACCCTCTGCTTGAATTTAGAAATTGTTATGGTGAATTTGGGCAATAGATACTGTATGTGTACGTATTTAGTTAAACTGTCTAACTTCAAAAGTAAGGAATGATTTAGAGGACGTGACTGTCCATCGTTCACTGCTCTATAGACTGTGGCAGATGTCTGGGGCCCATGCCTGGCCGGGTTGCCCCTTCACCACATCTGCCAGGCGGACAAGGGTGAGAAGCCCAGTATCTCCCCCTGGACACTAGATGGTAGCATGCCTGGGTTGCAACGGTGACTCAAACTCCCCCAGGGCTTCATGGCGATTGGAGTTCTGTGGGGTTCCACAGGCGCCGCCAGGGGGTGCTGCACCAGGAATGACTGGCTCCTTTTGGGCACTGGTTTCTCCACACCTGGAAGTGCAGCTGGAGGCCAACAATCAACCACCTGGAGCACTTCCAGGTGCCTGATAAAAAGGGAGCAGCAACCACCACTCGTTGGCCAGAGTCGGGTGGAAGGAGGACAAAGCCGTGGAGGAGTGGTGGTGGTGAAAGAGAGGAGTGTGGTGCCTCAGTGATTAGTGCTTGGGACTGTGTTGTGGCTGGAGGGATTAAGAGGAAGATGTGCCCTCCAGCTGAAGAAAAATAAAAGAGCATTTGTTTTACACGTGCCTCCTGTGTCCGATCTGTGTCGGGTCGGGCGCAATATCGGGCCTTTCTTACAAGACTTTGCCAGTTTCAAAAGTCTGCAAAGCAAATTCTAACTGTTTTGAGGTAATAATCTCATTTTTAACTCAGAGCAGTGGTCACTCAGTTTAAAATGTAATCAAAACATTATTGAAATAAATGCTGGAGATGAGAAGGAAAAATAAAGTGTGAAGCTATTTTGCTAAATAGTACATAAGGAACAGTAAACGGTTCAAAGGCCACCCTAGCCCTCAATACTCCATTCTCATCCCAATCCCCTCCCAAATCCCAACTGAACCTTAAAGAATGAGAGCTGAAATGAGCTGCAGAGGTGGAGGAAGCAGTGCCAATCACTGGCCACCCGACTCCAATCCAATCTCACCGCATAGATTCCATTTTTCAGCACTGGAGAAAGATGTCGTGCTAATCTGTTCTGTAGATCAGTCAAGAAAGTTTAAAAATAAGAAGAGTGGATTTTCACAACCTGAGTGAAAGGCAGAGAATCAAGTGGTCCACGCGAGTCTCACAAAGGGCTGGTCACTGGAAGAGAAAAAGCAGGACATCCGACATCATCTGGAGCAGTGCATCAAAGTACGCCATGAAATCATCTAGCATTTGTTCTTATTATGGTGTGCTCTGATGCTAAATTACATTTAAGAAGTCTTCTTATATGAAACAGATATTTACACAAGACATTTCTATTATGGGGCCTTTAGATTATAGTAAGAGACACACATACAGTAGGCATGTGATTGAAAAAGACCATTTATCTGCTCCATGATTGGTCCATATTAAAAAACATTTGAATATGTTATTCAAATGAACCAATGGATGAAGAGAGCTGTTCTGTTAGATTCCATAGACAGCTCAACTGCTCCCAAATAGTGAAGGAAGGTTCCACCACTTGGTGTTTGAGGATGACTTGTGTTCTTTTATTTTATTTATTAATATTATTATTTTTATTGACAGCCACAGCACGGCCAACCTACCTGGAAAGGGGTCTCTCTTTGAACTGCCTTTCCTGTGGTCTCTTCCATTTTTTCCCATACAATGTTTTTTTTTGGGAGTTTTTCTTTGTCTTCTTAGAGAGTCAAGGCTGGCTGTCAAAAGGCAGGACCTGTTAAAGCCCATTGCGGTACACCTTGTGTGATTTTGGGAAATACAAAAATAAATTCTATTCTATTGCATTGTAAATGATACAAAGGACACCATAAAACAGGTTTGGGTGTAACCACCCCGTATACTTGAAAATTGGTCATGGAAAAAATAAAAGAATGATAGGACTTTACAGACTTGAGTCCAAAACAGAACTGACTTGCAACAGACAAAATGGCTGTTCTTAAAGCTGGACAGGGGAAATGACACCATCGGGACAGGAAACGGCAGAGCCGGAAACGGAAGTGTCCCGTAGTTGGTCTGCAGCGGAAAAAAGAGAACGGATCAGTGCACTCTGCCATCCCCCTGGTCCGGCATGGAATTACCCTCAAACGAGCCCTTTAGGTGCCCCCTCATGTACACGTGTGTGAGAGTGTAAATAAGGACATCCATTCTGAATTTCACTTCTTTATGTACTGAAAATGTTCCCTAACGTCATACAAACCTGACATGGCTTATGTTTCAACATGCACGTTTTCCATGTACTTGCATGGATTCCCATGGTTGCAAGTGGTCCACGCGAGGACTATAGTAAACACTTTTTAATATGGACCAATCATGGAGCAGATAAATGGTCTTTTTCAATCACATACCTACTGTATGTGTGTCTCTTACTATAATCCTCGCAACCTTAAAACCAGCCACAAAACCTACTGGTGGTCCCAGAGTGCAGGACGGTGTATGCATATCATGGCACTTCAGAACATGCCCTCCACATGTCTGGACCAGGCCAGTAGCTGAATGGGAGACCATCTAGGAAAAGCTTTTCTTATTGGTGGAAGAGACCAGCAGGGGGCGCTTACACTGTGGTCTTCGTGTGTGGATCTCAATGCCCCAGTGCACTGACGGCCACACTGGAGAAGGTTTGAACCGGTGGGTGCGACCAAACGCATGACAGCTCTGACATTAATGACAGAGTTAAACATTTAGCTCAACTCAAGTGAGGGGTAATTGGGGACTCTGTGCTTTAAAAATGTGTGACATCGTTTGGGTGAGATTTAAAGCTGAGGTCCTGATTCTGTCTGGTGGCTTGGGCAGTTTTCAGAAAGAGTGGGGTGTTTCTCAAAGTCCCGGGCTAATTTGCCCAACCTCAGCCCAGTCACTTTGGCCCACTAATTATCCCCGTCTCTAACTGGCTATCTACCTCTCTTGCCCTAACAGCTAATGTGTGGTGAGCAGACTGGCGCAACAATGGCTGCCATGCCCAGATGGATTCTACACACTGGTGGTAGTTGAAGTGGCTCCTCACTGTCTAAGTAAAGCTCTTTGAGCAGTTAGAAAATCGCTCTTATAAATACAATTAATTATTCATTTTTATCTTGTAACTGCACAGATATCCAATCCAGGGTGGGTTACCTCATTGATTGCTGGCATCACTTTTGGCCCAGTGATCTTCATTAGGATGAAGCTGCACCACACTACACACCCAACCTACCTGGAAAAGGGTCTCTCTTTGAACTGCCTTTCCCAAGGTCTCTTTCATTTTTTTTCCCTATAAGGGGTTTTTTTTTTTTGGGAATTTTAGAGGGTCAAGGCAGGGGAGCTATCAAAAGGCAAGGCCTGCAAAAGCCCATTGTGGAAAGTCTTCTGTGATTTTGGGCTACTATACTAAAATAAATTGTATTGTATTGTATTGTATGAAGCCAACTCCATCGATGTGTTCTGTGTGTTAACGTGCAGGGTGTTTTCTTTCACACAAGCCAAGCAGCTGATTTACCTTTGAGCCCCTTATCACCCACCCTGACACATTTGCTAACATCTGCAGCTCCTACTATTCTCCTTTCATCCTTTTCCTCTATGCAGTACTTTAGATAATGGCCTTCATCTTTAGAAGGTTACAGTCTCCTTGTGCACAAATGTACCAAGATCTTTGCTGATGTATTGTTCACAAGATAGCAAGCAGGGGCTTCATGTAGTTATTATCATGGGGCCAGGGCACCAGTAAGGTGATAAAGTCCTATGTTAAACTTCTGGAAGACAGAGACCCACCCCGGTGAAGACACACTAATTGTAATGAACTCTGGACTGATAAAAGGCCCAGGATAGCTTTTGGTTCGGCTCATTTATGTTCTGTATTAGCTGTGTTACTCCTCTAAGATAAGTTGAAATCTAAGTAATCAACGTAGACCTCAGTGTTGCACCCTTTAATAAATGCCACATGTTATGGGATTCATAAAAGCCATGTTAATATTTGTGGGGCACCTTCTGTTGGAATTACAAATGTAATGCTTTTAATTACTAAAAATGTTTGTGATCTCTTGGAATGACAGAGTAATAGCAACCAGACAGACCCCCAGACAGACACACAGGCACTTATCCTTTTATTAGGAAGGATTATTTGTTTAAGTTACTTTTTTGTGTCTTCTTTGTTTAATTTCAAGTATTTTTTATATCTATTATATTAAAAAAAGTTTTCCGCCGTGTCTGTGTTATTCAGCCTTGACCAGTCCCCTCCACACCACTCACCCAATCGTTACTCCTACTGCACACATCCTCTCTCCATACCTCCCTGCCACACTCGCAGTGCTAACTTGCCCTTCAACACAGTCGGTTATAATGGCAAGGCCCAAAAGTAAATGATCTATTCAAGAACGCTGAATTTTAGATCACAATAGAAAAAGAGTGGCAAGAGCTCATAATGAATGTCAAAAAAAGAAAATGAACAAAAAAGAGCTGCATATAATACAAATCAAGGACAAAGAGAATTGTCCAATAAACAAAAAAAAAAGAAAAATATCCCAAACAATATGTGAACAGAAATACAAAAGAGCAACCTTTATAGAATGTAAGTAACAGGATAAAGAAATTCATAGTATTGTTTTTGACAAGGTGTTAATGTAATGTAACTTTTTATTACATTTTACTTTATTACTTCTACTTTTTTACTTTTACTTTTTACTATGTTTTACTATTCATTGGTGTTTAAAATAGGCAGTTATAGTGAAATACTCAAGTAACTGATTTTCTATCTATGATAACTAAGCTCCAAACCGTCTTCCTCCTGCGCTCCGCATACTCTTCTGTATACCATCTCTTTAAATACAAACACTTTCTCTACCAGAGGAGCGCATCGACGCAATTCATGTAGCTCAGTTGTGAGGTAATGCGCCCAGCCCAGGGGTTGCCAAGCAAAGCGAGCAGGGGGCGGAGCTCCCTAGTGTTTATTATATTTATTTACTATTGGGCCCCGGGTTTGGTTAACCAGATATAAAATTTAAAGAGATTTTTATTTTCATGGGAATTGTTACATATGCATTATTTTCGCTTTTACTTTAAACCTTTCAATATTTGGAATTAACTTTTCTTCAAGATCGCATTGAATTTTGATTCCGTGTTTGCACTTACATCGCTGCAACGCAACGTATAACTGCCTGTGAGTGAATATCGTTTCATTCTCTCTAATAAATTACCCGACTTTTTCGAATGTTTGTCCATGCTCTTTCTTCTTCACTTAGTTGTTGACGTGTCATCTAGAATGTATAAAATTATTGTCCTGAAAAAATTTATGAGCTGAGAGCGCAGGAAGCGTGTCTGCCAAAAGCATTCACACGACTGAGAGATTAGACGACTGTGGTCTTGTTTGAAAATGGTTGTAAGTAGGGCGTGACTTGAAAGAATCTCATAGCAAAAGTCTCCGTCTTGCGTGACTTCATTCCAACAAGTCTCTCAAAAAGTCATGTCTTCTCCCAAGATTTTTTTATTATAATAGAGAGATGTAATGTTTATAATTCTTCATTACTGTATAGTTACGTTTCTATGTGTGGTCACATGTTGTGCTTTGTGGGTGTTCCCCATGGGGCAGGGCTGTCTTCATATTTGAGCTATAAAGACTGAGGAGCCCCCGGTCTAATATGGTTCATTGTCTTCTACATTTGGTGGTGGTGAGTTCTTTTGTGTTTACTTTATTATATAATTACTGAATTTTGAACGTTTCTACTCTTTTTGTGACCACTCTTTTTGGATTCTGTATTGGGATTTTGTTTGCTTCTCGCATTGACTTTACCCTTTTTCACTCTTTGTAGCAATTTGTTGTCTCAAAACTTTTGGAAAATAATCTTTTAGATATATGAAGATCTGCTTCCTAAATTCATCCAAAGGTTAATAGTTATACTTTCTCTGTTGGGGGCATTTGCTACAGTATTTTGGACTTATTGGTTGCTGTGGCCAGTTTTCCCTGAAGCCAACAGGCCTAACCCTGAGAACAGGCCACATTAAGTGAGCCTCTGTTGGGTACACCAGTCAAGAGACTGACCTGCTTCCTAGCCAGTGTGGAGGGCCCTGTGGATTTCAAGTGGGAAGAACACCTACATCATAGCAGGTTTATGTCCAGGAGTCACTTAATCTGTAGACTTCAGTTCTTTACACCAGATCTGGTAACTTTTTTGTGAATTGTTTATTAAGCTTCACCATTTTAATAATTAAAAAAAAAATGATCCTGCAACACAATTGTGCTAACTTCAATGTGTACTGTTACCAAAGTATGCTCATTTTCTAGAAAGCTTATTCTAAACTCTGAATTGTTGGACGCTGAGGTCCACTTTTCAAGGGGTGCCATCTCTCCATATTGGGAAATCTAGTGTAACCACTCAAATTATCAGGTATGTTTTTGCAAACTTGAGCTAGTGACCAGAGCAGAATTTGGATCCAGGACTGTACAATTAAGAAGGAGCACCATTAGCCACTGCACTGGCATTCCATAACCCCCTTTTATTATTGCTTATTTTTAAAGTGCACAATAACAGAACTACAGTAAGGAGTGAAGCTGCTGTGTGGAGCAGTTAAGTGATATCAACACGGCGCACTGAAGAAGAGCGCTGCAGTGATCCAGGGCATTCATTCAGGTTTAGGATGATCTTCTCGCTTTTCTGCTTTTTGTAAACTTGGTGAAAACCTGTTACAATGCTGCCTCACAGTAAGGAAAACCTGGGTTTGCATCCTGGGTCCTCCATACATGAAGTTTGTATATTCTACCCGTGTTCGCGTGGGTTTCCTCTGGGTGCTAGACCTTTCCCCACACGGTCCAAAGACATGGAGGTGAGGTGAATTGGTGATGCTAAATAGGCCCTTGCTTGTGGTTCCTGTGTGAATGTGTGTGTGTGTTTTTGCCCTGTGATGGACTTGGCACCCTGTCCAAGGTTTGTTGCTGCCTTCTGCCCTATGCTAGCTGGGATACCCTCCAGCAGATCACCATGACCCTGTTCAGACTAAGCTGGTTAGAAAATGGCTGCCTGTTATAATGCATGTTTACATCCATTCACAATGGAGGCACATACAGATACAGGGCCTCAGAAAGTATTCCGACCCCTTCACTTTCTGCACATTTTATTGTACTGTAGATGAAATTTTAAATGGATAAATTAGGAAATTTTACACATCAATCTACACTCACTGACAAAGTGGAAACATGTTGTAAGAAAGATTTGCACATTTATTAAAAATCAAAAACTGAAATCTCTCATTTCTGTAAGTATTCAGA
Organism: Polypterus bichir lapradei; assembly: GCA_026402145.1. NCBI lineage: Eukaryota > Metazoa > Chordata > Cladistia > Polypteriformes > Polypteridae > Polypterus > Polypterus bichir. The sequence goes on along the minus strand of JANRMT010062840.1, from coordinate 9,570,651 downwards.
CCCTTTGCTATGGCACTTCAAATCATGCTGTTTGATTGGATTCTCCTTGCGAAAGTGTCCGGAACTTGATTGCAGTCCACCTGTGACAAGCTGAATTAATTGGACACCGTTTAGGAAGGCACACACTTGTGTATTGAAGATCCCACAATTCACATTGCATGTAATGACTAAAACCAGGCCATGAAGTCCAAGGATCTTGCTGTAGACCTTCACAATCAATTTGTGGTGAGGTACAGATCAGGGCATGGGGATAAAACCATCTAAAGTTTGAGTGCTCCCAGGAGCACAGTGGTGTTAATAATCGTGAATTGGGAGACGTATGGAATCACCAGGACTCTCCTGAGCGTTGGCTGTCTGGCCAAACTGAGTAATTGGGTGAGAAGGGCTTTGGTTAGACAAGTGACTAAGTACCCAATGGTCCCTCTAAGAGATTTTCAGTCCTCTATCCACTGCTGTGATGGGTGAAGGATCGCTATTTTAGCAGCACTCCATCAGTCAGGTGTATATGACAGCCCACTTGGTGTTTGCCAAGGACTTTAAGTGCATGAGGAAAAAAAGTGTGTGGCCCGAAGAGACAAAAATTGAACTCTTTGGGCAGAACTCCAAGCTCTGTGTCTGAAGAAGACTAGACACTGTTCATCACCTGCCTAATACAAACTATAGAGTGAAGCATGATGGTGCCAGCAACACACCATGAGGTGTTTCTCAGTGACAGGGGCAAAGAGACAGGTTAGAGTTTAAGGAAGGAGGAAGACCACCAAATAAAGACAGATCCTTGAAGCAAACCTGCTCCATTGTACACACATTCTCAGACTGGTTCCCCTTCCAGCATGATAATGACCTGAAGTATACAGCCAAGACAACACTGAATGGGCTTTGGGACAACTCTCTGACTTTTCCTGATTGACCCAAAGCCCAGACTTAAACCTCATAGAACATCTGTGGAGAGACCAAAAGATGGCAGTTCACAGATGTTTCTCATCCAATCTAATGGACATTGATAGGATCTCCCAGGAAGATTGGGATAAACTGCCCAAATCCAGGTGTGCAAAGCTTGTACAGATTCAAAGCTGGAATTATTGCCAAAGGGGCTTCTACAAAGTACTGAATAAAGATTCTGAATTCTCATCTAAATGAAAGATATCAGTTTTTTCTTTTTAATAAATTTTCAAACTTGTCTGAAAGTCTTAGGGCTCTTACAGGTTATTGAGCGTAGGTGACGCATAAAGTGTGCAGAAAGTGAAGCGGTCTGAATATTTTCTGGATCCACTGTGCTTAATATACACATATGATGGCTCAAAATCTTCCCGCATCGCGTTTTATATGTTTTTGAAACCTGTCAAATGTTTCTAAGCAATACCAGCATTATGTGCTTTTATGCAGGTACTGATTGATAAATGAAAGGGTCTTTGAACATGCCAGCAGACCCCGCACATTAAGCGACTTCAGGAATAATCATATGCTCCTGTGTATCAGCAGTGCGGCCCCTGCCTGACATGTCATTCGGGGGCCATGATTGATCTGAGTGTAGGTATTCATTAATCACTTGATACTGCATAGAAATTGTTCCTGTTTTTACCATTTGATGGCTTTCTTGTCATTTTTAATCAATGTTCTCACTGAGAGACGTATGAGACATGGCGTTGGATTCTGTTCTAACCCATCACACAAGCAATTAGCAGACTGCGTCAAGAACTAAAAAAAGTCACTTCATTGGCATAATAAATAAATAAAGAACAGAAAAAGTCCATTTAACATAAAGCATTTTGTTTGGCGAGCTTCACTGGCAATATTAGATTCTGTCCCTCACTTGCACAGTTTCCGTATTGTTTTCTATTATTTCCCTGTAAGTTGCCTTCAGGTGACAGCTGATGACAGGTACACAGCAGGGTGAGTTTTGCTACATTGCTGCCGTGCTGCATGGAGAAAAGGCAGATGCCAAGTTCCTCCGTATCTTAAAGCACTAAAAGCTGTGCTTCTTGCTGCCCTTGGGGGATTTTTGTAATCGGTTTAATCAAACTTACATTGGCTCCAAAAAAAAAAAAAAATTACAGAATTCAAGGAAAGACTTGTATTCTGTTGGCGACCTTCACACAACGTGTCAGCTTCAGCTGTCAAGCCCGATTTTCAAACATTCCTTTAAACTGGCTGGTGAGCTGCATCCGTGGAGCTTTAATTTGTACATTTTAGTCAAGGTCTTTTGAGTTTACCGGACAAACTGCGGGGCTTGCAGGTTCAAAGGATGTGAGTCTGACATGAGCGTCTTGGGGATTGTAGCTTTGGTTCGGAAGCGCAAGGAGTGAGCAGCGCACCACTCACCAGCCTTAATCTGCCAAGATAAATTGCCCTACGAGCATTCTGCACACGGGTTAACAAAAAAGACTTTTTTATAGAGCATAACTTTAGACCGCAGGGCTTTGATCACAATCTCAAATCCATGGTCTTCATTTTGAGGTTCTGTTTCAAGTGTTTGATCCATGAATCAAGATATAATCCTTTTATCTTTGGCAATTCTGCCACTCCATTCTCTAGTCCCATTTTGTATCAGCGGCTGTTGTCCATTGTGTAAAAGGATTAGTTTGTTGGTTGGGTGGTGAAATATGCAGAAGATCAATGAAGACAGAGAAAAGTAATTTTTATTAGATATATGAGAGAGAGAGAGAGAGAGAGAGAGAGAGAGAGAGAGAGAGAGATAGATAGATAGATAGATAGATAGATAGATAGATAGATAACACATATATACAGAAAAATAAAAATAATCTTATTCAATATAACAAATGAAGAAAACACTTCCAAAAAAAGCTGTCCTAACACACTCTAATTAAGCATATGTGGGGAAATCTTATAACATCAAGTGTAACTCATCGTCTTCACATTCACATAGTACACTATTTACACACCAAACATCCCTAAACCTTTCCAAATTCTTTGTACATTTATAAAAATTAAAATCCACTAAGATTCTACTCTTACATAACTTTTTGAAGAACCCAATGGTATCCTGAAGCCCAGTCCCACTGATCTTATTTTTGTGGGTTTTCCATATTGTCAGTTTTGCTTGACCTATGATGAAGTTCACAAGGTTCACGTTATTCCCTGTTCATTTTGCTGCCTTCCACGGAAACAAGAAGCCCACCTCATTATAAACAATACCCAATCTAACAATCAGATTTTCAATCACATTGAAAAAAGGCTGAAGCCTTATACAAAACATAAAACAATGAAACACGGTTTCCCTTTTACCACAAAAGGGACAAGTATCAGTAACCCCAGGACTAATTATTGCTAAAAATATAAAAATAGATAGATAGATAGATAGATGTGAAAGGCACTATATGAGATAGATAGATGGATAGATTTGAAAGGCACTGTATGAGAGAGATAGATAGATAGATAGATAAGGCACTATATGAGGTAGATAGATAAATAGATACTGTAGATAGATAGATATGAAAGGCACTATATGAGATAGATAGATAGATAGATAGATAGATAGATAGATAGATAGATAGATAGATAGATGTGAAAGGCACTATATCAGATTAGATAGATAGATAGATAGATAGATGTGAAAGGCACTATACAGTACAATATGTAGTGAAATGATTAGCTGCTCAACCATAACAGTGTTATATTAATATTACAAAACTGCATGATAAATACATAACTTAAAATTGTAAAATTAATGTTATGGCTTCATGTAGCATTTGTGATGCGTCATCTGTTGGAGTGAAAGAAACAGAGCAGCCGAACAGACTCACAGATACACAGACACTCAGACACTTATCCTCTGATTAAGGTGGGTGTTGTTTTTAATTTATTTCTCCCCCATGTAGTTTCAATGTTTCAACTTGTACAACAATTGGCCGATGTAAAAGACTGAAGGAAGTGAACCATTCTGGTTTAAACAAATTGAGACTAAAAGGTGGCATGACTCATTTTTTTAAAATCATGAAAAGAATTAGTACAGTGGATCCCTCGTGCAACCTTAAAAAGATATCACATTGGGACATGCTTGGAAACTTGTTAAGGGCAGATTTTACGCCAACAGGAGGTTTTTCATCACACAGAGAACCACAGATACATGGAAGAAGTGACCAAGTAGTGTGGAGGAGAGTAGCATTTTAGGAACCTTCAAAATCAACTCGATGTTATTTTTGAGAAATGAGGTGGACAGGAGCTTTGTTGGGCCACTCATGCCATTCAGTTGAGCCGAGTGGGATGTTCTCATCAAAACTGCTGCAATGTTTTAATAAATGTAACCATCAGTTCATAATAGATTGGTGGTGTGGAGCTTCTGGGAGTACTTCTTAGGTTTTGCTCTCCCCTCTAGCACAAACAAACACAATGCAGGGTGTGGTACTTGCTCGTAATAATCATCATATTGAAATATTAATTAAAGAAATATGTCTAACAAACTCTACTGACACCCCAAAAGCCCCATGACATGTCTGTATAATGATTTAAAGCAGTTTCACCTACTCTGACATGTGCTGTCGTAATCAGGGGTCTCAGTGGTGCTCCAATGTTGGCTGAACACTATGTAATGTAAAATATACATTAAATGATCTGAGTGGAATGTGTAGACAAAAGCTGTGCATCCTTGTACATGTGACCAGCATCCCACAGAAGAGCCACTTTTTATGACACATTTGCACTTTGACACTGTGTGCACAATGCTAAAACGACTATGCCGTTGTTCAGAGAAGTGTAATGGGGCACCTTGGTCTAATTCATCACTACACCACAGACCAGGGCTGCTGCTGTAATCAGTTAAGAGCACAGGAAAGGCTACCAGGTTTAAAGGGGATGATGACCAGGAGAGGAAACGTAAACCAAGCAGACGTTGACCTTTTTTAAAAGTCCTCTTGGAATAAAAGTATCTGCTAAGCAAATAAAGGCAAATGTAAACTTGGACACTGGCGGCATCACCAGTCCTTATTACTTTCTGTTATCCACTGTTAGAATTTTCAGGCAAGCACTAACAGCTATGTTGGTCCTATTTATATTTTCTGTGACTGTCCCTGTCTTCTTCTTGATGATTGTGAAAGGACGTATTTCCCTTTCCTGCCGGACAAGTTGCTGCCTTTTTGAAGCGTTTGTCCCCGGCTATCCCAGACAGTTGCCTTCCTGCCCTGCAGGCTGCTACAATACTTCCTCACAAACTCAGTGATTTATTTTCAGGGCCCCCATTTTTATTTTCTCACTTTCAGGCAGTCTAAAGGACTAATCCTGGTATCTAAAATCTTTCAGGACCCCCTGTATTTCACTGATTGCTGCTAGTCACTGGCTAATATTAGAAGGGCCCAAATGATCCCAAATGTGAACGTGTGCTGTGATGGAGTGATGTCCCATTCTGGGTTGGCTCTAAGTAAAAAAAGTCAGCTCAGATCAAATATGGACATTTGGGGGTGAGAAAAGGGTATACGCAGTGCACTCACGCGTCCAGGGCCCTTTTCATTGATACAGGTCTATAACCACAGTAAAGTATTTTTGGAAGCTCACCTCACTGCCCTTGTAATTACTAGTAAGGCTCCTTCTGTCTCATTATGTAGGGCAGAATTCCATCGGAAATTGCACAGTTTGCTGAGGTGTTTAAATTACCCGTTGTTTTGAATCCTATACATAAGACTGGAGGAAAGAAACAAGTAATAGCTGAGATCATGAATAGCCTTCTTTGGTCCTAATGATTGCCGAATTCAATTTCACGCTATTTTGATTGAGCAAGCTGGGCAAGATTACATTAGAAATGCATTGTAATCTCTTGGTATCTGCAATTAGATGGACAACAATAGAATACAGAGGAGTCCCAGAAAAAAAAAAAAAACCTTAATGTCGATACAGACTAAGGGTTGTGCCATTAAAAGTTTGTTACTTTCATAATGTCTTCTTCACTTCTATTATCGTATTTTCATTTAGACTTTAAGAAGATTGTTGAAATAGCAATAACAATCAAAAATTAAATTAACAAATAATTAAAAAGGTTTTTTTTTTCTGACATCACAAACACCAATGCACTGAGTGATCCGTCTCCTACCGAATGAACAGAAATACTGATACGACGCTGTGCCAACTCTGAGGGTCTGCAATTTATTTCAAGTGCAACTTCATTGTCTCGTGCACACAGCGCATTAACATTCTGTCCTGCATGTGTGGAGATCCATGTCATGGGGGGTTTCTTTTAGTTAAAGCATTTAATAGCTCTAATTTTATTTTAATAAATAGTTTTTCACACTCACCTTGTTGTTTTGAAGTGGTGTGGTTCAAGGCATCTGCAAGAAATGGCTGCCAGAAGTCACAAAATTTGACTACTGAGTAGGGTGCTTATGGCGAAAGTGTTGCACCAAAAAATACTGAAAAGTTAAATGTTACATCTATACATATAAAGGTGAGTTGTGATCCAAAAGACTGTGTGTTTGTGGAGGGATGGAGAGTTAAGGCGGGTGGGGGAGTCACATGATCATCTCCCCTCCCATTCACCTCATTTCATTCACTTCATTTCGCTCCGAGCTGAGCTCCGCAGCTGACGCGGTCTTGCCGTTCTTTTTCCTTACTGTTTAGTCCTCTCTCCTTTACTGATTTATATAAAGGAGAGTTGGGATCCAAGAGACTGTGTTTGCGGAGGAATGGAGAGTTAAGGTGGGTGGGAGAGTCACGTGATCATCTCCCCTCCACCTCATTTCATTCACTTCATTTCGCTCCGAGCTGAGCTCCACTGAGCTCCGCAGCTGACGCAGTCTTGCCGTTCTTTTTCCTTAGTGTTTAGTCCTCTCTCCTTTACTGATTTACTGCTTACTAGACACAGTACTTACTGAATAGTATTTTTTCCTTTAGTGTTTCTACTTAGTGTTTCTTAGTGTTTAGTAGACGTGGTGTGCCGGTGTTCCCAGTGTTGCAGTTTATTGTTACTTTCTACTTCGTTTTTGTACTTTAGTGTTTAGTAGACTTTTACTTTATCTCATTTACTGTTGTTTTTTACTGTTGTTCCCGGTGCTGTTGCCCTTTTTTACTTTATTTCATTTAGTGTTTGGTATACTTTTACTTTATCTCATTTATTGTTGTTCCTGGCAGTGTTGCCGTTTTTCCCGTTTCTATTTTTTATGTAGCATGTTCACGAATTAGTCATAGAGAAGATTTATATATTTTGGCTCCAGAGGACAAACCATAAATGTTTTATATAAAGAAGCTCTATAAGTCGCATGTAGATACATAATTATTCCAACTACAGCGACTGCAGTGAAGCGCACGTGGTCTGCTAGTATGAGTATATAGTGAGGCAGAAAGAGGCATATCATCATTGTTATATTAAATAAGATTATATCATCAATCTTGTCACAAACAAGATTATACCAAAAAGACAGGCAGCAAAATGCTGAAACTGCTGCAATGTCAGTCATTTTATAAAGCTGGGACAATTCCTCAGCTGCAACCAGTTTGCTTGGGCTCCACATACAGGGGACAGGGCAGATAAAAATTAAACTACTACAACTACTATAGCCATAATGCAGAGTTACAGATTAATAAATATCACAATATTACATACATACAGTGCCTTCACAAAGAGTTTAGACCTTTTCCCTTTTTCACATTTTCGTCTGTTTTCTTGTTATTCTCTGTACCCCAGAATTCCAAAGCAATAACAGGATTTTTAGAATTTTTATAAATTTGTTAAAAATAAAATCTGAAATATCATATTGAAACAAGTATTCAGACCCTTTGCTATGACCCTTGAAATCTGGCTCAGATGTCTCTCACCTTGTTTGGAGTCCACTTGCGGTCATCTCAAGTACTTGCACATGCTGAGTAAAGACAAACACCTGTCTAAAGAAGAGCAAAATCCAAGCCAAGAGCTAAGAGACAGGATTGTGTCAAGGCACAGATATGGGGGAGGCTACAAAAGATTTCTATAGCTTTGAAGGTTCCCAAGAGCACAGTGGCCTCCATAACTCTTAAATAGAGTAACTGATTGTGACTCTTCCTAGTGCTGGTCACCCAGCCAAAATGAATGATCAGCGGAAAGAAAGCCTTGATAAGAAAGGTGACCAAGACCCCAACAGTCACTCCTGAGAACCTGTGTAGAGATGGGAGAAACTTAAAGAAGAACAACCACCACTGCAACACTCCTCTAATCTGGGTTTTATGGCAGAGTGTCCAGAAAACACTCGTATGAAAGCCCATTTGTGGTTTGCAAAAATGCACCTAAAGGACTCTCTAACTACAAGGAACAAGATCCTCTGATCAGATGAAAGCAACATTGAACTGTTTGGCCTGGCCTGAATGTGCTGCATCAAGTCTGGAAGAAACCAGGCACCACTCATCACCAATGCAATACCATTCCAGCTGCGGAGCATGGTGGTGACAACATCATGCTGTGGGGTAGTCTTTCAGGGACTGGGGGACTACTCAGGGAAAGCTGAACAAAGAAAAGAGCAGTGATAATCCTAATGAAAACCTGCTTTGAGTGCTCTGGACCTCAGACTGGGCCAAAGGTTCACCTTCCAAAAGGACAATGACCCAAAGACAACAGTAAAATGACTTATGGACAGTTCTGTGAGTGGCCTATGTGGTCCATCTGCAGCCCAGACTTGAAACCCAACAAATATCTCTGGAGCGACCTGAAAGTAACTGTCCACTGGTGGTCTCCATCCACTCTCCCAGAGCTTGAGATGACTTACCGAGAGGAATGGCAGAAAAATTCCCAAATCCAGGTGTGTGAAGTGTGTCTTGTCATACAGTACCTAAGAAGACTCCAGGCTGGAATCGCTGGCAAGGAGTAAAGGGTCGGAATACTTGTGTCAATAATATATTTGAGTTTTTTTATTTTTAATAAATTGATGAAAATTCTTAAAATCCTGTTTTTGCTTTGCCATTCTGGAGTACTAAGTGTTAAAATTTGAATTTACATGATTTTAGCACAAATCTACAACATAATGAAATGTGTAAAAAGTGAAGGGGTGGAAATACTTTCTGAAACAGCTGTACAATAAAAACAAAATGAAACCAAAAACAGAATAAATAATAAAATATATAATGTTATGTTTAAATATTAACAAATACACTTTACAAACATAATGATGAACATCACATTCTACTTTTTTGGCTAAGCCAAGATGAAGCTATTTCTTTTTGCAGCCGACCAGTTTGACGCTGACTGAGACATTCTATAAAAGCAAACAGGCTGAAGTGCACAATCAAGTCTAAATTACATCCATCCATTGTCAAGCCTGCTTAATCCAGTTCAGGGTCATCAGCCAGAGCACATCCCAGCAGCCATTAGTCCAAGACAAGAAGGAGTATAGCACAGGGCAGACTTGTGCTCATGCCCATGTGCGGCCAATTTAGAGTCACCAATTAACATAACATATGCATTTGTGGGATGTGACAGGACAACCAACATGTCCTGTGAGAAATCCACACAGCTCCCTGCTTATGAGGATATGGAGTTATATGAATTTAAAACCTGCTAGTCACAAGATTGAGGCCAGCCTTAGACTCGGTGCCAGTCCATCAAAGGACACTCTCAAGTGGTCAATCACTCAGTCTGTGATCTGACAGCATGAGTTGTTACTGGCATTTATAAGCATTCCAATACAATATCAACTGTTATGCAAACTTCTTATTAAACTAACCTTTGCATATATAAACACACATATCAAGAGTCACAAATACGTAGGGCAAAAATGAATATCAAGGTTAAACCTATTAAAACCAGGCCAATGTAAAGTCTTGTGAACTTAAGAGCCAAAATGTGGCCAGCTGACAATAAGTTCAATTTAACAGGTGAGCAGTAAAAAAAATAAAAAATACTAGAAACACATCACTGCCAGACACCAAGCCAACCTTGGAAGTACACATGACAGGCTTTATACAGCAAGTGTCAAAAGGAGCTCTACAAATCCCAGAGAGGTTTTGGAAAAAAATGACAAAACAGAACACACAGCAATAGTGATAGGCAAAGTCGCAAGAGAAGGTACATAGATCAAGAACAGCTAACAAAAAAGAAAAACTGAAAAAGTGAATACAACATCATATAATAAGGCAGTGTTGTAACAAGGAGACATGAACATGGTGAATAGGGATTTGGGACGTCTAAACGTAGCCATAAATCAGGCCAGGATTTTCACTAACCTGCACAGATGTAGCCTCTCCTTAAGTCAGCCAGTCCCGAAGAACTACCTGCAAGCTTTAGCTTGCTCAGGTCCAAATCGGGGAACTGGTTTTAAAAGTTTAAAATACAAAGAAAGCCCCAGAAATATTATTACAATGCCCTACAAGGGAGAAGATGACTTTAAACCTCTGGCTTTTGGACAAAAAGGCCACAATCAATCTCTAAAAAAAGATTTATTAACTCAAATAGAAAAATATAACAAAATTCTCAAAAGACCTACAATGCAATTCAAAAAATGAACAATACAATGACAAAATCCAATAAAAGAAGACGGGAAAATAATCCAACAAACCAGAAAAATCTCGAAATAACAATACTCTCAATAAGCATCCATGCAAACTCAGCGATCCACTGCTGGGTCTCTCTTTCTGACTGAAATATAAAGCCAGAAGGAGGACCCAATAGCCAGGATGTATGGGTGGCACCGCCTCCTGGGGTGCCAACCACAAAAATACAAGGAATAGAAGCACAATTAAAGTGGCAGAGCACAAACAATAAGCAAAAATAACAAACTAACAAAAAACAACAATAACATGGAAAATAAATACAAGTCACGGAAAAGGAAAAACCTGACTGTAATATAACAGGTAAACTGAATGATTTGCAGAAGAATTTTCAAGGTGCGTTGATTTTTAAGCGTGTTTATTATGTGTATTCTCTGTTGTGTTGAGATTTATCTACTGCTGTGGACGTTGCCTACAAGTTTTTCACTCACTTGTACATTTGTGTTAAGTGATGTGACGATAAAAGTGACTTGACTTGAATTGAACAAGTTCATATTATACAGTGAGGTACAAAAAATACAATCACAGCAAATAGTAGGGACCATAGATGACGGGACAGTATTTAAAAATCCAGAGGGAAATAACAAAAAAAAGTACGCAAGAACTGTTAACAATATTTTAATGACAGAAAACCTTTTTCTTTTGTTTACTTATTGTAATTGTGGCAAAATAAGCACTTCCTTATCTTTTTAAACAAGTTCAAAAATGTATGAGCAACATTTGCGTGTGTTCTGGGTTGGGCCTAACTGATTTGAAAATCTGGACATTTTTCATTTTACCTCATCAAGTGACATTTCTGTACATTTAATATTTTATCATTTGAGGCTGTTTCAATATGTTGTACTGGCTATCGAGGAACATTTTGCTGATGGAGGCAGCTCTCTGACAGGTAAAAGAGGGGAATACTGTGCACAAAATATAGCAGCTGAAGATAAATACGAAGCAGTAAACTACTACATAAGCGAGGTCATACAGAATGTTACTCTGTTTTAATGGTAAGCGACATGCAAGGCAGAGATGTTTAGGGTAGGGTGGATGTAATTATTGTATTCATTGATTACTGACATTAGTTGTGGCCTTAGAAAACCTTTGAGGACAAAGTACCCTTTATTGCTGATTTCTTTCAGTAACACAGTGCATCTGTTGGGGGGCCGGTAAACTCTGCTTAAGGCAATAAGCATGACACCCCCCCTCCACCTATTTAAATTCACGGTCTGTATTCTTTGAGACGACGGGTTTTATTTCTAATTTCTTTGCTTTGTACTTAGTGTTCTCTCTGTATTTATTTTTTTATGATTTGCTATTACTTTTATATGGACACCTTTACCTCTGGGAAATTGCAGGATCTGATCAGATAAACCCAAAGCATTAAAGTAAAAGATTTTATATAAAACATGCTCAAGCTCATTTAATTTATTTGGAACTATACCAATGTTCTTTGAAGAGAGCGCAATGTTATTTGTACACTTTAGTTTATCGTTGTATATTATTATTATGACTAACGGTGGGTTCAGAACTCTTTCGTATCTCATCACTTTCTGCTGTAGATTTTATTTTAACAGAATACATTTCACATTTTTGCCATTCATTCTACATTTTATAACCCATAATGACAAACTGAAAACATGTCTTCAGAAAGTTTTCCAAATTGATTAAAAGACAAAAACTAAAATCTGTCATTCATATGGCCACTCAGACCACATTGTGGTCAGGTGCATCCTATTGGCTTTAATTCTCCTTGAGATGTGTTTAAAACTTGATTGGAGTCCCCCTGTGGTAAACTGAATTGACAGGACATCTTTTAGAAAGGTGATCAAATTGTGGTGAGGCATAGATTAAGGCAAGGGTATAAAACTATTTCGAAGCCTTTGAGTGTTCCCAGATTCTTCAGGAAAAAGATTCTCTGATCAGATGAGACAAACATTGAACTTTCTGGGTAGAACTTCAAGTATCATGTCTGCCAAAACCAGGCACTGCTCATCATTTGCCTAATACCATCACTAGAGCAAAGCATGGTGGTGGCAGCATCAATCTATGGGGATGCACCTCAACGGCCTTCACAAGGAGACTTGTCAGAATTAAGGGAAGGATGAATGCAGCCAAATCCGCAATGCATGTGACCTCAAACTGGGGTTCACTTTTCAGCGGGACAATGACCTGAAGTATAAAGCCAAGACATCGTTGGAGTGGCTTTGGGACAAGTCTCTGAGTGTCATTGAATGACCAAGACTTAAAAGCCTTTTATTAGTACAGATTTATACCTATACATACATATCTAAATGTATCAATGTAATCTATGACTGTTAGAAATAAATAATAATATATGAACATACAAGTGTGTAGAATTTTGTATAAGGGCCCACACACCTTCTTTGCACCAGGGCCCGGATTTTCTCTGTGCGGCCCTGGGTAGGACAGACAGGTTCAGTGATCACTGAGCGAGTCACAAACACGGCCTGAACCAATAAAATGCTCCACCTTAGCCATTATGACTAATAATTCCTTTCTCCAGCATGTCTTCAAAATAAAATTATATCAACATTTGTACTTGTACTTCTTAGTACCATTAATAGTCAATAGCAAGAATCGGAATTGTCAGGCTTTTAAAGAATGAAATCATTTAATCAACCGCTTTATTTTATTTACTGTGGCACTTCTACAATTCAGCATCATTACAAAGAAATTCACAGGGCAAACACGAGAGAGAAGTTAAACCCAAACACTGACTGCAAGAAATAGCCTTGTGCATCCATCCTCTTTCATTCCCAGTATTTGTAATTTGTTGGTTAATAAATTGAAGCATTTAATGGAAAAGCAAAGTCCTTCACTGGTGAGTAGCGGCTTAATGTGTTCTAATCATTAAAAACTGTAAATGGTCTCTCTGTGCAGCATCTCAATAAAGCCCACCATTCACTTTAGGTGGTACAAGAAAGCAACATTCAGCAAGGTCATCGGCTCAATGCTACACTGGCCACTGCTTCCCATGTGAGGTTCTGGGCAGATGCCAAAGGAAAGGAAGGTTTAGGCCAGTGTATCTAAGCAGTGACCGGGCTCAGAGGTCATATGAAAGATCTGCAGCTCGGGACTGCTGTCTCTTTCTTGTGTCACCTTTTTGAAATTTGTCTGCGTTACCTGTTATGTTTTTTTGATCTTTTTAAAATCCATTTTGGGTCTTGAAGTATGCAGATCCTAATTTTAATAATGGTTCATTAGTTTAAAAATAGGAGTATATGTAGGTGAAATAGTTTTGCATTTTGTCCGGACAAGCGCTGCTGTTTTGTAGAGAGGTCACCATGACATCATAACAACTAGAAGTGCGCACTGACGTTTTGACATTCCAGTCACATACTTGGCTTAGATTCTTGGCATCAACTGTCACCCCATTTCATTGGTTCTTATGTGATTAGGCAGCAGCTTGATCCTGTGTCCTATACTTTGGCTTTGCCGACATACAGTATTTCTAAATTGATTCTTTGGTTCAAGTGTCATAACTGAATCCCATTAGAAGACATCCATATTATGTTAGAATGTGTCCTCTTCCTCCATTTGTTTGGATGGTACTGAAGAGTACAAAGTTCATTCTGGTTTGAATTCTCATCATTGTCGTTCTGTAGTTTAATATTTACCATATTTACACGTGTACTACGTGCACATTTTTTCCCGAAAATTAGCATTAGAAAATCAGGTGCGCGTCATACACGAGGAAATGTAATTCTGTAATGTTTACTTCTGCTTGGGCTCACTCGCTCTCTCTCTCTCTTGCTCGCTTGCTTGCGCTCTCTCTCTCTCTCTCTCTCTCTCTAAACGCTTCCTATACAATCACAACGCACATCATACACGGGGCAAAACAATTTTCGCAATTTTCTTTGTAAAAATTAGGGTGAGTGTCTTACATGAGGGTGCGTGGTACACGAGTAAAAACGGTACTATGCTGGAAGGGGGTACAGTCCTGAAGATCATCCTTGGGTCCGGTAGCTGCGTTTACCCAAAATTACCAAAATTCTGCAGCTCCAGCTTGTAAATGGGATTCAACAAAAGCCTGACATTTCGAAATGATTCCACAGACAAAACATCTTCGTTTTTTAAAAGCTTTAAAAACAATTCAAATTAAAACAGTTGACACAAAAAAGAGAAAAATAGGTATAGCAAAAAAAGAAAAGTTCTTGTTAAGAAAGTTCTGTTTAAAACTTAAAATTCTTGTTTCATTACTTTAAGTTTGCTTATTCAGTTAAATCATTTCCAAACATTTCTGAACCATTTCAGAATGGTTGGGAAACTGTATGTCTATCCCATTTCTATATTGAAAATGGGTTTTTCAATCCCTGTGAACTGGGACCTATTCTATAACACAACGGACTCAATTATCACACTGTATCTTAGTTATAGCAAGAAAGTTCTATCTCTTATTAACTTACGGCGGAAAAAGGCTATACCATTGTCTAGGGCTATGACTAAGCAAACACTTAATATGAATTTAACTTAACTTAAAATGCAGGGACCACAGATGGAGGGCTTTGTTATGAAGTGGCTGTGTTATCGTGATATTTCCCTCTACTTACCCTTTACCTAGGAGTAAGCATACTAATCAGTTTCATTACCTGGTTGATCTACTGTTACACCCTAAGAGTAACACACACATACATAGATATACACATACACAGAGAAACTCAACAGTGTCCTATGAATGACACACACACAGAAGGTTAACCTCTAGCACTTCCAATCACACACGTGCCTTACGAATAACAACACAACTTGTCACTCTCTTAGCACTTCAAGAGACTTACATACACACAGACCCTAACCACAACAGTGCCCCTTGAATGACAAACATACAGCTGGTTAACCTCTATCATTTTAAACCACACAAGTGCCTTAGGAATAACACAACCCGTCCATCTTCTGGAACTTCAAGAAACTTACTTATTGTCGGCACAAACAACATACAATGTTTAAAATATATCTCAGACCTAAATATTGCTTTGGTGTCTAGAAATCCATTTAAAAAACAAAGGCTCAATATCCTTGGCTAAAGGCCATTTATCAACCAAGAATGCTTTACTTTACGTACTGTTCCCCACTATTGGGTAGAGCTCACACCCTCAGCATTTAATAAACTTTGCAGCACGGAGCGTATGGCAAACTTCCAGCTGCTCCAGGTGCTCAAAGAAATCTACCTACTTACTTCAATCACTCTACACATGAAGACAAAGTATAGAAAGTTAAAAGCAGCATGGTATTTATTACATGAATAATAATACCAAATTGAACAAAGAATGATAGAAGATAAGATTGACAGTAAAGTCTGGATATATATAGTCTTTAGAAAAAGCTTACAAAAAAGTAAAGATTTCAACGATGAATGTCGCAGAGTGGCATTGATCTAGCACTTGAAGCTGTTCATGAAATGCTTTGCTGATGATCAGATGAAAAACAGCCTGATGTTGCTGCTGCCCTCGCCTGACATCGCTCTGTCCCTCTTCAGATATCATTCTGTTCTCTTTGTTTCGTCTGTCATATTTATTTTAAAATGCTATGGGAGTTTTGCAAGATGTGATTGCTACATGCACCTGATTGGCTGGCTGTCAATATAATGAATGAATTTGCTCAAACTCTTTCATCAGTTTGAGTATGTCCGTTTTCCCAAGCAATAAAGTTTTTTATGTTTTAACAATCTCCTGTCTCAAACCAATTTAGTCCTGGTGTCCTTCCCTTCACAGGTGATAAAATCATCAATACAGCTTGAGACATCTCCTGAATTCCTGCTCAGATCAAACAAATGGTACTGTGATTTAGGAAAACAGATTGCTTTTGATGTTAGCTGTCCATGCAAGTGACCCATATTTAAGTTCATCTCTTGTTTTGTCTTGAGCAAAATATAATGAAAATATAGACGAAAATTTACAGATTTTTCACACCAAAACAGTGGATTAGTTTTCATTTTTTAAAAAGAGTTTTATGTTTTTCTGGTCTTGTCTTACCCATTTTGGATTTTGAATTATGCAGATCTTAGTTTTGAGAATGGTCCTCAGCTTTAAGATGTATTTAGAGCATTGTAGATCAGGCATGTGATTAGCTTTAGCAGTTATTAGGGGTTCAGACCCCCTTCTGATTATGTGGCTAGTCATTCTACATGTGGGTTTTATCAGTTAGTGGGGGGTCCCCCTGCATTTAGTGCCAGATAAAGGGGGAGCTCAGATCAGGGGCTAAACACCTGAGATCATTCATGTTACATTTTCCTGATCTTTTCTTACCCATTTTGGGTTTTGAAGTATACACATCTTAGTTTTGACAATGGTCTTCGGCTTAAAAAAATGTATTTAGAGTATTGTAGGTCAGACACCTTAATAGCTTTGCCGTTTTCGCTTCGACAATGCTGCATGTGGGTTACAGCAATTAGCAGGGGGATCCAGATGACTGTGATCATTCCTGTTACATTTTTCTGGTCTTTCTTGCCCATTTTGTGTTTTTGAAAATATTTGTCTGGGTATTCCCGGTTTCCCCTTAGTTCTCAAGGTCATGCATTTTAGTGCAACTGGAAACTCTAAAATTCCCAGATGTAAATGACTGTGTCTGAGGAAAGACTTCCCTGAAACCTGGTAATTGCCATGCATGTGGGCCTGAAAACCATCTCCCAGACTCTGAGGAGGTAAGCAGTTCCACCCAAGGACAAGAGGGGGTGCTGACTCTAACAGTATCTTCTCCTTTCCCTCCAGTAACGAGCCGCCACTCAAGGAGTATGCCCAGCCACACCTCAAGCCTCAAGTAGGCTCCGCCCCTTCCAGTCACATCAGTATAAAAAGGTACCGCTCCTGGAAGGTGGTGTCACATATCAACCTAAGGATTCCTAAGAGTAGAGCTCCCCACTAGCTTCTTTTGTTAAGGCAAACCACATCTCCCTTTTTGTTCTTGTTTTTGGGCCATACAGCCATCTTTTCTGTTATTATGTGTAAGCAGGGTAACCTGGTTGGTACCTCAACCATTTTTTGGAGTACACTGGATTCTCTTCAGCCATTACTACATAATCATAAATGAACTAATAATGGAACAATAACCATCATTCATTTGATTTTGAAATTCACTTATTCCTACATACAGTACCCATGGGACAGCACCTGCCCAAAGCTGCTGTGCTCTTAGTTGGGATTGATAAATCTAGTACATAATTCCTAAATATTGCAAATCTAGAGCAGGATTTTTAGTTTGGTTAACTTGGACTGTATGAGTGTTTTTATGCACATCTTCTCAAATACAAGTTCCTGCTTTTCATCTATTTATTTAGGACCTAGGCACCATGTTACACTGATTAGCATAAGGTGAGCAAAAATAAATGGAAATCTAGATATCTCCAACATTGCCTTTACAGCAATGAGAAATGAAAAACTAACAGACTCATCTAATTGTAATATGGTCCTGATATAAAGCATCAGTCCTGCATTACCTTGAAACTTAATTTCACTTGGGACCATTACAGAGTCCCCACTGTGTCCACATGCCATCCCAACATGCCTTGGCTTTTGCATTGGCTCACTTTTGCAAGTAATTGGCTTGACAGAACATTTTATGAATCCTCCATGGGGATCCCAGTGTGAGTTGCTAGTATCTCATGTAACCATATGACTTTCTTCTTATTAGGTCTATCCGTTGGAAAAAGCTGATTACCGCTAAGAGTCTGGCAAAACAATAAAATACAGAAAGTTACCACTTCTAATCTTCAATGCTGTTACAGTTTGCAGAATGCACATTGCGGAAAAATCTGTGCTGATCAACAACAACAACATTTATTTATATAGCACATTTTCATACAAAAAAAATGTAGCTCAAAGTGCTTTACAAAATGAAGAAATAGAAAAATAGAAGACACAATAAAAAATAAAAATAAGTCAACATTCTTTAACATAGAATAAGTAAGGTCTGATGGCCAGGTTGGAAAAAAAAACAAAAAAAAAAAAAAACTCCAGATAGCTGGAGAAAAAAAATAAAATCTGCAGGGATTCCAGACTAAGAGACCGCCCAGTCCCCTCTGGACAGAAACCAACCAGAAATCAAAACCAATTTTAAGCTGAAGGAAATCACATTTTATATCATGTGAGTGACTAATGAATATGACTGACCAAACGGAAGAAAATGTTTAAAGATTAAGCCATGGTAATTTGGGCTTAAACAATAGAATAGTCATTAAGCAGGCTGGGGATATGATACCCAAAGAAACAGAAACAAAAAAGGATCACCCTTACCACAACAAAATCCAAAAACTGCAGTTCAGAAACGGAAAACTAACTTCCTGCACTATGCATTTTCTTCATCTGACATAATAGGCTGTTGATTTATCAAGGTTTATTTTGATTTTTGATCCAATGCTTGGATACCTGAGAAAGTGTATTAAAAAGCAGAAACATAATGATGTCATACACATTGCCACTAAGCGTCACATGGTAAAAACAGGACATCCTTGTCAAAAATAACAATATGGCTGCAATTTTTGTGCTGCAGTGGCACAAAAGGGCAAAATGTGTGATAAGCTTACAAAAGACCAACAAACCAAGACCTTCCCTGACAGTCCTAGAGATAGGCCTTTCCCAAAGCAGCCTAACCCCAAGCTTCAAACTCCAAAGGTATAGGCCTGTACAAACCCCAAAATTGCGAATTGGATTTTTAAGTTCAAAACATACTGTACCTTTAATGTCCCAAAATACCCAGAAATCCCCAAATGAAGGGGAGGAAACAATAAAAACCACCATCTTCAAAAAGCACGGTCACAAAGAATCATTATAGATTAGATGAGATGAAATGAGAAGATACTTTATTTGTCCACTTTATATACAACAAAGAAGAGATGAAAAATAGAAAAAGGACAAAATAAGAGTAAAAAGGATTTGTCTAAAATGGAACCCAAAGCAAACAAGTTACATTAAAAATACAGAAACCAGAAACATTCAAAACTCACAGATGTATGCAGTAATCAATGAGCCCCCTGAAGGGCAGACTCCCCAGCCTGAAATGTAAAGGGGGGGTGACATCGAAGTGGCCCACCCGCACAACACAAGGAATGAATGCAAAGGATATAAAAACACAATACTTACTAACTTAATAATTATACTGTACAAAACATTATTAAAGAAACACACAAATTTACATAAAGGCAACCCAAAACAAGAAATGAACAAAAAAAATGGAAACTTATAAAACAAAAATAGCAAACAAACGAAATAAATGCAAACCAGGAAAATATCTCTGGCTGAACCATAACTGCAAAAATGAGACAACACACAGAAACAGCACTGTGTTGATGGCAAAAGTAAAAATAAATAAACAAGAAAAAATCTGATGTGACAAACAAATACCAAACATTTTAAGATTATGGCATCGGCATCATCATCATCATCATCATTACTTTAGACTGGAGAGGACCTTTCATTTTTTTCCCACTTTGGCCGCTCTCTGTATGGAGTTTATATGGACTCTTCAAGTCCACATTTGGTTTCACTTGATGCTCTCGCTAATGGTGTCGCCAAAGTTGGTGTCACCGAGTGTGGTAACCAAGGCCGGATTAGGACCCCCACAGGCCCCCGAGTGACTTGATGAATAGAGCTCCTTAACAGAGAGGTGATCATACTTTAATCAATGCAGCATGTGGATGCTGGGCCATTTAAAACAGGGTGGTAATTCCCACTGTTAATGGGGTACGTAGACTCAACTGTTGCATCCAGGTTGTACCCCACTTGGTGATTTCAGTCTGTGGACACTCAATCATGTCATTGAGTTTGTCCCCATTGGTGATTTCAGACCATGGACGCTCAGTTGTTTTATCGAGCATCTTCCTTAATGATTTCAGCCTGAAACAATGCTCAAAAATTTTATAGACAGTCATTTGGGTGCCACCACCTCTAATCGTGTCACCCACTGCGGTATGCACCCCCTTATTGACACCACTGACTCTTACATCCTTCCACATTAAAGACATTAAGTAAGAATAACTGGAGTCTTTACATAGGATCAGTAATCATGAGTCTGTGTTCTCATGTGACACACAAACACCCTCTCGAGGGTGTGCCAAATACTTCTCCCTACAAACTGGCACTGGGTGTCATGGTTTAGAAATTTGACATCCTGCTGACATCTGCCCTTCCAGAGTGTCTGTGGTAGAAATGTTGAAACAAAGAGAAAGATGACACTTCGGCTTACACTTCTAAATAAAAAACAGCTGAAGGAAGCACACGGAACAGCACAATGTCATGGTGGGGTCACTCATTCATGCTTATTCCGTTCAGAGAAGTTGGAGGCAGTTCTTCTTAGGCATGACCAGTAAACCCACTCTGTGTGTCCTCCAGTGATCCTCACATGATCCATGTTCGAAAATTAAATTTTTGTGTTAGAAGTTCACTAGTTAGGTAAAAACATGACATGTTGAGAAAGACACAGGAGGAATCCTGCTAATAGGAGGTTTGGTGGGCAGGAGGGATGTAACTCCTATCTTATCGGATTAGCAAAAGAGTCAACAGATTAAAGGGCACTACTAAATTTTGTAGTTACAAAAATCATCGAAACCAACTTCTTCCTTATTATTTTTATTTTTGGTTATTTTTCTTTTTTTTGTCTTTTCAGTATTACACTTTTTATCCAAGGTCCTACCTTTAATTTGTCAAAGTTCTGCCACCTTCCTGTGTGCATTGCAAGGTTATTTTAGCTCCATTTTGAAATGATTTTTTTTTTATTTCTATACTATTTTCACCTGTCACTTTCTATTGAGTGTCATTTTATCTTTATGGCTTTTGACCCTTTCCTAGTTTAGTTTTTATTTTTGGTGACCTACCTCAATTTGTTTTTATTTTGAGAAAACCAATTCCATTTAGTTTTCATTTTAGTTTAAAAAATGTCTATTTGAGAAAGAGTCGGAATTGCATGCCATACTTTAATAGCAGAGGGAATTTCGAAATTTGCAGATTTCTCCACAAAAGACTCCCTGAGCCCAGTTTTGCTTCTGCCGTCTATACAGAGAGATATTTTCTGAACGTTTTTTAAAATAGGATGCAGTGTACAGTACATGTCAGAGGTCTACTTGCTCAGCTGAGAAGGCAAAATTCCCTCCCGGCTCCGGTGGATGAGTTGCCGCTGCTGACCTGGGTTTGAGGCCAGTCTCTCTGGATGAGGACGTGACATGGAAAATGGAGGATTTCCCCATCTGCGTCCTTCACTACCAAACTGGGAACAAATCTTTAGTTTTAAAGCTGATAAACCACACTTGGTGAGGAAGAGAGAGACACACCATTAAAAAAGTGGCTGAGATGAGGCAAATTCTACCAGAAAATATAGTAATTATATGCAATGTCTTTAAGGTGTCCATTTATTTTCACATAGAAGATATCAACTGCAAAACACATTCAGGAAAAACAATGAAAAGATTTCAATCCGACAACTTCATTCTGGTCTCCTGCTTTCCCTCAGCTGTTTCTTTAGTAGAAAGAAACAATCGATTTCTTATCTGTGTTGTTGGCACATAAAGATCAGGTTCAAAAAGATGAAGAAATGCTAAGAAGCTAGCTGTGACTCGAAGAAACGAGACAGAAAAAACAGAGAGGCAGAGCAACATTCTGTAACATGAAAGAGACACGTCCATACTGTAAAGGAGTCCTGCAATACACAAAGTCCTATGTGAAGCCTGGACCCCTAGCTGACACTGAGAGGCCACATTTTCATTTTACTGCTCATTCTCTTCAAATCTACTCTTCAATCACTGACTGTGTCATTTGTGAAGATTGCTGCTAAAAGCAGAGCGGAATGACTAGTGGAGCACCTGAGCACGTAATTCAGGAAGAAAATCGGCAACAGAAACATTTAAACAGTAAGGTAGTGGAAGTCTGTTTCATTAAAGTGTGGAAGAGGGAGACTCAGTAAGGGTTTTATACCTGAAAGTGCCACTTTGCTAATTCAAAATGGATGTATTCAGTACATTTTAAGGATTTTTTCACAATGAGACTTTGCTACCAATAAACTCCATTATGAAACACAAGAGCAGGCTGGTTATTTTCTAAAATGTATACAAATGACTTTACTTTACAATACCATTTCATGTTGCAAATGAATATATACCATGATTGTCTTATATATAAACTTTCTACGCGTCCATGAAGTAGCATGAAGCTCAAAGCAAGCGACTCTGTCACCAAAGTGAAACCATCGAGAAATGAGAAACTCGCTTAACCGCTAATACACAAGTGAGGAGAGCATATCGGCAAAACCAAAACCTCTGAGCAGAGAGAAACTTGCTTAGCCTCTGATAGACAACAAAGGCGCTCATATAGGCAAAACAAAACCTCCGAGCAGAAAGAAAGTCGCTTAGCCTCTGATAGACAATGGAGGCGATTACATCGGCAAAACGAAACCTCAGAGCAGAGAGAATCTCACTTAGCCTCTGATAGACAATGGAGGCGAGCATGTCGGCAAAACTAAACCTCTGAGCAGAGAGAATCTCACTTA
>JANRMT010062840.1:9511202-9545517 GCA_026402145.1 Polypterus bichir lapradei | reverse complement strand
ATATATTTGTTTTTGGAATGTCAATTTAAAAAAAAGTGTTTTGTTTCTTTGTTTACGTGACATGGTAAATGTGTCACGTTACCGTGCTCAACACATTAATTACGTCACAGCTTGTGCTTACACGTTAACTCTCATTTGGGGAACTGTCATGCTTCAGTTTCTAGGGTAGGTAGCATATATACAGTAACAAGTAGGCTGTCTTGATTAGGACTGAAATTCGAGGTCTTTTCCTGTTATGGAAGCCATTTTTATGTATGACAGTGGTCAAGGCTTTGGACTTCAAACCTTGAGGTTGTGGGTTCAAATCCCACCTCTTACACTGTGTGATCGTGAGCAAGTCACTTCACCTGCCTAGGCTCCAATTAGAAAAACAAAAAAAAAATGTAACCAATTGTATCTCAGTTGTTAAGTCAATTTGGATAAAGTCGTTGGCCAATAAAAAAATGTAAATTGTCAGGATTGTGTTTCTAGGGGTGTGGTCTCCTGGGTAGTGAATTCGAATTAATCAGCAGATGCAATAAAAGGTCAACCTTTGCAATGAGCCTTCTAAATCTTTTTGAATTCTCTTTGTGATTTAATTTTCATGTCTTACCTGGTTTTCAACTTCATGCCTGATTATAGACAGTGATTTTTTGCCTCTCGTCTGGGTTTTGGTTGCTTTAGTTTTATTCTTATTTTCTTTCGTTTTGCCTCTTTTTGCTTATTCTTTTTTGTTTGACTCAAGAAACTAATGATGTGTTTTCCTGCTGAGTCAGGACATAGGCCCCTTTCGGTTTTGAACTCCTTCTTCGTCTTAGACACAGATTCTTGTTTTGTCCTTGTGTCTTGGTTGCCTCATCATCTGCCTCCTTGGCTCAGACCTGGCTTCCTCTTTTGACTATCTGCCAACTCCTAGCTATTTTTGCGCTCACAAATATCCTTCAGCAAAGCAAAACTAAAAAAAAAACTAAAACACCACACAAAGCACTCATTAGCTCCTTGATGCTGACAATCGCAAAGCTACGACCCTTTCACCACTCCAGTGGCATCAGAGAGAGAGAATGCTGAAAGAGCACAAACCTGTCTGTTTAAAATGCAATATAAAAGTACACATCAGCTCACACCATCAGTGCTCATAATGGTTAAAGCAGGAAGAGGTCACTGACATCGGCAACTGTTATATATGATAGGCACTGCTTATCAAACTCACCATACTGTGTTCTTACAGTCCGATGTATAAACCTTTAGGCCACACTGTTCAGGTTCAGTTCGGTTTACATCTGCTTACACATTCAGGTAGAATCTGAAAGAAAATAACTTTAATTTCCTTAATGCATAGCATATAGGGGCTTCATTTATACCCTCCTACACTTTAACACAGTGTCTGCATTTAAACTGGCAGGGGTCTACAATCTTTGATGACTACATTTTTATTGAAGGTCTGACAAGAAAAGACTCAGGGTCTATAGAAATAAAAATTCAGTAATCAGGCCCAAACGGTCAACCTAGTAAAAGTAAAAACAAACAACCAAAATAAGAACTGGAGCTGCACTGTGTGGAAGAAATAAAATTGGTTATATATTAAAGAAAGAAATCTTGTCCTCGAACTAGGACCTCTTTGATTCCAGAACCAGGCAGGAGGAGACTTGTCCATTGCATCTTTTATTTCTTCTCAGCAAATGCTGAAGAGGGAGCATTCATCACAGCAGTCTGTTACAGAATGATTAAAGGAATAAGGCAGAGGTCTATTTTATAAACAACTAAATTTGCATAACAGTGCTGATTAATGCGTACATTTACATTTGATAGGTTCATTGGCTTACTTAATCAAATAAAAGTCTATTCTACCACACTCTTGTTCTTCTCATACCTCTTAGCTTCAGCTATTACCCTTGAAATCTCTGTAAGTGACGACTGTCCAGTCTTGTTGTTTACAGGACATCTGCTGATCTTTTAATCATCTCCTGTGTATTACACCAACCATTCTGCTAATACATTCTTGTCTTTTATTTACCTAACCATTTCAGTAGTTCTCTCCATGACATTTCCAAAATAGATGCTTATACACTTCAATGGGCACTGCTAACCGAAATACTTAACTATTGTTATCTCCAGATTATTTTCTCAGCAACTGACATCCATTTTATGGCAGGTATGAATAGTTAAATAGTTATGAATAAATTAATTCAAAGTTAAATAGCTATGAAAAGAGTGGAAAATATATGGGCCATTGATGTTTTGACACACCAAGGAGAGGAGCATGACCCAAACCGTGAGCTCTCTGGACAAGAACATTAAGGAGGAGATTAGTGGTGAAGATCATAGCACCTCCGTACCTGGATTAGCTGCACCATAAACTGCCATTTAGAATTTTGGATCCAGAAGACCTATCAGTTCTCTCCAGTGACAGTTTGAGTAAAGCAAGATTGAATACAGAAGCTTTTCAGAGGGGAAAAGAAACGGGATGAGCTGATTTCCCGTGAGAGGATAGATCCAACTTGGCAGCAGTCGTGACCAGAGATAATAACCACTGTTAGGGTAGAGAAAGAGATTTGAGAAGAGCTGTCCCACAGAAGGTAGATTTGAGGATGAATAGGGATGTTGATAGAAAGGGCAGCCAAGAGAAAAGTGGAAATAAAAGAATAAAATGCCAGTGGACATTCCCAGAACACATGTAAAAATGTGCCAGGGACATTTGCCTGACAGAAATGGCAGTTTGAATCCAAAGCTGGACACATGACAAATGGCTGGTATGGGGTGAGATAAAGGCAATGAACAAAGTTAAACTGGAAATTTGGAAGGATGGAGTTACTAGATGATGGGGTTAATTTGCATTAATATTTACTTAGAAAACACTTTTTTCCTAGAGGAATTTACAAATCAGAAGTGTATTATATTCAATACAAAATGTGAATTACAGGTTAATCTAAAAGCATTAAACAAATAAAAAGGTGACAACTGAAGTTATATTATGACAATGATGACTAAAAATCAGGTAACAAGAGGTATCAACACATTACCAGGACATAAAGTTTAAACAAAATCTAAAGAAGGGGCGTCTTTTGCCAATTTTAAAAGCTGGAGATGCATACTAACATCACTGAATGAGGTGCAGTGAGCAACACTTTAGGTTCCTCCAGCAGGGGCAGCACTAGACATCCAGGTGAAGCTGTGGGTACACACTGTCTCGGATGTATGGTGTCATTATGGTGAAATCAAAGTCAGAGCCAAGTCTAAGATACTTACACCATTCAAAGCAGGCAGGCCCTTCAGTGGCATCGGGTGCACCTGTTCAAATTGATCTTCTCTGGAGCTTCTCTAATACCATTGAGATCTGCTGGATTTTGGACAAGAAATTCCATTCTGAAGGCAGTGAGGTGCAGGCATGTTGTAGAGAAAGGACTTCATAGAGTGGACTGAAGTGTCTGATCCTCTTGTCATTTATGATGACGAGGTCTGAATTCTTAAACGTCTTTGACTTCTTTAGTGAGCTTCTGCCCAAAGTGAACGAGATGTCACAGAAGAACTAAGACATGCCTGGCAAGTATAGCACAACAGGTCAGGTCTGTCCTGACAAAGCTGAATGTGTAGCGTTACTTATTCAGTCATTCTTTAAACTTTCTCTGCCTCTGAGCGTCATAATGGAGACTTTAGCAGCTCACCAGACTCCACCATGCAAACTGAGATCTTGAACAAGATCTCCATATCCTTGTGAGTGAAACAGTTGTTAGCACTGCAGTGAATGTAAGGGAAGGGAGAAAGGCAATACACACCCACAAACCTCATTTTTTCAGAAAGGTCTGCAAATATATTAAAAATGAACCAAAATTACTCAGGTTTGAAAGGATATCGTTGTTGTGTGAAGAAGTTTGTTTTGAAAATATTTTGTCAAATAACTTGGGAGTTGTGTCTGTGTGATTGTTTCTGGACTTTGGAGATGTGAGACACGACCCAATGGTCACATTTAATATATAATATACATAATATAGTATGTAATATGTATAGTAAATAGAAAGATAGACAAGAGATTTGAGGCAGCAGTTGATGAACGCGTTTAATGGCTGGCTGTAATGCCAAGACAAAAGAGCAAAATGAAAGTTTCAGCATATAGTTGGAAGGTGACATGTTGTTCAGATGTGATTCTCAAACAGACTCCGGTGAGGCAGGTGCTGGGCAAAAGAGGCGGGACTTCCAGTTTACAAGAGAGGAGCGAGCATAAGAGACCGTGCTAACCCAGGCATTAGAGACATATTACATTGATTATAGAAGACCTAAAGATGGCCCCTACTTACATATGCCTGGTTATATATATATACTAGAGGGTTTCCCCCTGCTCGCTTTGCTCACCATCCACATCACATCACAATTAGTCTTGGCCACACCCCTGTGTGGCAGAAGTGCCGGCTGCGCACCCGGAAGCCGTCCGGGTGTCCCTTGTCGTCTTCCCCCCGGCACTTCCTGGTGTGGCGGAAGTGCCAGGCTCCCGGGATGATAAGGCACTGGGGCGCCGCCTGGCGGTGGCCACGGGTCCCTACAGGGCTGGGCTTCCAAGCCCTCTACCCGAGGCCCCCAACATAACCAGGACGGACGCCCCCTCGCGGTCTGGAGGAGGCACAAGCCCTCCTCTCGTCCTCCTGGGCGTCCCGGCCGGACCACAATAGATTTTATATATATATATATATAGATATATATATATAGATATATAGATATATATAAATATGACAACAACACTCATGTCAATGACAAAACAATTACATTAACAATCATGTTACATTATTTTTAAAATTTTTCCTTTTCTTTTTCATAACTTCTTTTATACACTACTTCTCCGCTGCGAAGCGCGGGTATTCTGCTAGTATATATATATATATATATATATATATATATATATATATATACACACAGGGTGGTTCATATAGATTCATCCGATTTCATAGTGCGATATTTTTACAACCATAAGGTGCCTAGGAACCAATCACATATTAATTGAATGAGGAAGATGGCTCCCTTTAGTCTGTGAGGATATGAGCATTTCTCATTGCTGGATTGGCTGTAAAGGAGCCCACAATTTGGCACTCCACTTCTGGTCCAAAAGTTCACCAGATCTCATGCCATGTGACTCTTTTTTATGGGGGTACGTTAAGGATTCTGTTTACAGTATGTGCCACCACCCCAACAACAATGGATGCATTGAAAGAACCGTGAGTACAGTGACACCCAGCATGCTCAATCGAGTACAGGATGAATTTGACTATCACGTTGTCCATACAACTGCAGGAGGTCATATTGAGCACTTGTAAAATTTACATAATTAACTTTATGCTCACCATTTGCAATTTACTGCATTGTTCTTTAGTGATTTACAAGTGAAATAAATCATTTTGAAATGGATGAATCTTTTTGAATCACTATAATCCTTTTTCTGTGAGGTGTGTATATTTTTGTTCATATTGTACCTCTGTAACTAATATGAGGAAACATGCAAGTATTAACATACAAACAGGCCATTCAGCCCAACCAAGCTAGCCAGCCCCATCCACTTAATTCCTCCAAAATAACATCAAGTCGGGTTTTGAGAGGCCCTAAAGTCCTATGCTCTACCTCACTACTTGGAAACTTATTCCACGTGTATGTGGTTCTCTGTGTGTAATAATGTCTTTGCATTATGTAATAAAGCTGAACTTGAAACAGCCAATCCAGTGTACATTGAAAATGAAATTAGCACAGTGTAAAATTCCAGAATTTTTTTGTTAATATTGTGCCAGTTAGTATAGAAAGTAAATGGACAAAATACACATTAAAGTAGAAAGTTACAAATATACAGAACCTGTCAAACACCCAAGACTCCATCGACAGAAAGAACACAAAAAGGAGAATTGAAGAGCGGAAGCAACTAAAGCACAGGCAATGAGTGTTACATGGCGAATTAAAACTTGAACCACAAGTAAAAATAAGCGGCCATGTCAATCTGTTGTACTTATTATTAAGATTTATTTAGCAAGTGGCTTTACCCAAGGTGACTTTTATGACCCGGACCCATGACAATTTCACATAAGTTGTTTTACCGTCAGAGCACAGGCCACTTAACTGACGTGTCCAGGGTCATGCAGTGTGTCAGAGGTGGAAACTGGGGTTTAAAATGCCACTCACTAAGTGACCTTCATCTTATGCCGTGCCTTTATTGGTATATATTGTTTTCAAGCAGTTTAATGAATGAATCAATATATTAATTGATTATTAGTGATGTCCTAAGTCACCTTAATGGACACTTGATCAGCTCTTCTGGCATCAATTTAGTAATCATTTAATGTTTATATAGCGCCTTCCTTAGTGAGAACTGGCTGTAAGCGCGTCAGTGGATTCTACTAAAGCTTGCTTGTCACCAGTTAGATGATCACTCGATCAATAAATCAATTAAGCTTTATTTTGTGTAGGCCGTCGTCAGGCACTTGAATGAATACTACAGCAGGTTGCTTGGCATCAACTGGATAAACAATCAATCAATCATCCTAATTTATACAGTATCATTCTTTGTTAAAGACTGTCCACAAAATATACTGCAACAGCTCACTTGGTTATCAGTTAGCCCGTGAATGAACGAGTCAGTCAATTTGTATTTCATATTCGTTTTTTTCTGTGAAGCACTTTAATATATAACACTGTAGTACCCTTAGCATTTGGCAGAGGGTACAGATGGCATTAATTCAGCCTTGGTCTTGACATCCAAATCAATCAATCCTTGCAGCTTTATTTCATACAGAGCCTTTCCTAAATCCATATTTAATATTTACCAGTGCACAACATTGGACATCAGATAGCTAGCTATTCAGTATTTTATATATTTATGTCTGCTGCTTTCAAACAATTCAGTGTATACTACTGCAGTTTGCTTGGCAGTCAGTAATAAATCAATGGATGAATGCAACAATTATGAGGTCTCCCTTGAATCACTGTAAAGGATATCACTTTGGCTTGCTTGGTATCAGTTAGCCAATGAATGAATGAATCTTTTACATACATTCTGTTACCTTCAGAGCGTGATGTGCCCCGGGTTTAAAAGTACGTCAGAGGTGGGACTGAACTGACAATCATGGGGTTTAAAATGCCACTCACCAAGCGGCCTTCATCTCATACCACACCTTTATTTGTAAATATTGTAAATATAAAGCCTTAATTGGTGAACGCTATCTTAAAGCACTTTAACGGATACTTCAGTCAATGATTCCTTCCTACAGCACCTTTCTCTGCCTTCCAGCATCATAATAGCAGCTCACCAGACTCCAACCAGCCCAAAAAACAGATAAACCTCACCCATTAAAGGTCACACCCAGCTTCTCTCACCTGAGCGTGTTTTGGCAGGGCAGACATCCGTCTGTGGAGACTTTAAAAGGTAAGGCCAACTTAACTGCAAAATGTTACCTGAAGAAGAGGCTGATGCAAAGCAGCCTGACAGCGCACATCATGCACAAAGGCGGAAAGAGACATTGAAGCATGAAGACATTTGCTGTTGAAGATAAATGGCTATGAAAGATAAAAGGGAACAGGCTCTTTTGTGCACATTTCTAAAAATCGTTGAAAAGAAACAAAAAAAGGGAGGGAGGGACAGATAAAATGCAAGGAAAAGAAAAGGAAAAAGCACCTGAATTGAGGGCTCTGTAGGTGACCTTCATCTGAGTGGTGGAATTCAAGTATAATGGCCACACGCTTCCAGACTTTAAAATTCAGGATTAAAGTAGAGGCTCGGGCTCCAGTAACTTACCTAAAGTGGTGACTTTGACAAAAATGGATGCTGATTTGTCTCCGTTTGATAGCAGGTGTGCATTAAGGGAGATAAAAGTCGAAATGAGCTTGATGGAGATAAGTGCATAGCAGATGCTTACATGAAGATTACTGTCTCATTTAAATGTTTGAAATGTCCGAGTGCAGAATCACTAAAAGCACAGTCAAGCTCTTTGATTTGGCATTGATTTGTAATATTTTGACATGGCACTATGGAGACTGACGGGTGTGTGAGATGCAATGAGCAAAAGTCCTGAACTCCTATTACTTTGGTACTCCTGGACTAATGTGTCAGCCTGAGGCCCTCATCTAATTTTTGTAATATATAGCATCTTTAAGGGTAAGTACCTTAGAAGCAAATAATAAAGCAGAAAAACGTGGAGGCACTCTGGGTGGTGTTTAGACAGGATAAAGCAAACATACTTCATTTGAATATAGCACCTTTCTACACTGACCAGCATCCTCAGGCGCCTCCTAAGTTCAGAGCAGCATTCTAACAGCTTACATACTTTGTTGTATGCCTGCAGTACAGATATTTCAAGTGACATCTCAAGTTTTATGCAGGGTTTGAACGACCAGTCTGGCAATCTTAAGTTGTTGAATTATTAACATTTACTTATCTTCACGATATCTTTATTTGAGACACAATTACTTACATTTCTTTGTTTTTTTCCAAAGGGAGCATAGGTAGGTAAAGTGTCTTGCTCGTGGTCACACAGAATCTGTAGCAGGATTTGAACCTGCAACCTCATGGTTGGAAGTCTAAAGCCTTAGCCACTATGCCACATTACCTGCTGTAAATTACTAATTTAGAAGCTGAAGATTGAACCCAAGACATTAACAATGAATTATAGGGCATGTATTTCCAAGTACTAAATGTAGGAATTGGTGTTTGAAAAGCAGCCTAGGTGAGAAACGTTCTGAGCCTTCCAAAACACCTTATCTCAAACACTTTTCCTGATGAATGATGATGGCTGCATTTGTATCAGGCTAAGCAAAGCAGCCAAAATTTCCCTGTCCTCAGCTACAGATTGCAACTCTTCATGGCATTCCCAAGCCAGCCAAGAGATATAATCCTTTCAGTATGTCCTGTGTCTGCCAAAAGGTTATCCACACAGTGGGAGTGTCATGGAAAAAACTTTCTTTCATCATCAAAGAAGGCACTCATGGAGCCCAGATGAGAGTGCAGAACATCTTTTTTTCTGCACATAGACCATGGAGTGAGCAATCAATTAAACAATTCAACTGCTTTATACTTTTTCTAAGTACCATTACCTCATCTCGTACATCACACCATCTGACTCTTTATATGCAGAACTTTATTACCTCCTCCAATCGACTAATGCCACCAGTAATTTCTGATGCATGCTGATTCTCCCATTGTTCATTACACCGCTTCATTAAGAGGGGTGTTTAATGGATAGTCCTATTTATCTTAGTACCACTTCATAGGAGAGGTTTACGGGCTTTCCCATCAGTTTATCCTCACTTTCTGGAGGGGTGTTCATTACTCATTTACCTTATTTTAACCTTGGAGATTTATGTTGGAAACTTTTCTAAGATGAGGCAGAAACTTCATGTGCTTAAGCTTTAAGTTGTACTTAGTTAACCCTTGAGTTCCATTCAGTCATTTTCCTTTGGTTTAATATTTCATTTTGTTATGTTATTTTGTTATATATATAATATATATATATAAAATATGCATAGGTCTGACCACAATCTGATATTTAGGTGGTTACCTACTAGGTAACATGTGTGGTTGGTCGGCCAGCTGGCAGACATCCACCACGTCCTCTCAGTTGCAAGAAGCAGATTACAGACATGTTATATCGTACCTGCCTATATATATATATATATATATATATAATTATAATAAATTGTAAAAGATTATATATTAACTAAAAATTCCATAGGAGTACTAGGGGGAGCCGCCAAGGGGGGCATCCTTATGACATGTCCAAATTACCTCAGCTGGCTCCTCTTGATCCGGGGGAGTAGCAACTCTACTCTGAGGCCCTCCCGAGTAATTAAGCTTCTCACCATATCACAAAGTGTCATCTCAGCGGCCAGGCTAAGAAACCTCATTTCTGGCTCTTGTACCAGCAGTCACATTCATTCAGTCATTATCTAGACCTCATAAATGAGCACAGGAAGTAGACTGGGCGGCAAACTGAGTGTTTTGGCTCGAGACACAGCACCTTCTTCACCACCACTGACCGGTACAGTGACATCAGAACAGCTGCCATCACTCCAATCCATTTGTTGATCTCACATTCCCTTCTATCAGGTATGAGTCTCAAGTCTCCATCTCACATAATCAAGCTCTACTAGTCTGCATTTACTGTTTCATCCTGTGGATCATCTGCTGTTCCTAAGGTGGTATTGTTATGGGCATACAGAGTGCATGAGGATTATTGTGAACTGTAAAGACTAAATGTTCATCAGAACACCTACACCTGTTTACTAATGTACATGAAAATAATACTCTGGTAATCTGACCCGACAGATCTTTGTGATATTTGAAAATGAAAATATGACCACTAGTTACACTTCCACTTACTGTATGTGAGAGCTATTTTCAGGAACTCCATTTATCATACCTCCTTTCTGTATGAGATCATCTGATTTTGAATTTGGTGCTTCACAAAGTCAATGACATTGTGCTTTGCAGACCCACCACCTCTCAGTCCCCGGTTACACAATATCTCTGCCAGGAGACCTAATCTTCTCATAGGCTTTGAGAACATTTAAACTCAGGGTTTTTATCAATGGTGATATTGTCCTGTCTCTTTACCCTGCTGCTTTTTTGTCAACAATGAATTGATGCCCATCTTTATTACTGCAAAGTCTGGTTTATAAAGCAATGTACTGATTACCTTTCACTTTTTTCTGTAGGAGCCTACTGGATATGGACACATTCTCCAAATCTGATCCTGGTAAGTTACCCAAGTTACTCTTTTCTGTAAACATATATATTCTGATGTCTCACAGTTTCATAAGGGTGGGTGTGAATGTTGGTCTCATCACTGCCTATATAGAGTTATGATTTTACTCCCTACATCTGCAAGGGTTTTTCTCCTGATGCATGTTGAGTTAATTAGTGACTCTAAACTGAATGTCTGCACGACTGTGTTATGCATTGGTGTGTTGTGCCATTCAGGACTGCTGCCCTCTTTCTGCCCAGTGAATCTTCTGGCGAGGCCAGTTGTTTCATCTAACATTCGGTGTGCTCTCTTCCTTATGCTTACGCTTACTTTGCTGTGTCATTGGGACCTCTTTCTGAAGAAGCAAAGAAATCAAGCAGAAATTTGATAAGTTAGGTGCTCAGATAGAAATGAAAGACTATGGTGATGTGTTTATTTAAATTGAAGGGTGGAATCAATGCCGTTTTCCAGGTATTTACAGTACATGTGTGGGAAGTACGGGAAGTGAGCATAATCAAAATGTTTACAGTGCAATATACTGTCGATAGTGTGCTGCTGCTGCTTGATGAATTATTTCCTTTTATACCTACAACTGCATTCCCCTGTATGGGTAAATATTCTACAATTACACGCCTCATGTCTCAAGTCAGTCATGTGAGGTCTGCATCTTTTGACAGAGTACTTCCAGTCTAAGTTAATATAGTGCCTGTTAAACCCCACACAATATTTTTAGGTTACAATACAGAGCATCTGCGGTGGGCTGGCGCCCTGCCCAGGGTTTATTTCCTGCCTTGCGCCCTGTGTTGGCTGGGATTGGCTCCAGCAGACCCCCATGACCCTGTAGTTAGGATATAGCGGGTTGGATAATAGATGGATGGAATACAGAGCATACAGGATGGCAAGGCGGTTCAGCGGTTACCACAACTGCCTCAGAGCTAAAGACTCCTGACTTGTAAGTTTAAATTTTTCAAACTGCTCCTTGGCTTCTACAAATTATCTGAGTATGGCTTTCAGTTCACATAAGAGGAGAATAATCCATATAGGGTGAAGTCATCAATGGAGTCCCTCAGGGTCTGTCCTTAGGCTGTTACGTTTTCTGATTTATATTAATTGTACAGATTTCGGTATAGTTAGTAAACTTGTGAAATTTGCAGATGGTACCAAAATTGGAGGAATGGCAGACATTGAGGAGGCAGCAAAAATGATTCAAAAAGATTAGGACCAGCTTCAGACCTGGGTGAAAACTTGGAAAATCAAGTTCAACGTAGAAAAGTGTAAAGTGCTACACATGGGCAAAAGGAACGTCAATTATAAATACAAGGTGGGGGACAGTGTCCTACAGGGAGCAACCTCTGAAAAGGATTTAGGGGTTTATGTTGAGGCAACATTTTCATCGACTTATCAATGCAGAGAAACAATTAAAAAGGCCAGTAAAATTTTAGGTTATACGGTGAAAGCTGCTGAATATAAATCAAGGGGTGTTATGCTTAGAATGTATAATGTACCAGTGAGACCACATCCAGAGTCCTGTGTGCAGTTCAAGTCAGTGTGCTACAAGAAAGATATAGCAGCACTTGAAGCCGCGCAGAGGAGGGCAACCAGGTGAACCCCAGGACTTAAGGACATGTCCTACCCTGACTGACTCAGAGAATTAAACCGGTTTAGTCTTGAGCAGAGGAGACTGAGCGGGGGGGCCTAATCCAGGTATTTAAAATCCTCAAAGGCATTGATAAAGTACAGTTGAAGGGTGAATTATGTACTCAAGGACATCACTGGAAATTCAGGGGCACTGCAAGTGGCACCGAAGCCAGGAAGCACTTCTTTATGCCGAGATTTGTGGGACTCTGGAACAAGCTGCCAAGCCATATAGTTGAAGCAGAAACCTTGACAACCTTTAAGAAGGATCTGGATGAGATATTGGGACAGCTTACTTATTAACTAAACAAATGGCCTTGGACTGAATGGTCTCCTCTCGTAAGTCAAAATTCTTATGTTTTTATGTTTGGGGTTTTTGAGGCCAAGAAATCTATTGGTTATATACATTTTTTGCTTTTTTAAGTTTTTAGCACTGTTAAAAAAGTCCACATTTCCCCATGACACCATCTTATTTCTCTTATGGACACTTCTATGTTGAAGACAGGTCGCTAGGATGTTACACCCTGTTGTGGGATGCAGTTCCCAGCGGTAGTGTGTCACAACGTCATTGACATGACATTTTAAAAGGTGGCGTCACGTGCACCTAATCATCCAAGATTGGATTCATGAACGAAAAGAAGTTTGTGTCATTTCACATTATTTGTTATGAGTTTATTGGCTATGACAACTTCTTGTGTCCTCCAGTTTGATGTACCTGTATGTTTCATGTTTCTTGGTTTTGGTTATGAGTTATGAGACCCTTTCTGGTCTACAACTTACCACTCCATTCTTTGACTACGATTCTGGATACACGTCCCAAGCTTTGTTATTTCATTGTCTTCTCAGTTCACAACCTCTGCATAAATTCTGACTTCTCCATATCGTCTTCTGATTCCATTCACTCTCAAGCATTACATACATTCCCAGACGTCTTTTTTTTCACTCTGGATACTCTGGTTTCCCTCTGACATCCAAACGATGTGCCTATTAAGTTTGGTGACTCTTATTTGTCCAAGGGCAGGTGTCTGCATGAGAGTGTGTACTTTAATGGACTGGAGCCTAGCTGGCTCAGTTTACAACTTGTTCTTATGATGCCAGGATGGACACAGGTTCCCCACAACCCCTGTACAGGATTAAAAAAAAAGACTAGAAAATGGATGGAAATGTGATGAACAGAACATAAATTAGAAAACCCCATAATGGTATCCTGATATTTGTCTGGTGTATCCTGAAGAGTGCAAACCTTTCTGAGGTTGTCGACTTGCCAACACATAAAATCAGGGCAGAGCATTGAAATGTGGTGTTGTGTGATAGACTTGCACTACTCCTTCTGTCAAACTACGTATCATGTAATTATTCTTTATATTTAAGAGATTAGAGTCCAAAAGGAGCAGATTGTCATTCATGGTCATAAGATAGATAACCTTTCGAGCCTGGCTGAGCCATTTTATTCTGTACTGTTGGTGCTGACAAGCAGTGTACATCAAATACCTCCATAGCACAGTGATGTGACAGCTGGTACTGAGCCGAAATACGTGATGGTGTAGACTTAGAAAGAATAATCTTTGAGCTCAGCTAGCATCTTAACAGAAGAATCAGCATGTTCCAGTGCAGTAACAGAGTATATCATGTGAGCTGCATGTAAAGTGTTAAGTCAATATTTTAAGCAATTAGTAATCATTTCATATCCACTGAACGACCAGCTGATCCCAGTTGTCTTTCTTACTGACAAAATGTGTAATTCATTAAAATCTTAAAAAACAGTAGATAGATAGATAGATACTTTATTAATCCCAAGGGGAAATTCACATAATCCAGCAGCAGTATACTGATACAAAAAACAATATTAAATTAAATAGTAATAAAAATGCATGTAAAAACAGACAATAACTTTGAGTAATGTTAGCATTTACTCCCCCGGGTGGAAATGAAGAGTCGCATAGTGTGGGGGAGGAACGATCTCCTCAGTCTGTCAGTGGAGCAGGACGGTGACAGCAGTCTGTCACTGAAGCTACTCCTCTGCCTGGAGATGACACTGTTCAGTGGATGCAGTGGATTCTCCATGATTGACAGGAGCCTGTTCAGCGCCCGTCGCTCTTTCATGGATGTTAAACTGTCCAGCTCCATGCCTACAATAGAGCCTGCCTTCCTCAGAAGTTTGTCCAGGTGTGAGGCGTCCGTCTTCTTTATGCTGCCTCCCCAGCACACCACCGCATAGAAGAGGGCACTCGCCACAACCGTCTGGTAGAACATCTGCAGCATCTTATTGCAGATGTTGAAGGACGCCAACCTTCTAAGAAAGTATAGTCGGCTCTGACCTTTCTTACACAGAGCATCAGTATTGGCAGTCCAGTCCAATTTGTCATCCAGCTACACTCCCAGGTATTTATAGGTCTGTACCCTCTGCACACAGTCAGTCACCTCTGATAATCACAGGGTCCATGAGGGGCCTTGGTCTTGCTGGTGTTCAGGTGTAAGTGGTTTGAGTCACACCATTTAACAAAGTCTTTGATTAGCTTCCTGTACTCCTCCTCCTGCCCAGTCTTGATGCAGCCCACAATAGCAGTGTCATCATCAAACTTTTGCATATGGCAGGACTCCAAATCGTATTGGAAGTCTGATGTATATAGGCTGAACAGGACCAGAGTAAGTACAGTTCCCTGCGTATATTGCATTGTCTCAATCTGGAATCAAATAATATAACATAGCCTTCTTAAACTTGCTTAATCCAAGGGGCGGAGCTTTTCTTGGCAATACTGATGCCAGTCTTCAAGCAACATGTGTAGAAATCAAAGGCTCCCTTTTCCCTGAGGTTTCTGCTATTGTTTTAGACCAGCAGCTCCAATTAGGAGATTCACGTCTTTATGCTTTAATTCATCTTTTTTTTTCCTAGTGAAAAAATAAAAAAAAGGGTGTAAATAAAATATGTACCAGAAAGGCTCAGAAACAGATGGAAAAAAAGACAATTTCCTCTCGGGATTAACAGAGCATATCAATTAACAAAAAAAAGATCGGTAACAATGTGGTCTGAAACTGCGTAACATTAATGAAGCCCAGAAATGCCTGTCCATTAATTAATCGTTGAACTATGGCCAGTTCACACATGAGGAGAGGAAAACAAAACCTTCAGTGAGTAGCATCACTGAAGAAAATCTATCTCTTTCCACGGTCAGTTATAACAGACAAAGTCTAAGAGTGTACTCACATGAGGCACGTTTGTTTTCCGTACCGTGTCCAAGCGCGATTGTCCCCGCTCCCTACTCTCCCGCTGGCCTTCACTCACACTGCCCTTAACGTTATGTGCTGGGCACACTTTCGCCATAACCATGTGACTTCGGGTAAAGCAAAAACAAGATCCAAACATGGGATGACAACCTGCATGTCTAAATGGTTTTACTTATTTTGTGGTTGTTTTGGAGGCATGTAGCACGTTATAACATTCTACCCTCTTACAGATTTATTGAGTGTGCAGGCAGTGTTTTTCTGTTAATCATGCTGCATGTACAAGAAGATTTTTATGGTGACAAATGAAGTTAAGGGAGGAATTTGCCATTTTTTTTGCCAAATACAATTCAAATTGTGGCAGGAGGCTGGGGGCCAGATGCCTGGAAAGACCAGGAGGCAGCTTATATGTGCCCTGGGCCATGAGGGGGCAACCACCCTGGATAAGGTGGGGACCATGGGGACAAAGCAAGAAGGCTCAAACTTATAGGGGCCCATGGCCACCACCAGGGGGCGCCCCAAATGTCATCGAGCCTGGGAAACCTGCATTTTGCCACACTTGGGCAGGTGGAGGAAGAACCTTCCAAGGACGTCCAAAGTGCTTCCGGGTGCTAGTGCGGCACTTCCACCACACCAGCAAGTGCCACCTTAAGGTCATCAGTAAGCACCTGGACCACATCTGGGTGGATATAAAAGGGGCTGCCTTCGTACAGTCGGGGAGCTAGAATTGGGAGGTGGAGGTGGATGAAGCTCTTGTGACAGGGGGAAAGAAAGGCGGTCCACTCACACTGAAGAAGCCCGTGAGTGGGGGTGTTTGGTGCTGGAAGCACTGTGTGCTGTGTGGGACTTTTGGAGCAATAAAATGTGTGTTTTGTACTGTTACTGGTGTCTGTCTGATGGTGTTCGGACCAGTTCTCACAACGTTCATGTGTAAGATGAGAATAAAAACCTGTTTTTAACTCAAATGGTATTGAATGAAATGAGAATTTCACTATTTGACTTGTCGCATAAATGACGTCATGTCTCTCTTCTGTGCTCACACTGTTCACGAATCATATTGAACTATGCTCAGGCTCACCTCTTCCAACTGGGCCAGGGCACGGTATGGTTGGCCCGGCATGGAGCGATCACACTAGTCAAACAAACTAGACTTTGCAGGGTTATATGCGGACAAACATGCTCTGGCACAGAACAAATTGCCAGTGTGAGTATACCCTAAGACACAATCAAAATCCTGGAGACCTCAGCTAACTTCCCCGCCCACCCCGTCCTGGTCATACTACAGTAGAGTCTGTGCAGGGCAGAATTTATACATGTGTTGATGACAAGATTACCAGTATCTTAGATGTCTTTTCCATGGGCAGGAGAACAGCTTGGACATACAGCAGTAACACCAAATGCCACAAGAAGATACCAAGAAGAAAAGCAGTAAAGGGAAGGGATAGTAACAGTTTATAATTATTATACTAACAAACAGAGATACAGCATGCAAAACTCTAATCGGGGTAAGCTGGATTAGTGAGTCTTCAGCCTTGAAAGATGAGACTGAAGAGGCATTTCTTCTAGACGTTGATAGATCGATCTACAGCTTTGGGACCCTGCAACTAAAAGCTTGACCTACCACTGTTATTTTATTAGGTCACAGATTTTTAGCAGGCCATCATCTTGAGATCTTAATGCATGCTCTGGTTTATAAGTAATGATATATTCAGATAATTAATAAACCTTCCTTAAATAAAGATTCTTTGTTGCCTTGTTCTTTCCAAGCCAGGGGGTTAAGGTTATCCCCTCTCTTGTGGGACATTTTTGATATATTTTGGGACATTTCTATAAACCATTAAATTGTAAGGCAGCTTTCAACCACATTGGGACTAGCCAAGCTGAAACTTATAAATACTTTTCTGGGGTGGCCAGTGAAGCTCCTGGCCTGTTTTATTATTATTTTTGGAGGCCTAATTCACATTCACAAAGCACTGCAACATACTCAGTTATACATCACTTGTCGTTCCTTTTCTAGAATTAAACTGGGAACCTTGTTCATTTTCACTGTGCTTTATGTTATAATGATTTTTAAATAGTTCTCTAATTCATCATATGATTTTGCCTGTAGTTTATCTCAGTTCATCAAATTCTTCATCAGACTTTAACCTTGGCTTTGAACTCAACTCTGTGGAATTGCCTTTGAGCCATCAGTTACCTCATTTGCTTCAGAAAATGAGACAACACTTCAGAATATTCATCCCAAGTCTGACTCTTTTTTATCAAATGAAGTTATAGTTTCTACCATGGCAGCTTTGATATATGAATGTTCTCTAGGGTCTCCTGATTCATGAGATGTTTTCTTCAACCCACACAGATATTTTTATAATGTTATAATTTTCTGATTGCAAATGTGGTCTTCTTGAATGCACATAGAAGTTGCATACCAACATTCTTTTCAAACATTTATCTATACTGGTAACTTATCACACACAGCACATCCTAATGACTAAGATCTATCTATCTATCTATCTAGAACTTTTCAGGTTTATCTTTCTGTTAATTTTGTTTAATGTCACCATTCTGTCCTCTATAATCTTTATATTTAGTGTGCTTAAGGCTCTGTCACATTAGAAAACTCTTTTCATTTTCTACACCATTTTCTTTATTGTTGGCTTGAGAGGTTGCTAGTCACATGACTCATATCACATAACTTGTGACGTCACATCATCACTGTTAATGAAACATGGCCATATGCTGTTTTCAATGTCAGTGTGGTTTGTGATTTTGAGTTAGGATCCTTAACGTTTCATAACTGTGCATAGTTCTTCTTAGTCATGTTATTTTACCTTGCATTTTGGCTGTGTTACCAAGGCATTTTTGACCTTTAAGATTTAAACTTACCTTGCTTGTTGACTATTCTTAAGTCTCAGACATTTGCTGATTGTATCCTGGTCCAATTTTTAAAATTTGCCTGTTTTATCAGATACAAAACATGCTATGCAAAGAAAAAAATGTAAACCTAAAACGCAAAATACAAACACTGGAATCTTAATGTGTTTTGCAAAGTCAAAGGGCATGATGCTTGAGCACCAATTGTTGGGTGTACCCTTCTTTTATTTCCACCCATCCCTTCATGTGAATTTTGCTTATTTAGAGGTGTACAGCACAAGATGAGCAAAATCATAGGTAGGCAGCACAAAGAAGTAAGGGCATGGGGTAGAACTCAAGACAATACCCAACATGCAAACATGGCATATTTCTAAAGGAGAAACAACCTCAAAAAGTAATATTGCTTGATCTGAGGCTGCGTAACTTTTACACTATCGTTTATACAGTTTTCAGCTTTGGGCAGTTGATTGATGGATGATTAATAGTTCCTATTCCTACTGTAAAAGAAGTAGGCTCAACACACGAAAAAGGTTTTGGGGCAGCCACCTGTATATTGTCCCTGGCTGCAAAAGAGTAAAGAAAATATTCAAGATGTGTTTTTGATGAATTCTAAAGATGAACTGATGATGTTAAGAAAAGTTGGCGGGTTTATAAACCAAAAAAGCGTAAGTGGTGTCATCTGACTGGAACCGGATGTGACATCAGTCTGGCGCCAGAACCAGAAGTGACGTCAGTCTGAGTGCCGGAACCGGAAGTGACGTCAGGAATCAGGCAGGTTCTCCCATATTTGGCCTGCAGAGATAACAGAGGTGGGTTTAGTGCACCCCGCCACCCCCTGGCCTGACGGTTAATTACCTCCACTTGGTCCACTCAGCTCCTTCCTAGTCGCACGTGTGTGACACTACATTATAGGTATTTTGAAATGATTGTTGGTGGTTAATTGTCACATAGTACTATTTACATTGTTAGTGCTTCATTATATGTTTCTAATTCTTAAGTGCATTATTGGTTTGCTGAGCCATGATGAAGAGGTTTTCCTCAAAAAGCATCGGCCAGATATACACCTTGCATCAATGAATAAGTTCCGATTCCAGCGACACTTCTTCTTATGTTACACCTACTTATGCTTCATGATATTATTTCTCATCATTTTTGTAAAGAGCTTGGGCTGTTATTTCTATTTCTAATTGGCTCACACTATTAATATTTTTTTTCCTATTGTTTGCTGTATATCTATTGTGTATATTTGTGGTTCTTTATAAAGTTTTTACTATATATGTACTTCAGATTTTTTGTATCATCCAATGCCATGTATAGAACATTTATTTTTGAGTTTTACTTTGCTGTGGCTAAATACTTTGTTGTATTACATGTGGGATATTAAATTTGGATCTGTATTATTTTTTGGGGGGAAAATTCTAGTTTACCATATATTTACTTTTTGTGTAATACTTTTTGTTTTATGTGCATTACTCCATTCTATAATTTCTGCCTCTATTTTATTAAAAATATATTGAGTAAAATTATATACTGTGGCAAAGTTTTTTCTTTTCATACATGTAAAATACAACTATATATAATCTTTTCGGGTTCTGCTTACTTTATCTTTTGGTCGTTATCCCAGTAAACGGTTTGTTTATATGTTTTATACTTTTGCGGTAATGATTGTTTCATTTGATTTAATAGAAACAAAAAGGTTCAAACAAAGACAGAGCACAATGGCACTTCTACAAAATGTAGCTCTAATTTACCTGAAGGTGATCCACAGACATACATGCATGACACTATTTATCTATCTAAAGGGTATTAGAAACACCCTGATGTCATATAATTTCACTGTCTATCTGTTT
The DNA here is from genome assembly GCA_026402145.1 of Polypterus bichir lapradei. NCBI lineage: Eukaryota > Metazoa > Chordata > Cladistia > Polypteriformes > Polypteridae > Polypterus > Polypterus bichir. Next base: position 9,525,257 of record JANRMT010062840.1, on the reverse strand, counting down.
TCTATTAAACTGCTACATGTTTTAAAATCCTACTGATGACATTGTGAGCCAAAAACCTGCTAAAATGTTGATGTACACTCGTCAATGGTGTACCAATAATGATGTTCCATTCTAATGTGTGAAAATTAGGTTTTGTACTCTGTGAAAATCTGGCTTGCCATGACCCTACTCTGGGTTAAGCATTTTCAGGTAACAGATAGGTGCTTCAGTACAGCTGGGATAAAGAAAATAATCTCACCTCCTGATGAGAACATCTGAGTTTGATATTAATGATTTGAATGGAAATGCAAAATTCTGATTAAGGGAGCTGAAATATACCACTAAAATTAGATGCACAGCCATGCTAATGCCTGATAGGGAAGTGCAATCTCACCGAGGAGATGGCTGCCCGGACCCAATTGGTTTATTAAACTAGTTGCACGGTAAACTCGCTCCTGCATTTTTCAGTATGCGCAGAATAGAATTCATATAATAAACAGAGCCTCCAAGGACACAAAGTAGAAACTTACCTTCGATGAGATACCAGACCACAGGATGAGATGTCGAACAATTTGTCTGTATGTGGTTTGAGAAGTAACACCATTACTAGGTTTAATCAAGTCACAAGATGCACTGCTATCTAGATCTCTTGTAGCAATGAGGCTATTGTTTCATCTCAATATGCAACCCACATATTGATTTTATTATAAAGGTGTTGATTTATGCTCTTTATTACAAAACGAAAATTCAGGTCAGCATAAATGAATAGACGTGTATGGCTAAGAGAAAGGGAGATATAGGGAAAGTTGAGAACAAAGGAAAGATAAGCTAAAGAAAACAAGGTAACCAAAACTGAGGCTTTACAGTTAGAATTTTAGTTAAGTTTTAGAATTTTTCCCATTGTTAGGTTATTTTGGCCCTGAATTTTGCATTCTTGGTGTGTTATTATACTTTCAGTTCATAGCTATGTTAAGTATTTTGAATATTTTTCATTTATTTGTATGTTATTTATTACTTTTTGGTTCCTAACGGCCACTGTCGTTTTGTGATCAGATTGCTAGGATGTGAGTATGGGTTGCACTGGAGGTCATGCCGTCATGAAATTATTGTTCCTGACGGTATTTAAAACATCTCTTTGGAAAGCGCGGAAATCCAACTTTTTGAAAACCAAAACTACAAAAGAATTCTCCTGCTTTTCAAGTCTGTTTGTTTTTTGGTTGTTGCAAGTCCTTGGATTTCGTCTTTGAGTTCAAATACTTCTCTCCAATTGATAATCCAGTTGTGACTCTCTCCTCTGTCTCTCTGTGTCACACTCTATCTTCTGTTCCCGATCCTTTCCTCCTTTCTCTTTCTGGCTGTGCAACAATTAGATGTTCCTCCCAAATTTCCTCGTTCCTTCCATCATCTAACTGCTGCATGGTTAAAATTGCATAGCAAGTACCACAGACTACAGGGGCTTGGGAGAACAGCAGGCAAAGTGAAGAGCTGTGGGCCAATTCTAACACCTAAACAGATTTATCGATTCACCGGTCCAAGACAAGAGTCTTCTTCTTAGACAATGTCATTGTACATTACTTTGGAGAATCATTTTGGTTAGGAACAGTGTGACCACAAGGGGAACCGCTGAGCACCAAATTCAAAACACAATAGGGCCAGACACTGTTCCAACTTGAAATAAAACTTTTTTTGATTAATCAAAATACCTCATTCTGATGTACAAAGTTCTAATGCCACAATCACAAATAATTATTAGTCCTTTTCTGAGCATTACCAGGGTATGTCAGTGTGGCTCCTTTTATACAAGACCCAGGAGTACTTCCAGTGCCAGGGCATAGCCCATAGGAGGCATTTCCAGGTCAGACTGCACCAAAGAAGTACTGCCACCTCCTGCCTTGGGGGATGAACTGCCCCAGTCCATCAATTATACCCCAAGTGCCCCGATTGAGAGAAGAATCGTTAGTCATCCCGGCCAGATTGCTTCTCCTATTATGTTGTCCATCCATTATGGTCACCTGGCTGGATAAAGGATCACTCTCCATCCCAATGGGACGCCAGTCCATCCACACCAGCATTCACAACAGCAATTTATTTAAATGTTAACTTAGCTCCCCATGTTGTCAGGATTTTAAGGTTTCAGCACATTTGCTTTCCATTTTTGTATAGTTATTTATTTTCATTGTTCATGTTACCTATTTGGCTTGCAGTGGTTACATCACAATGTCATGTTTCCCTAAGTGTTGTGAAGCTTAGGATGTTGACTGTAATGCATACGTTTTGTATTGTTAGATTATGCATTATGGATTTTTCTTATTGTTATTTTTTATTGTTTAGTGTGTGATATCATTTCTTTGGGCTTTATTTCATAGACACAATGCTGTTTTTGGCAAGATTATTTGTTTCTAGTCACATTTTTTGATGATCTTACTGCATTTCACATCTTCACACAAGCGTTATTTAAGACCAGTAACGGCACACTGTACGATAACGTGCATATACACTTGACTTGCTCATTCCTAGTTTTCAACCTCTTTCTCTGTATGTTTAGCATTCGTTTGCTCAGAGGTTGATGCACCTGCTGCTTCCTGAGCAGCTTTTCTTATCTCCACCCTAGCGGCCCGCTGCTTCTCTTCTTTTGTCAGCATCTTGTCGCGTTAAAACTGATTACGTTAGTTTTTGTGTTGCAATTACTTAGTATGTTTTCTTTAATTATTCACTTAAGCTGGCACTTAAGTCTTCAATCTGCCTCAAGAATGATTAGCGAAGGTGGTAGGGAATGAGAACAGCGCACATACGCATGCGCCGCATGGCCGCCTTGTTGCGCACTGACAAGAGTTGATTCTACAATAAAATAAAAACAGTAATAAAAATCATCACCCTGAAAGTGGATAGTAGACGTCACGTAGTACTGTATATGTGTACGAAATTTCAGGTCAATTGTTCAAACGGTTTCCGAGCTACTTGTGATTTAAAATCCTGAACAGACAAACGGACAGCAACGGTAGCGTATTATATAAGACCAGTAACGGCACACTGGACGATAACGTGCAGTGAATACACTTGACTTGAGCATTCATAGTTTTCATACTCTTTCTCTGTACGTTTATCATTCGTTTGCTCAGCGGTTGATGCGCTTTATGCTTCCTAAGCAGCTCTTCTTTTCTCCACCCTAGCAGCCCGCTTCTTCTCTTCTTTCGTCGGCATCTTTTCACGTTAAAACTGATTAAGTCAGTGTTTGTGTTGCAATTACTTAGTAAATTTTCTTTAATTTTTCACTTAAGCTGGTAGTTAAGTCTTCAATTTGCCTCAAGAATGATTTAAGATATGGAGAGGTAGAGGAAGTGACGACGAAGGTGGCATGCGCTGCACGGCTGCCCTGCTGGCTGATGCCGAGAGTTGATTCTACAGCAAAATAAAATAAAAATAAAAAGAGTAATAAAAATCTTCACCCCAAAAGCAGACAGTAGACATCATGCAGTATATGTGTACCAAATTTCAGGTCAACAGGTCAAACGGTTTGCGAGCTACAGGGGATTTAAAATCCTGGACAGACAAAAGAACAGCCACGGTAGTTTCAATTTGATTCAATTAGATTACACTTTATTTGTCTCCAAGAAGAAATTAAAATTTTACAGAAAGAAATAAGTACGAGGGGCGTTCAATTATAAACAGGAATTTTCATGCTCTGTTCTTATAAATAATGCAATGTAGACCCGACTCATTGGACAAACACACACATATATGAACTGGTCGTTAGTAGTGCTAGCTGCTCTTTTCCCCCTTCCTGTCAGTTGTAATCAACATGTCAGAGCAGGAGGTACACAACAGTGTTGCGCAGCACATTATTTTTCAATTTTTGACAAATGAAGGAATCATTCCATCTCAGATTTATTTGAGACTTAAAAAACAGTTTGGGGATGAGGGTCTCTCTTTCTCAGTCTAGAGTGTATGATTGGTGCTAGTCATTCAGAGAGGGACTATCATCTCTTCAGTCCACTTAAGGAATTTTTAGAATGGATGAAATTCAAGTCGAATGAGGAGGTTATTGACGCTGTGCAAGAATGGGCCAACATGCAGTCAAAAGACTTGTACTCTTCAGGGATTAAGAAGCTTCCTGAGCACTGGAAGAAGCGGATTGCAGTGGCAGAGACTACATAGAAAAGCAGTGTGTAAGTCATTTCAATATATTCAATAAATAAATCATAGCTCATAAATTCCTGTTTATATTTGAACACCCGTCATACAAACAAACAACAACTCCCCAACACACAGAAAAAGTTCTGGCTTAGCTAACAGAGAGCTGCTGCTGTCAATAATATAACATTGTCAAATATTATACTATGACATAAATGGAATGTGATCCACTAAGTTTTATCTCATTATATTATAAATGACATTATTCAGCCAATTCCCACATTATATAGCTGCTATATATTGTGAGTCCATATCCCTGCTGTTTTTCTTCAATTTCAAACACCATAGTTTGGGGAAACAACTACATCCTCCTGCCTATTTACTACTAAGTAGTTTCCAGTGATAACGTTTTGCAGAATTTATCAACACAGGGATTCCAAACTCTTTCATATTTTTTGTTTTCAGCCCAAACTGAGCTACAATAATATGGAAGTAGCTGGCAGGTCAGAATCAAATGTATCTTTTTGTTTTTTCCAAAACACCCAAATTGGAAAGAATAGTTTTGGAGGAATATTGTGAAAAAAATGCTCTTAACTAATGGAGATGAATTGTTTTGATTACTGAAAGTTGTTCATAAAGGCTTTGGGTTTGTAAAGATAACAAGAAATTTCAGAAAATTCAGTCAGTTTGTGAAGTTAATGGCTAAAAAAAATTCATGGAATTAATTTTTCCAACAAAATCTTTCCTGCAGTGAATACATATGAGCTGTTCCACCTGAGCTTGGGTTATACATTAGTAGAAGAAATAGGAAAATAAACTGTTGTTTTGTTTCAGAATATTTATTGAAAGTACATCATTAACTACTCTATATAAATGGAAGATGTGATTTATAAACACATCAATAGTTTTTTTTTTTTAAGTTCAGTTTTGTTTTCTGCTATTCTTTAACACAGTTACTGTGGCGGTAGGCAATCTTCAGCCATATATTGACAAATAATTGAACAAGTCTGCTTAACAAGTATACTGTAACAGCACTAACAAGTTACATCAGCTAGGGATGAGTCCTCCAAGTATAATCTGGCACCAATATACAGTCATATGAAAATATTTGGGAGCCCCTCTTAATTCTTTGGATTTTTGTTTATCATTGGCTAAGCTTTCAAAGTAGCAACTTCCTTTTAATATATGACATGCCTTATGGAAACAGTAGTATTTCAGCAGTGACATTAAGTTTATTGGAGTAACAGAAAATATGCAATATGCATCATAACAGAATTAGACAGTTGCATACATTTGGGCACCCCAACAGAGATATTACATCAATACTCAGTTGAGCCTCCTTTTGCAAATATAACAGCCTCTAGACGCCTCCTATAGCCTTTGACGAGTATCTGGATTCTGGATGGAGGTATTTTTGACTATTCTTCCATACAAAATCTCTCCAGTTCAGTTCAATTTGATAGCTGCCGAGCATGGACAGCCTGCTTCTAATCATCCCATAGATTTTCGATGATATTCAAGTCAGGGGACTGTGACAGCCATTCCAGAACATTGTACTTCTCCCTCTGCATGAATGCCTTTATAGATTTTGAACTATGTTTTGCGTCATTGTCTTGTTGGAATATCCAACCCCTGCATAACTTTGTGACTGATGCTTGAACATTATCCTGAAGAATTTGTTGATATTGGGTTGAATTCATCCGAACCTTGACTTTAACAAGGGCCCCAGTCCCTGAACTAACCACACAGCCCCACAGCATGATGAAACCTCCATCAAATTTGACAGTAGGTAGCAGGTGTTTTTCTTGGACTGCGGTGTTCTTCTTCCACCATACAAATCGCTTTTTGTTATGACCAAATACAGTAACTCAATTTTTGTATCATCAGTCCAAAGCACTTTGTTCCAAAATAAATCTGGTTTGTCTAAATGAGCATTTGCATACAACAAGCAACTCTGTTTGTGGCGTGAGTACAGAAAGGGCTTCTTTCTCATCACCCTGTCATACAGATGTTCTTTGTGCAAATTGCGCTGAATTGTAGAGTAATGTACAGATACACCATCTGCAGCAAGATGTTCTTACAGGTCTTTGGAGGTGATCTGTGGGTTGTCTGTAACCATTCTCACAATCCTGCTCATACGCCACTCCTGTATTTTTCTTGGCCTGCCAGACCTGCTGGGTTTAACAGCAACTGTGCCTGTGGCCTTCCATTTCCCGATTACATTCCTTACAGTTGAAACTGACAGTTTAAACCTCTGAGATAGCTTTTTGTAGCCTTCCCCTAAACCATGATACTCAACAATCTTTGTTTTCAGATCTTTTGAGAGTTGCTTTGAGGATCCCATGCTGTCTGTCACTCTTCGGAGGATAGTCAAAGGGAAGCACAACTTGCAATTGACCACCTTAAATACCTTTTCTCATGATTGGACACACCTGTCTATGAAGTTCAAGACTTAACGAGCTAATCCAATCAATTTGGTGTTGCAAGTAATCAGCATTGAGCAGTGACAGGCATTCAAATCAGCAAAATTACAAGGGGACCCACATTTTTGCACAGCCAGTTTTTCACATTTGATTTAATTTCATACAACTAAATATTGCTTCACTAAAAATCATTGTTCAGAAAACACCCCAGTACTCAGATGTTCCTAGGAAATGAAAAACATACCGCTGTTATCTTTTTTTGTTGTAAGTAAATTATTATGCAGGCTGAGAGGGGTTCCCAAACTTTTTTCATATGACTGTAAATGGCACACTTTTCCAACTAGTGTGGCAAAAGATGAGCAGTCCTATAAAGGATACCGAGCCATCCCCACATAGCCATGTAAAGAGCAAAGAATCCAATCATTGCACCGCTAAAGCAGATCTAAAGCAGAACTGTTTGGCTTTTCAGAGTAGTTGCTGGAGAGTTTGGAGTTTCAAATCTGTAATCTGGAGTGCCGTTTGCAGGGGGGGAAGACAGTTGAGAGACTGACATCTCTATAGCTCCATCTACAAGGTCCATTAGCCTGAGTACATGGACATCAGTAGAGCTTTGGGCTCATGGAGCTTGGGAAACGTGTGCCAGACTGAGTTGCCACTGACGCCAAGTGAGCTGTGAGAAGCAAGGCTGGTAGTAAAAATGCACAGGCAAACCACAAGGCAGATTGTAGACACGTTGAGAAATGGCAGTGGAGGGAAAGCCTTAAAGATGAGATCCAGACCTGTAACACGGTTTGTAGCTCCGGTTCAGTGAAGGAAAAGAGCCAAGAGGCAGGAACATCTGTATCTCCATACAAGGAGGTTTGCCTGCTAGTTTACAACTGACCACTGCTGCACCACATGACAGCGCAGCTCTCAACATCCCAGCTGTGCCATTTGACACCACATGACTCAAGATCCCTGCTGATGTGCCCTTGTCAAAATTACTGAAGCAAGACAGAGGAACATGCTGCCATTTCAACAAGTTTGTGCACCGTTGCAAGGAGTTGGAAGAGGCCGCTGGGGAAGCGACTTTTGTAACGGTGCTGAGGACTTACATCAGTCAGGAATGAGTCACCCAGGTACGAGCTGGCATTACATCACCAGTGGTAGGGGTGCCAACAGAAAAGGCGCATGCTTTTCCAACTAGTGAGGCTAAAGGTGAACAGTCCTTTTAAAGATAGCGAGTCACCTTAAAGAACCATGTAAATAGAAGAGAAATTGTGCACTAACGCTACAATACAACCTATTCATGATAATCAACTCATACTGTTTTCCAGCCATTCTAGCACACGATCACAGGCATGGAAACTTTATTGCTACCATTCAGACTAAAGTGAGGGATTTGCAATCACGAGCAGTATAAGCAAATGTTTATAAGCAAATATTTAACTTGGTAACGTTCCGTTTTAGTGTTTTATTTAATTTTTGTGATGTTTTATGATTCTGTTTACATTGTGACACATGAGTTGTTGTCTTGCACCCCAAAACATGAGGCTGAATCTCAGTACTTCAGCAAAGCCAGCTTTATTCAACTTGAAACAGGAATATCAGGGTTATTTATTGCAGCAGGATCTACCACTCTCCTATACACAAACATAGCAAACGGGCAGTGTCAGGGCCAGGTCAGTGGCCAAGTTATACTGTTCCCTGCATTTATTTTGTTCCTTGCATCATCCATCAGTGACAGGCGCTTATACTATGACCATGATCGGCTCGTAGTTGCTTCTGCAGCTCTATGCTGCTGTGCTGCGAACCTGTGGTTGCCTTGGCAATGGATAAGCAGCCTTCCACAGACATGGCAATCGCACTTTGGCATGTCGTCTCATTTGGGGGGTCCCAAAAGAGTTCAGAAATCTCACAACATATTTTGAACATCATAGAATACAAAAATAATGTTAGTTTTTCATTTTATGGCAGTTTAAAAAAGTAGAAAATATTTAACGTCCCAGAAGAGGAAGCTGTTCTCTGAGGGCAGTGAGTAAGGTGGAGCCTTGTTGAGTTTAATGGGCTGCACTGCTATTGTGAATGAGTGGACTGGAATCATGCTGAAAATATATTGCAAGCCAATAAAAGCAATTGCTGCTCATTAAAGACCACAACTCAAAGGAGTATTCACTAAAGAATGGCCAGAAGGTCAAGTGTAGTTCAGAATAAAATAAAAACATTTAAACGAATGAGATCCCAAAAAATACTACAGGAACTCAAATGGAGGCTTTCACAGTCACTGAAGTTCACAGTGCTTGAGCAAAGGCACAGGCTGTACTCCCTTTCTTGTTGCATTGCAACAGGCACAGAATGGAGGGGCTGGGGTCAAAATGTAGGCCAAAGGATGGCCCAGGGACAGAGTCCCAGCTACTGCATATTCTCACTTTAAGGATGTCTATCCTTTACAATTGTATCTCATCTGTCTTCTCCTGCTCACTCCATACTAAATATGGACCTCACTTCACATTAGCATCCTGGAAGAATGTTAAAGTTTGCTGATGACTCCACTGTTGTCGGCCTTATCTCCATACTTGGATCCCCAAAATGGTCCTTTTGGGAGACAAGAGGGCTCTTATAAAAATTAAAACACCTAGACACTTTAAATTACTCTCTATAATTACCACAGAGAGTCAACTGACTAATAACGTGGACTTTGGTGATCTTGTTAGAGAATTTGTGAAGAGAAAAGCAAGACAGAGACCTCTATAAGGAGGAGGAGGAAGATTAGGAGCACAAACTGATACAGTGCATTGCCTCATCCACCACATGACGAGGACAACTGATTTGTTAATTATTATTCTAGATTTTTTTTCCTGGTTGGGTTTTCTACTGTGTTTAGACCTGCTGAGAGATGTTGGCTTATATTGTTTTGTTGATTTAGGATATTAAACATAGCATTTAGTTAGTTAGTTCTGTAGCTAGTACGCCTCTCCATTTTTGTAGCACTGGATGTTTAGAGCACAGCTTGTAGGCGTCAGCAGAATTTGTCACCACTACTGCTGTTTGGCTTTAGTGAGGTCAGTCTCTGTTTAACCAAAATTCTAACTTATTTTCGGTTGTGGCCAGTGATGGCAACTGAATCATGACTGCATTTTTTCCCAGTTCAGTTTATTGTGGGGCATGTATTTGTCAGGTTTCTCTTGATGTGTGCTTTATTGTTAATGCAAGGTGTGTTTCATCTGTTATATTTTTATCCATCTGTCTTCTTATTCCTTTGTAACCAATGTAGAGCATAAGTTGTCAACAAGAGATCAAAGCATTTCCTTGTCCCTGGATAGCACTTCTTGGTCCCATGTGTACCCTGCTTGGTTCTCTTCTTGTTCTCTGGACTGTGGACTGTCTCCATACTGGTTTTGTCCAAACTCATTCCCATTTTCAATGAGAATTCCATCTCAGGGCTTGATGTGATATTGATTTTCACAGAGGTTGGCCTAGCCATCTTCACTTTCTGCTCTTGATCTTTTTTTTATTTTCATATGATATCATTTGTTGTTTTATCTTACTACAGACATCTGCTCATAAAGGTCTGAAGTTTATATATGGAGGTCTTGGTGGTGCTCTAGATCTCATAGGTGTGCAATAAAATAGATTTCACATTGGTGTTAAACATTTGCAGTGTTGAGGGTACTTGTGATCTCTGTAGTGGTTAAAACATTTTAAATGCCGCTGGAGCCTTTCCAGTTCTGGTGCTGATATAATTTGTATAATGTAATTGCAGACTGCAGTACCTATGAGGTCAGTCACACAACGCCTCAACATCATGAAACACCCTCAATGTCAGTCACGAAACGCCCATCACATTAGAGTATGGCTAACATTAGGGCTCTGTTACACTATGGTTAAGATTAGGGTTGTGGGACGGTTATCTGACTCAAAAAGTGTTTTGTGACTGACGTTGTGGGCCTTACCTGACCTACGTCATGGGTATTGCAGGCTGCAATTAGACCCATCTCCCCTGATTATTAACTATGCTGCCCAAGTATGCAAATTGTTTAGCATCTTCTAGATCGTCTCCTCTAAGTTTAACATTGACAGTATTGGTATGATTTATCCTCATTATCGTTGTCTTTTCCTTGTTGATGTTAAGTCCAAGTTTCTCTGCTATCTGGACCAGTGTCTCCAATTTTTCTTCCATATCACTGTGCCTGGGTGACATAAAGGCAATATCATCAGCAAAGTCAAGATCTTCTAATTGGTGAATAAGTGACCATTGAATATCACTTTTGTGGACTGCTATTGTCTTTGTCATGATCCAGTCCATTACGATGAGGAATGGAAATGGTGATAGCACCTACCCCTGTCTTACCCCCATGTATTTGCTGAATGGTTCTGTGAGAATGCCATTATGGATCACTTGACACGTTGACAGCTCAAATGTTAACTGTGTTAGTTTTATGATTTTCCCTGGAATTCCATGATGCCATAGTAGTTTCCAGACTGATGGCCTTTCTATACTGTTAAATGCTTTTTCCATGCCAATAACAGTTTGGTAAAATGGCAAACTTCCTTTCCAATGTGACATTTCAGTTATAATAGGTTTTGTTGCTACAGTATGTGGTCTGTGCATGCTCCACCGCTTCTAAATCCTGCTTGTTCTTCTGTAGGATTTTCATCAACGTGTGATTTCTTTATCTCAAGAAGGGTTCTGTTAAAAAGCTTTCCAGGAACTGATATTAGAATGATATCTGTCTAGTTCTTACCATTTTTGAAGTTACCTTTTCGGTATGAAATTTTGCATACAAGATGATAAATATTTTTTATGTCTTTATTTGTAATTTAGGGAAGCAATGTAATATCAGTATTTAATTAGTGAGAAGCATTAGGACCCCCTAGGACTAAGTCAGGATAGTGAATTTAACAACAGGGTTGGGGAACGAGTGCCTCAAACAAGTTTGGCAAATGATTCTCTGCAGGACCCTCTCAGTCAACCCCCACAGGAAAGCCAGACTGCTTAGCTGGCAAGCTTCACCTTAACAAATGGTTTTGGGTGCAGGTTTGAACGTATTCTCTGCCCCATTCCTCTAAAGTATGGCTGTTTGGAATTGGCTTGTATCAGAAGCCTTTAAATATCATGACGCCCTATTGGATGTAGGGTGTGAACAAAGAATCTATACATTTGCTTGCTTTACCCCTCCCTAGCTCTCTCTATCTCTCTCTTACAAATATCAATGAAGAAGCATCTCTCTGTCACACCATGAACTGAAAAGAACAACGCAATGAAGAGCACAGTTCGGCAGCCATATTGAGACAGGTGTGCGGCCTGTTCTGAAGAAAGCTGACCAAAAATGAGGACTTAACTAGAAACATTTTAAGTAACTAACAAGTCTGTGTGCCGCCTGAAACTACACATCACCATTTACATATATTGCATATTGTTGATATTTATGAATATTATCGATAATGCATTATTTAAAGTGTAACTTAACTCCTGCTTGTCTTTTACTGCACCTAATTGCCTGAGGTTATAAATGTAGAAGGGAAGGTGGGGAGAAGTTATATGGTACAATACCTTATAAACAGTGGTAAGTCTGGGAGATTTGAGGCATTCTGACAAAGGCTACATATTAATAATACAAAAGGGGAAAGTAGAGCAAAATATCACTCTACCAAAACAAAACACCTTTCTTAAGCAGTTTTATGATGTAACTTTGATTCAAATCTTTTGGGATTCCCTCCGTCATCCATTTTATGTCACATAAAACACGCTAATCCCCAACACATTATTGCTGTGTAAATTGTATAGTATGTGCTATCCACTCAGCTGACTTAATGAAAGTTATTAAATTGTGTTTTATGACCTAAAAATATGCATGATCATCACCGCTTGGTTGTATAGTCTACTTTTACTTGAGGTGTCTGCAGGTTGGTTCTGGCTGGTGGCAGGGGCTTGGAGAGGGGAGCCTGTTGACCCATGAACTTGGGATTGTCCCTGCTCATGTCTAACTATAATGAGTGTGCAGACAGGAGCTTACTGGGCAGATGGCATACCCTCAACTACCAGGAGTTAAACATCAATAAGTTAAAAGTGTTAAAAGAATCATTTCACCATTATACCCCCAAGATCAGCGTGTGCAGAAGGAAGAGGTCTCAAATCATTTGGCACCAAATTAAAAAAAAAATGAAAAAATTGACGAAGGTGCAAAAATGTGCTGCTGGGTACGAAAGAAAGGGAGACAAAAGACAGCATGCAGTAATTAAAAACCCCCAACAGGCATGGGATTCCTTACTTATTTATGAAATGTAATTAGAAAGGAAAGAAATAATAAAACACATTTTATGAACAATCTTTTTATCAAATTAAAATTAATTTGGTTTTATCTTTATTTTAACATCTGCTTTTGTGTTTAGCAGCTGTGCCCTTCAGGTCAGTACTGAGCGTTAAAAAAAAAAAAAAGCTTTCATGTTGGATTTATTGGGGATTTTTCACCTGCCGATGATAAATGGAGTGGATGTGAGGAGGATTACATATCAAAAATGAGGGAGACAAAAGGAATTTCCTCATCTCTTTAAATCAGTTCCTTGGTGTAAAGGACCTTGTAGCTAGACACATCAATTTAATTCTTTTCAAGATAAGCTTTTTTTTGCACTTCGTCTCATCTATCATATCATAAGACATTACTTAAGAAAGTAACATCAGTGCAAGGCAAGTACAATAAAGAGATGCAAAATTCTTTACCTATTAAATAATATGCAATACATTGATAGACTGAACACGAGATAATATAACAAGCAGGGGGCAAAAAGCAACAAAAGTTTCCCCAGTAACAAATCCCAGAAGGATGACTAGTGTGTCACTGAGCCTGAACATGTCACACCCGCACTCACACAGGGGCAGTTTCCAGTAATAATAATAATAATAATTCTTTACATTTATGTAGCACTTTTTTCACTACTCAAAGCGCACAACACGACTCGAGGACCCGAGAAACAAACCCATGATCTCCTTATTGTTAGGCAGCAGTGCTACCACTGAGCCACATGCGTAGTCACCAGCTGGACTCATATGTGGGACAAACGCATACGCAAACACAAGGATAATATGCAGACATTACATTAATAATAACCTGAGGGTGAGATTTGGACTTATAGTAAGTATTTTAACAGATGATTATGTTCAAAAACGTGAAAAGTAATTAGGTGCTGTATGATGAAAGGAAATATAGACGGAAAATGTTTCTAGGGTCCAGTTTTAATCTCTTATTTCCTAAATTGGATGATTAAGAAAACATATAAAGGAAGGAAAGGACTTGAGAAAGCAAAGGAAATGGTCATGTCTTGGGTATCATAGGATTTAAATGTTCCATAAAGCGGAAAGAATGCAAGCTGGTCTTTGTTTATTGGAATACTCAAAGAAGAGAAGTACCAGTTAACAAACAGGCACACATCTACCTACAGCAGAACTAGGTACTGTGCCATCATGCCATCCCTATTGCAGCAAAGGCAAAAAACATTATATATATATATATATATATATATATATATATATATATATATATAT
>JANRMT010062840.1:9413552-9511192 GCA_026402145.1 Polypterus bichir lapradei | reverse complement strand
TATATATATATATATATATATATATATATATATATATATATATATATTGTCACACACGTGCGCATGGGAGGCAGCTAAAGGGCTTGAGTGAAGGCAGTTCGGAGGCATGCCGGGGTGTGGCAGAGTGCACTGACTCTTTTTCTCCCTTGCCTGTAGACCATTCCCGGGGGATTCCACCTGGCTCTCCTGACATCACTTCCGGGACCGAGCCAATGGAAGTCGGCCACACCAGCTCCAGTCCCTCTGATGTCACGTCCGGCTATGAACCAATGGTGGAAGACCACGTGCCAGATCCATATGACCTCACTTCCTGTCTTCCCCTTTAAAACCTGCCCCTTTTCCTTTGTTTCCTCAGTCTTGTTTTGGACTCAGTTGATTGCACTTCAGTGCTGGTTATTTGTTGAAAACGACTTTTGCAGCCAGGATACCACATTATACGGGTGGCTGCCCCAAACCTTTATCTGTCTTTGTCTCGTTTTATTACAATATATACTGCTCACAAAAAATGGAAGGAACAGATTGTAGCATCAGAGGATAGCATCAAGTTAATCAAACTTCTGGACCATTAAGTAGCAGAGGGGGTTGTTCATCAGTTTCAGCTGCTTTGGTGTTAATGAAATTAACAATAAGTGCACTAGAGGGGCAACAATGCGATGACCCCCAAAACAGGAATGAATGGTTTAACAGGTGGCGGCCACTGACATTTTTCCCTCCTCTCTGTTTTTTCACTCGTTTTGCATTTGGCTACGGTCAGTGTCACTACTGGTAGCAATGAGGCGATACCTGGACCCTACAGAGGTTGCACAGGTAGTCCAACTTCTCCAGGATGGCACATCAATATGTGTCATTGCCAGAAGGTTTGCTGTGTCTCCCATCACAGTCTCAAGGGCATGGAGGAGATTCCAGGAGACAAGCAGTTACTCTAGGAGAGCTGGACAGGACCATACAAGGTCCTTAAGCCATCAGCAGGACCAGTATCTGCTCCTTTGGACAAGGAGGAACAGGATGAGCACTGCCAGAGCCTACAAAATGACCTACAGCAGGCAGGCCGCTGGTGTGAATGTCTCTGACCAACCAATCAGAAACAGACTTCATGAGGGTGGCCTGAGGACCCAATGTCCTCTAGTGAGCCCTGTGCTCTCTGCCCGGTACCGTGATGCTCGATTGGCATTTGCCATAGAATACCAGAATTGGCAGGGCCACCACTGGCGCCCTGTGCTTTTCACAGATGAGAGCAGGTTCACCCTGAGCACATGTGACAGACGTGAAAGGGTCTGGAGAAGCCATGGAGAACATTGTGCTACATGTAACATCGTTCCGCATGACTGGTTTGGCGGTGGGTCAGTGATGGTCTCGGGAGGCATATCCATGGAGACAACAGCACCTTGACTGCCATTAGGTATTGGGATGAAATCCTTGGACCCATTGTCAGACCCTATATTGGTGCAGTGGGTCCTGGGTTCCTCCTGGCACATGACAATGCCCGGCCTCATGTGGTGATAGTATGCAGGCAGTTCCTGGAGGATGAAGGAATTGATACCATTGATTGCCCCCCATGCTCACTCGTCTGACCTAAATCCAATAGAACAGTTCTGGGACATTATGTTTCGGTCCATCCAATGCCATCAGGTTGCAACTCAGACTGTCCAGGAGCTCAGTGATGCCCTCCAGGACACCAACCATCGTCTCATTATGAGCATGAACCCAAGTAATGAGTTTGATTTTGAGTTGCTGCAATGAAAGTTTTGGCAAAATGGACTAGCCTGAGGCATCATTTTTTCACTTTGATTTTCAGGGTGACTTTTAATTCAGCCCTCTGTAGGTTGATAATTTTCATTTCCATCAAATGATGTGCCATCCTTTCATTCCTAACACTTTACCCAGTTCATATCAGTAAAGATATCCACCATGACTTTTTCCCCATTGAGATCTGATGTGTTTTCAAAGTGTTCCTTTAATTTTTTTGACAAATTTATATATATATATATATATATATATATATATATTAAACAAAACACCACCAGACTATGGTGAGGAGGTGAATTACATTTTATATAACAGCAATGAACATGCTCCATACTCTTGAGTGTTTGCCAAAATATTATATATATAGCGCCTGACCCGACATATATATATACGGTGACACGTGAGTCCCTGTCTTGCACCCCAAAAGATGAGGCTGAGTCTCAGTACTTTAGCAAAACCAGCTTTATTCAACTTGAAACAGGAGCAGCACGGTTATTTATTGCAGTGGGATCTGCCACTCTCCTATACACCGACACAGCAAACGGGCATAGTCAGGGCCAGGTCAGTGGCCGTTATAGTGTTCCCTGCCTTTATAATGTTCCTTGCATCACCCATTGGCAATAGGTGCTTAGAGCATGACCGTGATCAGCTCGTATTGGTTTCAACGGCACTATGCTGCTGTGGTGCGAACCTGCGGTTGGCTCGGCAGTGGACAAGCAGTCCTCCACAGATGCGACAGTCCCGTTTTTGGGTCCCAAAATAGTTCAGAAACCTCACAATATATATACTGTATATATACAGTATGCCTACATAATTTTTGCTCTAATACAATCAGATTCTTAAGTTACAAAACAATAATAATATGCACTTATCTAGAGATTTGTTTTTAATACAAATTCATTTGTTAAACATTAAATTATCAATAAGTTAAAGGCATTGGTGAAGAGAAAAACAACATTTCTATTCCCAGATTTCAACACTCCTAGGCCACCAACATCCACTACAGACAACGCACAACACACCATGCATTTTCTGGAGAAGATAATCAAAGTCTGAGACTGGGTCCATCTCCGGCAATGAAACATCAACTCTAAAAGTCTCTCTCCCTGATCAGAAGAGCTAAGATGAAGCAAAGGACTCCAAGGGCCACTACAAATGGAAAGAGGATTGGAAAGCAATTGTAACAACCAATCAGAACAATACAGACATCCTCAGCAGCAGCTTTGATTTGACTATTGTATCAATATAATGACTCTCAACCTTTGGTTAAAGGAATACTTCACACAACAATGATATTTCTTGTATATGTTTTTTTTTACCCCTTTGTAGTTTGTAGTGAATTTTCATCTCATAATTGCACGTAGAATGGAGATAACAAAGTTCCTAATAGAACAGACGTCTATGGTGACCAACACTGGACAACAGCCAACAATATTAAAAACGTACATGAAGTCTCACGTTACTCGTGTTGCATATATAACAATATTTTAGTAAAAATACATGTGTTTGGGACATTGAGAGCATAAAACTCTATGATTTGGCAAGTGGATTATGCAATGTTATCTCAGTTCTGCATGAAAACATGAGATTAAATCTTTTAGTTGGCCAACACAATATACTACAGGGGTAAAGTAACATATTTAAAAAAATCATTTTTCCACAAGTATTCCTTTAAGCACTGAGATTTAACAGATCTCTTTAATACTGATAGATAGAACAGTTCAGATGTGGAGCCCTGCAGCTTAAAGCTGCAATACCTGTGGAATTTGTTTTTACCCTTAGAATTTTAAACACACCTTCATCTTGTAATTGTGGAGTACTGTCTGGCATCTAGTAATTATTTAATTCCATAAGGTAAAAATGCTAGGACATTTACATTTTTAGGACTTCATAGTTCAAAAGAAGGGTTTTAAAATCATTCAGTAGTTAAATTCTACATGATGTAGCAATTAAACTGGCATTATCGAGAACTTGTATATTAATACATGACTTTCATTTTCACATACCTGTGGTTATGTGAATTAAACCATTCCCAAGAAATGTTTCGTCCAAGAGCCCTCCTTTCACTGTTAATAGCCAGGCTGTTCTGTGAGCTCCCAGCCTGCCTGCCCATCATAAAGACAGTGGAATCAAACTTGGACCACATGGGTAACCCCTTGCTATCACCTGATTGTTTGTAGAGACTTCAGGGGTTTGATACAAAGCTGGATGGAATCCTCCAATTTCTGCTCCCTAAGAGTGAATAATTCTGGGGATCCATCTGCAGCTGCAGAGATTATTGCCATCTGGTAGACTTTATCCACCCGTTCTGATACATAAAGTGCTCTTCATTTGCCAATGTTGCAGCTGCAGCTCGGCATCCTAAGAAGACAAACAGACATGGCAACCAGCTTCTTGGTACGACTCCAGGATTTAGTATAACTTAACCAATACTGCTTCCTCAGTATGCAACCTCTTAGGGGTCTTTGTTATAAATGCTGCTAGTCTGACATTTCCATCTGGGCTCTAAAATGCAAAGCTGAATTGTAGTCTGGCAGAGGAAGTCCTTCATTCGTCAAAACAACAAAGCTTTATGGAGGTGCATTGCATGTTTTAAAGGATTTAACCCTTGGCACAGAAGTGAGCGTTTTTTAACAATTTCATGCCATTTGTTTTCCTTCATTTGAGTGACTGACATTTGTGTATCTCTGTCTGAAGTCATTGTGCTGTAGAGGGTGGTCTGACATGGTGCACTGCAAAATGAATACACTTAACACTGTTTCAAGTATTACTTTAACACTGGTACTTTTGCTGTTTTTTATACCTATTATTTCTATATTTACTATACTCTACAGTAATACTACTACTACAACTACAACTACTGTGTACTGTACTTTAGACCCCCTGTGACTTTAAATTAGATTAAGTAATTCTGAGAATGTTATGTTATTTTACAAATGTGTACGGTGCTTAAAACCTGTAAATGGGAACTGTGCACTATAAAAATACAGTCTGTTTTAAATATATAACCTATGGAAAGAAATATGTGTATTGTGGTAGAGATAGATAGATAGATAGATAGAGAGATAGATAGAACTAATGAACTTTATTTGTCCCCAGGGGAAAGTCTGGCTTTGTGTGTGAAGAAGATCCTTAAATAAATAAATATGCAGTATATATATATATATATGGTAACAAAGAAGGACACCAGACATTGCAAAGGTTTGGGGCAGCCACCCATATAATGTGTTCCTGGCTGCAAAAGCAAAAGGTATTAGAGCGAGTAGTGTTTACAACACAGAGTCCAAAACAGAACTAAAATCCAGAAGAAAGGAGTGAGGTTTTATAGGGAGTCTGGGGGAAATGATGTCGTCCTCTTGGCCGATATACTAGGACCCTTAGAGCCCTCAGCCCGAGGACCTAAATATATAGTAGTCCTCATGCATTATGTGGCAAGGTACCCAGAGAACCAGAAATGATGTTGTCCTCAGGGCCGGGACTCGGAAGTGATGAGTGCCATGCTGAGGTAGCGGCTCCTGGTGGGATTTCCCACGAAAGGTCTGCAGGAGACTTAGAAAAAGAGTTAGTGCACCCCGCCGCCCCCCCGGGCAGATATGTTACTACCAGTCGTTAAGCTCTTCAGCTGCCTCCTATTCGCACGTGTGTGACAAAATATATATACAGTAATATATATATATATATATAAATATATATATATATACAAATATATATATATATATATATATATACATACATTATGGCCCGAACACACCCCAGAATGACTTGGCTGTCATAGTCCCAGGGAGGCATTAGGCAGAAGGATTGCTGTTGGTATAAAGGAGCCCACTTAGCATTTCTTGACACACTTCTGCTGAATGATTTGTTGGGTGAATGTCCTCTGTGTTAGTGTGTCAGAGAGAGAATTTGCAGCATTGTTCATAATGGCACTCAGTTTTTTCTTCATTCTCTCCTTCTATATGACCTCTGGAGGTCCTGAGTGTGTCCCATAACAAGCCTGCCCTTTTAATTAGCTTGTTGATTTGGTGGCCCTCTCATGAAGTGAAGTTGCTAGCCCAGCACTCCACAGCATAGAAAATCTCACTGGCTATCACAGAAGTAAAGAGGATGTGAAGGATGTCACTTCCCCAAATTAAAGGAACACAGTCTCCTAAGGAAGAAGAGCCTGCTCTGCCCTTTCTTATGTCGTTTCTTTGTATTCTGAGATCAGTCCAATCTGTCATTAATGTGGGACCCCCCAGGTACTTGCAGGAGTGGACCACCTCTCCATCCACTCCTTTAACAGTGACCAGACATACAGGCTCTTTGGTGTGGTGAAAGTCAATAACCAGTTCCTTGGTTTGGCTGATTTTAAGATGCACACAATTCTTTTTGCACCAAGAAAGAAAGATCTCCACCTGACTCCTCTCCTCCATCTCAACCCTCTTATCAAAACACCCCATGAGTGTAGAATCCTCTGAGACTTTCTGCAAGTGACATGTCCTGTTGTTATATTTATAGTCTGAGGTGTACAGAGCAGAGGAGAAAAGGAGACAGGCCTGTTTCTTGTGGTGCTCCTTTGCTGCTCACTTCCGTATCAGAAACATAGTCCTTGAGCCTCACAAACCATGGACTTCCTGACAGATAGTAGATTTAATCATAAAAACATCAGCAAATTTAGCAATTAAAAGCATATCTAAGGATTTAATCTTATCTGCACATTAATTCCACTTGCAATGCCTTTGAAATCTGCAGTCTTTTGATCACCATCTCCAAAGAATTGTTAGGAATTTCAAAACGGTGAAATAACAAATAAAAGCCTGAGCCTTAACTTGTTTCCATAACAATTTATGGCTCTATAGACCGTGTGAAATGTTAACATTTTCTTAACCTACTTGCATCTCCTGTTTCAGTTATGGTTGTCAACAGTTTGAAGTCTCAGAAGCATTAAGTTATTAGCCACTGAATGTATGAGAAGGTCCGTCAGCTCGAGTAGACACCCTTCTGGAGGTAGCACGTTCCTCTCCTTGGTGTATAATACACACTGAGGGTTCTCTGGCCCTGAGATAAAGCAGCACCACTTGGGAGAACACCTGACCTGAATCATGTGACGCACTCATGACTAACTTTGTGACTTGCAAGAACCAATAATCCAAAGAGGTTTGGGAGGCCAGCTGGTGTGAGTGTCTACTCATAAAGAAAAATCACTATCAGGAAATTGGGGAAAGAAGGAATACTTTTAATGAAGATAAATGGAAATAAGAAATGGGAAAAAGCATCCTACTCCTCATAAAAAAATGAAAGGAATAAGGTATTGTAACATTAGTCCCTTTAAGAAACTAAGCAGAGGTTATTCTTTTGTGTGTGTTCATTTACTAGAGCGTAGATTTAAAAAGGTTTATGTTCACCACGTGATTTTGTTAGTCATGAGTGAATAACACATCTTCTTCATTTAATTTGCACAATTTGTAAACCAGGGTCCTAAAAAGAGAAACCAAACAGCAGTTTGCACAAAAGCCCAGACGCTTACATTCACCTCTACAGTAGAAGAGAGCAAAAACAAAAAGAATACTTGAGCAAAAGCTGATGTTCTACTAAGGACTACACAAGCCTAACAAAGAACAGGGTCTCTGATGATTCATTCTTTCATGTCATCTTGACAGCACAGTCACTGGTTTCATGTTTTTATTATTTGTATGTGTAGGCCTCTCACAGGGACTCATTTACAGGTTCCATTCCAGGCTGGGTTGTGTGTTTTTTTTTAACACCAAGTATACATATTCCTTACATTTCTCTCTCCGATGTGGGCGTCAATAAAGTGTGTGCCTGTGCATGTGCAGATCGTGATTGCTGCCTGCATAGGCCATGAGTGAAAAATAGATCAATGCACAGATTGTTATTTTTTAACAAATTCATATGCATATTGATAGAAAAGTGATAATCTTTCATTTCTTTTCTGCCTTTTCTAAAATCCACACTTGAAACTGCAGAAACCCCAAACGGTGTCTGAGTTAATAGTGGGGTAGGTATGCCACACTGGTTAAAAGGGTTCATCTGAAGTGATTAAGAGTGCTAGAGTGAAGAAGATGACCCAGGGATCTGGCACAAGACAAACAGGATTACCCCAAGGTTTATAGCTAGCAACAGGATGCTCATACTCCGTATATATGGGCCCTTATTGGATGTCCTGGAAGGAAGGCACCAAAGGAGCCTACCCTAACAACAACAACAACATTTATTTCTATAGCACGTTTTCATAAAAATGCTGTAGCTCAAAGTGCCTTAGAAGATGAAGAAAGAAAAGTTTATATGAAACAAAAATAAGATTAGGCAATACTAAGTAACAAAGACTAAAGTATGGTTAGATGGCTAGGAGGACAGAAAAAAAAGCTCCAAATGGGCTGGAGACAAAAAAAAATCTGCAGGGGTTCCAAGGCCACGAGACAACCCAGTCCCCACTGGGCATTCTCCGTAACATAAATGATCTAAATAAGTCCTTATGGTTTTCAGGCTTCACGTGGAAGAATTAGACGATGATGGTCATGTGGACCTCTGGCCTTTAATCCATCAATGTAGGTACTGCATGGTGCTTTGATCAGGTGGTGGTGGTGCAGATCACTACCACAGAAAACCGGAACAAGAACAGCAGAGAAAGTAGGGGTTAGTATGGATTGTGGAGCCACCATGAATGATAATGATAATTAAATGCATATACAGAATATCAGGATTAAACTAAAATGAAGCTATGAGAAAGCCATGTTAAAATAACGGGTTTTTAGCAGTTTTTTAAAGTGCCCTATCGTATTAGCACAGCGAATTTCTATTGGTAAGCTATTCCAGATTTTAGGTGCATAACAGCAGAAGGTCACCTCACCACTTCTTTTAAGTTTAGCTCTTGGAATTCTAAGCAGACACTCATTTGAAGATCTAAGGTTACGATTTGGGGTGTAAGGTGAGAGGCATTCCGAGATATAGGATGGAGTGAAATTATTTAAGGCTTTATAAACCATAAGCAGGATTTTAAAGTCAATTCTAAATGACTCACATAACCAGTGTAGTGATATCAGAACTGAAGAAATGTGCTCTGATTTTCTTTTCCTAGTTAAGATTCTAGCAGTTGCATTCTGCCCTTGTTGCAATTGATTGGTGTCTTTTTTTGGTGGTCCTGAGATGAGTGCATTAAAGTAATCTACTAAGTGAAAAACAAAAGCGTGTATTTATTTTTTCAGCATCTTGGAAGTTTATAAGGGATCTAACTTTTTCTATATTTCTTAAGTGATGAAATGCTGTCCTGGTAATCAGATTAATATGTGACTTAAAATTTAGGTCAGAGTCAATAATTACCCCTAAATTCTTTACCTCTGTCTTGACTTTTAAGCATAATGTATCATGTTATTTCTAATAGCCTCATTATATCTATTTCTTCCAATCACTAAGATCTCTGTTTTCTCCTTATATAGTTTGAGAAAATTATTACTCATCCATTCAGAAACACAAGTAAGACATTGGGTCAGTGAAACAAGAGAGTTGGGGTCATCAGGCGCTATTAATAAATACAGTTGTGTGTCAAAAGACTATCAGCAGATGTTCTGACAACAGAAGTGATTCCAGTAAATTGATGGCAGGGTGGGGCTGGAATTGTTATGAGTCTCAGCCTGCTTCCAAAAATCCAAAATGATGGTAGGCGTCAAGTCAGAAGTCAGACCTGTAGATCCATGCAGAAGGAAAAGTTGTACCCCTCACCTATGCTAATCAGCCTGACCCTAAACTCAAGATGCAGGCTTATGGACAGCACAGAACCCATAGTGGTGCAAAGGATGTTAAAAGTTATCATCTCTAGAAAATATTATGTCAGTGAGCTGGTGAGAATTTGAGAGCAAACCGGGAGAACAGTTAAGAGTAGAAACAGGGTGAAAACTGAGAGATCAATAAGTACAACTGTCAAGCCAAAAACAAAAGACAAAATCAGAACTAGAGTAGCAAGATGAAATTAGAATATGCAAATATCATTTGGATAAAAGGGGTTTTCTATCCACAACTGGTTGAGTCGATCCCCCTCATGTCATGACTTCAGAGGAAAAACTCCTAGAAACTCAGGCAGTTGTCCTAAAGATGGGGCTCATATATGGTGGTGAAAAATGTAAGCAACTATTAAAGTGTGTATAATAACAAAAAAAATAAACATCAGAATTGCATTCAAGACCTCAGAAAACCCAAAATTAGAGTTTAATCATAAAAAACGGGAGTTTGCTCCCCTTAACTTTCTCGTATACTGAGATAGACGAAAAGGTCATCAGAACCAGTTCCAATTACACAATATTTCTTAAGTATCATATCTCTGTGTTTCTCATCATAACTAATTAACAATCATTTATCTCTATTTATAATCAAACTTTATATTAAAATGATATTTTCGCACTTAGGGAGGTCGAAAACAGTGGTGGAATTTTTTCATGATTACATATGCATTACCTAGATTACGTCCAAAGTAAAAAGTGTTATAAGTCACCTAAAAACACAGAAAAAGTATTAGTATTATATGATATTTGTTGCAATAAATTGCTATAGGTAAAACTGCATTTAGCTACATTTAATTATGATAATGATTGTGGAAATTAAAAAAAAAATCATAAAATTAAATATATTACCAGGAACACGACAGGGATGTAGCAGCTTATTGTTCCCATTACATCTTTATATGTACATGTCATGTTCAATGTTTACATGTTATTGTTAAACTGTTAATGTATAAATTAAAATAAAATTAATAATAGTTATTGAAAGAATATGCGTTATATTGAATACAGTTTTTAATATTGTGTGCACATTTGTATTTCCATGATACAAAAAAATATTACTTCCAGTTGAGTAATTTTTCCCAAATTTTATATCTGTTTGCTTTTTATCATTATAAATCTATACTAATAAAAGGCAAAGCCCTCACTGACTGACTGACTGACTCACTCACTCACTCACTCATCACTAATTCTCCAACTTCCCGTGTAGGTAGAAGGCTGAAATTTGGCAGGCTCATTCCTTACAGCTTACTTACAAAGTTAAGCAGGTTTCATTTCGAAATTCTACACGTAACGGTCATAACGGTCAATAACGGTCGACAACGTCCGCCATATTGAACTTTCTTATTTATGGCCCCATCTTCACGAAATTTGGTAGGCGGCTTCCCTGCGCTAACTGAAACCGATGTACTTACTTATTTCGATGGTATGACGCCACTGTCGGCCGCCATATTGAACTTTCCAACGTCACCAATTTTCCAACTTCCCGTGTAGGTAGAAGGCTGAAATTTGGTACTTATTTCGGTGGTATGATGCCACTGTCGGCTGCCATATTAAACTTTTAACGGAAACCGATGTACATACTTATTTCGTTGGTATGACACCACTGTCGGCCGCCATATTGAACTTTCCAACGTCACTAATTCTCAAACTTACCGTGCAGGTACAAGGCTGAAATTTGGCAGGCTCATTCCTTACAGCTTACTTACAAAAGTTTAGCAGGTTTCATTTCGAAATTCTACGCGTAACAGTCATAACGGTCAACAACGTCCGCCATGTTGAACTTTCTTATTTACGGCCCCATCTTCACGAAATTTGGTAGGTGGCTTCCCTGAGCTAACCGAAACCAATGTTCGTACTTATTTCGGTGGTATGACACCACTGTCAGCCACCATATTGAACTTTCCAACGTCACTAATTCTCCAACTTCCCGTGTAGGTAGAAGGCTGAAATTTGGCAGGCTCATTTCTTACAGCTTACTTACAAAAGTTAAGCAGGTTTCATTTCGAAGTTCTACGCGTAATGATCATAACGGTCAACAACGTCCGCCATGTTGAACTTTCTTAATTATGGCCCAATCTTCTCGAAATTGTATAGGCGGCTTCCCTGCACTAACCGAAACCAATGTACGTACTTATTTCGGTGGTATGATGCCACTGTCGGCCGCCATATTGAACTTTTCAACAGTCTTTGATGCTTATGGGCCCATCTTCAAGAAATTTGGTATGAGAGTTCCCAACGCTAATTGAATCCTACTTACGTACATATATACGTCCATAGCCTGCAGCTCGGTCACCGTGTGAGATGGCGTTGGGTCCCCCATCCCAACGCCTCCCACGTTGTTGGCTGCCTGCCTATATAAGACCGTCCGTCGCTCTGGTCTCTGCATTCCCTTCCTTGCTTCGCCACGGGATTCACATCTTCCTACTGATAACTACAGCCTTTTTGTTTAATCCACGGCTTCTCCGCTGTTTATATTGTTTGTTTATTACAATTATAGTTATTATATAGATATTTTGGACTTACTTTACATTGCTCAGGTACCCATTTCCTTTATCATTCCAACCCCCATTACCATGTCTATCGAGGTGATCACTATCGATCAAAGAACTGTCACTGAATGGTTTCCATGCCCGGAGATGGCACCTACCTTTTCCATTCTCTTTGTTACAAATTGCACGGCAATATCAGGCTCACTCTTGATAGCCGGAGGAACATTGTGTCTTATGTATTGAATGACCGGGACAAGTTCAAGGTGTGGACTGATGACGGTACAGGGGATAATTATACTACACAGGAGCACTATAAGAGTGAAATGCTTAAGCTCTTCACCTATGGTTCTGCATGTGAGTTGATGGCTGCCGCTGAATTGTTCGGTTGTCGATTTCAAGTGTACCGAAATGGCCAAATATTTTACACCTTTCGACAACCGCCAATGCCTCTTAAACATCTTAGATTCACAGGTGACGATTTCAGTAGTGGACACTTTGATGTTTATGACTGTTTAAACTCTCAAAAGCTGGATGTGATTTTATCGATGAAACCGGTTGTGTGCTTACAACGCTTGACAGATGCCGAATGTCACTTCAACACAACAAATCCTGCAAATACTGTCATAATTGAAACAAACCATGAAACTCAAACCGATTATGACAGCAGCAATCCAAGCTGTGAGATTTGAGACAAGATTACTGTTCACATGGCCAACTGTAAGTTGCATGCTCAAGAGTAAGCTCAGTGCATAGCTTGGTCATATTACAACCGGAGAGCCGAACTGACAACATGGTATACAAAGAGATCCTTAACAAGTAATTATTGCCATATTTTCCCTCAGTTTAAAAAAATGAAATTGTCTTCTTAATAAAAATTTTAAGGCAGTACTTCGCCTTAAGCGAAGCGCGGGTATTTTGCTAGTATCTATATAAAATTTTAATCATCTGTCTGGAATTATAACCATAGTTTACTTGAAAATTTGCGAAAGTATTCAGTTAAAATACCAGTTACAGTTGCTGAAGTGGCCCAAAAGTTGATAGGATTCCTTATTTTTGATATAAAGCAGGTATACAAAATCCCACTGATCGAGGCCAAAGCATTTTCGTTATCGTGTTTACACACAGACAGGAAGTGTGGGATGGGATGAAGTTCATCACTGGCTGCAGCTTGAAGCGGGGTGCCACCATCGAGAGAGACATGGAGAGAGCAAACCTGATGAACAACTTTTTTAACAATTTTGACCACCCTAACCCACTCTCACCTCAGAGTACTGCATCCTCCACCCATCCTTCTGCTGATACCAGTATAGGAGAGAGTTTCCCCCCAGCCACAATTACAGCAGCCCAGGTAAGCAGAGAGCTGCCACGACTGCTGAATGCCTGTGTGTTGGAACTGTGGAGTCCTCTACAGCGTATCTTCATCCTGAGCCTGGAACAGGGGAGAATCCCGAGGCTTTGGAAAACATCTTGCATCACCCCAGTCCCAAAGGTATCATGTCCTGGTGAACTGAATGACTTCAGGCCTGTCGCCCTGACATCACATGTGATGAAGACCATGGAGCGGCTGCTGCTTCACCACCTGAGGCCGCAGGTCCGCCATGCCCTCGACCCTCTGCAGTTCGCATACCAGGAGAAGGTGGGAGTGGAGGATGCCATCATCTATATGCTACACCGATCCCTCTCCCACTTGGACAGAGGCAGTGGTGCAGTAAGAATTATGTTTCTGGACTTCTCTAGCGCCTTCAACACCATCCAGCCTCTGCTCCTTAGGGACAAGCTGACAGAGATGGGAGTAGATTCATACCTGGTGGCATGGATCGTGGACTATCTTACAGACAGACTTCAGTATGTGCGTCTTGGGAACTGCAGGTCTGATATTGTGGTCAGCAACACAGGAGCCGCAGGGGACTGTACTTACTCCGGTTCTGTTCAGCCTATATACATCGGACTTCCAATACAACTCAGAGTCCTGCCACGCGCAAAAGTTTGCTGATGACACTGCTATCGTCGGCTGCATCAGGAGTGGGCAGGAGGAAGAGTATAGGAACCTAACCAAGGACTTTGTTAAATGGTGCGACTCAAACCACCTACAACTGAACACCAGAAAAACCAAAGAGCTGGTGGTGGATTTTAGGAGGACCAGGCCCCTCATGGACCCCGTGATCATTAGAGGTGACTGTGCAGAGGGTACAGACCTATAAATACCTGGGAGTGCAGCTGGATGATAAATTGGACTGGACTGCCAATACTGATGTTCTGTGCAAGAAAGAACAGAGCCGATTATACTTTCTTAGAAGGCTGGCGTCCTTCAACATCTGCCATAAGATGTTGCAGATGTTCTACCAAACGGTTGTGGCGAGCGCCCTCTTCTACGTGGTGGTAGACGCCTCACACCTGGACAAACTTGTGAGGAATGTAGGCTCTATTGTAGGCACGGAGCTGGACAATTTGACATCCGTGGCAGAGCGACGAGCACTGACAACAAACAACATAATGATTATTTTAAGAAAAGTGTGCATAAAATTGTCCTGATAGCAACATTGGGCTGTCTGTTGGTGACTGTTTTAAATCATATTACATGACGGTCTTGTAGTAAATCTCGGTACAACAATGAGCACTAGACATACTTTTACTACTGTATTTATGTTAATGTTCTGGTATTTACATGTTTCTGTTACACTTAATAACATTTTTTTTTATTTGAAAAATAATTATATGTGTTTGACTAATTTTTCTGGGAGTTAACATAATGCTAAGGAAGCTGCATACATAAAGATTTTTTAAAAAAGAGAGAAACTTTAAAAACAAATCTGAACCCACTGATTTAAAAATTGGTTTGCCTAAAAGAGGCAAACCAAAAGATAATAAACAAATCCAGAATCCCAAATTCAGTGGAATAATCTAATAACATTTACTCTAAATGCAAACAAAGAAACATTATAATAACAATGCTAAAGCAGCCCTTAAATAGAGGTTGATGGAGTTCCCCAGTAAGTGGTCCAACCCCACTTTACAGCAAGAGAACATGTAAAGAGTAAGACTTCATTTCAAATATATAAATGTATAAATAGTCTGTGCTAGAGTTCCAAAGCAGGGGACATCACAGGGTTTCAAGATGACTAGAGAATGGAGCATGTCAGTATTTAACTGTGACTGACGTAATGGCTTGTGTGTGTTGTGCTGATGCTCTGAAATCATCCATCCAAATTGGGGAATTGGTGCTTGTCCTGGAACTTTGGGCATAAACCAGGAATGAGCTTTTGATGGGCCCACAATCGGTTACATGGCATGCTTACCTGTGCACACACATTCACTCATATGGAGTCAATTTAGAGTCATCAGGTAACCTAACCTGCTCGTCCTGGGGAGTAGGGAAGAAATCAGGAGTACCGCAGATGATGGGAGAAGATAAATTCCTCATGGGAGCCCAATACCCTGGAACTGTATGGCAGCAGTGTTAACCTCTGCATCACTGCAGCACACGCTTTGAAAACAATAATAAAACAAATTGTACCACAGTGTTCAACACACTGGATATACGTATTTGCAGACTTTTAAATTCTTTGTTTCCAGTTAGGATGATATACAGAGGAGTTAACCTTCAAAAGACCTTATAATGGCCTGTCCTAACTTGATCTCTTGCCACTCACAACCACGTTTACAGTCCGACATATTTAATCTCTGCAGTTTCCCAATGAGTGTATGTGTTGTTTAACTGTGATGCCTTTGTTAATGTTTGACTGCTATAGGACATTTTATCCTCAAGGTTATTGTTGTTATAATAAATATCACTCAATTCATTCACACAACTTTCACTTCCAGTGTCTTTTTCAGTTTCTATACAGAACAAGCCTTAGTACTTTTCTTTGGTTCATTATAGAGTATCACTTTGTCATTCATATGTACAGTATACACACGAACTATAGATATATAAACTGCTCAATAACATTAAAGGAACACTTTGAAAACACATCAGATCTCAATGGGGAAAAAAAAATCCTGCTGGATATCTCTACTGATATGGACTGGGTAATGTGTTAGGAACGAAAGGATGCTACATCGTTTGATGGAAATGAAAATGAGCAACCTACAGAAAAACCGAAAATCAAAGTGAAAAAATGATGCGGCAGGCTAGTGCATTTTGCCGAAATTTCATTGCAGCAACTCCAAATCGTACTCGGTAGTTTGTATGGCCCCCATGTGCTTGGGGCATGCTCCTAATGAGACGACGGATGGTGTCCTGGGGGATCTCCTCCCAGATCTGGACCAGGGCATCACTGAGCTCCTGGACAGTCTAAGGTGCAACCTGGCGGCGTCAGATGGACGGAAACATAATGTCCCAGAGGTGTTCTATTGGATTTAGGTCAAGCGGGCGTGGGGGCCAGTCAGTGGTATTGATTCCTTCATCCTCCACGAACTACCTGCATACTCTCGCCACATGAGGCCAGGCACTGTTGTGCACCAGGAGGAACCCAGGACCCACTGCACCAGCATAGAGTCTGACAATGGGTCCAAGGATTTCATCCCGATACCTAATGACAGTCAAGGTGTTGTTGTCTAGCCTGTAGAGGTCTGTGCGTCCCTCCATGGATATGCCTTCCCAGACCATCACTGACCCACCACCAAACCGGTCATGCTGAACGATGTTACAGGCAGCATAACGTTCTTCACGGCTTCTCCAGACCCTTTCATGTCTGTCACATGTGCTCAGGTTGAACCTGCTCTCATCTGTGAAAAGCACAGGGCGGGCAGTGAGCAAAGGGCCCTTTAGAGGATATCGGGCCCTCAGGTTACCCTCATGAAGTCTGTTTCTGATTGTTTGATCAGAGACATTCAAACCAATGGTCTGCTGGAGGTCATTTTGTAGGCTCTGGCAGTGCTCATCCTGTTCCTCCTTGACCAAAGGAGCAGATTCCGGTCCTGCTGATGGGTTAAGGACCTTCTACAGCCCTGTCCAGCTCTCCTAGAGTAACTGCCTGTCTCCTGGAATCTCCTCCGTGCCCTTGAGACTGTGCCGTTCAGTAATATCCCGGCTCAATTCACTAAGGCTTCCTCTTTCATTTACAGTACCGGTAACACTTACCTGTACTGCCGCATCCCTTTGGTTGGAGAATCCAGCGCCGCACCGCTCCACCCACTTTTGTAAAGCCTTCAGAGGCACGATCACCTTCTCCCCCAGCTTCTCAACCGTCTCCCAGTGGACATGTAGTTTTTCTAGAAGCTACTGTATGGGCTGAAGGACCTCCTCCAGCTCACACACAGCCGTGATCAAACACATATCAACAGCTGGCGGTGGACTTACCAGCGGTGGACACACCTTCCGGCTGTGAGCCACGGAGCCTCTGCGCAGGCTCAGTTGGGTTGTCCTGAAGCTGGAGATGGACATTCATTAGTCCCGCCTTCGACCAATCCTCGGTGGGCACATAACACACACTGTCCAACCCCTTGCCTGCTTGTAGGCAGGACTTCTGGTCCTCCATCGCCCTCTTTGCCTTTGCCTTCCTCCCCTTGGGATACGAGCCCAGGCACTCATCTGCCAGATTCAGCTCTCTTAGTGACAATGGGCTCCCGTCCTCTTCGGATGCTGTCCCACCTCCTTCTTTGGCATTGGCATCCTTCGGCCAGCAGCACGCCTCCGTAAGGTCTCCCCCTGGGAGGTAGGCACCTGAAAGACTCCTAAAACTCCCCAGGGCAAACATGCCCTGCAGTCAGTACCAACCTCCTGGATCCCTTCTTCCAGAGGCTGCTGCTCTCTTCCGGCTGCCCCTTCCAGCATGCTGACCCCTTCCACAACAGGCTTTTTGGAAATGCCCGTTGTCTTCTGGCTGCACCTAGCCATCTTCCTTCCCATTAGGAGGAACAGTGAGTAACTCGGACGTTCTGCGACAAGCAAGGCGATCGTGCAGAGTGGTTGCAGCGCGTGTGCGTGTCGCTCTGTACTGCCGGGCCATTCACAAAATTATTTTTTCAACAGGTCCCCGCCTTGTATCAGGCCGAGGGTCCCATCTGGGATGCCATTGTGGAATATTTGGACCCAGACACAAACAGGCAGAAACAGAATGTCCCAAAACACACGTGTTTATTTACAGGGCCACACCACAGTGCGCCAAATAACCACAATAAAGTTCTTTTCTCTCTCTCGTCTGCCACCTCCAACTCCTCACTCACAAGCTCCGTCCTCTTCCACCCGACTCCGGCTCCTGAGTGGAGTGAGGCGACCTCTTTTATACAGCACCTGGAAGTGCTCCAGGTGTTCCCCAAATAACATCTGGCAGCACTTCCAGGTGTGGTGGAAGTGCTACCTACCCCAATTCTGGAGCTGGCCAGGCGTTTCCTGGTGATGGCCATGTCACTCCACAGGGTTGAGCCCCCCAGGTCTGTGGCCCCCATACAATCCAGGGTGGCTGCCCTCTTCCATTCCAGGGAAGACACTGCCCTTCTCCCGGTCTTACCCTTCTCGCGGCGTCTTGGTGGGGCAAGGTCCCTGGACGTCTGTCACAATATATATATATATATATATATAAATATATATATATATATATATACACATACATATTATGTTTCTACATTAAATACTTTAGTGATCCTTGTCTGAATTTATATAAACTGAGTAATGTATGAAAATTTTTTTTTTCTCTATTTAAATTTAAAGAAGTTTTTCCCCACAGAGAAATGAACAGTGTAGCTTAGAGCTTTGAGTTCCCCTGAACTTATTAAGGTTTCTTCTTTGCCACCTAATAGCGAGGACCCATGGGCTCATTTCCGTGAATGAGATCCATTTTACTGGAGGCTTTACAGCAGTCAGTTTTCATAAACTATGCAATCTGTCTAGCGTACGTTTAAAGACACCACAGTGACTCCCTAAATGATAACTGGTTTTTATAGGTGCTTGTCATGCAGAACTTGAACTTGACTTCAAAGCGCCCAGCCATTGAGCACTTACCGCCTCAGTAAGTTTGTCACATCAGTGCTTCTTTGCTTTCTTAGCCACCATAGTGAGTATTTCCTCATTGTAACACATAGGAAATTAGGTCAGAAAGGTGATGGATTGCAAGTCCTTTTAAATAGCCTTGAACAGCAGCAAGGCTAGGCAGTAAGATGTAAACATGGCAGACCAGCTGAAAAAGAGAAGAAGAACAACAAGGCCAAAATTTAAAACTGTACTTCTTTTTTTAATGAGCTTGACTTTAATATAATATAGATTCTGTAAAAAATTATCAAAACACAACTTAAAACGATTCTTCACATTTTTTTCAAAAGGTCATTTAACAGCTAATAGCAGAAGAATTACATCTGTAAAACAATCACTTAACTTGTATAATTAAATTCACCCTGCTCACTGGACCTTAGGCAAATGCTTATAAGCATAAAAAATTATCAATCAGTTATTCATTCATTTTCTGCACTGGCCTTTGTTTAATAGAAGAGCAAAAAGAAATCCAGAATTTAAACTGGCAGCTCCAGCACAAGGCAAGACTGAGCTCTGAAAAGACACCAGTCTATCACAGGACAATCTATCCACCTTAACAAATGGAAAAGTGTCTGTGTGTCTGTCCAGATGTTATGTCTCTGTCATTCCAAAAGATGGCGCATCACAAACATTTTTAGTAATGAAATGTATTGCAGTTGTAATTCCAACAGATGGCACAACAACAACACTGCATTTATGAACCCCATACCAAATGGTACATAGCAGAGACATGTGCATTGTGTGGTGCACTGCAAGCGTGAATGCTGAGGTCTATGTTGATTATTTAGGTTTCAACCTGTCTTAGACGGGTACCACAGCTACACAGTTAATCAGTCTTTATTTTATACAACGCCATTCACTACATTTACCATCGTAAAACACTTCATGATGTTATGTACAATGCGGTGGGCTGGCGCCCTGCCTGGGGTTTGTTTCCTGCCTTGTGCCCTGTGTTGGCTGGGATTGGCTCCAGCAGACCCCCGTGACCCTGTAGTTAGGATATAGCGGGTTGGATAATGGATGGATGGATGTTATGTACAAACTAATCTGTACAATAATAAAGTTTTCCATCCAATCATCTGTCTGTTTCTTGACTTGCTCAGTGCAGTGTGCTTATAAGTGCAACATCAGGTGCAAGAAAGGAAAAAGTCCTTGGACAGGATGCCAGTGCATCACAGGCCGTACTCATTCTAACATCTACATATATATGAGCCATCTTTATCTGTTCTTCTTAAAATCATTGTTGTTTATTACTTAAAATTTGTGTTCCATCAGAATTAGGGGGATTGGTGAAATTCTCCAAAGCATTTTTCACAGTGAAAATGCTGTGTTTTCTGGTGACTGCTTGGCAAAATAGTTTCCTGAAGATATGCAGTGTGGCAGTAACTGCCAATGGTGGATATAATACTGATCCAAGTAATGGTCTAAAAATTTGCAGAAAACTTCTGAATACATTTAAACACAAAGCACGCACACAGAAGGAAACTGAAAATGTGTCGTTGTATTCGTATCTCTTTGTATGGACTTGTATGGGCCTGTGTATACTATTTAATTTAGTAAACTACTCCTAACTTCACCAGGGTTTAGGGGAGCTTGTGAGCTGTCCTAACTCACTAGGAGCTGGCAGAAGACTGTATTCAGACAGAGATTTGCTGACACATTGCAAGAAAGGCAGAAAGTTTTGGGAATGCTGGTCAACAATGAACTCATAAAAAGTGTGAACACTAGGGGGCACTGTTGCTCCTTCGACCCCAACAGACAGACGCTCAGGACACAAAGTAAAAGCACCCAGAAGGCTTTTAATAGTTTTCTTCTTTAAATGGTGCCTTCCAAGCACTACAGCCACCATAAACAATTAAATAAACAATAAATCAACTCAATTCTCTCCTCCACACCTCCCAGCACACTCTGTCTTCTACCTCCCAACTCTGGTTCCCTTGCTGAGTTCCCAACAGTCCTTTACATAGCCCTTGACCCAGAAGTGCCTCTGTTCTTCCTCCCACATGACTTACCATGACTACTGGGTCAGATGAAGGACTTCAGTTTTCTTCAGCATGGAAGTACTTTGGGGCTTCCGTCCCCGTGACTTGGGAGTACTTCCGGGATATAGGGAAAGTAAAAATCCCCAGGTTTTCCTGCAGCGTCTCCTGGCGGTACCCACGGTACCCATCAGGGCTGTGAAGCCAAACTCCAGATCCCATGGTGCCCTGTCCTAAAGTAGCTGCCTTCCCCCATCCTTCCACTCTTTTGGCGTCCCAGCCAGGTTGAGCTCCATCACAAAAGATATCGATATGTCTGAGATGGAATAATAATCAGAACAAACCTTGCAAGTCATTTGATCACTCCATCTACGAGAACAAGCTATAAGGAAATTGTTGGTAATGTTATGTTTTTTGGCCACTGGGAAAGCTGCAGCATTCCAATAGCAATGTTTTGGGCATGTCACCATGAACCATTTCTCATACTTTGTACTGTAGATGCCACATGGGCTGGATGGGCATCCTGGCCAGAAGAAAACCCAGAAGGAAGGACTGGAAAGGGTGGATGGACAGCCCATTAAAAAGAGTAGATATTGCTGGGTTTTTTTTATTCCCCCAGCATGCCAAATGGCAGCAGCCCTGGTTATCGGTGCCCAGTGGGAAATCAGCAGGGTATGTTGGGAAATGTAGTCCGGCAGAGCAGCCCTGCTGGGATCACAGGGTGCTGCAAGAGGACACTGCAGGGGAACAAACTCTCTACTGTGATGAAGGACTTCTGTGTGACCTGGAAGTTCTTCGATCAGGCAATCACCCTGGCACTGGAAGTACTCCCAGTTCTATAATAAAAGGGACCACACTCCGTTATCAGATTTGGGAGGTGAAGAGGCAACTCTTGACTGTAGGAAGGCAATGTGGTGGTGAAGGAGAGAGTTATTGGGGGGAGAGAAAACCTGTGGTTTGTGCTTTTGTACCATGTTGGAGGTATTTGTTGTTAATAAACAATCTTTATTTGAACGCGGGACTGTGTTTGCGTCAGTGTTTGGGCTTGCAGACGTCTGGGTATTCATCACAGTACCAAATTATGAACATCTTTACAACGTGTGAGGTAATATGCAAATTTATACAATCCCTCACCCGTCATTGGAAAGTACTGTTAAATAAGCTGCAAATGCCAGATGACTGGTTTTCCTGGAGCTGTTGGTGTGATTGACAGTGCACACATATCGATGATTGCCCCAAGCGTGGATGATGAATCACAAGTGATATCACAGTATCACCATACAGGCAGTCATGGATACAAACTTTATTATAATAGCCACCATGTTACCCTGAAGTTAGGCAGGGCTAGATGGGAGATTGACCATGAAATATCACAGAGGTATACTGAGCTCTGCATTTCACAAACCCCTGGAATATTCATGTTATACTTTACAAACCTGGGCAGGTTCAAAAAGGTAGATGGAGACTCCTTGGGTGACTCACAGAAGATAAAGGGGCGACCGCGGAGAGAGACACAGCACACGACTCTACAAGATGATCAGAAACACTGGGAGAGTGAAAGCGACTTCAGAAACAGCACAAGAATATCTGTGACTGGTTTCAGTAACTGTTATTTTTAAGAGGTGTTTCCTCTGGTCTCGTGACTCTACTGGAAATAGAGTTATAAATTATTTATTGCTAAGTAAATATGGCCATTATTGGGCCTAACTCTCATTTGGATTCTCTGATTTCCAATACTCCAGAAAACACCATAATTGAATAAAAGAAATAAAGGCATTTTAAAAAGAAAAACAAACTAATATAACATTTTCGATTTAGTAAGAGTGGTGGCCACACGAATTGTCCTCAAAAGTGATTTCAAAGTGTGCTGAGAATTCAGCAGGGCACTTTCAGAGAACATATTGGAAGGTTCAGTCCTCCCCGTACTGTGAAGAATTTATTTTCTTGTGTTGTATTCTTTCTATTTTTGGTTCATGTCTTTGGTATGGAAGACAATCAGAAAATAAATAAATTGTTTTTACTTTGATTTAAGCTCTTTACAGTAATATTCTTGATGTTATTGCAGAGTGACCTGGTATAATGCATGATTCTAGAGTAGTCCATAACAGTGGCATAAACCTTTTATTTGAACCTAATCACGTCCCTTGAAATATTATTACAATTATCTTCAAGGAGAAGCCTTGGCATTAGTATGAGAAAACAACAAAGCCACATCATGATTTCCAAAGAAACTGCAAAACACCATAAAATTGTGTCGTCATTCATTCTGAAATGTGAAGTCCTACTCATTGGTGGGAATGGGTGAAGAACGCTTCATAACTACTTCTCGTGTCCTGCTTCAGGGTAGAAGTAGTCAGACTTCCTAGGATTAACTCTGAGAAGCTGTAATCAGAACATAAGTTTAATATGTCACTGTCCTCTGTACGAATATATTTTATAAATCTATTTTTCTTTCTACTCACATGCACAGAGCCAGATTTAGCACAGGGGTTCATCATTTAGAACTGCTAGGCAAAGCATAAGACAAGACAGATAAAAGACAACTTCAGTCAGACTGATGACCATTGTATACTATTTCTATGTGTCAAATTTAGCATGAAATAGTATCCTCTCTTTGCCTTGTTTGGAATGTCACAATTCACCTCAGTGAGGGCCTGCACATGAAGAAAGAGTATGACGCCTTAGAACATTGCCCGGCACACCTTTGGAGCCAACAAACGGATGGGAGATAACATCATCCGATCCTGAAAATCCTTCCAACACAGCGACAAAAATGGCAGACTGTACACATCGGGCCCCCACTCCCAAACTGGGTTCTTGCCATTGGCTTCCTTCGTCTGTTATGCAGCGTAAGCCGTAATTAAAGAGAGCTACATTATTTCTCCTATGTGATTTCTTACCCCCGTATCACTAAGGGAGGGGTATCGCCTTTTTATATTATATCTGTGTTCAGATTCGGGTTATGTAACCTGCCGCAATTACAAAAGAACTCATTCCAACAAGGGAGCTAACGCCCCCTGCTGGATACAGAAACTTGATAAATACGAGCACTGGACTGACCATTCCTCATCTAGAAAAGAGCCATAGTGGCTACAGGCATTCTAACCAATCCGTTTCATATTTAGACTCAAATTTTTGTGGTCAATGGACCTGGGCCCTCATGTATAACGCCGTGTGTAGAATTCGCACTATAACATGGCGTAAGCACAAAAGCCGAAATATGCTTATGCACAGAAAAATCCAGATGCAGGAATTTGTGCGTACTCTAGCTTCCACGTTCTTCCCCTACATAAATCCCGGTCAGCGTGAAAAGTAACGCTCGTGCATGCGCTTTATGTAACGCCCCAACTCCTCCCAGAATTACACCTCTTTGAATATGCAAATGAATATAAATCACCCTTAGGCTCAGCCTTCTGTGAAAAGGTAATGGGAAAAGCATGGGGGACAGTATAAGAATTTCAGCGAATACCAAGTGGAGGCAAAGGAAAAACATACTATTTGCTTAATCAAACTGTGGTATAATCAACAAAAGGAAGCTGATCGAGTGACACAGGGTGTTGGTGAAACTTGAAAGCTCAGATATCAGTCGCCGTGAAAAGGCGAGTCGTAGCCCACCGTCTGAGTGTCATATGAAAGCTTATTAGAATACAGAGAAAAAAAGGCACACAGTGGGGAAAAAAGCACGAAATGTCAACTTCAATCTCGAAATTTCCACTTTAATCATGTAGTTTATTTTGTCATTAAAGTAGAACATCATAAACTTCATCTTAAAATCATTTATTAACCAGTTTCTCAAATCACATCGTAATTAAATTAGCACGTTAAATGCTTTGTTTTGTATGTGATCTTCTATGTGCTCTATGTGTGTGAATCACTACTTGCTTCTTAAAGCGGCTCTCTTCCTCCGACTGGACACAGAATCCATTACATTCATGATGTTACAGCTCTCTGAATAACTAAAATACTGAGATGTATACATGATATAATTTTCATGATGATAGGAGTTAAAGCACGTTATTAAACATGGGTTTCACGGCGCAGTGATTGTGTGCGACCTTCGATGAAATTATTTATTGCAGCAGTACTCATGGACGGCTCTAGGCAGAGAAAGAATCGGTGGCCCCTTCGCCCACCAATGTCAATATGGTATCTTATGCACGGTGGATGACCACGTCCGTTGTGGACACTGCATAGCCGCCTCGTGCTCATGACACAAGCGTTTAACTTTTGTCAAAATTTGCCGCTGCGTTTTTAGCTGTATCGTTATTTTCTCTTTCTGTTTTATATTCAGTATATATTGCCGTGGCCGCCCCTGCAGTCCTTGCTTTTCTTTCTTCAAGTAACCGATCGCCACACAATCAGCTCTGTAATAGAAGTTAAGCCATCTGTAAGCTTAGAGCGCCGATTCTTCAAAACGTTTAAGGAACATCTTTGTAGTACATGTTTAATAATTCTATCCTTCACGCCAGTCCCAGTGAAGAATATAGATTATTTAAATGAAGTTAAAGTTTTATCTTTATAATATAATAAACATATTTTGCTGCATTTCATCTTAAAAATGATATCGTCATCATATGTAAATACGCACTTTATAAAGTGGCGCAGGTTGTGCAATATTATAACTGTAGTGCAAGTTTACAGTGGGGTGATTGTACTTATAAGTACAAACAGTTCTACAAGGAGCACTTGATTGAGTGCATTTATAGTTCTTGGGATGAAACTGTTTCTGAACCGCGAGGTCCATACAGGAAAAGATTTGAAACGTTTTGCCGTGGCTGAGGTAGCGTGTGCTTCATTCTCCCGATAATTCTCTTTCCAATCAGCTGCTGCTGTGATTCACACTCAGATACAGTGATATAAATACTCCGAGTTGTGCAGTGAGAGTAATATGGAAAAAGATGATCCGCTGTGGCAACCCTAAAGGGAGCAGCTGAAAGGAGAAGCAGAAGAAGGTACAGTGAGAGTAACAACGCTAAAGCAGTTATGGTATTTGGAATACTATGGCTATTCCCTGGACCATTATATTGTTACAAGTTAATTACAATTAGATGTGTTACACTAATAAACAATATGCGGTTAGTGTCAGTGTATTTATAAAGCCGTGTCAGGAAAATAAAGAGTAACCACACAGGAACAGTAGCACTGCTTTGACGCTGGGTGCCGCCAGTCTGCAAAACCAAGCATAGAACTTGCGTACGACAAGGTATGAGGTACCGTGGAAAAGTGCGTGGCTTTACGCCAAGTGTAGGTTTTATACATCGCGATTTGAACGTGGAAAAGTTCTTACGCAACATTTCTGTGCGTACGCACCGTTTATACATGAGGCCCCAGGTGATTTAATTAGATATTCTGGGCTTTGCTCATCAAAATTCTTCTCAGTGTTTCCTGGGAAATAATGAAAAAACTATTATGAACTGGTCAGATTAGAGCTCTTCAACCCCTTTCTTTTTCCCTTTATATTCCATGGTATTCGTTTTATTAAAAGAGCTCCTTAACGGCAGCCATGCACAAGTACAAGTGATTCAGAGATGGATGACTAACTGTGTGCTCCCTTGTTGTTTGCACCTCGTCGTTAATTGCCTGCTTTTTATGAAAAAAAGAAACAAAAACATATTCATTGAATGAACTCCAGTGCAAGGAAAGCCAAGGAAGCCAACAACTATCACCCTGAATTTCAAGTAGAAGTCACGCTCTGTACAGTATTATTTATTTGTGAGGTGCAGACAGCTGGCATGAGTCTTCTGGGTAATGAAAGGATTAATTAACAACTAGGAGAAAAATCAAATTATGAAGTTGGCTGGAAAGGAAATGTGCCACTTGGCCCTCTAGGACCGTGTTTGGATATTCATGCTGTAGACAAAGTTATGTCAGTCTCTGTCATTTATATGGAGTACATCTGAAGAAATCACTGCTTCATAGATCTGAGGTTGAGATGTCTTACTGAGTAACAACCGAGTGAATAATGGAGTTCTGGCATGAATTATATATCTTTCAACCTGTTCATTAATTACTATTCAAACGGAGCCTAGCATTTTTTTTTTTTTTTGCCGTGTACTGTGAACTGTCACAGTTAGAGGAATAAAGTAGTGGTTCAAAGCTTATTAAGATTCCGGCAGTAATAGAAGTAGCATTTTTGATTTGTCAATTTTACTGTTACAAGCAAATCACTTGTTTCCTTTTCTCCTGAAATATCCATGATTCAGCTCTTTTTAAAAGCAAAGAATCAAGATCCCTAGGAACTCATGCACTTGCACAGGAGATGCATTTCTGTCATTTGAATGTCTCTCTCTCTCGCAGAAAAACCAGCCACATCATTATTTTTGTCTTTACTTGCAAATTTGCTGACTATGTTCATTGTGATAAACTAAATAAAAAGGGCCGCAATTTCAAAATGATTATCACTGTGCCCACGACAGTTCATTCTTAGACTTCTTAAAAGAACATTGGCAGAAAAATGTCACACTCCTGGTCAAAAGCCTCTGTCCGGTGAATCCATTCATCCTTGATTCGTGCTACACATGGCTTAATACAACTGAAATTTTACATACCTCTCTATATTTAGACAAGGAGATCTTAAACATTTTAATCTGAGCATCCAAATAAGAAAATCGGTACCACAGTAGGACTCAAGAAGAGGATTATTACCATAATGACAGCAGAGCCACACATCAACAAATAATAATGTTGTGTCATTTTCTAACCTGCTTAATCCACACCAGGATGGTGCTGGAGCCTATCCAGGGTAGCACAGGGCACAAGGCAGGAAAAAAAACAGGTGCCAGTCCATCGCAGGGTGAACGAACACACACACGCCCACATACACTGGGGCCAATTTAGTGTCACCAATTCACTTAACCAGCACGTCTTTGGACAGCGGGAGGCACCAGGAGGAAATCCATTCAGAGACGGGGAGAACAAGCAAACTCCACGCAAGGAACCCGTGACACAAACCCTGGCCTCCTACCAGTCTACTACTGGACTCCTACCAGTAGAGTTACCTCTGCACCACCCTGCATAATAATAGCAAATAGGAAATGTTTTTGGTTCCACTTAAGCATATTTCTCACATGAATATTACTAAAACAGAAAGGTGTAAGGCAAAATTTAATAATAAAAACAACAATGATCATTGAAAACAGGGAGTAGATTGCTGAGGTACAGTATGGCACTGCCAGTATAAATGTTTAGTGTAAGCTTTACTAGAACTGAAAAGAGAAACTCTTTTAACAGGTGCGTCACTAGGATATGATCAGTTTTCAAAGAATTGCAGGAATGGACGCTTAACTTAGTCACTTGGCTCATAAAAATAATCAATGCACTTTATTTAACTTGTTTTTAAGTGACATTTTTCAAATGAGCTTCACCATTAACCATACATTCTTCTAAATGTGTTAGCAAATTGTGAAGCATATTCTGGTGTTCAGCAATTCAATAAACAGAGTAAAAATGTTGAGTCACATAGTTGAATTATACCTGCAAATGCATGCATAATTTGTATTTTATACGGGTGATAGGATAAATCTTAATGAAGAAGTTGGCGACTAGTCCAGTTTAAAAATTCCAATCTATTATGTTCAATGTTGCAGGCTCCACTCCTGTCACACCTTTTTGACATCTTCTGGTGTTCTTACAGTTCTCAGTGGTCCAACAAATATGTTGCTCACATTATCATAGATTGAAATTCATCAAACCACTTCAGAATTGTGTTATGAGAAAGAACTGAGGTTTGAAAGAAGGCACACTGGGAAGTAACAAGACAGAGTATGCTGGGTTAGGGCTGTTTGAATTTACTTTCATTGCAAGTAACTAGTGATGGTAAAATGAAGCCTCATGAAGCTTTGAGGCTTTCTTTCCATTTGTGCCAAAAAAGATTCGAAGCTTTGAAGCCTCAGCCCAGTATGAACAGCGACATCTGGTGCCTTGTGTATAACGGCGTGCGTAGAATTCACACTATAACATGGCGTACAGACAAAAGCGGAAATGTGCTTACGCACAAAAAATTCCAGATGTATAAATCTGTGCATATGCAAACTTCCATGTTCTTCCGCTACATAAATCCCGGTCAGCATGAAAAGTAAAGCACGTGCACACGCCTGCTGTCCCGCCCCAACTCCTTCAAGAATTATGCCTCTTTTAATATGCAAATCAATGTAAATAGCCCTTAAGCTCAGCCTTCTGTGAAAAGACAATGGGAAAAGCATGGGGGAAAATAGAAGAATTTCAGCAAATACCAAGTGGAGGAAAGGAAAAACATATTATTTGTTGCTTTAAACAGTGATATAATCAACAAAAGGAATTTGATCGAGTGATAGAGTGTTGGAGAAACTCGAAAGCTCAAGTTCACAAAGTTGCACAGTGCCCGAAATAAAAAATAAGTTGCCAGATATCAAAGTCGCCATGAAAAGGCGAGTCGTAGCCCACCGTCTGAGTGTCATATGAAAGCTTATTACAGACAAAAATAGGCACACAGTGGGAAAAAAGCAACGAAATGTCAACTTTAATCTCAAAATTTCCACTTTAATCACGCAGTTTATTTTGTCATTAAAGTAGAACATCATAAACATCATCTTTAAATCGTTTAATTTACTAGTTTCTCAAATCACATCGTAAGTAAAGTAGCATGTTAAATGCTTTGTTTTGTATTTGATCTTCTATGTGCTCTATGTGTGTGAATCACTATGTGCTTTCGGGCTTTCTCTTCCTCCGATAGGACACACAATCCATTACATTCGTGATATTACAGCTCTCTGAATAATTAAAATACTGAGATGTATGCATGATATCATTTTCATGATGATAGGAGTTAAAGCATGTTATTAAACATGGGAACACGGTGGCGCAGTGATTGTTATTGTCTCATGTAAGATGCTTGCTGCACCGTGTGCGACCTTCGATGAAATACTTCATTGTAGCAGTACTGTCTCTTTCAAACGTACTAACCCCTAATTCCTGTCCTTACGTTTCTTTCTCCAAATACCCGATCACCACACAATCAGCTCTGTAATGGACGTTAAGCCATCTGTAAGCTTAGAACGCCGATTCTTCAAGACTTTTAAGGAACATTGAAATATCTTCGTAGTACGTGTTTAATTATTCTATCCTTCTAATTTTCCAGTGTTGTGCCAGCACAAGCAAGAATACAGAGCTAGGCATACAATATAGATTATTTAAATGAAGTTAAAGTTTTATCTGTATAATATAATAAACATATTTTGCTGCATTTCATCTTAAAAATGATATCGTCATCATATGGAAATATGTGCTTTATAAAGTGGCTCAGGTTGTGCAATACTATAACTGTAGTGCAAGTTTACAGTGAGGTAATTGTACTTATAAGTACAAACAGTTCTACAAGGAGCAATTGATGGACTGATTGAGTGAATTTATAGTTCTTGGGATGAAACTGTTTCTGAACCACAAGGTCTGTACAGGAAAGGCTCTGAAGCGTTTGCCGTGTGAGAGCAGTTCAAATAGGCAGCGTCTGCTTAATGGTGTAT
Organism: Polypterus bichir lapradei; assembly: GCA_026402145.1. NCBI lineage: Eukaryota > Metazoa > Chordata > Cladistia > Polypteriformes > Polypteridae > Polypterus > Polypterus bichir. Next base: position 9,480,736 of record JANRMT010062840.1, on the reverse strand, counting down.
ACCAATATTTCTCTTTTTCAGCTTCTGTAGATCTTTGATTCCCCACTCAGATACAGTGGGATAAATACTCTGAGTGGTGCAGTGAGAGTAATATGGAAAAAGGTGATCCGCTGTGGCAACCCCTAATGGGAGCAGCCGAAAGAAGAAGAAGAAGGTGCAGTGAGAGTAACAACATTAAAGCAGCTATTGTATTTAGAATAGTTTGACCATTCTGTGGACCATTATATTGTTACTGGTTAATTACAATCAGATGCCTTAAACTAATAAACAATATGAGGTTAATTTCAGTGTATTTATAAAGCCACGTCAGGGATGTGGATCTGAAAAAGAAAGGGTAACCATACAGGAACAGTAGCACTGCTTTGATGCTGGGTGCCACCAGTCTGCAAAACCGAGCAGAGAACTTGCATATGCCAGGGTATGAGGTACCATAGAAATGTTTGTGGCTTTACGCCAAGTTTAGGTTTTATTCATCACGATTTAAACATGGAAACGTTCTTGTGCAACATTTTTGTGCGTACATGAGGCCCATGGTGATTAACTGAGGCCAAGGCAAGCTCTCAAGAGCACAAGTGAAGCAGCACTCACTGTTTCAGTCTCAAGTCACCAGTTAAAGGTCAGAAAAATCTTTGTTTTATTCTGCTAAGGTTCTTGTCCATTTATATTATTTAATGAATACACAATCATTAGACATTAAATAATGAATATATTTCTTAGAAGAGACTTTGGCACTGTACCAGAAGTAAGTGTTCTGTGTCATCTCTAAATAAAGAGGATAGTAGTATAATGGCAGACTTAATGTGCAAACACAAGACACATTCCAGATTAAATTTAACAACAAATATAACTTGGTTTGAGTATGATGGTTAAATGTCTAAAAGTTCATTTCAAGCAGACTTAGGATGTAGAGAGCTTTTTTTAAAAAAAAAAAAAAAAAAGTTTGAATCCGGAACACTGGACTAAAAAGACATACCAGAGATATTTGAGCTTTACAAGTGACGATGCAGGTGTCTCAACATGGATGATGTGTTGTTGTTGTAAGACAACTCTTGCATGCACAGCAAACACCACACTTACACAGTATTGTATAACTGAAAAACAGTAATTTAATCATTTCATTTTACAGAGTAAGAATAAGATTCTAATCAGAACATAAAATGTAGACCATAAGGAGGCAACATATTCTACCTTATTCGGTGGTATGAGATCAAAGCGATCCCAAACTTTTGAACGCCGTTTTCCGCTGTTATTTGCCATCTGTCACCAAAGCTCTCCAAATCTCTCTCTCCTCACAACCCAACATTTCATATAAGCTACCTGTTAATTTATCACCAAAGTCGTCAAACCAACGAAACGCTGTCACACCAATGAAGCGCGCTGTGAAGCACTAATGATGTTCGAAGCTTCAAACGTCATGGGTCACGTGACAGCGGTGTTTTGATGCAAGCTCCGACACATTGATTCGACGCATTGTGCTTCAAATTGACTGACACAAGCTTTCATGCATCGGTATCATCTTCCCATCTCTACAATTACCTATCGAATCAAATATAAGTGATACAAAGAATTATAAGACTTGGGTGGGCTCATGTGGTCCCAAACAACATTTCCAGATGGCTGTTTTTTAGCTACAGCTTATATACCTTTAATTGAAAAGTGAAAAAAAAAGATTTCTTCCCAGAGACAGAACTCCTTGGAAAGTATCCAGCAGCTAGGCAGATAGCAAGCTCCATTTAAATGTTTATGGCTTCTCTCAAAGTGTCAGAAAATCAAAAAAAAACAAAAAAAAAAAACACCAACTGACCTAAAACTAAACTAAAAACTGAACTTTTGAAGCAAGTTCTGATAAATGGCAGTCACTGGCTCAACACTTCTTGCCTAAAGTGAGCACCTGGTTTTCTTCTACTAGATCAGCAGGCAGATTCTCAAAACACAGAAATGTTAAGCCACGGGGAATCAAAAGCTGCTCTAAACTGCCAACAGTGTGGACCACCTGGCTGGCACCGCCATCTGAACCCAACACAGACAAGCATGGGACACAAATTTAAGGTATACACAATTTTTATTTTTTACTTTTTACCTCGTGGGAAACGCCTTCCCCTGTTTCCCACAAGTACAGCACAGGTAACGCTCTGGCCACGCTTGGTCCCCCAGTCCTTCCAGTGTGAAGGCATCCTGGGCCCCGGCCGCGCGCTACAACAGACTGTTATACAAAACATTCAAAGGTCCTGCTTTGCCTTTCAGCTTTCCCAGAATACACTTCACTCCTGTTCAGTCTGACAGTTCTTTCAGGCCATGGCCATTTACCTGAAATATGTTAATTGAAAAGGTTGAAGCATCCCACATAAAGAAGGGGAATGTCAGAAGGGAGAAGTGCTATATATTGTGGAGGACCACCGTGGCTGCAGGTTTTCATTCTAACCCTTTTTTTTAAATGAGTGCCCTGTTTGTCCTGCTAATTAACTTATTGTGAATTAATTTTAATTGAATTGCTTGTTTAAGATTAAGATTTCCCCTGAATTTCTTCATCATTCCTCTGAATTGCTTCACTACTTTCCTTAAATGGCACCCAAACAAAAATTAAATGTGAAGTAAGTTAACTAAGTCTAAGTCAGGGCTTCAAACTCCAACCAGTTGTTTAATGAGGAGCCGAATCTTGTCAGTAATTAAACCAGTTCTTTAATTCCATGGCTTGTTGCTGCTCTCATGGTGCATTAGCAGACATTTCTGAAATTGTTGATTTTCTCTTTGCTAAGAGCGCCGTTAAAAATTTTTGTGGACCTGAGCAGATAAGCATTCCTGAGACTTTCATCTTTCTTTATTTTCAGATATTGTATGATGGACACCAGTTGTCTTGGCTCATTTTGTATCTCATTATTGTTTGGCTGCTAATTAGGGAAAAAAAAAACAATTCAGGTGTCTGAGTCTTCAAGAGCAGGTCAATTAAAATGAATTCAAAAGAAGTTAATTAGCAGCAAAAACAGGTCACTCATTAAGAAAAGGGTTAGAATGAAAACCTGCAGTCACGGTGGTCCTCCAGGACCGGACTTGGCGACCCCTGGTATAGGTGACAGGATATATCATTGTACTTTTATACTACTCTTAGTAAAAAGCTTATGAATGGAAATAAGACTTGCAAACAAGAAATACCAGTGATGTGTGAAGAAATTAATTCAGAAGGGCTTTTATCATTTATGCCGTCGTCACACTGGATAAAACCTTAATCATAGAAACCCTGTCCTATAATTCCTTGGAATTATTCTTATTGGTGTATATTTACGTTCTGACTGTTGTAGTTTGTTAAGTGCCATCTCATTTATTAAACACAGTGCAGCGCACAGTACAATGTCTTGGGTTAGCTTTGAGTCATGGCAGAGCCTAATGGCCCGTCAAAACTGGCAAGTGTGATCCGGGTCCCTTAAGTCACTGGTCCTGCCAAGTTAAGAAGATGTAGTGCAGATTTTGTTTAAATAAAGAAGCTATTATCATTTAATTTGTCAATACTGAGCTCTAAAGTGGTGCCCTGTATATGTTAAGGGTGAAGTTACTGTGAATGTGATAAACCCAGTGGGCACACACACACAAACACATTTAAAATATTAGGTGTTGACCATTGACATAACCTGTGCAATGGATATTGGCCGCTCCAGTGACCGTGAAGCCAGTTATTTAGTGATTTATATTTTCAGCTACAGTGTTGTTAGTTTTTTAGAGATTTATGGTTAGGTATACAGATTCTATTTATTGATTTTCAGGATACTGATAAGCTAAGGTCTCAGTTGTAGAAACAGGTCTAAAAATTTGGAATTATTGTTTAACGGAACTTCAGTTTTAAGAGGAGTATAGGAAATAGTCATAGTGAGTGTTACAAAGAGAGTTAAGGAAAACAAAATGTGCTTCAATTAAGAATTAGGAGTACCTTCGTGATTAGTGCTGATGAGGCCTGGGGTTAAATCATGGTGCAGTTGTCTGTGCAGGTTCTTTTGGATTTCTGATTCCAGCACGCATTCTACAGATGCACACAGTTTAATGTCTTAGTGTTTCATGAAATCAAGGCATAGAACAAATAAGCAATGGCAAATAAAAAAATAAGTTAAGGCATCATTAAGTGTGCAAAGTTTTATTCACATTTTTGATCATCAAAGTAGCCACCTTTTGCTGGTATAAGAGCCAAACTGTAGTAAAAGAACCCCAGACCATCTTACTTCCTCCTCCATGTTTGACAGTTGGTGTCACATACTAAGGAACCATCCTTTCACCAACCCTGTGATGACCTGAAAATTTCAAATTTTGATTTAGCGGTCCATAAGACTTTCTCCCAGTCTGCAGTAGTCCACAGCCGGTATTTCAAGGCCCTATTTTGTCCTTTAAGGAATGGCTTTCTTACTGCCAATCGTCCTGTCAAACCTGCAGCACAAGGTCTCCTCTTCACTGTAGAAACTGACACTTGATTTTTTGACCATTTGTAAGCTGTGTTTGAAACGGTTGTACTGTGAGGCACTGATCATGCAAGCTGGTGACTCTCAGAAACTCATCTGCTGATTGGGTTGTGACTTTGGCTCTCTTCCTATCAGAGTTTCTTCCAGTTTCTAATCACCTATGGATTGATAAAAGGGCACCACTGGACTCTCTGACACTTTGATTTTTTTTGTTGTTTCTCTCAATGAAAGTTCTACACTTCTAAGGGTAAGAATGTTCTGTCTCATTTCATTCATTAATTGCCATTTTCTTACCATCACCACTGGAATTTACAACTCTCTACAGTGTAATATTGTCCAGGTAGTACTTCAGAGAATGTGTAGTAACACAGTCTGTCCCAACTCTGCTTTTAAGTAATCAACAGAAATTGGGACACCTGTGCAAACTGTTTGCTTCAAATTGCAAGACTTCATTTACTTTAATTGCTGCAGAACATCCATAATTTGGAACCTACTAGTTGTTCCCTGAAGAAGGCCCAATTGTAATATTATGATATTTCCTTTTTTACAGTTTTGGTGACCTAAACTTAAAATTTAAAACCTCTGGCAGTTCACTGCTTACCTTTTCACCATTTTAGGTCATCGATTGCATTTCAACAGATTAAATTTGAAGAAAAACTGGAACATTTGAGGTGTTTTTAAACTTTTGACTGGTAATATTTGTGTGTATAATGGATTCATGTTTAGGGATGTGAATTTACATTTAGTTTTAGATTTAGGACTCCGTTTCAGTTTGCGTGGCCTCCGCCCTAGATTTACTGTTTTCCTTACGAACAGACTTCAAAGCAATTGAAAGGTTTATTTCTTTAGAGACTCGGCCCTTAATCTTTAAGCAAGATCACATGAGTTGTTCTACTTTTTCTAATGAGCCTTTTTCTGCTAGTTTTTCAAGTATGTTTATGGAGAAGTTTTACTTCTTGGTATATATTGATATTTTTACACAATGTTATTGTATTCATTTCACTAGAAATGTATATACTTTATTTGAATCTGCTTATTAAATACACACATTGTCTCTAGAGGATGCACAGTTGTCCCAGATTTTTTTTTTGTTTTGTTCGGTTTTCACTACAAACACACAGACATTATGTTTTGACTTGTTGCAAATTCCTTGGAGCATCACTGACTTGTCACGACATTTGTATTTTCTCATCTTGATAAATTATTTGAGAAGTAAAACGCTTTGACTCTTTCTCTTGAGGCTTCTGCAGTCTCTTCTGCACATTATTGAAACATCTCTCCTATAGACACATGTCTCCGCTTCAACACTCTGCACAGTGGCAGTCACATGTAGTGAGTGGGCAGGGGACACCCAAGCAGGAGTCCCTTTTGCTTCTAATTTTGTAACATCGTGTGGAAGTGTGTGAAACGAGGGAACCTAATAAAGTGGCATCTTTTCTTTTTTCATGAAAAGGAAAGGTAGAGTCTGTCTTCCTGTTCTTCTTCTTCCCCTTGCCATTATTATATGGGTTTGTCAAAAAGGTGAGGTGTGAATGGCGCTGTACTTTAAAGCCATCACACTCTGTCTCTGTGATGTTTTCTAGAGCACGCTGCCTCAGCTATGCACACAGTCTATTTGAACTGCTCTCATGCAACAAACGCATCAGAGCCTTTCCTGTACTGACCTTGCGGTTTAGAAACAGTTTCATCCCAAGAGATCTAGACGCAATCAATCAGACCATCAAGTGCTCCTTGTAGAACTGTTTGTATCATTTAAGTGATACCCTTAAATACTGATACAACATTTTGTGGAAAGAAAAAAAATATACTTGTGCACGCTCACAAAAAGTTGTATATGTGCCTTCCGAGCAGCAATCTGGATTGTCCTGTGCAACTTGCCAGACACTCGAAAGCTCCTTAGGTGATCTTCTACCCGATGAGGTACAAGCAGGACAATGTCTAGTCTGCCTGGTTATATTTAAAATGCCTTCATTCAAAGATTAGGTCACAAGCAGGACAGGACCATAGCGAAAAGACAATGAAGTCTTTAAGATAACATGAGTATGATCGTCCGGATTAGCCCCATGAATCCCGGAATTATTAAAAGTCAAAGACCGAGGATGAGCCGGGCAAATGAGGACACACAGAGTCAAGAGTGTGCAAGTGCTTTTATTTTAAAACCAGACAAACAAGTGTTCAAAATCCTGATGTGCAAATTTAGTGCAATGAAAGTCTATAAATCGATAAATAATCCAGGATGAAAATCGAGGTTCAATAAACCTCCGATGAAGAATAAAAACCTTGGACGACGTTTTCCCTTGCCCGGACGCGGGTCACCGGGGCCCCCCTCTGGAGCCAGGCCTGGAGGTGGGGCTCGATGGCGAGCGCCTGGTGGCCGGGCCTGCACCCATGGGGCTCGGCCGGGCACAGCCCGAAGAGGTAGCGTGGGTCCTCCTCCCCATGGGCTCACCACCTATGGGAGGGGCCAAGGAGGTTGGGTGCAGTGTGAGTTGGGTGGTGGCCGAAGGCGGGGACCTTGGCGGTCTGATCCTCGGCTACAGAAACTGGCTCTTGGGACGTGGAATGTCACCTCTCTGAAGGGGAAGGAGCCTGAGCTAGTGCGCGAGGTCGAGAGGTTCCGGCTAGATATAGTCGGACTCACCTCGACGCACAGCTTGGACTCTGGAACCAATCTCCTTGAGAGGGGCTGGACTCTCTACCACTCTGGAGTTGCCCCCGGTGAGAGGCGCCGAGCAGGTGTGGGCATACTTATTGCCCCCCGACTCGGAGCCTGTGCATTGGGGTTTACCCCGGTGGACGAGAGGGTGGCCTCCCTCCGCCTTCGGGTGAGGGGAAGGGTCCTGACTGTTGTTTGTGCATATGCGCCAAACAGCAGTTTGGAGTATCCACCCTTTTTGGAGTCTCTGGAGGGGTTGCTAGAGGGCATACCTTCTGGGGATTCCCTCGTTTTGCTGGGAGACTTCAATGCTCACGTGGGCAATGACAGTGAGACCTGGAAGGGCGTGATTGGGAGGAATGGCCCCCCCGATCTGAACCCGAGCGGTGTTTTGTTATTGGACTTCTGTGCTCGTCATGGATTGTCCATAACGAACACCATGTTCAAGCATAAGGGTGTTCATATGTGCACTTGGCACCAGGACACCCTAGGCCTCAGGTCGATGATCGACTTTGTGGTCGTGTCGTCGGACTTGCGGCCATATGTCTTGGACACTCGGGTGAAGAGAGGGGCGGAGCTGTCAACTGATCACCACCTGGTGGTGAGTTGGCTTCGATGGTGGGGGAAGATGCCGGTCAGACCTGGTAGGCCCAAACGTGTTGTGAGGGTCTGCTGGGAACGGCTGGCAGAGTCCCCTGTCAGAAGTAGCTTCAACTCCCACCTCCGGCAGAACTTCAACCACGTCCCGAGGGAGGTGGGGGACATTGAGTCCGAATGGGCCATGTTCCGTGCCTCTATTGTTGAGGCGGCTGACCGGAGCTGTGGCCGCAAGGTGGTCGGTGCCAGTCGTGGCGGCAATCCCCAAACCCGTTGGTGGACACCGGCGGTGAGGGATGCCGTCAAGCTGAAGAAGGAGTCCTATAGGACTTTTTTGTCCTGTGGGTCTCTGGAGGCAGCTGATAGGTACCGACAGACCAAGTGGAACGCGGCTTCGGTTGTTGCTGAGGCAAAAACTCGGGCATGGGAGGAGTTTGGAGAGGCCATGGAGAACGACTTTCGGACGGCTTAGAGGAGATTCTGGTCCACCGTCCGGCGTCTCAGGAGGGGGAAGCAGTGCAGTGTCAACACCGTATATGGTGGGGATGGTGCGCTGCTGACCCCGACTCGGGACGTTGTGGGTCGGTGGGAGGAGTACTTCGAAGACCTCCTCAATCCCACTAACATGCCTTCCAATGAGGAAGCAGAGCCAGGGGACTCTGAGGTGGGCTCTCCCATCTCTGGGACTGAAGTCACCGAGGTGGTCAAAAAACTCTTTGGTGGCAGGGCCCCGGGGGTGGATGAGATACGCCCGGAGTTCCTTAAGGCTCTGGATGTTGTAGGACTGTCTTGGTTGACAAGTCTCTGCAACATCGCATGGACATCGGGGACAGTGCCTCTGGATTGGCAGACCGGGGTGGTGGTCCCCCTCTTTAAAAAGGGGGACCGGAGGGTGTGTTCCAACTATAGAGGGATCACACTCCTCAGCCTCCCTGGAAAAGTCTATTCGGGGGTTCTGGAGAGGAGGGTCCGTCAGACAGTCGAACCTCGGATTCAGGAGGAACAGTGTGGTTTTCGTCCTGGTCGCGGAACAGTGGACCAGCTCTACACCCTTAGCAGAGTCCTGGAGGGTGCATGGGAGTTTGCCCAACCAGTCTACATGTGTTTTGTGGACTTGGAAAAGGCATTCGACCGTGTCCCTCGGGGAATCCTGTGGGGGGTGCTCCGGGAGTATGGGGTACCGGACCCCCTGATAAGAGCTGTTCGGTCTCTGTACAACCGGTGTCAGAGCTTGGTCCGCATTGCCGGCAGTAAGTCGAGCCCGTTTCCAGTGAGAGTTGGACTCCGCCAGGGCTGCCCTTTGTCACCGATTCTGTTCATAACTTTTATGGACAGAATTTCTAGGCGCAGCCAGGGTGTTGAAGGGGTCCGGTTTGGTGGACTCAGGATTGGGTCACTGCTTTTTGCAGATGATGTTGTCCTGTTTGCTTCATCAGGCCGTGATCTTCAGCTCTCTCTGGATCGGTTCGCAGCTGAGTGTGAAGCGGCTGGGATGAGAATCAGCACCTCCAAATCCGAGAGCATGGTCCTCAGCCGGAAAAGGGTGGAGTGCCCTCTCAGGGTTGGGGGAGAGATCCTGCCCCAAGTGGAGGAGTTCAAGTATCTCGGGGTCTTGTTCACGAGTGAGGGAAGAATGGAGCGTGAGATCGACAGGCGGATCGGTGCGGCATCCGCAGTGATGCGGGCTCTGCATCGGTCTGTCGTGGTGAAGAAGGAGCTGAGCCGTAAGGCAAAGCTCTCAATTTACCAGTCGATCTACGCTCCTACCCTCACCTATGGTCATGAGCTATGGGTAGTGACCGAAAGAACGAGATCGCGAATACAAGCGGCTGAAATGAGTTTCCTCCGCAGGGTGTCTGGGCTTTCCCTTAAAGATAGGGTGAGAAGCTCAGTCATCCGGGAGGGGCTCAGAGTAGAGCCGCTGCTCCTCCGCATCGAGAGGAGTCAGATGAGGTGGCTCGGGCATCTGATCAGGATGCCTCCTGGACGCCTCCCTGGTGAGGTGTTCCGGGCACGTCCAACCGGGAGGAGGCCCCAGGGAAGACCCAGGACACGCTGGAGGGACTATGTCTCCCGGCTGGCCTGGGAACGCCTTGGGATTCTCCCGGAAGAGCTGGAAGAAGTGGCCGGGGAGAGGGAAGTCTGGGCCTCTTTGCTTAAGCTGCTGCCCCCGCGACCCGACCTCGGATAAGCGGAAGAGGATGGATGGATGGATGGATGAAAATCGAGTGATCAGTGGAGGTTAAAATCTAATAAATAAATCCAGTAAAACAAGGTTAAAGCACACAGCAGGAAACAATTCTATAAAAACTCACAAGCTCTGGTACATCCTTTTAAAAACTGCCGTCTTCTCTGCTTACCTCAGATGGGATCCTGCAGCCAGAGAAGACCTCCTCCTGGCAGGCACAGCAAACCTTTAAGATTCTGGCTCAGACCCTTTCTGTCATCACAGGCTCCCAGCAGGGCTCCACAGTGGGCCTCACTCGTCTGACCCGCACTTCCACTCCTCAGCCTTACAAGGGAGCAACGGATGACTCCTGCTTCATCTAGGGTGCTCATCTAGAGCAACACCCTTAAGCCCCTTTGACCACCCGCCATACACTCCTCCTCAGGGCTCCCTACCTGGCTGCCTATCACAAACTGGCGTCGCCCGATCCTGCCGTCTCCATCATCCTTTCCTATAACCTCTGTCTCTCTTTCATTGTGTTTTCTTCCCCCCTTTCTTCCGCACAGGCTCACTTTTTATCCCTCCATGGGCACAATGTCTCAGTTACAATCCACAGGAAGTCAATGAGGCAATTTGAACTAATTACACTCTCAAGTGCAAATGCGACCAATGACCCGGGGCTGCACGCACGCCCACAGAATTTGAATGAATAATTTATTTATTTAAAAATGTGTATTGTCATGGACCTCTCCCATCACATTGAGATCAGGCCAGAATCTCGACTGGTCTGTCCAAGCTAGCCTCACTCTAATCCAGCCAGCTTCCACAATACTACCAAGGGCCAGAAATGGGGACACTGAAACTACAGTTAAAAATACTTTTGACATTTCTATATTATCTAGGTTGTTTCCCAAGGAAAAGGAAACTGTAAAAAAAAATTTTGCTTGAAGAGACAAATCAAACCACAAATCTTTATAAATGAGGGTTTATTCCAAAAAAAAGTAAAAATTTGAGAAAAAGAAAAAAAAAAAAACACATTTCAAATGAATAGTCCAAAAAACTGAGCAGTAATAGAGGAAACATCCATCCATCCATTATCCAACCCACTATATCCTAACTACAGGGTCACGGGGGTCTGCTGGAGCCAATCCCAGCCCACACAGGGCACAAGGCAGGAAACAAACCCTGGGCCACACACCAAACACACACTAGGGACAATTTAGGATCGCCAATGCACCTAACCTGCATGTCTTTGGACTGTGGGAGGAAACCCACGCAGACACGGGGAGAACGTGCAAACTCCACGCAGGGAGGACCCGGGAAGCGAACCTGGGTCTCCTAACTGCGAGGCAGCAGCACTAACCACTGCGCCACCATGCTGCCCCATAGAAGAAACAAGTAATTCCAAACAGATAGCAATACATACAATACCCCTTTATAACCACAATCCTCCACTTCTGAGCTTCCTCTGCTCTGACCTGAATAGCCAGGGGTGGGGGCTCAGAAGTGGTGATGTCACAGTGGCTCTGCCTCTTGAGGTGCCACTCACAAATACAAGAAACATAAGAGAACTTAACAATATTACACATAGAAACACAACAGTTAATTATTAAATCATTAAAAAAAACATCATCAACGAAAAACATTTTCCATAATATAAAACAAAAACCAGAAATAAAGAAAGGTGAAAGCTAAAAAAAAAAGAAAAATATTAATTGTACCAAAAATAAACTTGAGTCAGGGTAAAAAATGTGGCTAAACTATAACAGGTCATCACTTACTGTGCATTCCATACAAGAAACGAGGGAGAGGGCTGTTGGCCTGCTCTAGGCAGGTATGTCCCGTTCCAGCATAGACAGATGTGTGCCCCAGCTTCATGCGGGGTTTCAGTAGAGCAGCACAACCGTTGATTACCCAAGATCTGAGGCCTCATGCATAACGGCGTGCGTAGAATTCACACTAAAACATGGTGTACGGACAAAAGTGGGTATGTTCGTACGTACAAAAAAATCCAGATGCCTAAATCTGTGTGTTTGCCAACTTCTACGTTCTTCTGCTCCATAAATCTTGATCAGTGTGAAAAGTAATGCATGTGCATGTGCCTGCTGCCACTCCCCAAACTCCTCCCAGAATCACGCCTCTTTGAATATGCAAATCAATATAAATAGCCCTTAAGCTCAGCGTTCTGTAGAAAGGCAATGGCAAAAGCACAGGGGAAACAGAATTTCAGTGAATACCAAGTGTAGGCAAGGAAAAACGTACTACAGTATTTGTTGATTTAAACAGTGATATAAACAACAAAAAGAAACTGATCGAGTGACATAGACTGTCGTAGAAACTCGAAAGCTCAAGTTCATAAAGTCGCACAGTGCCCGAAATAAAAAAGAAGTTGTCAGATATCAAAGTCGCCGTGAAAAGGCGAGTCGTAACACACCATCCTAGTGTCATATGAAAGCTTATTAGGGTACAGAGAAAAAAAAAATAGGGACACAGTAGGAAAAAAGCTTGAAATGTCAACTTTAATCTCAAAATTTCCACTTTAATCACGTAGTTTATTTTGTCATTAAAGTAGAACGTTATTAACTTCATCTTAAAATTATTTAATTTACTAGTTTCTCAAATCCCATTATAACTAAAGTAACACGTTAAATGCTTTGTTTTGTATTTGATCTATGTGCTCGATGTGTGTGAATCACTACGTGCTTCTTAAACAGGCTTTCTCTTCCTCCGACAGGACACAGAATCCACTACATTCGTGATATTACAGCTCTCTGAATAATTTAAATACTGAGATGTATACTTGATATCATTTTGATGATGATACGAATTAAAGCATGTATTAAACATGGAAAGACGTGGCGCAGTGATAGTGATGAGCTGGTGCTCCATCCAGTGATTGTTCATGCCTCACGCAAGATGCTTGCTGCGCCGTGCGAGACCTCCAATTAAATAATTTATTGCAGCAATACTGTCTCTTTCAAATGTACTAACCTCCAATTCCTGTCCTTCCTTTTCTTTCTCCAAATACCCAATCACTACACAATTAGCTCTGTAATAGACGTTAAGCCATCTGTAAGCTTAGAACGCTGATTCTTCAAAACTTTTAAGGAACATTAAAATATCTTCGTAGTACATGTTTAATTATTCTTCCATCTATCCTTCCAGTGTCGCACCAGCCCCAGCAAGAATGCAGCGCGACGCAGGAACAATCACTGAACGGGGCACCAGATCGTCGGTAGTGCTGCGCCACAGTGTCCTCACATGTTTAATTATTATCAATATAGATTATTTAAATGAAGTTGAAGTTTTATCTGTATAATTTAATAGGCATATTTTGCTGCATTTCATCTTAAAAATGATATTGTCATCATATGTAAATACGCGCTTTATAAAGTGGCTCAGGTTGTGCAATATCATAACTGTAGTGCAAGTTTACAGTGAGGTAATTGTACTTATAAGTACAAACAGTTCTACAAGGAGCACTTGATGGTATGATTGATTGCGTTTAGAGCTCTTGGGATGAAACTGTTTCTAAACCGCAAGGTCAGTACAGGAAAGGCTCTGATGCGTTTGTTGCATGAAAGCAGTTCAAATAGACTGTCTGCATAGCTGAGGCAGCGTGCGCTAGATGCTGTATATCGATAATTCTCTTTCCAATCAGCTGCTGTAGAGCTGTGATTCCACACTCAGATACAGTGATATAAATACTCTGAGTGGTGCAGTGAGAATAATATGGAAAGAGATGATCCACTATCTGCGGTGGGCTGGCGCCCTGGCCGGAGTTTGTTTCCTACCTTGTGCCCTGTGTTGGCTGGGATTGGCTCCAGCAAACCCCTGTAGTTAGGTAACCCCTAACGGGAGCAGCAGAAAGAAGAAGAAGAAGGTGCAGTGAGAGTAACAATGCTAAAGCAGCTATGGAAATTGGAATAGTTTGGCCATTCCGTGGACTATTATATTGTTACAGGTTAATTGCAATCAGAAGCCTTAAACTAATAAACAATATGTGGTTAATTTCAGTGTCTATGATAAAGCCGCGGCAGGGATGTGGATCTAAAAAAGAAAGGGATACCACACTGGAACAAAAGCACTGCTTTGACGCTGAGTGCCGCCAGTTTGCAAAACTTGCAGAGAACTTGCGTACACCAGGGTTTGAGCTACCGTGAAAATGTGTGCGGTTTTACGCCAAGTTTAGGTTTTATACATCGCGATTTGAGCGTGGAAACGGGAGTACACAACATTTTTGTGCATACGCACTGTTTCTACGTGAGGCCACTGGTCTCCCTCAGTGACCAAAGCAAAACAAAAATAATATGTCAGATGGGTACATCCGAGAAATTCCATCAGATCTGCTGCCTACACTGCTTCTGAAATTGCCAGCTAACATAAAGGACGCTGAGAATAAGGCTCCTCACTGCTGTCCTTAGAGCAAGTCAAATCCTGTCAGAGGCCCTCTGCTCACACCTCCTACATGACTTGACCCTACAGCAGGACAAAGGCAGGCCACACACAGCTGCTGTGGTCACAACTGTCCTGAGGAATGCTGGTGTGCAGGTGCTGACTTGGCCTCCATGCTTTCCTCACCTTAAATCTATAGAGCAGTTCTGAGATGCAATGGAAGACACCATCCAGAGTTGTGACCCTCTGCTGGACAAAGGCCAGCAACTTGGTCAGACCCTTCTACAGAAATGGTGAAACATAAAATAACTGCAGGTTTAGAAGTGTCCAGCAGTGGTGGCTGCAAAAGGCTGTCACACAAGCTATGGAAGGACTGCAAGGCGACTATTTTCTATAGTCATAGCTGGTATTGTTTTCTTCTTGGTTTTGTTATTTTATTGTCTTTTATTCTCACTTGTTTATGGCTAAATTGGCAGTAAAAGTTAGAAATATCTGTCCAACAGAATCTTTTTTTTATCAAAAGCTGTCTAAACCCTTTTCTATGATTATTATTTTGATATTATAAAATCTGTATTTCCTGTACATTGCAGTTGTTTTAAGCAGGACAAGAAAGGACTCATCCATCTCCATAGTCTCACTTACTGTATGCCATTGCATTTCTGGGTGACAGATTTTCTCTGTTAATCCACTTTGACTTTTTCATTCTTCTGTTTTTGTTTTGTCGAACTTCCTCTGTCCTGTATTGAAATTTGCCAATTAAATTCTGCTTTCCCAAATTATCGTAACATAGTAATTCTTTAGTTTATGTTACAGCCCTTTTCATCATGAATAAGGTCCCATGGCACTTACCATTGTCATGTTTCTGTCAGGTAGTGTTCTCTAGCTTATGTTCATTTTCTTTTTCTGCATCTCCTTTATTTGTTGTAAAGTATTATTTTTGGTATTTTTTAATAACATTGTTCCCTTTATTTAATTTGTAAGCACTGTGCTTCTCTGTACGTGGTCTTGTTCTCTTGCATGCCTTGTTTTTTGTGGATGAAACCCAAAGAGGCGGGGCCACCCTGATGTCACTGCTGAAGCCTTTAGAGTCTGGATGTGAGAGCAAATCCTTCAGCGGTTTGTTAAAGTTCTTTGTGTCAGAGTGTAGTTTTGATTACCCCTAAACCTGCTACTATTTGCAAACAGCTGCAACTCTTCAAAAATAAATTGTGCACCCTTGTGGCCTAGTGGCTTGGTGGTTAACCTCCTGAATGGTCTTATAGAGCTGCCCTCTGAACTAATAAAAGAGACTTTAGATAAGAGGTATGTATTCATTCAAATATGGTCTAATGTGGGCTAAAAATCCTTGTGTCGGTGTGGACAGTTCCACTTACAGTAAACAACACTAGTGTACTTTTACTGTATTTTTCTTAACTTCTCAGATAAAGACTGAATATTGCCCCTTGGTGAACTGTGTAGTTTCACCTTAGTTTTTGTGGTGTTCCAGTTATTCTCACAAATGGTGTCAAAAGGAACGTTATTTTTTATTTATCTTTTTTTTTTGATCACAGAGCTTCATTTGGAGGTGATGTCTTCTATGTCATTTGAACCCAAATGTCACATCATCATACACAGTGTCCAGAATTATTGTGCTTTTGTTGGACTTTTGTGGGTTAAAAAAACATGTCCTCTGCTTAATGTTAATTGCATTTGGGACAGTAGAAGTGTGTTTCTTTGCACATATTTCTTATATATGTTTCTGTTGCTTGCGTATAGAATTTCAGTGTCTGACGTGCGTGGTTAATGCACCCCTTGTGTAATTGCAGGCTAGCAGAGCGTAAGGCTTAGTGATGTCCACGTTTCCCCTGGCACGAACATTGACAGCTGCTGCATTGTGCACAGTGTTTAGGGAGTTCACGCCATTCTTGTCCTACACTTGATCACAATTATTTTGACTTTTTGTCAAGCAGCTACTGTAACACCACAGTGAAGATTGATGGTTTGGTCATGCCATGCCATATCATGCATCGGTTTCACTATCTTTGCCAACTTTTGATGACCTATTCACACCACCATCACTATCGTTCAGTTAGAGCAATGGTTCAGTTTCAGTTTCTTCTAAAACTGCCTTTAAAGTGTTTCATTTGTCATTGATGTTTTTAATTGGCAGCTCCGCCCCGCTCATTAATATTAATGAGTTACCTTAGAATTACCATATAGTGGCAGAAGCACAGAAATATTCATGTAATTTTTGGCAGCATGATGTTATTTCATCAACTCACGATATGGCAGCAGAACACTGTCCTGAGAGTTATTCAGTCTTAGTGCTATAAGGTGTATCATTAGACATCACCCCAAGACTGACTCAGGTTTAACCGTAATTGCGTAAAATACCAAGCCCGAGTCACACTCAGGGTTAACACCATGGAAGTTAAAGAATGAGTCACTATTTAGAAAGCATTTTTACCCAAACTTACCAACAAAAAAAATAATATACATTGTCATGCATATGCATCAGCGGATCCACTTAGGGGCTCTGTCGAAGTATGTAATAACCCACCAAGCCAGGAGGGGTTGCCATCGCTAACACTGTCTTCTCCTCCTCTCCCAACAGTGACAAAAAACCTCTAATGAGGGCATCTGACTCTGCCCATTCTGGTCCTCTGTCCATAAAAGCGCTCGATTCTGGGAAGGAGGAGTCATTTGATAGATGGACAAACTGCTAGATGGAGCTCCAATAAAGTGACCCAAGAGAATAGTTTTTTTTTTCTGCTTGTTTGCCTTAAAGCCTGGACAATTTACATATAGACAGGTGTTACTTTTGTTTATTTTTCATTTGTATTAAATGGGACAATCTGGTTGGTGCCCCGGAATTTTGATCTTGCAGTCTGTCATGCCTGCGCCCAGCCACAACATATGATCTGAGTGACTGGGAAGTTAGCAAACAAAGTATCAGTCAATAAAAAATGGTATTTATAGTTCAAGAATACAGTGAGTACAAAGGCTAATTGATGAAAATGTAACATAACAACATATGAATCAGGGGAAGCTGTACATGGAAAGGAAAAGGGAAAAGAAAGATCAGTCAGGCTCAGGGTTTTATGGAAGTAAGTGTTTAAAAGATACCTGAACATCAGTGGGCTGGGATTAGTTTTCCAGGGTCAAAGGAGGTTTATTCCATGTCTTGGGAGCAAGGATTCAGAAAAATGGATAACATTTAGGTCATGCGGAGATAGGGAGCTTTGCTGGTAGTCAGAGCGCAGACAGACAGATTTTTGCAGGCATGTATTGAACAACAGCAACAAACAACACTTATTTATTTGGCACATTTTCATACAAATCATGTAGCTCAAAGTGCTTTACAAGATGAAGAAAAAAAACTTTATAAAAAATAGAAATATAAAAATAAGATTAGGCAATACTAAATAACAAAGAATAAAGTAAGGTCCAATGGCTGAGAGGACAGAAAAAAAAAAAACTCCAGGGGGTTGAAGAAAAAAAAAACAAAATCTGCAAGGGTTCTGATGCCACGAGACCACCAAGTCCCCACTGGGCATTCTACCTAACATTAATGATCTAAACCTAATAATCTAACCATAATCTAACATAATCTAACCTAATAATAATAATAATAATAATCTAACCTAATAACAATCTAACCTAACCTAATAACAATCTAACCTAACCTAATAATAATCTAATCATAAATTTAACCTCATGGTTTTCAGGGTTCACATGGTGGTCATGTGGACCTCTGGCCTTCAATCCAACAATGTAGGGACACACAGTGCTTTGATCAGGTGATTGTGGCTCAGATCACCAACACAGAAAACCGGAAAAAGAACAGAAGAGAAAGTAGGGGTTAGTATGGATTGCAGAGATATGATAAAAATGATAAATCAATACATATAGAGAATATCAGGGTTACACTAAAATGAAGCTAGGAGAAAGCCATGTTAAAGTAATGGGGTTTTAGCAGTTTTTAAAGTGCTCCATTGTATTATCCTGGCAAATTTATATCAGTAAACTATTCCAGATTTTAGGTGGATAACAGCAGAAGGCCGCCTCACCGCTTCTTTAAAGTTTAGCTCTTGAGATTATAAGCAGACACTCATTTGAAGATATAAGGTTATGATTTGGAGTGTAAGGTTCAAGAAATTCTGAAATATAGGATGGAGCGAAATTATTTAAAGCTTTGTAAACCATAAGCAGTATTTTAAAGTCAATTCTAAATGACACAGGTAACCAATGTAGTGACATCAGAATTGGAGAGATGTGCTCAGATTTTCTTTTCCTAGTTAAGATTCTAGCAGCTGCATTCTGCACTCGAAATCGATTGATGTCTTTTTTGGGAGGTCCTGAGAGGAGTGTGTTACAGTAATCTACTTGACTAAAAACAAAAACGTAAACTAATTTTTCAGCAATTTGCAAAGTTATAAGATGTCTAAACTTTTGCTATATTTCTTAAGTGAAAAAATGCTGTCCTGGTAATCTGATTAATATGTGATTTAAAATTTAGGTCAGAGTCAATAATTACCCCTAAATTCTCTACCTCTGTCTTGACTTTTAAACATAATGGATTAAGTTTATTTCTAATACCCTTACTATATCCAGTTTTGCCAATCACTAAGATTTCTGTTTTCTCCTTGTTTAGTTTAAGAAAATTACTACTCTTTGAGAAGCCAGAGACTGGACGTGATCTGGGGAGCAGTGATCCTGCATGTGAGGACATTGAGTCTTCAACTGGATCCTAGTAGCAAGTCAGCGAACTTACATGGGTGTAGTGAGGAACAGAATATACTTTTGGACACTGGCATTCCCAATTTGTTAGAAAAGTATGACAGCAGCAGCTTGGATACCTGCCAACAGAGAGGCAAACTCATTGAAAGTCCAAAATGCTCTCCCTGTGTCGTCTAATCCTATGAATAAATCACTCTAACCACATCTTTCTTTTAATTTAATTTACACCAGTCAATAAATCCCATTCCATATTGATGGTTTATGCCGCTGCCATGAACAACTGAAACTTGAAAAGTATATCTCAATCATAAACAACTTAATGTATACATTTGTCTCATAAATAGAAGGATGTCTGTTAAGGCAGCATGTCTTTCAAACTGCGTCTACTAAAATTGTGCCGAGCCTGCGATAAAAAGCTAGGCTGTCACAGAAAAGAGGTACTTTGCACTGATAAGCTGTCAGATTATAATTTTTATTTATTCAATTTTCAAATGTCTGTAACTTTTCAAAGGATAAAGAAACCAAGGGGAGCTTTTATATGGAGTGACAAGGCAAGTACCAAGCAGGAAAGGGCTCATCCAACGGAATACTTTCACTTACTGTATGCCATTGCACTGCTGGGTCACAGCTTTCCTCTGCTAATCCACTTTGACTTTTTCATTCTTACGTTTGTATTTTATTGAACTTCCTCTGTTATTTGTCTATAATGCCCCAATTTAAATTTGCTCACTAAATTCTGCTTTCTCAGATTATTGGAAAATGGTAATTTTGTAGTTTATATTACAGCCCTTTTCATCCTGAACAAAATCGATTGGCACTTACCATTGTCATGTTTCTGCCAGGGTGTTCCCTCTGTCTCAGATGTATTTTCTTTTCTGCATCTCCTTTATTTGTTGTAAAGTATTATTTTGTTGCGGACAGGTGCCGCTAAGATTCACACTGTCAAGATGTCAAGATGACGGTGATTTATTTATTTTTTATAGTGGATCCCAGGGACGTTCCCAGCCTTGGCTCGACCCGCACACACTCCCAACAGAGACAAAAATACAGCACACTGGGGAATAACAATAATTAAAGAATGTATTGAAATTAAATAATATAAATGAAACCAATAATACCACCCCAGTATCCCTATGGCGATATTACATTAAACATATAAACACAAACACCACACAGCAAAGTCCATATACTGAGAGATGACGATCGTGAGTCCAGAGATCTGCACACTGCAAGGGAATGAAAAACAGTCCTACTGGTAGGCACTGTAAGGGTGAAGATGGATGGATAGTTCTGGAGCGCTCCTTTTCTTGCGTTGAAGCCAATGAATCCATAATCAATCCTCAGGACACAGGTAGACAGAAGACAATTCAGACCCCAACAACGAATCCAATCCAGGACACAAAACTAATTACAGCTTAAACAACAGAAGGCAGTCTCACAGTTAAACGGAACCAAAATACAACAACAAAATACACCCCCCTCCTCCTTTGGCCACCTGCCTTCCTCTTAAACTACTTTGACCACCTTTGATCCCAAAAGCCCCTGCAGGGACTGCTGGGAGATGCAGTTTTAATTCATAGTAGCACTGCTACAATTTTTGGGTATCTTAGGTATTTTTTGATGATATTGTTCCATTCTATTTAATTTGTAAGCATTGTATTTCTATGTGCTTTGTCTTGTTCTCTTGTGTGCCTTGTATTTTGTGGGTGAAGCCCAAAGAGGCGGGGCCACCCTGATGTCACTGCTGAAGGACCGCCCTCAAGTCTTTATACTCTGGATGTGACAGCAGATCTTCAGCACTTCATTAAAGTTCTTAGAGTGCATTAATACTAAGTATTGATTTTCTGTTGTTGTGGATTCTGATTATTGGGTTATGCATTGGGATTTGTTTTCTCTGGATTTTATTTTCATGCAAATCATTTTGCCTTCTTTTTATCATTTTAGTGCTTCATGCATTTACATAGTATGGCTTAAATAAGTATCTTTATTTTTTAAAGATATTGTTTTGCTTTTGCCTCAAGCCTGATGTTTTTAGGGTTTATCTCATAAGAAGAGCATTTATTGTATTAAGCGCAAAAAAGGCTATTCAATTCAGAAAGAATGAGGATCAAGAGAAAAAATGGAGATGTAAGGCAAAGAAAGGGTCAAAACCATAAATGAAAAGTGAGGATCGTGAAAAAGAAAACAGGTGACATCAACCCCGCAAAATTGTGAAGGCTATCATCAAAACAATAATGGCATCAGAGGAAACTGTGGAAAAATCATAAACTTCAAAACAAAATCTTAAAATTCTGATTACAGAATTAGGTTCTTTGGGTATAACCCCCCACTTCAGAAAGACCTGATAATAATTGAAAAAAAAAAAAAAATGGCTGAATGTGTGGTATATTTTTGTGAAATTAAATTCCTCTTCAACTTTTGAAGCCAAAAACTCTTTTAGGACTGTGTAGGCCAAAGCTGGCCAGTAGAGTATTGAGGTCAGACTACCTTAGGTGAGACGTTTTCTGAGCAGGCTAGGATTGGTCATGGCCTGTTTTATGGATCTTCGATAGGCCTCACACCATTTAGTGTGCTGATGATCAGGTCAGCTATACATTAGAGGGATATTCCTCCCCATATTTATAAAATTAGGTGCATTGTTTCTGGTCACCTGTTGAAGTAGTGGTAGTGTTGTGAGGCTGCAAGCCAATGCATACAAAACCAAAGTCCAATTAACCTGTTATTGGTGGTCAGGTCTACCTGGTGCTTGGGAAGAGGACCTAAATTAAAAGTAAAATGGGGGCAATAGGCAAACTGGAGCTCTATCTGTGTGAAAAGGTCCTGATTACACAAGAACTGGCTGCAAATTAATATCAAGCTAGAAGCTGCCCTGTCACCCCACAACTACTGTATGCGTATCGCACGTTCAATTAAATTTCACTGAAGATGTTTTTGCTCTTAAAAACTAGGACATTTTAATCAGGCTTTTCTGATATTTTCTCCTTGAACCCAATTCTCTTCTATCCTCCAAAGGATCGGCTCTCAATTCCCATCGGGATTTCCTCTTAATGTTCAATTCACACTTTATCTTCATTGTGAGTTAACATGGTGACATGAAACCTCACACTGCTTTGCAGCTCTTTGTTATTTTTCCCTCTGATGCTTTAACATTTCTCATTTAGCAACCGACTAATTGGGAGACATTTTTTTTCTCAGATTAAACTGTAAAATAGGCAGAAAATCCAGCGCTGAATGAATACTGTGGGTAATTCCATTTTTGGCAATCTCAGCTCTAATTAGCCAATAGACTTACAGTGGGGAATGGCAATTAGCCAATCATTCAATCATTCACAAAGGAATGTATTAAAGCCATGTAGGACCTGCAGTCCATTACTATAGGAAAAAGCGAATTTGCCTCATACAAAATGTCAGCATTATTGCAGCACATGCTAGAGTAATTTATCTTTACCAATCAGGATGACAGTCTTACTTTGTTGAGTGGGAGGAAATCTGAATACCAGGAGAAGAGCACAGGGACAGTAGTCTCCTGGGGGCCTGAATTTGAAATTTTGATGTTGAGGAAAAAAGTGTCCAACCATACCTTTTCTATATAAATATATGCTTTTTTTCCCTTGTAAGGATAATGGATGATAAAAGCCATTTATGTTGCCGGGAATGGTATGCCGATTCATTACAGGATAATGTAGGGGGCCCTAAACCCAAAATTGGATCAAAACGACAAGAAAAGTGTAAAAGTGGTGCTTTAATTACCAAACAAAATGTACAATGAAGAATTATCAATATGGAGCAAATGATACAGCATAATGAAGGAAAATAATCTTCATAGCCCCTGGGCTTCCTGCACAGGGGGATGTTGAGTGCACTTTTAAGGCCTCATTTACAGCTTGCTTTGAGTTTGTTGATGGGCACATGGCTAATTTGCATGCATAATTAGCCCTGTGGTGACATTTGTGGGATCCATTTTTACCTTTTCAGTTCACTGACAGCCCACATACAGCAACTGAAAAGCCCTGGGGGTTGAAATGGCCGTAGGTGGAAAGAACTAGTGCGATTAGAGACCAGAAAAAGTATCACACAATACTGTGAAATGTGTCAATGGGAGGCGGAGGGGATGCGGGTTGAGGGTTAATGCATCTCACTAGCCGAAATGGCTTTTTTTTTTTCCTCGTGTGCTTGCGACACAGCTATGGCCACATCGACAATGACCTTACAGTAGGCATGCATGAAGATTCTGCACATGGCTGCTACAGCTCTGTGACATCACGCTGACCTCATTTGGAAAAAAAAATGTTTGCATAAACCAACCGCATGGAGATTTGCCAGGAAAATATTGGGTGAACAAAGTCTCTGACAAACACAGCATACTGTATTTAATATGAAACACGCTTTGGCAAATATCGCCATTCAACACTACTGGTAATTATTCTGAATTTTTTTGACTAAGAAATAGGGCTTTGTTCTGGCTTTGACTGTTTAATCTATAGTTAATAATCTTGCCTGTTTTGAATTATGTTTCATCTCCTGGTCCTTTTCTACTCTAAGAACTTGTAATTTCTGTTACACTGGTGAAACAGATGCCATTTAGTTTATTGTTAGTGACTAAGGGCACTGCCAGTTTGTGTGTTTTCTTGTTAGTAAATAAATGCCATATCCACCCTAATTCATCTTTATTGTATTTATCACCTTTTTCTGCAGTAGCGATTGAGCAGAAGAACTTGGTGTGAAGGGATACCTCTTCAAAGTATATAACTTAATGCTCTGGTGAAACAGATGCCATTTTGTTAATTGTTAGTGACTAAGGACACTGCCAGTTTGTGTGTTTTGCTGGTAGTAAATAAATGCAATGCCCACCCTAATTCATCGAAAGAACTCGGTGTGAAAAGGGGCCTCTTCAAAGTGTATTATATATTCATACAGCTAAACATTTGTCCAGTTTCACTTATTTTCATTTTTTTTTATGATTTAACATAATGAACATACCAAGAATGTACTTCTTTGTTAAAAATGTGCTTTTCGAAATGTAAACTTCGCTTATTTGTTGTCTGTTAAACTCAGCCTTGTAATAATTGCCTAAACCATGCAGGCATAACCAGGTACATTTTCTTTCTGTTACAAATCAGAAAAGCATATTGCACATTTTATTCATCTTTACGGGTGAGGCAGTGGGCAGCATTGGCAGAATGAGATCTGGACTGGAGAGGTTATTTGAGGCCTACTGGAAAGATAGGCTGGCTCATGAATAATTTTAATTTCTCCTTCTCTCGAGAGCTTCTTCAATTCGATAGGAATACATTAAGAAATAAAGCCTATGAAAAGATTCTGAGCGTTAGTGAATTTTTTTTTTTTTGTAATCACTAAATTGCTCTGAGATGCAGATGTTTTTAATCTGCCTGAAAGGATTGCTTGGGAGCTGATGATATCGTGCAACAATCTGGCAATAATACAGTTCTTTATCACCCAGTCACATTTGAGTGTATTGAGTTGCAGGCACGTGTGGCTCAAATCTCACTTTCCCATGAGAGTCATTGTTATAATTAACAAACTTCACATTCGAGGCTTGATGAAGAATGAGTTCACATCCGTGTGCTCAGGCTTGAGATGCGACAAAAGGCAGTGAAGCCTGATGGTTAAGGTTTAGGCAGGAAACCCCAAAGTTCACCAGAGTGGCCCTCGATTACTGAAGTGAAGCAGGCCTGTGTGAATGTGACGCTATGAAGTGCTTCAGCCACCTTGTACAGCAAGAACTTGTAGACTTGTATATCATGGCTGGGGTTCCCCTGCCTGTTTCTCTTCTAGGTATTTTACAAAGCTGCTAGCATCTGGGATTTCAGTGGAACACATAAATCCTTATGAACTCACTCATAGGCACGCCACCCAGAAGACACCTCAGCTCAGACTCAAATCCTGAAGTAGCAAAGAAACGTGCTGTACTAGTGTTTAATTTCTCTTTTATCGCCTTTCACTCTGGCCAATATCACAAAGAACCTTGCAAATAAAGTTAACAGAAGAAACTGACAGCCGTTGTGAAGGAATGTCCTTCCTCCCATCAGCCCCTGGATAATCTTCAAAGTGTATAAAATATATCTGTCCAGCCATCCATTTTCAGCTCATGTCTCCATTTTCTTTACTTCTTTAGAACCAAGAATTTCCAGAAACATAATTTTGTTTGCGGTTCTTTTCTTTCTTTTTCTACTTTTCAAGATTTAAACTCCTGTTGTTCATTATCAGATATTTTGAACCTTGTAAAAGTGAGTGCAAACTAACCTGGCATGGTCAGGCTATGTGAGAGAAACCTTACCCATTATATAATGAGAGCACCTATAAACAGCATTCACTGCCTTGGAAGATTTCACATTTTATTGACTTCTTATATAATATGCTACCGTGGCTGTCTGTCTGTCTGTCCAGGATTTTAAATCACCTATAGCTCGCAAACCGTTTGACCAATTGACCTGAGATTTGGTACACATATACTACGTGACGTCTACTATCCACTTTCAGGGTGATGATTGACCTCCAAGGTTATTCCTCTTTTTATTTTTATTTTATTTTATTGTAGAATCAACTCTCGGTATATGCATATGGGCGCCGTTCTCATTCCTACTACCTTCGCCGTCACTTCTCCTACCTCTTAATATCTTAAATCATTCTTGAGGCAGATTGAAGACTTAAGTGAAAAATTAAAGAAAACGCACTAAGTAATTGCAACATAAACTCTGACTTAATCAATTTTAACATGAAAAGATGCCAATGAATGAAGAGAAGAAGGCGGGCGGCCAGGGTGGAGAAAAGAAGAGCTGCTCATGAAGCAGCGAGCACATCAACATCTGAGCAAACGAATGGTAAACGTACAGAGAAAGAGGATGAAGAGTAACTCTGAATGCTCAGGCAAGTGTATTCACTGCACGTTATCGTGCAGTGCACCCTTACTGGGTATACATTATTTGATCACAGTTGTTTTAATGTTTTTTTCTTACTTGTCAACAGAAAAACATTCTTAAATATCAAAGTGAAAACAGATCTCTGCAATATGATGTCCATCACTTACAGATGTAAAACTTGAAATAATTGATCACGCAAGTATTCACCCCCTTTAATATGGCACATCTGAATCATCATTGGTGAAGCCAACTGGCTTTAGAAGTCACAGAATTAGTTCAATGGAGATCACCAGTCTGGGGTTTCAAGTGATTGTTGTATAAATGCACCTTACCTTGAAGATCCAACTTGTGGTGTGTCAGTATGGTGGCCAAACCTACACAATGAACACAAAAGAACACACCAAGCAACTTAATGAAAACGTCAGTAAAAAGCCCAAGTCAGGGGATGGAGACCATCAAGAGAGGCCACTAAGAGACCTATAAGAACTCTGAGGGAGTTACACTCGACGAGACTGGAGTGACTGTGCAGATGACAATTGTTGCCCTGGTGCTTCGCCCATTACAGTTTTATGGGAGAGTGGCAAAGAGAAAGCCACTGTTAAGGAAATACATATGATATTTCAGCTAGAGTTTACCAGAAGATACATGGGAGACTCTGAATTTAGGTAGAATCAATGGTCAGAATCTTTGGTCATATAAGATCAACTCTGAACAACAGACTAGAGATGCCATGTTTGGTGTATAGTGGTGGTCACGCTGTAACAGTTACCCTAGGCTCAAAGAGGACAATGCTACCTTAATGATAAACTTGTTGAGCTCGTATTAGCACATTGGACCTGGCTGTTCTGCCATTTCTCTTCTAAAATCTTATTATCAAGCAAAGACAGAAAACAGAAGGAAACAGTTATGGAACGACACAAGAGAAAAATTTACATATGTAAATATATTTCAACTAAACAATTAAACACTTTTACTTACTACAACAGCACCAACAAAATAAAGTCCCCTAAAACTGTCTCTTGAGCAAATGACATCCCATATACATAGACACTCCCTTAAAACACACCAAATTCCCACTTTTAGTTAGAAAAGACAGCCAGTCCCAACAAACCCCATTTATATATTCAAAAATACACAGAAAACTCTCAATGTGACTTAAAGAAACAAAGGATGACCAGGTTCAAGGGGGGCACATATATATACACAAATATAAACTAAACACTAGAAACAAATATATATCCACACAAGTTCAGTCCAAAGGGTTATTGTCCATGAAGGAAAGAGAAACACGCGAAGAGGGCAATCAAATTGGGACAGATCAAGTGAAGATGGATGACGGCGCTATCTCGAAAGTAAGAAAAGTCACAGATCTTACCCTCTGAAATCGGCGAGCCAAAGCATTTGGACAGTCTTAAGAAATAAAAAAAAAGGTGTGCAGGTGGCCACCTCACTAACTTTATTCCAATGTCGGAAAGAGACGTTTCTACCTTTTTTTTTCCTTGGCGTTGATAGCGTTCGTCCTATTTCCCTTGTAACACAAGCGACTATTCCTCTCGATCACTTCCTTCCTTTTAATTTTGCCGCTCCAACCCTTCATTGGCTGTCAACCAGAACAGTTTTATTGTCGGGCCTTCCAGATCCCGCCTATGACTGCCTAACAACTCCCAATCCTGAACTGCGAAATGCTCCTCCACCTGAATCTGAGTGGAAGCCCCCGGCAGTGACGAAAAGCACACAAAAGACAGACAAGACACAATAGAACACACACAGGTAAAACAATATTTCAATACACTCCATATGTGGCTGTGCTACAACATCAATCTGTGGGAATCCTTCTCTGCAAGGAAATCTTGGAATAAATCTTGATGGAGTCTGCACCTTGGGAGAAGATTTGTTTCTGACCAAGACAACAACCTCAAACATAAAGCCAAAGCTAAATAGGAATGGCATCAAAACAACAATATTAATGTCCGGAGTGGCCAAGTCAGAGTCCTGATCTCAATGCAAGTGAGACTTTTTGGCTGGACTTGAAAAAGGCTGATCACTCGTGATCGACATACAGCCTGACAGAGCTTGAGCAGTTCTGCAGAGAAAACTGGGACAAATGGCCGTGTCCCGATGTGCAAAGCTGACAAAGAAACTCAGTTTTTTCATGGCTGCCAAAGGTGCATCTACTAAGTACTGACTTGATGGGATTAATTATTTTTGTTCTATATTTGTAACTAGCTGAAATACCCAGCATTGCCCAGGAGGAAAATAAAGTGGTTTTTTTTTCGTTTGAGAAAAATATAATTTAAAAAAACACAACTTTAAAAATAAAAATAAATTAACAAACAATGAAGACTCACTAATGTGCTTGTCTTGCGGTCTTGTATGTATGTTATCATCCTGTTGATGAACTCTATTTAATTTCAAAAGCATCAGGCGGGCGGTGGAGCTCAAACATAAAGAATGCTGGCAGCCACCTACACTTCGCCCTCTGGTGGTCATTCCAAGTGTCAACTGGATGATAACATGCATACAAGACTGCAAGATCACCCCCACCCTACCCAGAAGGGAGTGGGTTAGGGTTGAATTCACCCTGCAGTATTTTAGTCGCCCAATTAAAAACATGTGTACCAAGTTTCATGAAAATCACTCCAGCCGTTCGGAAGTGATGCTGGAACATGCATACATGCACACACATACACACACACACACATACACTAACTTTTATATACATAGATTAATTTAGTCTACTCTGCAGAGCTCTGTTTTTACATTGATATTAAAGTCTTTCTCCATTGATCAATGTCAAAAAAGCCAAATTAAATCCACTGTGATTCAAAAACCTCCAAGCAGGATTAATACTCTTTATAGGCACTGTATATAGTTTTACAGTAATACGTATCTTAGGCCTTCTTTTTAGCATTTCTGCGCAGCAGACATGACACAATTTCTCATAAATAAAGCTTCCATATTTTTTAGTAGTATGTGTGTCAAATCTACTCAAGATGAAACCCCCCTGTACTTAAAGTAGATTAGAAGCAATGTCTTGTATACTGTGATTTAGGGGTACATGGCACTGCTGCCTGATGGACTCAGTTTCCTGGTGCTGGGTTTGAGCCCCACATTTGCTGCCTGTGTGATTTTGCACATTCTCTCCGTGTCTTCATGGGTGTCACCCTGGATATTCCAACTTTCCTCCCACTCCCCAAGACTAGCAAGTCTGGGTCACTGGTGATTCCATATTGACCTTAAATGAGTGGATGCTGATGTGTGCCCAGATAACGTATGTGGTGTTGGGGTCTGCCTAGTAATGAGTGATGCCAAGATTTGCTCCTAAACCCCCTCAACCCTGAATTGAATTAAGTGGATTTAAAAATCTCGTTTTATGTTGTGTTACAGTGGTTTACAAAATGACATTTATTACCATGTCATCATTATGGAGCCTCCTCACAACACTGCGTTTCTGGTCTAATCTCCCCTTGTGTGAGTGGAGTTTGCATGTTCTCCTGTTGCTCATATGGGTCTCCATGAGGCACACCAGTTTCCTCCCACAGCCAAAAAATGTCAGTAAGGTTGATTGGAATACAGGGTCATCTTAATGTATGGACACTGGGCAGGGGCCCTAGGAGCACAGGGGTCCATAATTCTTCTGATGAATGTGTATGTTTCTGTTTTGATATCAAAACTGGGGTCTCAATGTACTACTTTGCCCGGGGGCCTAAGATGCTGTTAAGACGGCCCAGAGTCTGGGAAACCTAAACTGGCCCAATGTGAGTGGGCTTGTCTGAAAAGAGAAATGGTGTCCTACCGAGGGCTGGGTCCCAGCTGGCACCAACACCTACTGGGATTGGTTCTTGCTGTCTGTCACTGTGTAACAGCTGGGCACGTTAAAAATAAAAAGTACAGTAAATGCCATAGTTACTCAAGGGTTAGTCATAAATTCCTGCCATTTCTACTGCAGATAAAAAGCAAACTCTGATTTTCCCCACCTCAAATTCCAGAATCATCCAAATGAATTATTGTTCCCTTTTTTCTTCCATTTATTTGAAATTTTAGAAATGTTAATTGGTGCTGTTTTAAGAAACTCCATTGCTTTTCGTTTTTAACTTTATTCTTTTTTTTCCCTTCAGTTGTAGTTCTGTATGTACAAGGCATCGGCACAAAAGAATGGCGGGAGGTGAGTAGATGAACATAAGCCTTTGTACTGTGCCCCATCTTCACTTCATCTGCTGTATCAGTAAAATTTGTTTTTTATTGTTTTTATTATTTTTGTACTATTGATGTCTCCCAGCACTTGAACTTCACTTCAGTTTTAGCTGAAATGTCTTCAGTGTGGAGTTTGCATGTTTTCCGTTATCCATGTGGCTTCTCCAAGGTTCTTTAACAGATTAATGTCTCAAGATTTTGTTATTGTGTGTTTTATGTGAAAATGAAAACAAACCACTGCCATCTCAAAATCTTAATGGTAGCAATGGATATGAACAAGCATCTAGATGAGATTTTAGGACAGCTTAGCCAGCCAGCCAGACAAGCTTGAGGGACTCAATGGGCTCCTCTCAAACATCAAATACCTTATGAACTTTGAACCTATCAAGTAGACTATCAAAGAGTTATGGATTGTTGTTTTTAAATAACAGCTGTGAGTACACCTCTGGTGGCGCTAATTCTTTACTCAAAAGATCTGCAGTCGTGGCTTGAAGTTTGGAGAATGACACAAGTGTTGGTTTTCACAAAGTTTGCTGTTTCAGTGTTTTTTGATCTTTTTGTCAGATGTTTCTGTGGTATACTGAAGAAGAATTACAAGCATTTCATAAGTTTCAAAGGCTTATATTGACAATTACATTAACTTTATGCAAAGAGTCAATATTTGAAGTGTTGGCCCTTCTTTCTTTTTCAAGACCTCTGCAATTCACCCTGGCATGCTGTCTGTCAATCAACTTCTGGGCCCAATCCTGACTGATGGTAGCCCATTCTTGCATCATTAATGCTTGGAGTTTGTCAGAATTGGTGGGTTTTTGTTTGTCCACCCACCTCTTGAGGATTGACCACAAGTTCTCAATGGGATTAAGGTCTGGGGAGTTTCCTGGCCATGGACCCAAAATTTTAATGTTTTGTCTCCCGAGCCACTTAATTATGGCCCGGTGCTCCATCATGCTGGATTGTTCGTTGTTGGTCACCAAACTGTTCTTGGATGGTTGGGAGAAGTTGCTTTCACAGGATGTTTTGGTCCCATTCTTTATTCATGACTGTGATCTTAGGCAAAATTGTGAATGAGCCCACTGCCTTGGCTGAGAAGCAACCCCACGTGACATGAAAGGTCTCAGGATGCTTTACTGTTAGCATAACACAGGACTGATTGTAGCGCTGCTCACCTTTTCTTTTTCCGGATACCCCAAACAATCGGAAAGGGGATTCATCAGAGAAAATTACTTGACCCCAGCAGTCCAATCCCTGTACCTTTTACAGAATATCAGTCTGTCCCTGATGTTTTTCTTTGCTGCCCTTCTTGACGCCAGGCCATCCTCCAGAAGTCTTCGTCTCCTTCACTGTACGTGCAGATGCACTCACACCTGCCTGCTGCCATTCCTTAGCAAGCTCTGCACTGGTTGTGACCCGATCCTGAGCCATGAATTGATTTTAGGAAACAGTCCTGACACTTGCTGGACTTTATTGGGCGTCCTTAAGTCTTCTTCACAAGAGCAATGGAAATGGGTTTTTTGGGATTACGTTCATTTTCATGGCAAAGAGGGACATTGTAATTAATTGCAATTCATCTGATCACTCTTCATAACGTTCTGGAGTGTATGCAGATTTCCATCATAAAAACTGAGACAGCAAGCTTTGTGAAAATTAATATTTATGTCATTCTCAAAACTTTTAGCCACAACTGTAAGGAAGCACACACACATGAATAGTTTGAGTTCACAGTGACAAATGCTAATAAATATTAAGCTTTTCTACAGTTCTAAAAAAGCTTTTCTTCACACAGAGAACTACAGACACATGTAATAAATCAGCAAGTAGTGTGGTGGATAGAAGAACTCTAGAGACATTCAAAACTCAACTTGATGTTGTCTTGGAGGAATTAGGTGGATTGGATTGCCTTGTTAGGCCTTGTCAGAATTTTTTAATGTTCTCTGTGGAAGAACTTGAATTAATAAAGGCTGAGATAGTTTGGAAAACACAGTTGCCAAACGGTATTACATCATTATACAGCAATCAAAAGAAAGAGTATGGAACTGTCAGACTCACACCATATACCTTACAGTATATTGATTACATGTTGCCTGAAGAAGGGGCCTCGGAAGCTTGCATATCGTAATCTTTTTAGTTAGCCAATAAAAGGTGTCATTTTACTTGACTTCTTAGTATATAGATAGAAAAGGCACCAAAATACCTAAAATAGTTTATGGGTGTTTCCTAAAATTTCTTATCATTGAGGATGAACTGCGTATAAAAACAATACAGCAGGCGAAAGAGTTAAAAAAATATATTAAAAAAATTAAGTAAAATGATTTAATTTACAGGGCGGCATGGTGGCGCAGTGGGTAACACTGCTGCCTTGCAGTTAGGAGACCCGGGTTTGCTTCCTGGGTCCACCCTGCATGAAGTTTGCATGTCTGCGTGGGTTTCCTTCCAAAGACAAGCAGTTAAGGTGCATTGGCGATCCTAAATTGTCCCTAGTGTGTGCTTGGTGTGTGTGTGTGTGTGCCCTGCGTTGGGCTGGCCACCTGCCCGTGGTTTGTTTCCTGTCTTGCGGCCTGTGTTGGCTGGGATTGGCTCCAGCAGACCCCCGTGACTCTGTAGTTAGGATATAGCGGGATGGATAATGGATGGATAGATTTTATTTACTTTAGTTATAAATGCACTAAAAGGCAAAAAATAACTTTTTCTTTAACCACAATTTTCGTGGTTATATGTGAGGGTGCACATGAATTAATTGATTCAAACAATTTTTGAAACTTGTTTAGCATGGTGGGGAGTTACAATGTTGTTGTCTTTCATATATTTTATGATGAAAGTAGCTGTTCTATTAATCCTCTAGGCATATCTGACATCCGTTTTGCTAGCGAACGAGAGAACTGCTTAACGGATTTAGATCAGGTTTTTTTCTAGAATTTGCTTGAACATTCCGGTTGATTTTGCGACTTCTCTCATCTCTCTCATTAAGAATCATAGTTCACTTGTAGGAGAGATATATTTGTGCTAATCCGAGACAGAGGCTGCAGGCCTAGGGGAAGGGGAAGCGTGACGTCAGGAGTGGAGAGTCGGTCTACCTCTGGGTTTTGGAGCTTAACTTGCCTATGCTTAGCTAGCGATACCTTTTTGTTTATTGATTTTTAAAGTTTGTCCTGTTTCACTACATTAGGGCCGGAGCCGTGGGGAATGCTAGTCACATATAAGGCAAAAAATCATTGTTAGGGTGTTCATATTGGTTTGATACTGAGCCAGGTGCTTGGGTGGAACGGGTCACCACCTGGAAATATCTCACCCACCCTGTACACGGAGGGAACATGCTAACTCATCACATTGAGGGAGGACTCTGGCACTGTGGGGCAGCAGCACTATCTATCCACTGTGCCACCTGTCACTGAGCTTCACCCATACTGATCTGATTATTTTATTTCAAGTGAAAAAACTGTACTCATGTTTAAAAACTAGCGTGGCGCCTCAGACTGAAGAGCAGTTCGATGATTCTGAAGGAATCAAGCGTTGCATCTTCAAAATATATTTTGAAAAATGAATATAATGACCGGTGCAGGTGATCCAACAATAGTCTGCATAATAGCACACGTGTTTAGCATGGCAATGCAGTCTATAGAAGTTTTGAAGCTCACTCACAAACCGTCCATTTTAAATATATACAAATTAGGCTTCTCTGCTCTTTAGTGGTGGGGACTGAATTCAATCAGCAGGACTTGTAATGATAATTCATAAAATATTGAAAGAGCAAGCAAAAGCAGCGGAGCAAGTAAAGCACATCTATCCTCTTCGCAGACCTTAACAATTTGGAGCTTATCGTGCACATCTCTACAGGACCCATGGGGCTTGCATCCCTTCAGTTTTCTACTTAAATTTAATTTCATAGTAGATGGAGATACGGTTCACTTGCTGTTAAATGCACCTCTGTCCATTCAATTGAGTCATATTACCGAAAGTATAAAAGTACCCTCGGCAGTTCAGCCATTAGAAAAGAACAGTAATCATGACCTATTAGAAAAGCGAAAACATTTAATTTGTGAAATACAATAAAATAATGTAAAAAAGAGAGAGAGGGAGACATTGTGTATACATATTCAGTTCTGTTTGGGATATTTTTAGTGAGCTTCTTTCTTAAAGTAATGGGATTGCTACCAATATTCTAAATTTACTCATTTAGAATATTTAATCTGTGCAGCACCCATTACTACAGATAATTGAATTATGGCTACGCCACTCCATAACACCTTAGTACAGGGCTGGGGGAAGCCCACATCAGTTCTAATTTGGACGTAAATGATGGGTTCTACTATTGCTAATAAACAGAGACAGGTGTGTTAGTGTCCATCTTGGGGTCACACAAGCAGAACGCACATTCTGCTCTTAAGGATGTAACTAAATGAACTGACCTCCTTGTGATTACGTAGTGTCACACTTGGGTCACAAATTTGCACAGGACAGTACAGGAAGATTTCCAAGGAGCAGATACTTTATTGCTGTCCAGGCAGATACAAACACAAAACCTTTTCAGAAGCAATCCAGTCATACAAGGAGCAGCTCTCAATTTTTACGCTTTGGCCCCGACTCTTGCTCATAAAAACAAAAAAATGATTCCTCATTAAGGGGGTACAGCAGCTCGGAAGCAGCGACCAGAGCAGAGGCAGTCTGGTGGAAGAGAGACAGCAGAGTGAGACCTCAGGATGGCCACGGCTCAGTTTTTTAAATGTTCAAAGACAGCAAACTTGCAGCTGATCCTGCAAAGAGGCGGTGTAAGGGTGTGTTTGTTTCCCAATGAAAAACTGTTTAAGTGGAGTTTCTGAAGAGCGGCTGTGTCCCCCTGCAGCAGCGGTCACAGTAGGAAAACAGATTTATTTGGATCATTTACTACCCTCTTGGAAGTTTCCACATTTTACTGCTAGACAACAATCAATCAAAGTGTATTTATTTTATTTATAACTAGACACTGATCTGTCAAAAAAAAGTCTTTAATGTCAAAGTGAACACAGATCTCTGCAAAGTGGTCTACATTAATTATAAATATAAAGCACAAAATAATTGATCACATAGTATTCACAGTATTCAGTACATGCACGTTTGACAGCCATTTCAGCCTTGAGTATGTATGTGCAGGTCTCTAGAAGCTTTGCACACCAGGACACTGCCATTTTTCTCCATTCTTCTTTGCAAAATTGCTCAAGCTCTGTCATGTTGCATGGAGATTGCGAGTGAACAACTCGTTTCAAGTCCAGCCACAAATTCTTGATTGGATTGAGATCTGTATTCTGACTCGGCTATTCTAGGACATTAACATTTTTAAGCCATTCCTGTGCAGGTTTGGCTTCATGCTTGCAGTTGTTGTGCAGCTGGAATACTAATCTTCTCCCAAGGTAAAGGTTTCTTGTAGACTTCATCAGATTTTTCTCCAGGAGTTCCATGTTATTTGTGCATTTTCCCCTCAAAAGCCTTCAAGGACATGCTTTAGAAGCATCCCTGCGATTTGTCTCCACAATGCTCATGGTGTGTATGGTGTGTTTTTGATAGTATGCACTGTTCAAACATGGGTGTTTAATCAAATGGCCAAAAAGTCCATTTTGGTCCCATCAAACCACAGAACCTTCTTCCAGAGGACTTCAGAGTCTCCCATGTGCCTATTCTTTCGACAGTGGCTTTTTCTTTGCCACTCTCCCATAAAGCTTTGACAGGTGAAGTACCCAGGAGCAGCTGTTGCCAACACAGTCTCTCTAATCTTAACCACTGTAGCTTGAAATTTCTTCAGAGTTCTCATTGGTCTGTTGCTGGCCTCCCTCACTAGTCGTCTTCTTCCATGATCACCCAGTTTTTGTGGACCGCCTGCTCTAGACAGATTTACAGCTGTGCCATACTCCATTACTCCATGATTGATTTAACTGAACTCCCAGGGATATTCAGTAACTTTAATATTTTTTTGTCTCCATCCCCTCACCTGTACTTTTCAATCCCCTTTACATGGAGTTTCTTGGAGTGTCATTTGTCTTCATTGTGCAGGTTAGTCCACCATACAGAGTCACCACAAGCTGAACCTTCCAGATAAGGCGCAGTCAGACTACAATCAGTTGAAACCTCAGAGAGGTGATCTCATTGAACTAAATGTGTGACTTCTAAAACCAACCGGCAGCACTAGTGATGATTTAGAGGTGTCATATCAAAAGGAGTAAATACACAATCAATTATTTTGTGTTTTATATTTGTAATTAATTTAGTTTACATTATAGAGATTGGTTTTCACTTTGACATTAAAACATTGTAATAAACTAAAACACTTCCACAAAGGAAAACAAGTTGGGGACCATCCCCATATTATGTCCGATGGACAAAAAAAAATGATGAGGCAAAAATGAATGATCAAGTACTATTTACATAGCAGTTGACAATGTGTATTACAAAAGATGGCCTTTTATACAGTGACAAATTGGTGGACGGAAATGAGGTGGCAGGAGATTACATTGACACTGGTAGACGTATACAATGTTTCCAAAAGAAACCGGAAGTGATGTGATGGAGGACATGACATCATTCTTCTAGTGACCGGAAGTCCCGTTGTTGGATGGTGCCGGAAGTGACATCATTAGAGGGTGCCGGAAGTGACATTTGACAGCCATCTTGGCAACCCAGAAATATGATACAGTAGGTACATTAGTTTTCTTCTTTGGGTCTGACGAAAAAGAGAGAGAGGCATTAGTACCACAAATCAACCCCTTGTCTCGTGATATCTCACTCACCTCCGGGCTTGTTGACTGCCTCCTAAGCACACATGTGTGACAACATCTTTTCCTATGGATAAGTGCCAAAAGATCCAAATCCATTGTGATTCAATATTGTAAAATAAAAAATGTAATACATTCCAGTGGGGTGATATAATTTTTACAGGCGCTGTATATTCTTATAAAGTGAGTAAAACTACACTAAAGTTAAATAGATTGTATTATATGTTATTTAAATACAGGCATTAAAAGCATTTGCAGAAGTGTTTCAAATGTTCAGTGCCGTTTTGTGTACTTCTGTGTGGTTTCTAGGGGTCCTTTCATTGGATTGGCTGGCCCAGCACTGTTTCAGCTGTGGAATGGCCAAATGGGGGAGGCAACTTGATGGATGAGGTCTCCAGGACTCTAAAAATATCCAAATCTTATTATGTGATATCATCTACTATTAAATTCTGCTCTGTACTTCTAAAATTTTTATTTTTATGCTGTATTAAGGATTTGTTCTGTTCTGTGTATTGTATTGTATTGAACCCCTTCTTTTGACACCCACTGCACGCCCAACCTACCTGGAAAGGGGTCTCTCTTTGAACTGCCTTTCCCAAGGTTTCTTCCATTTTTCCCTACAAGGTTTTTTTTTTGGAGTTTTTTCTTGTCTTCTTAGACAGTCCAATCTGGGGGGCTGTCAAGAGGCAGGGCCTGTTAAAGCCCATTGCGGCACTTCCTGTGTGATTTTGGGCTATACAAAAATAAACTGTATTGTATTGTATTGTATTGTTTCTGAAGCCACTTCCCCTCATGCCTTGGGACGGACTGATGCCGTGTCAGGATTGGTTTCAACCCTCATTCATTGTTTCCAGGATAGGCTCCAGCCTACATAATCCTCAATTATTTTCCCTGTAGTTAGGGTAGTGGTGAGTGTCAGTCTATTCTGGTTGACACCGGCCTTAAAAAGTCCTGAACAGGGCATCTATGCATCACAGGGAATCAGTAGACTTGGCCTTTTTGTACGTCTTCAGAACATAGAAGAAAACCCATAAGAACGAGGGGGTGACATGCAAACTACAATATGAAAGGTGGGCCAGAGTTCTTCTTTCTGGGTCAACATGCTGTGCCCTAGCGTCAAGTAGTGTCTACAGAGAGCAACTTCTCCCAACCATCCAAGAACATTTTGGTGACCAACAATGCCTTTTCCAGCATGATGGAGCACCGGGCCATAAGGCAAAAGTGAGAACTAAGTGACACAGGGAACAAAACATCAAAATTCTAGATCCATGGCCAGGAAACTCCCCATTGAGAACTTGTGGTCAACCTCAAATCCTTTTTTTTCCAGATTTTAGAAAGTTTTGCAAATGTATTAAAAATAAATAAACATATTTACTCCCTTTGCTGTGACACTTGAAATTTGGTTCAGATCTATCCATTGTGACAGTAGATGGCGCTATACCAGTGCTTAACCGACACAGACAGACGCAGGAGGCACACTTATAAAAACACAAATATTTTTATTTTTCCTCACTTGTGGAGAATGTCTTCCCTTTCCCACGAGCCCACAACACAGTCCAAGCACCAAACAATACTTTACTTTGTTCTCTCTTTTCCCTCTCCTCCACTTCTCCTAATCAAGCTTTGTCTTCCTGCTCCCGACTCAGGCTCACCGAGTACTGTCTGCCTGTTCCTTTTATATGAGTAACCCAGAAGTGCTCCAGGTGCTCATTGCCCAACTTTCGGCTGTACTTCTGGGTGTGGCGAAAGAATCATTTACATGGGCTCTGGAGAAGCTGCAGTCCCCCCGGGCAACACCCCCGGATCCCCACAGGGCTGCAGATAACTCCATCTCCCATGAAACCCTGCAGGAGTGCAAGGAACCACTGCAACCCATGGGGGCTGCCATCTAGCATCCCAGGGGAGGTACTGTTCTGCCCATGCTTGTTCCCCCGGTCCTCTCAGTAAATAGGCATCTTGTCCAGGTAAGGACCCCAGCAATCTATGACACCATTCTATTGATTATCATTGAGATGTTTCTACACCTTGTTTGGAAATAAATTCAATTGATTGAATATTATTAGAAAAGGTAACCCCAGTCTATTGTAGGTCCCACAGTTGACAGTGCATATCAGTGCAAAAACAAAGCCATGAAGTTGTAGGAATTACCTTACAGAGCTTACGGGCACGCACAGATTTAGAGAACGCTACAAAACCATTTCTGCAATATTGAGGTTTCCCAAGTGCACAGTGGCCTTCATAGTTATTAAATGGAAGACATTTGGAGCAAGCGGGAATCTTCTTGGAGCAGGTTGCCTAATCAAGTTGAGCAATCAGGAGAGATGGGTCTTGGTAAGAGAGGTGACCTAGAACCTGTTGATCACTCTGGCTGTGGAAAACACAATCCATGTGGAGATGGGAGAAACCTGCCGAAGGACAACCATCACTGCAACATTCCAATGATCTAGGCTTTATGGCAGAGTGGCCTGATGGTAGCCTCTCTTCAGTAACAACACATGAAAACCTGCTTGGAATTGATAAAAAGGCACCTAAATGACTCTCTGACTGTGAGAAACAAAATTCTCTGGTCTGATGAAACCAAGTGTCATATCTTAAGGAAACCAGGCCCTGCTCATCATCTTCTCAATACCATTCCAACAGTGAAGCATGGTGGTGTTAGCATCATGCTGTGGGGTTGGCTTTCAGTGGCAGGGACTGGGAGACTAGTCAAGGCTGAGAAAAGGCTAAGCAGAGCCAAGTTCAGCGATATCCTTAATGAAAGCCTGCTCCAGATTACTCTGGGCTTCAGGCTGGGCCATAAAATCAACTACACAAAGAACAACAATCCTAAGCAGAAAGCAAAGACAGCATAGGAGTGACTTAGGGGCCTTGAGAGGCCCAGCCTGCACCCGGATCCAAACCTAATCATACATCTCCAGAGGTACCAGAAAATAGCTGTCTACTGACCTTCTTCACCCAACATGATAGAACCTGAGAAGATCTGCAGAGGAGAATAACAAAAAATCCTCAAATGAAGGCATGGGAAGCTCATTGTATCAAACTCAAGAAGACTCCAGGCTGGAATCTCTGTCAAAAGTGCCTCAACTAAGTTCTGAGTGAAGAATCTGAATGCATTGTAAGATTTCAGTTTTTTTTTATTTTTAATACATTTGCAAAAATTTGTAATATCTTGTTTATGCTTTGTCATTCTGTTGTATTAAGTGTTTCTTAATGAGGGAAAAAATGAATGGAAATGATTTTAGCAGAAAACTGCAACATAACAAAAAGTGAAGGGCCTGTCCAGTGCATTTAGATCATGTAGATCTTGTTTTAAACTTTATTCCCATGATGACTTCTTTTTTTTTACTATATAAGAATGCAAGGTCACATACCCAACTTAGATTTAGAGCTTCAAATCCAGCACTTTAGGCTTCATTACACTGCACTGTCTGTTATCAGTTGCACTTTGCACTATAAAACTGAAGACAGGTATGCAGGAGGATGGCTGGCTGGGCACTTGCCTTCACTGCTTGTTTTGTTCTCTTTTTTGAGCTCATCATGCATATGAAGTACAAATAAATCTTTGGTGGCTAGATTAAGGTCATTTTCCAGCGTGCCACTAGCACAAGTATATTTTCTGCTAGCTTTATGTCTGTTCCATTTATCAAAGGCTGAGATTTGAAGGTTTTATAATGAACAATCCTCACAGCTAAATAAGATATAAATCTGCTGGAATGTTGCTAGTTTTTGCATCTCAGGCTGGAGAGCGAGGGACAGGTGCCCTTCAGTGAAAATGGCAGCAATATATTAAAGTGTGCATTATACAACAGGAAGAGTATACATTAAGAAATCCTGAAAGAAATGGCATTTTCATGTAGTGGTTTGCACAGGAACCAGAGGCCATGGCAAATATGAATGACTTCCCTAGGGAAAGGTTGCAGTAGAATACATTAATCTACAAATATGCAACTTTATGACAAGAGAACTGTTTGAGAGAAGACCATTTCATATATTTAGGTTCCAAAAGTACAATACAGTCTCACTTCAATCTGCCATGCATTCGTGGTGAGACTAATTTGGAATATAGGAACAAAAAAAGACGAGGGCCATTTGAGGATCCATGCCCAGTATCACCTCTCTACAAAGTACAAAAAGGAATACATCTCTCTGTAAAAGTCCTTTTTCAAACTGTTACAAGAACATTTTTGATTCTTCTGGAAAAGTTGTCCTCCTTCATCCAACACCAAGCCTGAAATGTGCCTAATATGTGCTGAATATGTCAGAAACTTATACCCATGGGCCAAAAGTCAAGTCTGTGGCCTGAAAAACAAAGCTGTGCCCAAAGAACAAACAACAAATTGTGCTTCATAATTACAGGGATGAGTAAATATACAGTATATTAAACAAAGAATACTCAAGTGTTATACAGGATAAAACATGTTGTTATTGTCTCTCAGTCTTGCAGAGTCACTCTGTTAAATATCTGCAAGATCAAGACATATCTGCAGCACAATTCTGGTCCAGGCTTTGGTTTTGTCACATCTGAACTACTACACTATAGTAGTAAGCTGGCAGGAGTACCTGCATGTGGCACCAAGTTACCACCGGTGATTCAAAGTGGAGCATCACATCTGGTCTTCAACTAGCCAAGGTGGGCACATGTCACTCCTCTTTCCAGCTTACTACTTTGGCTTCCTGTAGCAGCACACATTAAGTCCAGATCCTTGATGCTGGTGCTCCAGCTCCCCAAACCCAGCACAGATAGATGCAGACACAAGTTTTGCACAGCACACAGGATTATATTCATGGGAAACGCTTCCTTAATCATTTTCCACTAGCAAGCACAGCACAAAAAGTACAATTAACACTCATTTTCTCTTCTTCCTTACGCCTCCTCCTTCCTCTAGAAGGCTTTGTCCTCCGCCTCCCACCTCTGCTTCCTGCAGCATTGGCAGCTAGCTCCTTTTATGTAACCCATTGGAGTGCTTCCAGGATTGGTCCAGAAGCTCTTCAGGATGGGAGCCCAATGACGTAGAGTCCAGGAGTTGCCACAGCTCACCCTGGTGGCACCCTGGGAACTCAACAGGGTTGAGCCACTAAACTCCAACTCCCCGCATACCCTGTGGGAATCCATGGTGATCTGCGGAGATAATGCCCTGGGCACACACTCTCCCCAAGTTCTCCCATTTTGGAGGCACCTGCGGTCTGCCATTATATATTTACGAGTTGAGACACAAAAATAACCGGACTGGGCTTGGGGCTTTCCTGGAAAACCATCTGGAGGTGAGCCTGATGTGAATCATAGAACTATATCCCCTCCTAAATGCTCTCTCAAACCGCCGACTGGCTGGGTATATCCTGTGAATAGCCCAGTCAGTATTTGCACAACAATCGCTACACGAGTTGCCGCGATAATGTCGGGTGAAACAATCAAACAGTGAATCAACATCAAATTTCTTGTGAATTTTCTCTTTTTCCGTAAAGCAGTTTTTGACTGACAAAAGTCGTCCAGGTGTTATGAGCGAACGCAGGTGTGACTGATTGCTGCTGCTCTCCGGTAACTTTTTATTTTTTTTACGATTAACTTCCAATCTAATGGACTAAGTAGCTGTTTTCATTTTCATTTCAGGCAGATTTATTCGCTTAGTTTTATTTTTCAATCATTTAAAGCTAGACTGATTTCTAGTTTGACTGCTGATTTGGCAGTGTATGGACTATTTTTCGGCCTATTCATGCCTTGAGACTTACCTGGCTTTGTTTTCCGGACATTCAAGTTGTATGTGTCTTTGCTTAACCTGTGGACCGGTAGGATATTTATTTGGTTTGTGTTTGTTTGGTCTCTCCTGTCGCTCGCTATCCAAACTGCAATGGGCCTGCCTCAGTACTCAGCTGCTGAGCTACTCTGACTCCGCCTTCATTTGTCTGAGCCTCCACTGACTGGCCTATATCTCCACCCAGACATCGTATTCCTCCCCCGTCGGAGATACATCTACCGCGGGTCCCGCTGGAGTATCCAAGCTGACAGTTCAAAAATAATAAACTCCAGTTCTCGACGTCCTCGACGTAATTTAGGCAGAGTCGCCGACCACAGTGTGTTAGCCAGCCTAGCCCGGTCAGCTAACACCATTGCTAAATGGGATAATGACGTTGTCAACTTCAGTCTGCTGAACATCCGCTCACTCACGAGCAAGGGGCCTCTCATCCACAATCTCCTCACTGATCGTAAGTTTGACTTTTTCTCTCTAACTGAGACATGGCAACAACCCTATGACTTTTCCCAACTTAACGAATCCACTCCCCCAGGGTTTGTTTACATTTCTCAACCCCGTGGCTCTGGCCGAGGTGGAGGTCTCACGTTATTGTATCGTGAGAAATGGAAAGTCTTGCCGTTATCTGTTCCTGCCTTCAGTTCTTTTGAATCTCTTGTATGTCAATTAAATGGACCTATTCCTACTATTATTGCAACTGTTTACCGGCCCCCTAAACCAAATAATGACTTTCTGAATGACTTTGCTGTTTTCCTTACACACTTATCTACTGTTTCATCAAACCTAATACTTCTGGGGGATTTCAATATACATATGGATAATATCAATGTCCCTATTACTAGAGACTTTACATCCTGCCTTGAGAGTTTTGGATTCCAGCAGCATACAGATGTTCCCACTCATTCCAAAGGACATACTGTATCTTGGACTTGATTTGCTGTTCTGGAGTTACCCCGCTTGATTGTACTGCAGATGAACTCCCCATAACTGATCATTTTCTTATTTCATTCAATGTTAATCTTGCACTTTCCAACACTAAGGTTTCCCGTCTCATGTCTTTCCGTAATATTAAGAATATTAACATAGATTCTCTTTCCTTTAGTATTGATTACCTTATGGACATTCATAATTTATCCACTCCTAAAGAACTGGTCTCACACTATAATACTGGACTTAATGGTATTCTTAACTCTGTCACTCCATTAAAAACTAGATCTGTTTCTTTCTCCTTTTCTGCTCCCTGGTTC
The DNA here is from genome assembly GCA_026402145.1 of Polypterus bichir lapradei. Classification (NCBI taxonomy): domain Eukaryota; kingdom Metazoa; phylum Chordata; class Cladistia; order Polypteriformes; family Polypteridae; genus Polypterus; species Polypterus bichir. The sequence goes on along the minus strand of JANRMT010062840.1, from coordinate 9,436,957 downwards.
ACGCCTGAACTTCAGCTTTTGAAAGCCAAAGGCCGGCAACTTGAACGGTTATATAAAAAAACTGGACTCTTTGTTCACAAAGAGATGTACAAAAACCATATACCTTATTACAAGGACTGTATTGTCCAAACTAAATCTAACTATTATACTCTCATTATTTCTTCCAAAGAAGGAAACACCAAGCCATTGTTTTCACTACTTAACAATATCACACAACCCCCGGATTCTTTACCTTCTCACCTTTACTCAACTGAATTTTGCAATTCCATTATGTCATTTTTTAATGAAAAAATCCAGAAGATTCATCAGTCTTTCTGTATGGATTCCTCCAGTACTGCATTTGAATTTCATCCACTAACTCACTCATTTTCCTCTTTTCAGCTTCCTACTTTCTCAGAAATCTCAGATCTTGTCTGTAAGTCTAAGCCATCCACCTGCCAACTGGACCCCCTCCCTACAGTTCTGCTCAAAGCCTGCCTCCCCTCTCTGGTCCCTCTTATTTCTGCTATAATCCACTCTTCTCTCACTACTGGTACTGTTCCTTCATCTTTTAAATCTTTTGCAGCAATAACCCCAATACTGAAAAAACCTGGTGCTGATCCGACTAATTTCAGTAATTTTCGTCCTATTTCTAATCTACCCTACATTTCCAAAATTCTTGAAAAAATAGTGGCTGTTCAACTTCATTCTCATTTATCTCAAAATAATCTGTATGAACAGTTCCAGTCTGGTTTTCGTCCCCTCCAAAGTACAGAAACGGCACTTATAAAAATTACTAATGGCTTCCTTACGGCAGCTGATTCTGGTTTAATTACTATTCTCATCCTCCTTGATCTGAGTGCAGCCTTTGACACTATTTGTCACACTACTCTTCTCAATAGATTATCTTCGATTGGCATTACCCACACAGCACTAGATTGGTTCAGATCCTACCTCTCAGGCCGCACTCAGTTTGTTCAGCTAAAACTTTCACATCCCAACCCACCGCTGTTACTTCAGGTGTGCCCCAGGGCTCTGTCCCCTGTATGTTGATTTCTTCTGTAAGCCGCTTTGGATAGAAGCATCTGCTAAGCAAATGAATGTAAATGTAAATGTCAAAACCCCTTTAACTCATATCAGGGTTGTAGGAGGCTGGCCGCTACCTCAGCATTATTGGGCACAAGGCAAGAAATACCCCTGGGTGGGCAGCAGCTCATCACTGCCTTTAATTTAACAGTTTTTTATGTTGAATACAATAATGAACTAAAGCTCCAATGAATGGCACCTGTCACTTCAACGTAATCCTCAAGGCTGTGTGATTGAATAATGTGGTTAACATTGTCAAAAGCTACATTTAAGACTAACTGTATAACAGTATTTTTTACAATGACGTTGACAACACAAATAGGTGCAGTTTTCCATGACCAGGATGAGAGTACCTTGAAACATTTTAAACATATTATAGTGTTCAAGGCAAAACTGACGTCAAAAGGCTCCTTTCTGCAAATAGTTTAGAAATACAATTTTTGTTTGACTGTGATCCATAATTATGAATTAAATTAAATTCTAGATCTGATTTCTAAGGCTTGACTTTCAAGGCATCAGGAACAAATGCTAACCTTAGGGAGGCATTACTAATATTAACAATGGGGCCTGCAAGTGCAGTAATTTTTTCACCAGTTTTCTGGGGACTGTGTCCAAGGGAAAGGGGATTGGTTTAATTTTAAGAATTAGTCATAGTGTTTCCGGCTGTTTTATTAAAAATAGATTGACCTTGCAAGATTACATTTTGGAGTGAAACTTTCAATCTGCAGTCTTATGCTACCCAATTTAAACTTAAAAGCATTATAAATTCCTTACTAGTAATGTTGACAGTTAGGAGTTCCTATTTATTACATTAGGCGCTACTTTAAATAATATAGAGGAGTTGTTTCTATAGGTTATGTGGAACAGATTGACCCAATATTATCAAGTCGAGATCTGAAAGTCAAGGGATTGCATCTCATTGGGGCTTAACATAAATGCAGAGATTACAATTTCAAAAGAGAATGCTGAAAGCTGAAGTGTAGATGGCAAACAAATAAATTATGGGTTTACTAAATGGCAGGGACTGATTTTGAAAAGTATAAGAAAACTCCAAAAGGATAAGCTTGGTATTTTTCAAGTCAAAGATATTCCTTCACAAACATGGTATTTATGCATTTGCCACATGAAACTGTGTTCTAAAGTTAAGCATTTCCTATAAGTTAAAAAATATATATCTTGCCCGACCAGAGACTTTACAATGGAAGTTGTAGGACATGGAGGAAAAGCTAATAAACTTACAAATATGTCAATTTTTGAAGCCAAGACAATTGTCGAGTAATGCTTCGTACCGTTTATCTTTTCGAAGAGTGTTTGTGACATCGAAAGGGATCTGGAAATAATCATTTAATCACATATTCCAGGTAAAGATTTGTTTTCTATTCGCTTGTACGAATTCTCATATAAATACGGAAGTAAATCAAAACAAAACCCAACTAACGTGACATGAAAAGCTTACTGTTATTTGCTCCATCAAGCTGAAACCATAACCATCCGTAGTCCTAACAGGTTACTGCGCAGGACGATTAAGATGCTGAGCTATCACACATACCTGGTCTTCTTTTTTAAATGGCTGAATCTCCTAATATTGGTGTTTTTTGTGTTCAAAAATGACATGTTTAACTCTTTGAGGGCTGAATATTTTTACAAAAAATATTTTCTGAAAAGCAATGGTTTCACACAGAAATCGAGATTAAACATCTGTTGCTGCATGCTGTGGCTGCCAGTTTGACAAGAATGTGCGGCAGGCTTGCTGCCAAGCTGTCTTCACGTGGCTGAGGCATTGCAATCCAGGTTCTACCTCTTATCATTGTTAAGTGGCACTCCTCCGTGGCAAACATTGCCATAGGCATATCAGCTGCATGAACCATTTTAGCACCATGATTGGCTGGGGACCAGTCAATTGAAGCTGGAACCTCACATTCGTTTTCGATCACTTGTATCAAAATCAGAGTCTGACAAGTCATAGTCCAGTTCAGAGATAATAGGCAAAATGTCGTCCACCCAGTAGTTTGCTTTATGCAATCACTTTGATCTCTCATCAGCTGTCAGTGCCATTTTTGCTGTAGTTTGTGCCTTGCTACTCACACGAGCGCAAGAAATCTCAGTCAAACCAATGAAGCTCACTTTCCTTTAAGCAACAAGAGTCCAACTAAAACATAACAGTTGGTTTTGTCACAATTTTACAGTTGATTACTATCGTCAGCTCCTCCTTTTGACAAAAGTCGACATTAGCCCCGAAAGAGTTAAACTATTTTGAAATGCGTGTGTGTAATCGCAATGTGCGGATCAATGCTCGACAACTGTCTTTTGTAGCCTTAACTGAAAATGAGACAGCTTTGACCTTAATTTCCCCAAGAGTTATTGCCATGCAGCCTATTGTTACTTTGGCACTTATAATTATAAAGATTAAAAGGATAGATTAAAGATAGCTTGCTCTCTTTCTCTCCCCCCCTAGTCCCCCCACCTTCCCATTTTGCCTCCCCACTTGAGACTGGACCACACTTCACAAAGTCCCAGTCCACTGACCTACCTAGAGACAGAACATGTCCAAAACAAAACAAGCCCCCCAGCAGTGGCGTATGAGGAATAAAATTGAGTTATCTATTGTCAATACAGACCACATACTATAAGCATAAAATATAATCTTCAACAATCTTGAGATAGTAAGATAGTAAACCCAGGGAATGGTGTTAAGAAGTGGCCCTGGATAAGCATAGTAAACCCTAATACAATAATAAAAATAACAATTAACCAACGATATGATATTGAACAGTCTCCTTTAGAAGAGAGAAAAAAAAATAATTTCTTCCACACATACACACATATGTGCATATTCCTGTAATTAAAGCATAAAGAAAAAGTGTCTGAGAAGGGAAAAGGATGTATAATTACAGGACCAGTATCACTGCAAGTGGATCAAACAGCAGATAAGATCTTCTTTGCCATGCCATGACAGAATGTGACTCACAATCGTATTTCAGAAAAGTTTCGGGATCAGTTTTCTTAACTCTTTTACTGCTTCCTCTGTAGAGGTAAAGGTGTAATGCTTGCCTTGAATATCCACTTTCAGTTTGGCAGGGTACAAGAGGCTGTATCTGATCTCGGCTTTCAGTAAGCGGTGTTTAATGTTCGACAACTGTCTTGACTTGAAGAATGGACGTGTTTGGTAAAGTTTTAAGCTTTTCCTCCGTTCCCCATAGATTAAAATGTAAAGCGCCACTGCTGGCATGATTTTTTTAATTTATAGAAAGTGATGAACTTTAAAACACAATTTTGAGTGGCAAATGCATATATAGTATGTTTCTGAAGAAATAACATTGATTTGAAAAATCACAAACTGACCATTTAAGAGCTCTCTTATAACTTTGCCAAGTCAGTCCATGTCATTTAGTAATCCCATAATTTATTTATTCCCCATCTACACTTTGTTTTATTTTAATACTGTAATTTTTGTATTTCTGTTAAGCCACAGTGAGGCATAATCCATGGACCATGGATCTCGACTTGATGATATCTGGTCAATCTTAAACAAATAGGAAATTATCATTTTGTACTGCACTGAATATTTCATTCTTGTAACAACCTTTCTTTTGTTCTGTTCTTCTACCCAACGGAAGATCAGGTCCATAGATGGTAACTGTGAATACAAGAAAAAAGCCACAAGAGTGAGGGAGAATATTGAAACTCCACTTTAATCCCTGCATAGAAGAAAACTGCCTTAAATCAAACGACACAGTATATTCCACTAAAGTTTCAAATACTGCATTTCTTCAAATAACACATGATAGCAGTGATATGTAAGGTGCTGAAATTGTGGAAAACAAATGTTAAAATAAGAGAAAGTCTGGATTCTTTGGCAGCCAAAATGTTCATTGAGAATTCAGAAATTTTATTTACGGTATGTATAGGAATCAGTTTACTCTTCCCGGCTTTCCTCAGGCTGTCAGAAAGAGCCATTGATGAAAAAAATAATCATTTTTTTTAAACGGAAAGCTAAAGTAAATTCTGAAAAAATAAATCAAATTTTCTTCTACCATACTCATCTTTGTATCATTTATCTGTGTTTATTTTGCAGTTTGGAAGAACCGAAGTTATCGATAACACATTAAACCCAGATTTTGTGCGAAAGTTTGTCCTTGACTACTTTTTTGAAGAAAAACAAAATCTCCGATTTGACGTGTAAGTAAATGCAATTCATTTAAATTGTTTCATGTTAATAATATAACTTTTTTTGGGAAGGGGGTTGGAGGGCAAGTTTTGTCAATATGTCTACATAAATATAATAGGCAATATGGAGATTCACTGTGTCAATTTATGTTTGTTCAAGCTCTTTTTGTTGTGATTAATAGACACAAACATAACAAAATAGTAGAAGGCCTCCAAAATGCTCCCCAAAGGCAGGCCAGGACCTACAACTACTAACTGCTGGTTCTGGCCTAGCAGGCCTCAAAATGGAAAACTGACTTAAATAACTAGAACAGTCTCATGTATATCAAAACATTTTACACAAAAAAGAGAAAACTGATCAAGCAAAAAGAAAAAAAAAAGTTCTGTTCAAAGCTTAAATCATGCTTCATTTCTAATCATTACAAAATCACTTCTAAACGTTTCTGAACCATTTCAAAATGGACAGAAAACTGTATGTCTATCCCATTTCTATGTTCAATATTGGTCTTTTAGGTCCCTGAGTACTGGGACGTATTCTAAAAAACAACTGACTCTATTATCACACTTAATTATAGCAAGAAAGTTCTACCTCATGTTAACTATACCATTGTCTATGACTATGAAAGAAATTTATATTCTGTTCATATTAAGCAAACACTAACATAAAGCTTTAACTTTCTAAGATTGTCTCTTATGCAAGACTCTGTTTTGTCCAAGATCTGGATTCATAAAGCATTACGTGTGGTTATTTTTTTTGTTTAGAGGCTTCTTGCTTACTAAATCCCTCATTGCTTAATACATACTCCGACTTTCTGGTCAGCGATTAGGATTGGTGAAAGAACGGTTAGACTTTTTGGATTTTGACTCCAACATGCACTTTTGATCACGTCTCATTCTCCTTGTCCTTTTTTATAAAAGTTTGTGTATCTCATGAAGATCAGAACAGCAGTGACCTGGCCAGGATTCAAACGCAGTCTCCTGGAGATGTGAGGCAGCAGCACGATTGACTGTGTAACCATAAAACAAGCTTGAGCAGATGTAACAAATATCTATCTATATAATGAAATATTTCAGCAAACACAACAGGCCTTGTGCCCATTGCTGTTAGAGGACATTCTGGCTTTCTGTTGCTCATTAATGGAAAGAAAAAAACAGGTTCACAAAATGGATTGGCAGAAGATGGTCTTTGAAATAACCGTGTTTTTATTGATTTTTTTTGAAAGAGACAAGGTAATAATTTATCTTTGTGTATGTTGCGGACTGGTGAGACGTATGTTGAGAAATGCCCTCATAAAATAAAAACATACATAAAAAAAATGTTGGATTTTGCTTTATCCACCAATCATTATATAATCCAGTATTTTCAAGGTTTTTTTTGAGTGAATATGCTTTATCAAATAAATAACATAATAAGATGTAGGACATAGCCATCCATCTGATTCTAGTCATTTTCTAATCCACTTAAACCAGACAAGGGTCTGCTGGAGGCCATCGCAGCTGGCATATGGCACAAGGAAGCAACAATAACACTGTAAGTCATGTCATATCATTTTCTAACCCTCTTAATCCAGACCAGGGTTGCGGGGGATGCCAGAGCCTATCCCAGATGGCAAATGGCACAAGGCAAAAACCAACCCTGGAGAGGGCACCAGTCCATCCCAGGGCAAACACACACACACCAGTCACACACTAGGGTCAATTTACTATAACCAGTCCATCTAACCTGCATTTCTTTGGACAGTGGGTAAAAACTGGAGTATCCGGAAGAAATCCATGCAGACATGGGGAGCACATTCAATTTCCATGCTGGGAAGATCAGGGATGTGAACCGTGGTCTACTTACTGTGAGGCAGCAGTGCTACCACTGCCCCATTGTGTCACCCTCCATCTTCTTCTGCCTCTTTCACTTCATTGCATTGTAACTGGAGCCTATGCTAGATAGCATCATGGGTAAAGCAGGGTCCAACTCTGAACTTGTCGTCAGACACACACACACACAGACCACACTCCCACAGTGCCAAGTTAAAGTTGAAAATTAGTCCACATGTCACAACTATGAAATGTTTAAGGGAGCCTGATTACCCGGTGAAAACCGATGCCATTCAAGCTGAGCAAACCAGACCATGAAATTAAATAACTGGTTTCATGAACAGTAAGAAATGGTTTTTAATTGAGAAACTGGTTGCAGTGAAATTGGCTTAGGTTTGAGGCCCCGACTTAGGTGTTCATCTTTTAACTCACTTCACATCTCATTTTAGTTTGGCTGCCATTTAAGAAAAAAAGAAGAAATTCAGAGAATTGAACAAGGGAATTAAAAATGAAGTAGCAGAAAATGGTCACTGATTAAGAAAAAATTAGGAAGGAAATCCTGCAGCCACTACAGCCCTCCACCAGGGTTACCAGATATCAATAGGAATCATAGCCTGAAACATCCTTAAATTAAAAAGAGCTTACAAATAGCGCAACTGTCATGGACAGCAGCATCAGACCATTGGTATCAGAGTGTCATGTACAAATACAGAGATGCTTGATACCAGAGTACCACACTGCAGGGGGTTTAGATCTCGCTCTTACACAGACACTGAGGCTTTACCATACATTTCTAGTCACAGAGTGGAAATGTGTTGCTTGTTCCTTAGCACAATCCACCTTCTTCACCCACTTAACCAGGACACGGTGGTGGGGCAGCTGGAGCCGATCTCAGCAATTGCAAGGGTGCAAAACTGGAACCAGGGCACCATGCAAGTTCAGGGTGAATACAAACACACACACATACACACTAGGGCCAGTTGGAACAATGGCAGGTCACCTAACGTGAACATGAAAAACCCATCTAGGAACATGAATCCCATTCTCCTTTTTCCGAGACAGCATGGATACCACTGTGCCGCCATTTGTTTAACACAAGCAAGTAAGAATTTCACTGTGCTTTGTACATGGGACAATAATTGACCGTATTAGTATAAAAACGTAACATACTGGTAACTCATTAACTTAATTGCCATCATGCAAAAGTCAGCTATTTATGCAAAATTATTAAGTGCTAAACGTTCTTCAGATTCTAAGTATTTTAATAGGTTGCCATTTTATTGTTTAATTTAAGCTGAACATTTTTCCTGCAGTGTTTTCTTCCTTATTCTATACTTTATTGTTTTTCTTCCTTGTCAGTTAAACATGACCTTGAGATGTCTGATTATCTTAAAAACCTTTTGGTTTCTTTCATGTTTATTTCTACTGACTTGTTACACCGAGTGAGGTTTAGATGTCCGTGACCTGCCTGATTAGTTTAAGGACCCAAATCCCCACCACAAAATTCAGGGACTTTCTGAGGCTTTATAGTGGAATTGTTCTTCTCTTGCAGTTTCTGGTAATGATTGAAACAATGGTATTTTTACCTTCAAAAATAGCCCAAAATACCATGCTGTTTTTTAAAAGAAGCTCCCCAAAAAATGCAGTCTGTGAAAGCCCTTTTTTTCCTCTGATTAACAAATTGATACATTGGGTGGCATAACTGCAGACTTGGCAACAGTGCCCTCCATGATCAGAGTTGGTGAACACCCCTGCTCTACACTAAGAGAGGAACAGGGAATTTTACAAAGGGATCCAGGCAGCCATCATATATAGACGGGACATAATGACCTAACATTTGCAATATTATTGCAATATATGTGTTGCTGCATTTTATTAATTAATTAATTTACCAGTAATGGCGCACTGCACTTTGACTTCAGCATTCCTAGTTTTCATCCTCTTTCTCTGTATGTTTAGCATTCATTTGCTTGGAGGTTGATGCGCTTGCTGCTTCCTGAGCAGCTCTTGTTTTCTCCACCCTAGCAGCCCACTTCTTCTCTTCTTTCGTCGCCATGTTTTCTCATTAAAACTGATTAAGTGAGTATTTGTGTTGCAATTATTTAGTACGTTTTTCTTAATTTTTCACTTAAGCTGGCACTTAAGTCTTCAATCTGCCTCAAGAATGATTTAAAATATGAAGAGGTAGGGCAAGTGATGGCGAGGGTGGTAGGGATGAGAACAGCGCCTGTACACATGCGCCACACAGCCACCCTGCTGGCCGCTTCCGAGAGTTGATTCTACAATAAAATAAAATAAAAATAAAAGAGGAATAACCTTGGAGGTCAATCATCACGTAGTATATGTGTACCAAATTTCAGGTCAATAGTTCAAATGGTTTTTGAGCTACAACAACATTTATTTATATAGCACATTTTCATACAAATTATGCAGCTCAAAGTGCTTTACATGATGATGAAAGAGAAAAAAGACAAAATAAATAAAAATTAGAATAAGGGAACAGATCGCCACCCCAGAAAACTGGAAAAAGAACAGAAGAGAAAGTAGGGGTTAGTATGGATTTTGGAGCCACCGTGAATAATGATGATAATTAATTGAATATACAGAGCATCAGGATTAAACTAAGATGAAGCTATGAGAAAGCCGTGTTAAAGTAATGAATTTTCAGCAGTTTTTTTAAAGTGCTCCACTGTATTAGCCTGGCGAATTCCTATTGGTAAGCTATTCCAGATTTTAGTTGCATAACAGCAGAAGTCTGCCTCACCACTTCTTTTAAGTTTAGCTCTTGGAATTCTAAGCAGACACTCATTTGAAGATCTAAGGTTACGATTTGGACTGTAAGGTGTAAGACATTCCGAAATATAAGATGGAGCGAGATTATTTAAGGCTTTGTAAACTATAAGCAGGATCAATTCTAAATGACACAAGTAACCAATGTAGTGGCATCAAAACTGGAGAAATGTGCTCGGATTTTCTTTTCCTAGTTAAGATTCTAGCAGCTGCATTCTGCACTAGTTGCAGCCGATAGATGTCTTTTCTGGGTGGTCCTGAGAGGAGTGCGTTACAGTAATCTAGTCGACTGAAAACAAAAGCATAGATTAATTTCTCAGCATCTTGCAATGTTATAAGGGGTCTAACGTTTGCTATATTTCTTAAGTGGAAAAATGCTGTCCTAGTAATCTGATTAATTTGTGATTTAAAATTCAGGTGTGAGTCAATAATTACCCCTAAATTACTTACCTCCGTTTTGACTTTTAATACTAATGCATCAAGTTTATTTCTAATAACCTCATTATATCCATTATTGCCAATCACTAAAATTTCTGTTTTCTCTTTATTTAGTTTGAGAAAATTACTACTCATCCACTCAGAAACACAAGTAAGACATGATGTCCGTGAATCGAGAGAGTCGGGGTCGTCAGGTGCTATTGATAGATACAGTTGTGTGTCATCAGCATAGCTGTGGTAACTCACGTTATGCCCTGAGATAATCTGACCTAACGGAAGCATGTAAATCAAAAAGAGCAGCGGACCAGGATAGACCCTTGTGGAACACCATATACAGTTAGGTCCATAAATATTTGGACAGAGACAACTTTTTTCTAATTTTGGTTCTGTACATTACCACAATGAATTTTAAATGAAACAACTCAGATGCAGTTGAAGTGCAGACTTTCAGCTTTAATTCAGTGGAGTGAACAAAACGATTGCATAAAAATGTGATGCAACTAAAGTATTTTTTAACACAATCCCATAATTTCAGGGGCTCAAAAGTAATTGGACAACTGACTTAAAGGCTATTTCATGGGCAGGTGTGGGCAAGTCTGTCGTTATGTCATTACAGTATCAGTTAAGCAGATAAAAGGCCTGGAGTTGATTTGAGGTGTGGTGCTTGCATGTGGAAGATTTTGCTGTGAACAGACAACATGCCGTCAAAGGAGCTCTCCGTGCAGGTGAAAGAAGCCATCCTTAAGCTGTGAAACCAGAAAAAAACAATCCGAGAAATTGCTACAATGTTACGAGTGGCAAAATCTACAGTTTGGTACATCCTGAGAAAGAAAGCAAGCACTGGTGAACACAGCAACGCAAAAAGACCTGGACGTCCACGGAAAACAACAGTGGTGGATGATCGCAGAATCATTTCCATGGTGAAGAGAAACCCCTTCACAACAGCCAACCAAGTGAACAACACTCTCCAGGCGGTAGGCGTATCGATATCCAAGTCTACCATAAAGAGAAGACTGCATGAAAGTAAATACAGAGGGTGCACTGCAAGGTGCAAGCCACTCATAAGGCTCAAGAATACAAAAGGCTAGATTGGACTTTGCTAAAGAACATCTAAAAAAAAGCCAGCACAGTTCTGGAAAAACATTCTTTGGACAGATGAAACCAAGATCAACCTCTACCAGAATGATGGCAAGAAAAAACTATGGAGAAGGTGTGGAACAGCTCATTATCCAAAGCAGTGTGATGGCTTGGGCGTTCATGGCTGCCAGTGGCACTGGGACACTAGTGTTTATTGATGATGTGACACAGGACAGAAGCAGCCGAATGAATTCTAAGGTGTTCAGAGACATACTGTCTGCTCAAATCCAGCTAAATGCAGTCAAATTGATTGGGCGGCGTTTCATGATACAGATGGACAATGACCCAAAATATACAGCCAAAGCAACCCAGGAGTTTATTAAAGCAAAGAAGTGGAAAATTCTTGAATGGCCAAGTCAGTCACCTGATCTTAACCCAATTGAGCATGCATTTCACTTGTTGAAGACTAAACTTCGGACAGAAAGGCCCACAAACAAACAGCAACTGAAAGCCGCTGCAGTAAAGGCCTGGCAGAGCATTAAAAAGGAGGAAACCCAGCATCTGGTGATGTCCATGAGTTCAAGACTTCAGGCTGTCATTGCTAGCAAAGGGGTTTCAACCAAGTATTAGAAATGAACATTTTATTTCCAGTTATTTAATTTGTCCAATTACTTTTGAGCCCCTGAAATAAAGGGATTGTGTTAAAAAATGCTTTAGTTGCCTCACATTTTTATGCAATCTTGTTGTTCAAACCACTGAATTAAAGCTGAAAGTCTGCAGTTCAACTGCATCTGAGTTGTTTCATTTAAAATTCATTATGGTAATGTACAGAACCAAAATTAGAAAAAAAAAGTTGTCTCTGTCCAAATATTTATGGACCTAACTGTAGAATATCATGTGTCTTTGAAGTATAATTACCACAACTTACAAAGAATTTTCTACCTGCCAGGTAGGATTCAAACCAATTTAAGATATTGCCAGAGAGGCCCACCCATTGACTAAGGCGATTTCTAAAAATGTTGTGATCAATGGTGTCAAATGCGGCACTCAGATCTAAGAGGATGAGAATGGATAAATGGCCTCTGTCTGCATTTACCTGCAAGTCATTTACTACTTTAACGAGTGCAGTTTCTGTACTGTGATTTGTTCTGAAACCCGACTGAAAATTATTAGGAATAGCAGGTTTATTGAGGTGGTCATTAAGCTGAATAATGACTGCCTTCTCTAAAATTTTACTTAAGAAAGGCAGGTTAGAAATAGGTCTAACATTTTCAAAAGCAGAGGAGTCATGATTATTTTTCTTGAGCAGGGTTTAATTACAGCAGTCTTAAGACAGTCTGGGAAGACCCCCGTATCTAATGATGAGTTTACTATGTCAAGAATACTATCAATTTGTACGCCCAATACTTCTTTGATCAAACTTGTTGGTATTGGGTTGAGGACGCAGGTGGAGGGTGGGTCTCAGTTGAGAAATTATTTTATATAAATCAGGTAAATCTATCCTGGTGAAAGAATTGAATTTGTTTAAAATGGAGTCCTGGGGTTTAAGTGGTTCAGTATTGGGGAGATGTACTATATTATTTCTAATATCATTAATTTGATTAAATAATACAGCAAAAACTTCACAAGTTTCATTGGATGTACAGGTGATTTAAAATCCTGGACAGACAAACGGACAGCCATGGAAGCATATTATATAAGAAGATTTATTCGACATTCTGATCATGTTTCTATTACTTAATTTTTATTTTGATTTAGTTTTGAAAAGTTGGTTTTGGCTCACATCCTATTTTTAATATAATTTACACAACGTTGTTGTGGCATCATGTGACCCCCTTAGTCACGATGATGACATTTTGGTAATAATTTATAATGTTTAGCATTATCTATTCCTCTGTAAATAAGTTTAGTGCAGTTGACTTATAATTCACGTAGGCCCAAGTGCCAGGTTGATTTTCTGGTTTTGTGATTCTCTCTTTTGCTTCTGCCCTGTCTTGTAGTTACTCATTTGCATTTTAAATTTCCTGGTTACAACCTTTTTGACATCCATATCTGCATCTTAGTTATATTACAATTTCCTGTTTCTATTATTTTTATCAATTACCACTACTTCTCTGGAGTTTTACTTGTTCCATAGCCGCTTTAGCTTTATATTTATCACTGGAAATATGAGTCAAACGTGTACAATTTTATACAACAAGAAAAAATGTTACATGTATCAGAAACATATAAATGCTAAAATGTCAACACAAGCACAGTAGGAAAGGTACGTCTTGTGTCCACCGCTGTACTAATTCAGATTTACTACACGTCCTTTGTGTGATGTGTTTTCAAAGAGTCACCGACGCACAGCCTGACGTCACAATCGTCTTGGCTTGCATATGAGAAGTTAGAACATCACTGCCTGATCTACATGATCAGTGATGCTTACTGTGTTACTGTAGCCTACCACAGTGCAAAGGCTTAGTGACATCCACATTTCCTCTGATATAAACATTGACAATTGATGCAATGTGAACAGTGCTGAGAAGGCTGCTGTCTTCCTTTTTTTCCACTTGGTCACAATCATTTTGTCTTTCTGCCATACTGAAGTTTCACATGACTAAATTTCACCAAGCACATCATGGTGGTTTGGTCATACAATGCCCTGTGCATCAGTTTCACTATCTGTGTAAACGTGTAATGTTGTCATTACTATCGCTTGATTCAACTAATAGTTCAGGTTCAGTTTGTTCTAAAGCTGTCTTCATAGCTTTTCATTTACATGCCATTGTCTGTTTCAGTTGAATTTTCCATCCCACTCTTGAATATTGATGTGTCACTGTAACTTTTTTGCAGCATTATGTTAATTTTCTCCACTTGATGGCAGGAGAATGCTGTCCAGAGTGTTATTTGGGCTTAACACTGTACATCAGATCAGAACAGCTTAACCTGAGACACTCTTGGGGTTAACCATTTTTTCATAGAATTCTAAGCCCAAGAGATGCTTACGGGTTAACACCAAGGAGGTTAGGAACATGTCACATGAAATCTGCATCATGTGCCATTGAGTGGTACCAACCAGTAACTGATGCTACAAAGACTAAAATAAAATGGTATTGACCACATCAAATCAAGAAATAAACCTGAGTTTCTAAAATAATGATAGTAAAAATATTGATAACAAGAAAATAAGTCCAAGGACAGCCAAAGTAAACATAAATGAAATCCCAAAGGGAAAAAAGTCCACCATTACTCCAATTAGAATGGATAATGTCAATAAGAAATATTGCCCCTATGCCAGCGTGTCTATTACAACTGTAAAGGGTGAAGACTGGTGCATTACTATCACTTTAAAGAAAGCACGCTGTCCTTTAAGGCACTTTATGAAACAGACTGCGTGGAGCTCAAAAGACCACAGCAGGTCATCTTCTTCTTTCGGCAGCTCCCGTTAGGGGTTGCCACAGCAGATCATCTTCTTCCATATCTTTCTGTCCTCTGCATCTTGCTCTGTCACACCCATCACCTGCATGTCCTCTTTCACCACATCCATAAACCTTCTTTTTTCCTCTTCCCTGGAAGCTCTATCTTTGACATCCTTCTCCCAATATACCCAGCACCTCTCCTCTGCACATGTCCAAACCAACGCAATCTCGCCTCTCTGGCTTTGTCTCCAAACTGTCCAACTTGAGCTGACCCTCTAATGTACTCATTTCTAATCCTGTTCATCCTCGTCACTCCCCTTAGCATCGTTAACTCTGCCACCTCCAGCTCTGTCTCCTGTTTTCTGGTCATCTAAAGGGTAAAATGAGAGAAGAAAATAATACCCTTCAGTGGCCGGTCTAGAGTTAGCTCCCACCTTGATGGGGTAAACTATGACTCCTTGCAACGATGTGCTGAATAAAGTAGCTCCAGAATGTGAATAGCAATGTTTTTAAGAAAGCCAAAAAGATAAAACTTTTATTTTTTTAAAAATTTTATTTGACTACAGACTTTACATTTGGGGTGGATTGAGGATTTAGATACAAAACAGAGGGTGAGTCAATGGGCTTGCACACAGTATGACGCTATAAACGTGTAGGCACTCATTTCGACTCCATTGCTCGGACCTAGTGATTTCAAGCCGGTGTGCTCACCCTTCCTGTTATTGATTAGGCTTTGCTCCAATGGTCTTCATTGATTATTACTGTAGGAGACAGCTGGAAAAGTGAATGTTTATGCAGCTTATTGATACTCAGACATTTGTCTCCCACACACAGTTATCTTTTCTTTTGGAACAGATGATCGTCTGTCTAAAGCTTTCTTAGAAGAAAAAAACACCCTGAGATTTCATCTCTATAAATCAGAGTAATTATTTTTGATAAATAACTATTGCAAGTCTCTCTTAAGCTTATAAAGATGGCTTCTCGATCACCTGCCAGGAATTTCTTTTTTGTTCCTCCTTACCCCTCCTCTAAGCTCTATAAATTACCTAAAACTGATTTTAAAAATAAATGAACTGAAAGTCTTTCTTTAAGTATCCTCAAGGATGCCTGCAGCGATACTACCTGCTTATTTGATTCCATCATCCTTAAACAAGCCGGTGCTTGGAAAGCATCCATCTGGCAAGTCGCCTTGCAGCTTTAAGCACTGGCACAACATTTTCTCGCATTAGCCTTAAGGTCCCCTTGTATTTGTCCAATTTCTGGCGGCACGTCAGTGTGCAACCCAAGTGACAAGAGTGATTGGCTATTGATCCGTAAGGGCGGCAGATGACAAATGAGCACAGAAGAGCGTGCTGATTGATTAATTGGTCTCGGAATTGGATGAGGATTTAATCTTTGACTTTGATGTATTGATGTTAAGTGCAAATTGAAAACAAACACATATCATCCCGCCACATTTAAGATGAGTAACACTGTGATGGGACCATATGTAACCCGCCACCCACCTAACAACTTGTGACATTTTTGTTGCTGACTGCTTACCAGGAGAACAGGGAAGGGGATCTGCTCTGCTACTAATGTCTCCGAATGGCTCCTGTTGCTCTTGGCTCCTTAAAGCCGACTGTGTTGGCATCTGGCAGCTTTTTAAAATTTCAGGAGCTGAGAAAATCTGAGGAATGACTTTGACCTTCAAGTGAAAGCTGCAAGCTACAAGAAATGGTGTTTGGCAGTCCTGCTGAGAGCATTTCTCCAGCTTGTTAGTAGTCATAGGGTAAGAGAAATCCCAGTTCAGTTGGTGGTTTGGGTGTACAACGGGACACTCATGCATCTTTTATAGCGGTGTGGTAGGGCCAGTAGTGTTAACCCTTACAGATCACTCAATGATCATTACTGAAAGAGTCAAATAATCAGTACTAAAGTTCACCATACAACCCTGTCACATAATATTACATTCTGAGACCCCACTTAATTCAACTCAGTCACGGGGGCTTCAGAATACTCATAAAAGAGGATGACGCTGTAGAAGCTGCACTTGGTGGATGTAGTGGTGTACAAAATCTGTACATTTAGGTCTATATTTTCATTATATTTTGTTCAAGACAAAATAACAGATGAACTTAAATACAGGACACTTGCATGGACAGTTAACATCAAAGGAAATCTGTTTTCCTGAATTGTACCAATCACAGTACCATCTGTTTGAACTGAGCAGAAATGTGGGAGACACCTCAAGGTGTATGGATGATTTTATCACCTGTGAAGGGAAAATCACCAGGACTAAATTGATTTACAGCTTGGGAAAGGAAGACATGCTAACTTTTCAAAACGAAATGGTAAATATGCCTCCTCTGAAAGCGACGTCAGAAGAGAAAACAAAGAGACGTATGACCAGTTTCATCCGATCGTCAGTTAACAGCAATTTGTGAACATTGATTGTTAAATCAGCACCGCCCTGGGACATTCATCCTTGACATCTCTAATTTCTTTCAGTAAGCTATTTTTTAAGACTATACATCCAGACTTTACTACATATCTTATTTTCCTAGTATTCCTTGTTCTATTTGGTATTATTATTATATATTTACTTTTGAAAGTTCTATACTTTGTTTTTACACCTGCCGTGATTAAAGTAATAAAGTAGATATTTTTCACGAGTACCTGGAGCAGCCGGAAGTTTGATATATGCTCTGTGCTGCAAGGTTTATTAAGGGCTGAGGGTGTAAGTTCCACCCAATAGTAGGGAACAATACGTAAAGTAAGACATCTTTGGTTGAATAATGGCCTTTAACCAAAATGTTGAGCCTTTGTATGTTTAAATATATTCCTAGAGACAAAAGTAATATTTAGGTCTGAGATATATTTAAAACATTGTATGTTGTTCTTGCCTATAATAAGAAAGTCTCTTGAAGTGCTAAGAGAGTAACAAGTTGTGTTATTACTATGGCACTTGTGTGGTTTAAAGTGCTAGAGATTAACCAGCAGTGTGTGTGTCATTCATGGGGCACTGTTTTGGTTAGGGTCAGATTGTATGTGTATATCTATGTATGTGTGGGTTATTCTTAAGGTGCGGGAGTAGATCAATTCAATAATGAATGTGGCAAGTGCATGTGTCCCTGAAAAAAGTAAGTAAGAGGTAGAAAGAGGGAAAAACCACGGTAACCCAGTGGTATCTGCGCCTGTGTCCACTCCGCTTATCATTAATTGTCAGTCTTCAAGCACAATCAATAGGACAAACTCTACAGATAAAAAAATTGAAAAAAGAACACAACAAAACAGAATTACACATTTAAAGTGTTGGCTTGACAAGAGTGCTTTTTTCTGAATGCAAAATAAAAGAAGGAAAGAGATTCGCTAATTAAACAAAGAGATTAATTAAAAGGTACAAAATTGCTCCCTGATTGTGCTTGTATTTGGAACAAAAACCTGCAGCCACCGTGGAGCCCCATGAGAAAATTTTACTGGTCAAAGGTTGATGTTTAATGGCCCGTGAGATTTAAAACAGAGTCTCATTAATATTTAAGAATCAACTTGGCCAGAGATGTTTCTTCTAAAATTCCTTAGAAGAAATAGCTTAAGACAAAAAGGAGACATGAGATACGACTGAGGTAAAAGGAGTCAAATTTGAGTATTTGGTTTGAAAGCAGGTTATATTTTGTGAGATCTCTTTCTAGTCTTCCTAAATTCCTTTCCAAGACTTTGTATTTTTTACTTGTTATTAGACTGACGCCTTTATCCTAGCTGAATTAAATCATCAGAGATACAATTTGTTGCATTTCTTTTGTTTTCCTAATGGGAGCACAGGCAGATGGAGTGACGTTTTTTTGATCACATGGTGTCAATAGTGGGATCTGAACACACAACCTCAAGGTTTCAAGTTCACTATGCCACACTGCCTGCCTGTTCTTCCAAAATGAGTATGTTCTACTGTGAGCACCACAATATAATTTAGGGCAACTAAAAATTGTGATGGATGTCCAGGGCCATTATGGCTGGGTGGAAGGGCCGAGAGAGGGGCCATATTTAGGACATTATCTCCCCTGACATGTTAGAGGGCAGCCCCCCTGTGTTGCTACAGCACCACAGATCCACACAGGGCATGCTGGGAGTTGTAGTTTGGAGCAACCCTGTTGGGCTCCATGGGCGCCGCCAGGGGGGTGCTGCAGGTGCAGTGTAAAAGGAACTGCCTCACCTCCTGTCAGTGAGCCAGACTCGGGTGGTGGAGGAGGACATAGCTTGCAGGAGGAAGAGTAGAGACTGAAAGAAAGAAAGAGGAAGAAAAGGACTATATTATATATATTTGGTGCATATATAGTGGAGAGCAAGAGAAAGATGCTTCCCCACTTTAATACCATGTGTGCTATTTGGCAAGACTTGTGTCTCAGCCTGCCTGTGTTGCAGTTAGGAGAGTGGTACGCCCCCTGGTGATTCACATAGTATTACTCAGAAGCAAGGACTACTGTTTTGTAATCACAGTTAAGTGTTTTATCACCACAAACAACTGTCCATACATTCCAGAGTACAATGCAAACAGTTTCAAATTGCAAAAAAAACATCAAGACACTACTTGGAAAATCTGAGCCTATCGTGCGACTCTGCTGAGATCTCTGCTGAAACGCAAGAGGAGACACTTGTGAGATGACTGATGTATTTTTTTTTTCTCAGGACAAAAATCTGAGAAGCAGGAGACAAAAGAAAATGTCTCCATTTTATTTCTTTCTGATCTCATTGTTGTCAAGGAGAAACCAAAAAATATTAAGGAGCTCTCCTCTTTTGATTTTTTATTCCTATGCGGCCCCAGGACTGAACTTGAAAACCCCTACATGACTGAACCATTACTGAGCATCAGGGTCAAGCCAGAAGGCACACTTTGATCCAATAATAAGCTACAGTAAGTCACTCATTTCATGAAGCTGAAATTTCAACAGTATTCGCAGTAAATGGAGAACAATATTCAGCTTTGTTCAAAGGGATGAATATAAATGAACTGCAGGCTAGTGAGGATAAATTATTCAGCACTGTTAATGTCCAAGTGACTAATTCACAGATCTGTGTCAGACATGATGACCCATAATTAGATTTCCCTTAATTCTTGCCCAATTTAGTCACTGCAAAACTCCACCTTTTGAAAGATGAACAGCCTCAGCTACTGCTGCCAGGGCATGACATTGCAAATAAAGCTAGAAAATAGACAGCCATCTTTTATCAGTCAGACGAACTCCCATGGAGAAGCCAAATGCTCCACAGTAAAATATGCACCACTCCTATACCAAGAAAATTCATCTGGACTATTTTTACTCTATGGTATGTGAGGATTTAAAAACCTTCCACCAGTCTATGTCAAGGGGACGTTGGATGTTTGTCTGTCAAATAAAGTTTTTTGCTATGAAAAATGCACACTTTGAACAATCACAGGTGAAGTTAAAACTCGCACGGCCTTTGTACTACAGGTAAGAGTATTTTAGATTGAACCCAACAATTACATCTGACCTATTGTGCACTGTAGTAGAGCACAGAATAATAAAAACAATAATAATAAACAAAACTCTTTCATTAATCTAATCTGATATCTTTTCTTGTTAATAAAAATGAGAGTTGAATAGTTATAAAATCCTTTACTTATTGCATTTTGTTTATAATAAAGTTAGTAGGATTAGTTTTCACTTTGAAAATCTAGTATGTTACTGAACAATGTAGCAAAACATTGTGTTATATCCAGCAGTGTCTATGAGTGTGATTTATCATGTCCACCCAGACAGGTTAAGAGCACACGTTACTGATACAGCACATTACCGCACCCACCACACGACAAACCAACTCAGGATCCAGATTAGGACCCGAGTGCAGCCATGCAATGGGTGATACCCCAGCACCACACTAGTTCAGATGGAGTGGAACAGCGTGAGGTTTTTTATGGTGGCTGCAGTGCCAATTCTGCCACCAACCCCCAAGTTTTCTCTGCAGGTTGGAGGGCCAACATGCAGGGATGGATGCAGATTAACGTCATACCCAGGACGGAGCAATTGCAGGTTAACAGCCTTGCTCAAGGGACACCAATAAATGTTGGCAATGGAAAGATGCATTTTAATTTAATTAATTAAATATCATTTTTGCATTTGTCAATACCAGTACTTAAACAAATAATTCGGTAAGGCTCCTACTTTTTGTACTGTAACTTTCTCTGTTGTAGGAGGTGGCCGTTAGGCTTATATCAAAGTAACTGAAGCACACTCATTTTAAGGAACAGAATAATACTTTTAATTGATAGGCACAAGGATTATAAAAATATAAAAATGCATGTATATTGTGTGATAGATGGCCAAGAACCCTGCCCCGCCAGGATGCCTGGAGGATGGAGGAACCGGGAGAGCGGCGCTTCTTTTCCCTGGGCACTCAGCCGGTCCCTAATCCCTGGGGGACACCAGGAAGTGCTGACAGACCAGGGATGGCTTATGCCCGGAGTGCTTCCGGGTGCAAGGGCAGCACTTCCACCACACTGGGGAGTGCTACCGGAAGTACGTCATCAGGCACCTGGAGCACATCCGGGACAAGATAAAAAGGGACCGCCTCACTCCAATCAGAGAGTTGCAGTCGGGTGGAAGAAGGATGGAGCTTGCAAGACAGGAGTGGAGGCGGCCAGGAGAACCAAGGACTGGACTGTGTAAATACATGTAAATAATAATTGTAAATAAACGTGTGTGTGGTGGACACTGCGTTGTCGTGTCTGTCTGTGGCCATATAAGACTGGACACAGAATGGCGAGACAGACAATCATATAACTTATAGTCTGGTTGTTTACTTGATATTTACTGATCTTGCAAAAGAAAAAATAGTTTTATGATATCAAGTCTATATGGGGGGCGGCACGGTGGCGCAGTGGTAGCGCTGCTGCCTCGCAGTTCGGAGACCCGGGTTCACTTCAAGGGTCCTCCCTGCGTGGAGTTTGCATGTTCTCCCCGTGTCTGCGTGGGTTTCCTCCGGGTGCTCCGGTTTCCTCCCACAGTCCAAACACATGCAGGTTAGGTGCATTAACGATCCTAAATTGTGCTTGGTGTGTGTGCGTGTGTGTATGTGCGGTGGGCTGGCGCCCTGCCCAGGATTTGTTCCTGCCTTGCTCCCTGTGTTGGCTGGGATTGGCTCCAGCAAACCCCCGTGACCCTGTAGTTAGGATATAGCGGGTTGGACAATGACTGACTGACCTTTGACAGGATTCTTTTACCTCAGCACTGCACAATCTAGCCCTTTTCTTTTCTTTCTCTTTTCCTTCTCCTCCACACCTCCTAACAAGCTTTGTCCAGCACCTCCGACCTTTGGGCAAAGTGTAGGGCCCTCTTTTAAACCCAGTGTCCAAATCATTATGTCCAGAAAGCACTTCCAGGTCAGGCAGCACAACCCTGGAGCAGGGAATTCAACTCTCAGTAGCTCCCCCAGGCAGCCCCCACGGAACCAAACAGGGAACACAACTCCCATGCTGCCCTACAGGCATTCATACAAAGCCTCACCACAAGGGATGCTGGCCACTCAGATAGATAGATAGATAGATAGATAGATAGATAGATAGATAGTGGACTATATTTTCTCTTCTTATGAGTACTCTTAATACAAGATAGATAGATAGTGTGGTAGCTGACCCAGACACAGACAGGCGGACACGTTGGCTTCACCCAACACACGTTTATTTGCCATATTTACAAGTAAGTGCAGTCCCCAAAGTCCTGGCCATAGCACAATGCCCATGTCACTTCTTCAGGCCATCTCCACTCCTCTCCACCAAGCTCTCTTCTCTCCCGACTCTAGCCATCGAATGGAGGGAGGCGGCCCCTTTTATGCTGCCCCCGGATGTGCTCCAGGTGTGTCCCAGCAATCTTCCACAGACACGCCCCAGTGTGGCAGAAGTGCCGGCTGCATCCCCGGAAGCACTCCGGGTGTCCCTGCTCCTCTTCCCCCCAGCACTTCCAGGTGTGGCGGAAGTGCTGAGGCCCAGGGTTCCAAAGGCATAGGGGCGCCCCCTGGTGGTGACCACGGGCCCCTACAGGGTGGAACTTCAAAGCTCTGTACCCGTGGCCCCCAAAGGTACCAGGGCGGTCGCCCCCACATGGTCTTGAGAAGGCGCAAGCCCTCCTCCGGTCCTCCTAGCCATCTCCAACAATAGATAGATTGCATACAGCCAAGACAATGATGATGCAACTTCAGGACAATTCTCTGACTGTCCTTGAATGGCCCAGCCAAAGCCAAGACATAAACATTTATGGCGAGACCTGAAGATTGCAGTTTACAAATGCTTCCCAGGATCTGCCAGGAAGAATAGGATAAACTGCCCAATGGAAGTATACAAAGCTTGTAGAGAATTACCCAAGGACCCAGAGGAGGGGAGTCATTTGGAGAACCCTGCTGCCAGAAGGGTTTCTGTAAAGTAATGAATTGAGGTTCTGAATGCTTATATGAATGTGAGATTTCAGTTTTTGAATTTTAATATGTTTACAAATCTTCCTGAAAATATTCAATCTACTTCTCAGTCAGGGGGTTTGAATACTTTCTGAATCCACTGTAGGTAGGTAGGTAGGTAGAGAGACAGATAAATAGATAGATAGACAGATAGGCACTATAGCAGAGATAGATAGATAGATAGATAGATAGATAGATAGATAGATAGATAGA
>JANRMT010062840.1:9268838-9411826 GCA_026402145.1 Polypterus bichir lapradei | reverse complement strand
AATTAATAGGTTCATGGTTTACAAATTACATGAGACAATAAAATAAGCAATATGAAAATATATATGTTGTATATATATATCCGGTCCTCCGAAGCGTAAAATAAACGCGCAGAAAACGAACTAGAAGCGGTTTCCTTGCGTTCGTTGTGTTTTGAACGCCAAGAAAAAGCTGCATGCAACGTTTTTTTGATGCCGTATAAACGCGCAGCCGGACAAACGCACGTCACCAAAGCCCGTGTGAACACTCTCATTGACTCCTACGTGTAGAAAACACTCGGCGCTTGATCCGCGCTCACCGGACGCTACGAACGCAAAAAAAACGCTCGATTTTAACGCCCGTGTGAACAAGGCCTTAGTCAAACCCTGGCCCTGGTGTTGCGACCTTGAACCACAGTCTAGTCAGAGGGGCGGCTCATCCATTTCTAAGCATAATGACAGAGGACTCAATTTTTTACCTCCCGTCTTTTCCTCTCATTCATATGACTCTGGCTTCTTTTCCTCCTTTTGGTGAGCTTTTGCTTCTATTCTGATCCTAACTCTTGAATCAATACAGCTCTGCTTAAAATGACTTCCAGGGTCAATGATCACATCATGACGACGTTTCAGAGACTGGTCCTGGTCTGTATGAGACCCCTTGTGGTAGGCCACCTGGACCACAGTTAGCCTATCAGACAACGACTGGAGAGGAGGACGCTTTTATCTGTCTGCTCCCTAAGTCTTATTCTCACCTGGACAAAGCTGTCAGCACATGAGGATTATGTTTTTTTAAATTTTGCCAGTGTCTTCAATACCATCTGGCCATCCCTGTTAAGGGGTAAAGTCAGTGATATGCAGGGGGATGAGCCTGTGGTGTCCTAGATGATGGACTATCAGTCGGGCAGGCCACAGATTGTGAGACTCAAGGACCGTGTTTCTGATATGGATGTGAGCAACGCTGGAGCACCACAAGGTACAGGCATGTCTCCTTTTCACTTCACTCTGCACACCTACGTAGGACTATAAATATAACAGCAGGTCATGTCTCTTGCAGAAATTCTCAGACGATTCTGCACTCATGGGGTGTATTAATAAGGGGGATGAGACAGAGGAGGGGAGTCATTTGGAGAACTTTCTTACTTGGTTTTAAGAGAATTGTCTACATCTTAGCGTCAGTAAAACCAAGGGACTGG
This sequence comes from Polypterus bichir lapradei, assembly GCA_026402145.1. Lineage (NCBI taxonomy): Eukaryota > Metazoa > Chordata > Cladistia > Polypteriformes > Polypteridae > Polypterus > Polypterus bichir. The sequence continues at coordinate 9,410,657 of JANRMT010062840.1, read as the reverse complement.
TTACTGACTGACACCAGTCACTAATCAGGGAGTGGTCCACTCTTATGAGTACTTGAGGGTCCACATTAATGACAGGTTGGACTGGTCTCACAACACAGAAGAACCATATAAGAAAGGGCAGAGCAGACTCTTTTTTCTTTTTTAATGCAGGAAGTGACATCCTTCATATCTATAACTCTGTGATGGCCAGTGTGATTTTCTACACTGTGATGTGCTGGGCTGGTAATAATCACTTCAAGGGAGGCCCACTGAATTAACAAGCTAATTAAAAGGGAAGGCTCAGCTATGGGATGTAATCTGGACCCCCCTAGAGGTGGTAGAGGAGGAGAGAATGAAGACAAAACTGAGTGCCATCATGAACAATGCTGCACGTCCCCTCTCTGACACACAAACACGGAGGACTTTCAGCCCACAAATTATTCAGCAGAAGTGTGTCAAGAAACACTACTGGGGGTCTTTTATACCAACAGCAATACACCTGCATAATGCATCACTGTGACTGGGACTGCTAAGTCAGAAGTACAGGAGTAAGGGAGATTTTGATTTGCTTTTGTGACCTTCAGTTATAGGGCAGCATGGTGGCACAGTGGGTAGTGCTGCTGCCTCGCAGTTAGGAGACCTGGGTTTGCTTCCTGGGTCCTCCCTGCGTGGAGTTTCCATGTTCTCCCTGTGTCTGTGTGGGTTTCCTCCCACAGTCCAAAGACATGCAGATTAAGTGCATTGGCGATCTTAAATTGTCCCTAGTGTGTTCTTGTTATGTGTGTGTGTGTGCCCTGCCCAGGATTTGTTCCTGCCTTACACCCTGTGTTGGCTGGGATTGGCTCCAGCAGACCCCCTGTGACCCTGTGTTAGGATATAGTGGGTTGGACAATGACTGACTGACCTTCAGTTCTTCTTTTGTGTATTGTGCTTTATTGAGTGGTTAAAACTAATGTTGGGTTTAGAAAATATCCTGATCTTATGACCTCACGACTCCATTCCTTACTCCATTTCAAATAAAGTCCTCATTGTACTTCAAGGTAAGCACATTCAGCTCACAAGAAAAAAAAAGAAAAAGAAATTGGAGAAACCAGGGAGGGCACAAGATTTACATTCATGTTACCAACAGAGAGTGAGTGGGCTAAGATTTGAACCCCTACCCCCCCCCCCGCCCCACTGCACCACTGTGCTGCCTTTTTGTAAAGATGCGTTATTGGCCTTTACATTATAATAATTGAATTTTTTTCTTTCTGTCGATATGTGCATCAAGTTTAAATCCCATCAGCAGGTTAAAAAAATGTAAAATGACTGGTGTGGCAGGTTTTCGTTTAGCCGCTATTTCTCCCAAGATATTTCTGCCGTTTTGCCATGCAGCACAATAGCTGCTGGATTTCCAAGGTTTTCTTTTCAAGACTTCACATAAAATGTCCTCCCGGTTTAATAACATTTCTGCCCCTCGGTCCCTTAAAACTTTTATTAGAAAGTCCTTTTGTGCTCTAAAGCATGACGGCATCTTTTTTTTTTTTTTCCAATGTGCGAGGTTTTATTCAGAGGCCCTGTGTATTGAAATGAGTGTCTCAAGGCAGAAGGCTTAGAAGTAACACCACATTCGACTCTGCTAAAAGTGAGGTTGTTTTTATTTCCATCTGCTTTCATATTAAAAAAAATAAAAAAAGAAACGGAGTTGAATAAATAAACGGCATGAATTACATTCTGGCATAAAGACAGATTGTGTAGAGTCTAACCCTAATAACAATTAGAGTACAGTGGTCTGTGGAAAGCCAGAAGAGTTTCTTCAGTGTGCCACGCTTGTGACTCCTTCATCTGATATAACTACTAAACATTTGGATTAGGAAGTCTGCAATTTATTAACACCTGAAATGCAATATTACATATTGGATTATTCTGCTGCCAGTCTCATTTTTTATTTAATTAACAGTTGTGGCAAAAGCGCTCTCTTGGCGTCAGCCCGACACAGACTGACAATGGAAGCATGTAAAAATGAAACAAAAAGATTTTATTTTTTTTCAGCCGTGGGGCACGTCTTCCCCGTGTCCCAAAGGCCTTACACAGTCCCCAAAACACACAAAAGAAAATCACCAACTCTTCTTCCTCCACTCCTCCCAGGCAACCTTGTCCTCCTCCTCCCGATTCTGGCGCCTTGAGTGGTGGCTTCTTATACCGGATGTGGTTCAGGTGATAAATAACCTAATTCAGACTGTACTTGTGCGTGTGGCTACATCACAGCCCACATGGGCTCAGGAAGCCGTGCAGCTCCCCCTGGCGGTGGGAATGGAGCTCAACAGGGATGAGTTCTGGTGTTCCAGAATTGTGGCCCCAATGCAACCCAGAGGGAGCTGCCAGCAAGTGTTCTGGGGGAAGAAATAAGCCTCCCATGCTGCTCCCCTGGATTCAGTGCCAAAGGGGCATCCACCACACAGTCTAATATTTAACTCTAAACATACCAGTGTAGGTCATTTCCCCCTTACCTTCATAAGATTTGTTAGCCAAAATGGGGTCCCTAAATTGATCTCTTGTAAGTATGTGTAGGTGTATGCACTCTGTGATGGACTACTGCCCACTCCCAATATGCCCCTTGCTTTTCAAGCAGCACTGTGCTGTATTAAGTAGGGGGCACACTTACCCACGCAATAATATTAGGAGCTTTCCCACTGCAGGACCTTTTATCAGGAACCACAGACTTTTTCGAAACTTTTGTATTATTCCCACTGCAGGAACACGGGCCACTTGCTGTTATAAATCTGTAGTAGTGTGGACTTTGGAGAGTATTACAAGATAAGAAGAAAGGCAAGAGACGGTTTGGGGATCCACTTTGTATACTCGAGAAAATAAGGAACTTGAGGCAGCAATACAAAAAGCCAGAGTGGTCTTCATAGACTGAGTCCAGCATGCAACTGGAAGTAACAGAGAGGGAGGGGAGAGGCAGGAAGAGGCGTGTAAACTGGGCTGCACCCGGAAGTGACATCAGGCATGAGGTTGGACGTGGAGTCTGCAGAGGAAACCGGTGAAGTAAAGTTTAGTTGTTTTTCCTTCTGACGATCTGCAGACGAAGGAGAAAAGGTGTTTGTGTGCACTGCCAAACCTTGATCCGGCGTAACAGCACATTTAGTCAAGCCCATTGACTGCCTTCAATGCGTGACAAGAATAATTGGCAAATACTAGGGGGTTTCGCCCCCTGCTCACTTTGCTCACCAACCCCGTTTTTGTTTTTCCGGATACACACTTTTAAGATTTTTTTTTTCTGTAAAAACTATATTTTGAATCTTTCGAGTCCCAACGTGCTGAATCTTTTTAATGAGGGCAGTGAGACATGTGTTTAATGACTTTGTACCATAATTCATAATAGGTTTATCTGTTTGGAATTTCAGCATAGACAAAACAATCTAGATCATCAGCAGTTAATCATTTTTTTGCAAAGTAACCAATAAATGCATGTGAGGTAAACTCCGTTTTTGAAATTCTCTTGACTAAACTTCAAAGCCTTATAATATTTACATACTTCTGACATATCACTTATGTCCATGTATTCGATCTCTATTCACCTTTTCGTTATTTCTCCGAGTAATAATTTCTCTTTCTTTGTGCTAATGTGGTTTACTTTCTTTGTTTTGACACTGTCGTTTTTTCTGCTTTCATATTCTGTATCTTGCTCTGCATGTGTTTCTATGAGTCTTTTGAATTCCAGTGTTCATTATCTCTAACCTGCTCTGCATGTGTTTGGCCCCTTGTTTTTTAACCTCTTTATGACATTTTGCTTTGTTTTCTACTCTGTCTTTTATTTCTGTCCTCGCTTTATCCTGCTTTTGTTTCAATGACACCTGGTCCATGGTGATTACTTTCCCCTTTTTGAGTAATAATTTCCGTTTGTTTGCACTACTGCGATCTTTACTTTCTTTTTTTATACTTTCTAATTTTCCTACTTTCTTATTCTTTAACTTTCTCCACATGTGTATCGCTCCAACGTTTTTTTTGTTGAGACTTTCGAATTCCACTGCTTTCATAATCTCTAACCTGCTCTGCATGTGTATAGCGCCAACGTCCAGATTGGGTTCCTTATTTTCTGAATTTGCACCTAGATTATTCTTTTCCTTTTTTGTCTCTCTAACACTTTTGAGTCTGTTTTCTTTGTGCTGCTTTCTTCTTTGCTTAGTCGTCTACGTTTCATTTATAACGTATTGTCCTTATACACTTTATCTGCGCTGAGAGCCCTAGATCTGTGTTTGCTCAAAGCCAAAACACGTCTGAGTGTGTTGCTGCCCGTGCTGTTATTTTGTTGTAAGTAGGGCGTGTCTTGCAAGAATCTCATGTTCTACGTCATGGCGAGATGGTCCTGGGTCAATCTCTTGGCACAAAGCCTCATGTTTAAGGTCCCGGCGAGATGCTCCTTGGCCAATCTCTTTAGTCTCACGGGTCTTTTAAGTGTCTTCCGTGATTTTAACGTGAAGGTCACGTATCATCGCCCTACTGTTTCTCTCCAGGATTTTTTTTATAATAGGGAAATGGAAAACGGCACTTTGCACCGCATCACTCTTTTTAGCCACCTCCCTGGAGCGCTGCACAACACACTGCACCGAAGCAATAATCTCTCCCGTGAAGTTGCAATTGGTTCATAACAGTAGGGTTAGGGGGTCTCGATTATGTCACATTTCACATTGCCTCACTCTTCATAGCACTATGCCATACGCAGCACTGAAGCAATAAGTATGGGGGGAGACCCAAATGAAGTCCAAAGCACATCAAGGCAATGTAGGAATGGGGGCCCTCGTGAACTCTCAAACTCACCTCACTTCTCGTCCCATCACTCTTCTTTGGGAGTCACATATTTTGCATAAAGGTTACAGTTCCTGTTGTGTTGTAGGAAACAACATTAGTGACCCAGAGCCGACATCATACAGGAACTCATTGCTACCTGAAAATAAACTTTCTGTGGTAGGAAAGTGCCTACTGACTCATTTGGGACCAATTTAGAGTTGTCAGTCAACTGAACACACACCTTTGGGATTTCCAAAGAAGACCAACAAAGTCATTGAAACACAGGGAGAACATGCAGACTCCACACAGACAGTGGCCCTGCTGGGGTTGGACCTCGGGACCCTGAAGCTGTGGAGCTGCAGCACATTTACCGCTGCTGGTCATGTCAAAGTAATATTTTTGTACCATATTTCAAACCTTTGTTTACAATGTGTCCTTAATTACCAATTATTCACCCAGTCTGTCGTAATTTTATATACAGGGAATTCAGAAAGTACTCACTTTCTGCACAATTTATTTTGTTGAAGATTTAATTTTAAATTGAAAAATGTTCCATTCTTGCAAAGTGAATATGTGCCATATAAAACATTTTAGATTTCCAGTAAAGTCTATATCTATAAAAAAGAAAATAAACTATACCAGCAGTTCTCAAACTTTCGTATTTCACGGGCCCCCCCCCCCCCCCTTTTCTACCTGGAATAATTCTGCGCCCCCTGCATAATATAAGATAGATGAGAATAACCCATGATACAACTAACAAAGGTATCATACTCGTGCGGTGTCGCAGTATCCTATCATTTTTACTTCCATAAGATTTGCACGTGTTCGGCTAACTTCGATGAAATATTTGCAAGTCCTTTAATAACTGTTAAAATACCTTGTGTGATTTTTGGTAGTAATTCTAATCCCAAAAACAAAGAATAAATTATTTATTCTTATTTAATTATTTTTTTATGTAAAGAAACGATTAAATATGTTTTAATTTTTAAAAATCTTGTAAACGAGGACACCGATGAAGTCAATCTACGCGAGATGAATGTATTTTCGTCCAACAAATATTATACCGCTGTTAGATGTACCATGAAAATAACTCAATTTGGCAATATTGGCTACGCTGCCAATGTGGTGCAGTCACGCCGTATTATCACCTGATCTACTGTTAACCGAATGTTCGCGACAGATACCAATACGTCTTGAACTTTCTGGACTGAAAATATGCGACTATAAAAGCAGCAGCAGCGGCTCCACTCGTCATAGAAACAAACTTCAAATAGAAAAGGAGCTCGGAGTGTCAAACCAAACCTGGGCAGGCTGTGCACTTTAAAGCAGGTACATATTAGTCATTAGATCTATGCCTTAGAAATGTTTTATTTTAATTTTAGTTATAATGCATTCATTGTGATTAAATGCTTGCAAATTTTAATTTGAAATAAAAATGTAAAAAATTAATTTTAATCTCTTGTTCATTTATTCGATGCTCCCCTAGTACAACTTCGGGCGCCCCACAGGTTGAGAACTGCTGAACTATACATTCATTCTTATGTACTACTAGCTGAAACACCCAGCATTGCCCAGGAGGAAAATAAAGTGTTTTTTTTTTCAATTGTTTGAGAAAAATATAATAAAAAAAAAGCTTTAAAAATAAAAATAAATTAACAAATAATGAAGACTCACTAATGTGCTTGTCTTGCCTTCTTGTATGCATGTTATCATTCTGTTGATGAACTCTATTTAATTTTAAAAGCAGCAGGGGCGCGGTGGAGCTCAAACATAAAGAAAGCTGGCCATCACCTCCAGTTCACCCTCTGCTGGTCGTTCCAAGGGTCAACTGGATGATAACAAGCATACAAGACCGCAAGATCACCCCCCACCCTACCCAGAAGAGGGTGGGTTAGGGTTGATTTCACCCTATAGTATTTTTAGTCAACCAATGAGAAACATGTGTACCAAGTTTCATGAAAATCACTCCAGCCGTTCAGAAGTGATGCTGGAACACACATACATACTGTACACACACACATACATTGACTTTTACATATATAGATTTTCTGCTTTTCTGTTCCTTTTCTTCTTTTATTGTTGTTTCAGCTTTGTTTTGGAGATAATGATCTCTTTGAAAATACTGTAAGTCATGTCATATCATTTTCTAACCCGCTTAATCCAGACCAGGGTCATGGGGGTGCCAGAGCCTATCCCAGATGGCAAATGGCACAAGGCAGGAACCAGTCCTGGACAGGGCGCCAGTCCATCACAAGGTGAACACACACACACCAAACACACACTAGGGCCAATTCAGAGTCGCTGTTCACCCAACCTCAGTGGGAGACAACTGGTGCGTCCAGGGGAAGAACATGCAAACTCCACAGAGGGATGCAAACCCTGGTCTCCGTGCAGTGAGGCAGCAGCACTACCACTGCATCACAATGCCCCCCAAATATTGTAAGTGTTGTCAGTAAAAGTAACTAGAGGTGTTAATAATGATTGAAGTATCTCAAAATTGAGGGTTTGCTAATTCCAATTGCCTCTTGCCAGTAATGTGTTGGCACTCCAAGCTTATTATTGGGGTCAGAATGAGCTCAGGAGCTGAGGCTGTAAATAGAAAGAGTTGACAGGAAAGCTGAAGCCTCCAGGACAGGAAAAAGTGGAAGGTCCCAGACTAGAGGGTTTGCATAGATAAGATGGGACATCAAAGATGTGATACGGGAAACAAAACTTAATTAAACAGTAAGGAGGGACCATTCAGAACCACTTTAAGAACCCTAACAGGCAGCTACCCTTATGTGTGGTTGATGGGGTTTCTTATTTGTACATGAAATTGGAAAAATGTAATGTACGGATACTGGACTGATCTTCTGTCCTCTGTCCCTTTTCCAATGTGAGTTTACTGTTGACTGGGAATTGCTAGTTTTTATAAGATGACAATTCCAATCACCCATCTCTCATGAAGTTTGTGTTATGGTTTGTCTATTTCTTTCTTGATGGTGTCTTTTCATCCTCAACAGCACCTATTAAATGTGATTTTCTTTGAAAGGCCATGCAACTATTCAGACTGATTTGCTTTCCAGTCAGATGGAAATAAATAACACTGAGGTACCTGTTCTAATAAAGCATGAGGGGCTTTTGAGTCTCGCTTGTCTCAAAAATGATCAGAAACACGCCAGGGATTGCAGCCTATTAAAGCAGAGTACCCTTAAAGAGACTGGCAGCTCTATTTTTGGATGAAGGAGGGAAGAATGGCGGAATGTGTGTGGAAATTCAAGTCGATAAAAGAAAGAACTGTCGACTTCAGCTTTAAATCGGCACCTCATTTTGAAAGTGTCACAGTTGAGCGATCACTCAGGGTCTCCCCCTTCTCTATTTCATAGTATCACATAGGATGGCTGGCTGTGAACCCAAGGGCGTCAGAGTCAGAAGCAAATTCTTATCCAGCTTTGCTAAAGCAAATTTCCAATTGGTCACCTGAGCAAGCAGGAATTATTATGGAGGAACAGGGAGGGCATCATGACAGTTTTTAAAGTGGGACGGTACTCCCCAATACTCTGCACCAGCAGTCCCCTGTTCTTCACTTATGAATATACCACTACCCATTGTATGCATATTGTTGGATACGAGTACTTTGTCTCACAACCATCTTATATTTAGAAAAATAAATCTCTTTGTTATAGTTTTTGTATATCAGAACATTATCGGACTTCCAAGGGCAAACTCCCTTCCTCTACCCTCCGAAATAATTTCTTTATGACAACACACTTACAGTCCTCCAAGGGTATCTGAAATTGTTTTGATCAGCCACAGGGAATGCTGCCAGTTTTTTTTTTCCACTTTAACAAGTGTATCATACGAGGGTAAATCAAAAAGTAAAGGCAATTTGAAAATTATATGGTAACCGCAACTGACAGAACCTGACGCAATACAACGTATTTGTGATGCCTTATGGGTTGTTAAAACACGCACAGTGTGGCGCTCTGCCATTAGTCTAGTTGAAGCCAAGGTCAAATGAACATGGACACTCCGCTGAGGGACTGCACCAATGTTGAAAAACGTGCCATAGTGAGATTTCTTTGAGCAGAAGGAGTGAAACCTGCTGAAATTCACTGAAGGACTGTGATGTATTGTGTCAGCTTCTATACATTGTCCTTACTGTGCAATTTTCAATCTGCACTTGATTTTGTAAAAGTCGCAGACTAGTTGGAGCGATTTACTGGGTATGTCAGATTAGGTGAGAGCACTTCTGACCCTCTCGGGCTCATCGAGATTATGTACATGAAGTCACATAGTGCGCCAAAGCCTTAAACTGAAATTATTTTAATGATATTTTAGACTGTGGCAGTTTCTAGATGGAAGTGCTTTGATATCTATTTATATCCCTCCTCTTCTTTTTAGGCATCAATTAGTTTAATTTTCAGATGCTTAGCTTTCAGCTTTAAGTTACATTTAGTTTATCATCGAGTTACATTCAATACTTTCCCTTGTGTTTAATAATTTATTCTGTTATAACTTCCATCCATCCATTATCCAACCTGCTATATCCTAACTACAGGGTCACGGGGATCTGCTGGAGCCAATCCCAGCCAACACAGGGCACAAGGCAGGAAACAAACCCCAGGCAGGGTGCCAGCCCACCGTAGCTGTTATAACTTGAGATATATATACAGTACAGGCCAAAAGTTTGGACACACCTCCTCATTCAATGTGTTTTCTTTATTTTCATGACTGAAGGCATCAAAACTATGAATGAACACATGTGGAGTTATGTACTTAACAAAAAAAGGTGAAATAACTGAAAACATGTTTTATATTCTAGTTTCTTCAAAATAGCCACCCTTTGCTCTGATTACTGCTTTGCACACTCTTGGCATTCTCTCGATGAGCTTCAACAGGTAGTCACCTGAAATGGTTTTCACTTCACAGGTGTGCCTTATCTGGGTTATTTAGTGGAATTTCTTGCTTTATCAATGGGGTTGGGACCAGCAGTTGTGTTGTGCAGAAGTCAGGTTAGTTGGACGATCATTTATTTTTCAACAGGACAATGACTCCAAACACACCTCCAGGCTGTGTAAGGGCTATTTGACCAAGAAGGAGAGTGATGGAGTGCTGTAAATGGTCATGAAAATAAAGAAAACACATTGAATGAGGAGGTGTGTCCAAACTTTTGGCCTGTACTGTATATATGTAGCGTGATGCCCTGTTTAAATATATATATACTAGTGGACGCCCACTGTATCATACGGCGGTGTAAGAATAAGAACGGAAAACAGTGAGAAAGGAATTCAGAAATCAAGAAGAAAGACATACTTCTTGAAAGACGTAGTTGTAAATAGGTGTTTTGCTGGAGACGACAGATAATGAGTTGAAAGATCTAATCTCGGAAAGACCTTGAATTTCAGCTTCACCACTATAAACTGTAGATGTTGCCATGTATGGATAACTCGACTTGCGTTGGAAAGAATAACAGGAAGAGCGTCTCCAAATCTGTCCCAATGTGATGCAATGAAATCTACTGCCCTATGTCGTAGTGAGAGTGCATTGCCTTCGTCAACCGTTTGTGTCAAGAAATAACCCACTGATAGGAACAGGCAGTTGCCGGATCCCGGAATACAGATAAAGTTGTACAAAAACCCGTCGACAGAGAAGATACTGTTGTTCATTTTATAACAAAGGCTTAGGAAACAACCGTCGCAGTATAATGAAAATACCAAGAAGCGAAACCAAAGGTAATGATCGAGAGAGTACCTTCCTGTAGCAGGCTACGGAAAAGGCTCCCAGGTCACAGATATGGCCGAAGTGAAAAGTCACGCAGTCAGGCTAAATATAGGCTGGTGACATGACACCAATAGGGTCATGAGTGAGGAACGGGGAACGTGGTAGTCCGAAGGAGGAATAGGACTCGAGAAAAGCAGCGTGGGGGTGTATGGGAGGCTGCAGGCAGCATGGGGAAGGGTTTGGAAGAGGACGAATAGGAATCGAAAAATGCCGTGTGGGTTGCGTGTGGGCGGGACCGGGTTTGAAGAGGAAGCAGGACGAACCAGAAGAGAAATATATATGAGAGATATATAGGTATGATTGCAATCAGATTATTTGGGTGGTTACGCTTGTTAATGGTCAGTCAATTGGCAAACATACAGAATCAGAATCATCTTTATTGGCCAAGTATATGTACACATACAAGGAATTGGACTCCGGTTTTATCTTGCTCACTGTGCATGTGCATGTGTGTATACAACTGTCACAAAGTAACATTTCGACATATACAAGAAAGAAATATATATTTGTATATACATATCTACATGTATGTAGAAAAGGTGCAAAAGACTATAGTGCAATTGTGCAAAGTGTAAAATCGGAATAAATACAAACTATGGAATATAGAATAATGAAATAAGATAAGCAGTTACATTATATACACATGGGGACCAGTTCAGTACAATGGATGATTGTTATTGACTGGTTTATTGCCCAAGTATTATCTCTGATACTGTGAGATTAACTTAAGTACTCATGAAAGTGATAGCCTGTGGGAAGAAACTGTTCATGTATCTGGTAGTTTTGGCGTACAGTGCTCTGTAACGCCTACCAGAGGGAAGTAGTTGAAAAAGATTATGACCAGGGTGTGATGGATCTGCAATGATGTTTTCTGCCCATTTCCTGACTCGAGATCTGTATAGGTCCTGAATGGAGGGCAGATCAGCACCAATGATTTTTGCTGCAGTCCTGACTGTCCGTTGTATTCTGTTCCTGTCCTGTTTTGTGGCTGAACCAAACCAGACTATGATGGACGAGCAAAGAACAGACTGGATTACTGCAGAGTAAAATTGGATGAGAAAAGCCTGAGGCAAGTTGAACTTCCTGAGCTGACGTAGGAAGTACAACCGCTGCTGGGCCTTTTTGACAATTGTGTCTATATTTGGTGCCCACTTCAGGTCCTGGGAGATTGTGGATCCCAGAAACGTAAAGTTTTACACCATGCCCTCTCAGCATATATGTATATATATATATATATATATATATATATATATATATATAGTGTGTGTATATACATACAGTATGTATATATCTTATATATAAACATCTACGCGTGGAAGTGTGTGTGTCTGTCTGGCCAGAAGTGCGAGGCTACAGCATGACGTTCAAAGAGCTGGCAAGGTAGCCCCAAGTTAATGAGTCGGAAGAAGAAATAAGTACGAGGCTACAGCATGAAGCTGAAAGAAAGCAACTCCGTTGCCAAAGTCAAACTGGCATGGAAAAGACAAATGAAAGAGAAACTCACTTGGCCGCTGACAGACAAAGAGGGCGAGCACGTCTGCAAAACGAAACCGCCGACTCTGCATTTCAATTTTTATTCTGACGATTTCAGTAGTTTTTAGGAGCCTGGGCTTTTTACAGTACGGGCTTACACAACTAGTATATATATCAGTCAGTCAGTCATTTTCCGACCTGCTATATCCTAACACAGGGTCACAGGGGTCTGCTGGAGCCAATCCCAGCCAACAGGGCGCAAGGCAGGAACAAATCCCGGGCAAGGCGCCAGCACACTGCAGGGCACACACACACAGCCACACCCCAAGCACACACTAGGGACAATTTAGAATCACCAATGCACCTAACCTGCATGTCTTTGGACTGTGGGAGGAAACCGGAGCACCCTGAGGAAACTCATGCAGACATGGGGAGAGCATGCAAACTCCATGCAGGGAGGACCCGGGCAGCGAACCCAGGTCTCCTAACTGCGAGGCAGCAGCGTTACCACTCCACCACCATGCTGCCCTAGTATATATATATATATATATATATATATATATATATATATATATATATATAGTGTGACTACATGGGGGCACCACTGAGCCCCAACCTCAGACACAATAGTACACTACACACTCCCAGGTTAAAATGTTAAAATAATTTATTCTGTACAAGTCACAAAATAAGCACTAATGACCAATCACGGTTAATCAAACAGGTCTCTCTTCTCTCATTTTACTACTCCTTTGAGTTTTTTCTCCTGCCTCCTGAATCTGATATCCACATGTGAGGCGGCAGTCTTCTTTTTAGGCCAGACCCAGAAATGCTTCTGATGCCACACCGTGTCTCCCTGGGAACACTTCTGGGCCATATAGAAAGTAGGGAGACAGGGTTATACTTGAGGACTCCAACTCCCAAGCTCCCCTGTGGGTGTCCCGATTGGGCTGCCACCTGCCGTACGGGGATGGATCTGGTCCCAGCTACCGTCTTCTACTGGTCCAAGCCACATATTAGTCACAAAGTTATAAACTTATTTCTTATTCCGGCCATCCAACCCATCTGTCCTTCTATGTTGGCCTCCCGTCCAGGTAAGAAACTGTCTTCCTTCCTAGCCAGGATGTCTGTTCTCCTCCTCCTACTTGTAACAGAGTGTAAAAGATTATCATATATTAACTAAAAATTCTATAGATCAAGAACGTCATCATTTCCTAGTTTCTTTGAAATGTTGCATACGCATGAGTATGAGTTGCCATAATTATACACAAGCTTTCGTGTCAGGTTTTCCTTTATAAATCCAGATGTTTGTGTGGGAAGTTTCAAGCCTTTTTATGTGCGTACGCAAGCTTTATAAATGAAGTCCGAGGTGAGGAAGTTGACCTCCTACAGGAGAGCACTAAGCTCCTGTCTTAGAGTTGAACTGTGTTGTCATTTTTAAAAGAATGAGAGGCCTTACCCTCCAGCGGGGAAGTGATGAATGAGCATGCCGTGCTCCATTCAGCCAGCGGTCATGCTTGTCATAAGAAAGCCTGTAAACAAGTATTGGAAGAAAATTCTTGGGGACCATATTGTCACTGGAAGTACCTACTGATATAACCGGAGCTGACTGGGTGCTGTATATATGCTAGAAAAGCAGTAAATCCTACATTGGGTTCATATTGTGATAAAGTTACTACTTCTAAACAAAGAAACACCCAGGGTGTAAAGTAAAATACATGAAGGACGCATATCTGACAGGCAAGACAACAATTTGGAAAAGGAACACAAATTGAATGAAGAATCATGGAAAAGCAAAGCAAATTCAGAGGTGACTGTAGGAAGTGCCATTTATGAGGAATTGATTTAATAAAACAGCTGTTTCATGCAATATTTAAGGCAAACATCTAACATCATCGGTGTACTACAGAGGCAAATTTGTTTGTCTACCTCAGCAAGTTAAGAGTCATTTCATTTTATTAAATTTATAAAAAAAAATAATCAGAAGGAATGATGATAGCAGAATGGTTCACCCTTATAACCACACAGATTAAACTTCATTAATACACAGCAAGAATTCCATTATAGTGCTGGTAGTCAATTTCAAGATTTAGCAAAATGAGGCATTGAGGCACCCAACATAAGAAATAAAATTCTTATTCATCAAAGGATCGCACACGTGTAAATTTCAGTATTCCATCAACCAGATACATTAGAATATCTTTCCATTTCACTCAACCACTCTTTGTTAAAGTTACAAGACCTTTAACCAATTTGTCATTCTTGCTGTTTAATTTATCGCAACATTCCATGAAGAGAGGGATTTATGAAATGATTTGTATCGATTTGTCTGCATGTCAGTTGAAATAATAACTCGCTCATTGACAATCGTAATCTATTGTTTTCAGAAGCACATCTGCTCTGATGTGAGTTTAGGAATCCTTTTCATTATGTTTGTAAGAAAACATGGCACTTGTGAATCTCTCAGGATTTGCCAGGAGGCTAAGAGACAGCCTTGTTTGATCATCTCATTTGCAACTTGTGGGTTTTGTTCGAGATGCCTTAGGGAAACAGACATGTGTAACTAAAAGGATTTTTCTTGTGTTTCTGATAATGGAAAAAACTGTTTTTGAAAAGAAAAAAAATCTTTGGGGAGAACAATTGTAGTGCAGAAAGACAAGAATAGTCTTACCTAAAAGGTGAATAGCTGTGAAAATTAAAAATTTACACTAATTCAGCTATGTGTGCTTTTATATCAGGATCCTGTAAATCATCAATTTTCAATGGTTTTTCCATGATCGTTTGTTGTTTTTCTTAAAACAATTGTTAATCACCAGACTTGACTGCTTCTTCTCCATTTCAGAGTGCACAAACCTCGGGCCAGGAAGGTAGGGCAAAGGTCCACCCTAACAGTTCTTGGTGGTCTGCTGGTGACCTTGAGTGCTGTTTCTGTGAAAAAGCCATTTTTGGCCTTTATGCAGAATTTGGCAAGATGGTATCATTTTGTGAAATTACTTTTTTAAGCTGTGGGGGGCGATACTGCACAGTCAGCACAGGCATCTGTTCGTTTTCTTCACTCTCAGAACTGGAGAAAATCTACAAGTCCAGTGGTCTGTGTTAAAAATTTAATTTTATTATGGAAATGCAGTATATCTACATGAATATTTACTGGATATTTTTATAATCAATCATATGCTGGATAATTAGAATATATTATGCCTAGAAATTAGAATGCATATGATAAGGCACTTATTTTAATTAGAAACTTGTTTACTTAGTAATTTGGTGTCTTATAAGTTATTATTATTTTTAAGCATATTGTAAGAGCACCAATATAGTTTAAGCTCTGAATGGCATTGATCTGTCAGATTGTTAAAATACTGGAATGCCCTGATAAGCACAGAGCCCACTGATACCCTGGATGCCAAAGGCGGGGTAACAAGAAGGGCATGGTTTAAAAAACCAGAAGACAAAGATGGCAAAATGCTAAGCGGTGCTAATCATTAGCATAATGAATAATGGGCATAGATAGACAGAAATTATAGAGAGGTAGGCTTGACCAAAGGGTACCCAGACAAGATGGCAAAATGCCATTAGGTGTTGTCCATTAGCATAGCAGGGAAGTCAAGATACTGTATCTTGTCTATGTTAAGCTATACATAAAAAAGTTCTAGTGCTTCTCTCCACGGACAGAACATGGCTTTATATTATCTTTAACAGAAGTTGCTATATAAATAAAATGGATTATTATTATTAAACCAGAAGGCTTTTGGACTCTGTGTGATTTCCTGGCTTTTGATATTGTTGATTTGGGATTTTATTTTATGACATTATATATTATTATATATTATGTTGGTCAGTGTAACTGTTGATTTCATATTGCCTTCGTGATTTCTTGTTTGACTGAGCATTGTGTTAGACTAATAAGCCATACAATGTCAGATCCTTCCTCACCCAGGCTAGACCTGCTGAATTGGGTTAAATGGAGTTAGGAATTTTATGTCATTGATTAGACTTTTTTCCAAGTTAATTTAAACCACTTTATTGTGCTAGAAAAACCACTATTAAACTAAAATGGTTCCTGCAATGAATGCCCCCTTCCCACATACACCTCTTTTTGCTCGATAGATCAAGTCTTATGTTATATTGTGGTGAAAATTGGATTACTCCTCCTTGTTGTTACAGAACAACTTTTTGCTGCTGAACCTTCACTTTTGAAGTTGGACTCACTGGCCTCTAACCAGTGTGTTGTTGTACCGCCTCAGTTCTCCACATGATTAAAGTCAGTCTTGGTTCTTTTTAATTCTCCCATTTTGAACTGGAGACACTGCATGATCTTACTTTTGAATAAATGTTGTTTTTTTTTCCAATTCAGCATTTCTGTAATATATAAAAAAAACAGATTAAATATATGGTGTGTGCCTATGATGCTTAAACCTAAATGACAGGTTATATATATTTGCCTGCTGACTAAATGATTATTAGCTGAAACATCTACGGTTTCAATCATGCAATAAAATAAAATAAACCACTGCAGTATCTCTCTTAAAACTCTTACTGCTTTTCAAGAGACCCACTTAAACTATAAGAATGATCTAAGAACTTGTTTAAGTTTTCAGTCCAACATTCTAGGGATATGGGAATAATAATTTTGAAAATAAACTCAATTACCTTCATTCCAGGTAATTTCACATCCATCTGGCCACCCTCTACTTTTAGATAAAATACTAAAGACTGAGTTGATTCTGTCAAATGTGCGGTATATGCACTCAGTTGGGGCAATGCTAAATTTATCCTTTAAAGCAGCGGTTCTCAACCTGTGGGTCGTGACCCCGTCAGGGGTCGAATGACGATTTGCCAGGGGTCGCATAAGACCATTGGAAATATGGGTTTTGTCTATTCTAATGTGTAAAACTTGTTATTGTACAATTTTTTTCCATTGGTAGCTACTAGTTTTTTACTATAATTGTCATTCGAGGATAGATGTTGCAGACAATTGAATCAGAATAATTTCAAACGTTTTAATTGTCATAACTTTATTATTTTTAACTGTTTACATTAATGTACATCGAACGGGGGATTTCTTCTTCTTCCATTTCCAACAACATTTCTTTGCGAAAGAGGGTGTTCTAGCTTGTTGGTTATCAAGTCTAAATACAGAAGTAGACTTGTTGCAGAAGATGATCTTCGTTGTGCTCTTGCAAAGACTGCCCCGAGAATTTCTGATCTGGTGAGAAAGAAGCAGCCTCAACCTTCGCACTGACGTTGGGTTTTTACGCGTACTGTCGCAACAATTTTGTGGCAATGTAGTTTACTGTTGTTATATTAAGACTGTTATCCTTGCTATGCCATGCTTTTCACATTTTCACATAAGTATACAAAATGAATACGGTGAGTACAGTTCAATACACAATGAAGAAAAACAAATAAATATAAGTCATAAAGACAAAATTTCATTTATTTGTAATTAGAAATAAATATTTCACAATATATATTGTTTTTGTTATTAATCACTATGCTTTAATTATGTTCAATTTGTAACAATGAAAATACATTCTGCATATCAGATATTTATATTACGATTCAAAACAGTAGCAAAATTACATTTATGAAGTAGCAACGAAAATAATTTTACGGTTGGGGTCGCCACAGCATGGGAAATTATATTAAAGGGTCGCGCCACTAGAAAGGTTGAGAACCGCTGCTTTAAAAGATAAGTGTGGTATTATTCACGTTAAAGTTACTTTTTAATAATAATAGTATACATTAATTTACCATGGTAAATTGTGTTCTTAAGTGAAGAATTTTAATTATTATTATTATTGTTTTAAATGTCTTGCTTGTTCTTGCAGCTTAAAATGCGGTCTATGAAGCATTGATGCAAATGTAAATAAAAGCCTTAAAACATGACAGATATATCTATCCAAGGGTTTTAATCTATGAAATCATGAGTTCTTCTTTATAGACGTATGTTAATGACAACAAACGAAATAGATTTTATTATTGATTCAATTCTTGGCACTATTTTCAATGTATTAAAGGAATACTTGACCAAAAAATATTATTTTTATATTTTACTCAGAAATACATGGACCTCTAGCCCTCCCAAGATCAAGGTTCCAGCCCCACTAGTTCCCAAGAACCAGCAGGTGGCTGTGCTGCATATTGCTTGATGTGTAGCAGATGCCATAGTTGTCATTCTTCTTCTTCCTATCATGTAATTACAATACAATACAATTTATTTTTGTATAGCCCAAAATCACACAAGGAGTGCTGCAGTGGGCTTTAACAGGCCCTTCCTTTTGACAGCCCCCCAGACTTGACTCTCTAAGAAGACAAGAAAAAAACTCCCCCCAAAAAAAACCCTTGTAGGGAAAAAATGGAAGAAACCTCAGGAAAGGCAGTTCAAAGAGAGACCCCTTTCCAGGTAGCTTGGGCGTGTAGTGGGTGTCAAAAAAATTGGGTCAATACAATACACAGAACAAACATAAGTAATTGTTAATACAATATAATAGTGCAATAGAAATATTACAAATACAGAGCAGAATTCAACAGTAGATGGCATCAAATAATAGGATTCTGATTTATTCATCAAGCTGTCTTTCTCTATTGGCTATTCCATAGCTGAGTCAGTGCTGGGCCAACCAATCCAATGAAAGGACCCCTCTACCCGATTATTCCTGTGATCCTTCATCAGAGATGACTTTACTTTAGGCAGGCAAAACAATCTGGCAGGTTGGCACTGGCTCCAAGTGCCCCATTTGAGTACAGAGAAGAAAAACAGCATAGGTGAGGGTTAGTAACAAATTCTAACTATCATATTACTTATGTTTTAGTGCTAATAACTAACAATAGAGATGCAGTCTGTACAGTTATCAGCAGCTCTAGTCAGGATATGCTAAACTAAAGTAGTGAGTCTTCAGCTGGGATTTGAAACGGTGGAGCGATTCAGTATTAATTGTCTTATGTAATTTGCCTCATGATTAGCAGGTTTCACTGCTCTTTTTTTTCTTTCTGCCATGTCATGTCTATCCACTTTACCATATGAAAGAAGCCAACCACCAATAATTTTGTGGAGGCTGACAGTAGCCACACTCATTTGCTCACCGGGGGTATCACGTCATAAACTTTCAATTAAGTCTAAGACCAAGTTTCCACACTCAGTGGTTCACAAGTTATCACCTAACAGACATATACAATTCCATTATATATAGAGACTAGGCTGACCCGCCTTTTAAGGCGACCGACTTTTAAGTTGACCACTTCTTAAGGCAATTCAATATGTAGATCAATTTGATATTTTATACAAACTCATTAATTTGGTTATATTGCATTTGAGCGGTATTACTTTAATACTCGTAGTTTCTGTTATTTTTGTGATGAAATTTTAACTTTTTTTCTATATTGAGGTCGCCCTTTTGAACCTCCCTGATATTTACTACGCGGTGAGGCATTTATACTCCATCAACATTAATTATTTCCAGAGACATAATTTTGTCTATTTTTCCAGCGCATCGTGCACAAAAGCAAGGGAACGATGGAAGCACCAGAACTCTGCTCACATCATGTCGCTTCATACTGCAAGCTGCAAGTATTAAGTCTGTGATAAGCGGAATATCGCTACGCTTTCCACTCACGGGACGGAAGGACAATCTCGACCGCTTTTATATAGTAAGAAAGAAGAAGAAGATATCGCACAGTCTGGAGTAGAAAATTATCTTTTACCTGGAAAAACGAAACTACAAATCCCATCGTGCATTGCAAAATGCACGGGGCGTGTGTGAAACTCCGCGCCTGCGTAGCACTCACGGGACGGTAGGACAATCCAGACAGCTTTTATATAGAAGGATTTACCTCATGTAAATTGTAGTGATGTCTGAGAAATATTTTAATATTTATACCTGCAGGTTAGCTTTTGAATCCTGATCCCCATTAAACCTCATATATTCTTCTTCCTACAGTATTTATCTGCAACCTTGTATCTTTCAAAGCCTTCTCCATTCTTCCAACTTCCTCTCCACTTCTTTTCTGGTGGTACACAACACAATGTCATCAGCTAAAATCACACACTAGGGGGATTGGTCTTGTATCCCATGAATCAACTCATTCATAACCAGATTACAGAGAGAAGGATTTGAAGAAGATCCCTGGTGCAGACCTACCTGCCTACTCTAACTGGAAGCTTGTTGTTTACCCCAACAGTGCTTTAGCCCGAGTCCTCACTCCCTCATCCAAATCCTGGACAATCCTCACATACTTCTCTGGTACTTCCACCTTCTCTCATGCACTTCCAAACCTCTTTACATGGCAGTCTATCATAAGCCTTTTTCAAATTAATAATCCATATAAAATACTTTTTGTTTTTCTCAATGCATATCAACAAAGGGTGTTTACTAAGAAAGATGTAAAACTAAATAGAAAAAGTTAAAGAAAAGCGAGTGATAACATTATTAGGAAGAGAACGCAACTCGTACTTGTGCATATCCATGATGCTTCAATAAGTAGAAGGTCAATTCACCGGTGCATTTTTACATCCTTCTGCTAAATAATCCTGAGGTCCTCCAGTAGTGAGTCTTCAATTCCAATGCTCTGGTGTGTCTATTCTGTTTTCATTCACAAGATTTTTCTCTCACATACCAGTGATGTGCAATGTTAAGTTAATTGGTATCTTTACAAAAGCTCTTTACAAGCAAGTGGGCCTTGTGATGGACTGGCATCCTGTTTGGGGTAGCTTCCTTCCCACTACCTGATGCCATCAGGTTAGATTCATGTTCCACATGGCCTTGTAATGGATTAACTTGATTCAGAAAACAGATTTAGCCATGTTGTTTTAAAAGGTTTACAGCTGAGATCAATTCTTTTATAACCTAATGACTGAAGTGATGGGGTAGCAGTAAGAGATCCCAGAGGACCTACCTTCCTATATCTTCCTATTTAATAAACTGGTTTTCATGTAGTATACGAGTTATATATATTCTTCATTCTTTTCAATCACATACAATACCTCAAAATGGGATACTTGGCTTCCTAATGGATGTTGGCCAGACTGTTGAATGAACAATAAATCATGTTTATACTTGTGCACTTTTTTTATTAAAAATTAGTTTCTCTTTGTTCTTCTCTTTTAGGTATAATGTCGACTCAAGAAGTTCCAACATTTCAAAACATGTAAGTAGCTGAATTTTAACTACAGATGTGAATATTTCACTAAAGCAAAACCTTTCACAAGACCCTGGCCCACAGTATACCCACTGAAGAACAAAAGATCATAAATATAACAACCAGGTCCTCATCTAAGAAACACATTCATTCAATGGTGTATGACAGTAAGAATTTAGGTACAGGTTCTAAATCAAAATTTCAAGAGGGAATATAGTTTTTAGTGCTCAAAAAAGGAAGTCAACAACATTTATTTATATAGCGCATTTTCATACAAATAGTGTAGCTTTACAAGATGAAGAAAGAAAAGCATATAAAAAATATAAATATAAAAATAAAACAAGGCAATACTAAATAGCAAAGAATAAAGTGAGGTTCGAAGGCCGGGAAGACAGAAAAAACAAACAAAAAAAAAAACAAAACTCCAGAGGGCTGGAGAAAAAAACAAAATCTGCAGGGGTCCCAAGGCCACAAGACCACCCAGCCCCCACTGGTCAGCAAAATTTGATGCCTCTTCGCACAGCAGTGTGGCTACACTTAGTGGTGTAACCAGAATTTGATGGGCTCTAGTGCAAAACAAAAATTAGGTTCCATTCATATGAAATTAATTTAAATCCAATAGTACGATCATCAATTAAATATTTCAGGCATATAAGCTACATAAAAGGTCAGTAGTTATTATTACAGTATAAATCTGGTACTTTTCACGTCAAAATAATTTATTCATGAACATGGTATTGATGCATTTTTCTATAAATTAAAAAAAGTATCTTGGTTGCTCTGCCACTTTACAATGGAGGGTTATGGGACATGGAGGAAGAGCTTAAAAACTTACCAAATGCATCCATCTTTCAAGCCAAGACAGCTGACGCATGTTTGTTGGAACATAATGATCTGGATATAATCATTTTATCGCATTTTCCTTGTATTATTTTTCTTGTGTTTAGGATACATTTTCAATTAGTTTGGGCAAATTCTCACCTAAACATGGAAGTAAATCAAAACAAAACCAACCATGTAACATGAAAAGTTTACTGTGATTTGGTCCGTGGGGAGGAAACCACCCTCCGGGGAAGAGGTACACAGGAGTTATCACACCCAGTTTTTCTTCTTTTAAAATGGCTGAATCTCATAATAGTGGTGTTTTTGTTCAAAAATGATATGTATAAACTATTTTACAATGTGTATGCAACCAAAAAAAAGCAGATCAATACTTAACAACTGTCTTGACTTCAAAAATGGTTGTATTTAGTTAGTTTTTGAGCTTTTCCTCCTTTCCCTATAGACTGCAATATAGAGCGTCAGTGCTGGCATGATATTTTTTTAAATTTAAAGAAATTGGTTAATTTTAGAACACAATTTTACATGGCAGAATTTGCATGGCAAGCATACATAGCATGTTTGTGAAGAAAAAAACTTTGACTTGAAAAATACTGAACTTAACTTTTCAGTGTTATGGAGTTATGGGAATGATAACACCATCAGCCTTTTCATTTTGATGTCAAGTAAGCAAGCTTGTTAATAATAAAGACTTTTGAAACAGCAACCATGCAGTTACTGTGGACCCTCTGGTGTAAATGGTTCACTTGCACTTCCTAGAGTTACACCCCTGGAAAGGGGAAAGGAAATACTAGAATATAATGAAGGGGATATATGACTATATCATTTCTAGTGTGAGAAAAATTTGTATTTTAAATAAAGAAAAATTAAGATCACCTTTACAAATAGCTCCATCTGCTGGACATCCTTTATTACAGCAAGCCTGAGGGAACCTCGCTATTTAATTGGATCAAATCAGTATGACAAGACTGGACAATTCAACAACGTCACATCATCTTAAGAAAGCCGGGCTGATTTACTTAACACAGTCAAGAGAAGCATTAGTTTGCACCAATCAGCATACAGAAAAGTGGTATACTCTTTAACGCACCTATGATTTAGTATTATCTAATGAAAATAAAATATAAAGTACTACAGTAATTATTATTATATGACCAATCTCTTGGTTTTGTGCTGGGCACAAATGGTACAAAATATCTTAGTTAAAATGGAAGTTATAGTTAGAAGCACTTTACAGATTCCTATAAACGATTTTAACCTAACACTAGCCACATGACAACTGGCCTGTCTTGGAGAAAAAAAAATGTAAAAATTAAAATTATATGAAAAAGTACTTTTTTGAAACTTTCTTGTAGGAGAATTTTAGAACTTTTGATGACATTCCCTGTTATACATACAAAGATTACCTTGTCAACATTTTTTATTGCTTTTTCTTATGAATTACTATGAACGGTAGTACTAGGGTGTTGTACCTTGTTAGCCATTATGAATCTAGTTGAGAATTCAAGCAAACTGACACCTTTTATTGGTTAACTAGAAAGATTACAATATGTAAGATTTAGGGGCAACTCAGGCCCCTCCTTCAGGCAAGATGTAATCAGATGTAAGATCAGATCAGATGTAATCGTCTTGGCTGAAGAAGGGGCCTGAGTTGCCCCTAAATCTTACATATTGTAATCTTTCTAGTTAACCAATAAAAGGTGTCAGTTTGCTGGAATTCACACTGTGAACTGTAAATAAAATTCTAATTTTCTGATAATTAAATACTAGCATGTTAATTAATAATGCACCTCATCGTTTCTTTTGACCTTTCTTTACCAGTCTTTACAACGGTTTTTCTGATTTATTTTCTCCCTTTGCTGCCTCCCATTGGTCCTGGATTAACAGAAGGTGAGCCTCTTTGTTTCACCCTCTTTCTAGTGAATGTAGTTGGTAAACAGAAATCTTCTGAAGTGTACATTTCACAGTGTGAACTGTCAGCACAGCTTAAGGACATTCCCATTAGTCTGTAAACTGCCTTTTTCACTTAAAACAATGAACGTGCTGACAATGTCATGGGCATCACTTCTGGGTCATTTACGCCTGAAGGTGAGAGAAGGTAAATAGTCGTCCGAGTGACAGACGTCTGGTTATGAATTGGTCTTTATGTTAGGAATTGCGTGCCATCCATTAGACAAGAGGTCATTAACTGCAGCACCTGAAAGTGTGCCAACCGAAATGACCATCGGCGGAGTGTTTTGTTTATCAACAGTTATGACGTGAACACTTGGTCACTCTCTGGTCTATTGATTTTTCTTCTCATGGACATCTGACAGTGTGTCTAGCTTCAATGTAGATGACATGGCCTTTTTTTTAACGGGTGGACCTCTTGTCATCGGTCAGTTTTTCTTGGATGCATTAATGTGCCCATGTATAATATTTTAACAAGAAAACATTCAAGTCTCTCTACACAGTCAACATTCAAGTGTCACCTTAGCTAGATGATGTTGTCCTGATGAAAATGGCACATTTTGGAACTTGTGCCTGAAAAGCAAGAGAATTCCGTGCCAGCAAAGAAGGGAAAAATCAGCTCGGTCCAATTGTGATAAAGACACAGTATATTTACACCTTTAACCAGCGGTACTAGTTATGAGGATGAGTCAAAAATGATCTGCACTCCGTTTATATTAAAACTTCTGTTGGCAGCTCTGTATTATCAGCTGTTTCCGTACGAGGTCCCTGTCTCCCCACTCACTGGTGTGTAGGTGTGAACGTGTTATGTCAGATCATTTGTAACTGTGGTGCGAGAAACAATGGCTGCCCCACTTGTGATTTGCATAAATGAAAAGCAACGTGCAGTGATTCGTTTTTTCTGGCCTGAGGGTTTGCCTGGTGCTGATATTTATCGAAGACTTTGTGCACAGTATGGAGAAAGTGTTTTGTTGTGAAGTAGTATGTATGAATGGATAGAAAAGTTCAAGGAAGGTTCGCATAAGTGTCAGCCATGAAGAAAGAGCTGGACGCCCGTCCACAACTGAAGACAAAATTGACCGCGCACGTGAAATGATTCTTTTGAATAGATGAATGACAGTAGATGATGTGGCAAATCAGCCATGGCTCTGCCTATGTAATAATCCACGACAGACTTGAATTTCGAAAGACGCCCGACGACGCAGATTCACATCTGATGAAGAGGTGAAGACACTGGTGCATTCGCCGATCTCAGCTCAGCATAACACATATTTTAATGATGGAAATCGAAAGCTTGTTGACCAATGGACAAAGTGTATTGAAAAGCAGAGAGATTATGTTGAAAAATGATGTATCTGTCTTTTCTGAAAATAAATTCTACTGTCAGAGTGCGGATAATTTTTGACTCACCCTCGTACATAATAAACAATAAAGACAGCAGAGGACATGCACGCTTGAAAGGATTCTAAAATCACATGAAAGCATAAATGAGTTTGTTCAGAACAAGGATAAAATGTTAGGACATTGGTATTCAGTAAATGGTGTATTTCATGATATAATGTAAATGATTCAGGTGCTCAGTGATGACCTGTGACACAAAGCACTTTGCAAACACTCCTCCAGGGAGTCAATGACCCATGGATGGCTTGGAATGAATTGAAATTATCTCTTGCTTGCCTTGTCTAGGGACACACCAAAGCAACCACATGTAATCGTGGATTTCCATCTTCAAAAACAGCACCCAACAGCCCTACAGTGAAAAGTTACAACAAGTCCATAGAATGATTTTGTAAGCATATCTTGGCATAGTCAAAGCACATCTAACAAGCAGAAGAGGCAATGAATATGAAAGTAGGTTTATAGAGCCATTCATCATGACAGCCATGGTTCTGTTGCTGTGTTGTTCAACAATGGTTTCTATTGTTGCTCCTGTGTCACCAATGGAGCAGATAGCTTGTGCAGATATCAAGATGTTAGACCATAAGCAATTCAGGCTTCTTAAGTGAACACCAGTCCAGACAAAGTTGGTGATAGCGAGCAGTCACTTTCAGAAGTGTAATGGACAAGGAGTCATTGGATTAATGGTTCACTGTGGCAGCATGAGACTTTTTTGGAGGCCATCACATGTCTGTAGATGGTGGACATGCTGCAGATGTTGTGACTGCCAGTTTTCCCATGTTGCTGTTTTCCTTGGCCACCCAGATCTTTCACAATGAGAATTAAAGTCTTCCTCAACTGTTTTCACCAGCGTGATGCAGCCACCAGAATGCTTTACCGTATGGATGGTTTTAAGCAGGTGATGGCCAGATGTAGTGCTCGGAGTTTTGCCCAAAGCGATGCATTTTTGACCCATCAGACAGGAGAGTTTTTTTTCTCATGCTTTCAAAGTCCTTTAAATGCCATTTGGCAAACACCAGGCTTCTGTGTATGCCTGATTGATGGAAAGTTGCTGAGGTGGGCATCCTTTTGACAGGTTCTCCCATCTTAACAGAGGACCTCTGAAGCTCTGTTAGAGTTATCATTGGGTTCTTGGTCACCTCCTTGACCAAGGTGTTGCTTGCCCGGTTACTGAGTTTGGCTCAGCGCCCAACTCTTAGATAGATAGATAGATACTTTATTAATCCCAAGGGGAAATTCACATACGCAAGTAGCATCATACAGATAAAGAACAGTATTAAATTAAAGAGTGATAACAATGAAGGAATAACAGACAGACAATAACTTTTACAATTTTAACGTTTACCCCCCTGGGTGGAATTGAAGAGTCGCATAGTGTGGGGGAGGAACGATCTCCTCAGTCTGTCAGTGGAGAAGGATGGTGACAGCAGTCTGTCTCTGAAGCTGCTTCTCTGTCTGGAGATGATCCTGTTTAGTGGATGCAGTGGATTCTCCATGACTGATTGGAGCCTGCTCAGCGCCTGTCGCTCTGCCACAGATGTCAAACTGTCCAGCTCCATGCCTACAATAGAGCCTGCCTTCCTTAACAGTTTGTCCAGGCATGAGGCGTCCCTCTTCTTTATGTTGCCTCCCCAGCACACCACCTCGTAGAAGAGAGCGTTCACCACAACCGTCTGATAGAACATCTGCAGCATCTTATTGCAGATAAGATATTCAAGCTAATAACTAGTCGTACTCCTTACAAATCGTCCTTTTTCCCCCAAACAATGAAATAACAGGCACTACAAGTCAGCAATGTAAAATCAAGTGCAGATACAAGTATTGACAGTGGATAAATCTGTATATGCACACGAGGGCCGACAAATACTCAATACTATATATGTGCACACAATGTGCACCAGCCTTCTAAGGAAGTATTGTCGGCTTTGTCCTTTCTTACACAGAGCATCAGTATTGGCAGTCTAGTCCAATTTATCTTCCAGCTGCACTCCCAGGTATTTAGAGGTCTGTACTGTCTGCACACAATCACCTCTGATGATCACAGGGTCCATGAGGGGCCTGGTCCTCCTAAAATCCACCACCAGTTCTTTGGTCTTGCTGGTGTTCAGCTGTAAGTGGTATGAGTCACACCATTTAACAAAGTCCTTGATTAGGTTCCTATACTCCTCCTCCTGCCCACTCCTAATGCAGCCCACGATAGCAGTGTCATCAGCAAACTTTTGCACGTGGCAGGACTCCGAGTTGTATTGGAAGTCTGATGTATATAGGCTGAACAGGACCGGAGAAAGCACAGTCCCCTGCGGCGCTCCTGTGTTGCTGACCACAATGTCAGACCTGCAGTTCCCGAGACGCACATACTGAGGTCTGTCTGTAAGATAGTCCATGATCCATTCCACCAGGTATGAATCTACTCCCATCTCTGTCAGCTTGTCCCTATGGAGCAGAGGTTGGATGGTGTTGAAGGCGCTAGAGAAGCCCAGAAACATAATTCTTACAGCACCACTGCCTCTGTCCAAGTGGGAGAGGGATCGGTGTAGCATATAGATGATGGCATCCTCCGCTCCCACCTTTTCCTGGTATGCGAACTGCAGAAGGTTGAAAGCGTGGTGGACCTGTGGCCTCAGGTGGAAGGGTCTTGGTGATTTTTCGTGTTGTTCTATTTCACAATTGAAGCCACTGTGCTCCAGAAGCATACATGAGTTAAGGCCCAATCTGAAACCATTCTAAAGGATTTTTTTGTTGTTGAACCTTTAAAAACATGTCCTTCTTGAGTAAACTACTGCTTTGTGATTGATAAGCAGCTTTGCAGATTATTCCTTGTGCCTCCTGGCATGGAGAGAAGGGCTTGTTCCTCTCAGATCATTTAGTGCAGCAATCTTTATTTGTCCAAATGCCCCTCATCCAAAAATAAACGTAAAGAAACCATCTAGCAGCTACACTAGTGGAGCTCCATTCAAAATTGAAACAGAATCACATCAGATAGCTGGGGCTGGAAATGCACATGATTGAAAAATCCATTCACCAGATTGTTTATGCAAAAAGTTCATTTTTATTTAAAAATTGTTTGTGTTAACATGTGATAGATGCACCTTTCCTAACATATTTCATTGATTGGGATTGCAGGATTTTCTTGGACAGACATTTTGCACTTTAGGAGAGGTTATTGGTTCTCCTGGCAGTCGACTGGAGAGAACTCTTTCGTAAGTAATCTTTTTTATTTGCCTGTCTGATTAAGTCTTTGAAGGTCTAAATATCAATGTGGCAAAAACTCAATGAAATCACTCCGGAGGAGAGTCAAACTAAATGATATGGAAACATCCAGTTTTGATTATCCACATTGTAAACATTACCCAGTGATACTGTTTGCATTTTGAATGTTGCGGACTTGTTTTTGCTTTGATTAGACTGTAATAAGTGATGTGGAAAGTTAAACACTGCAAAGGCTATCCAAGAGGAAAGGCGGAAGTGCTGCCAAATGTATGCAGAGTGCTGAGGATGGAGAACTGAACAAAGCAGAGAGTTAGTGGCTGTTTAAGTGGCTCATAGCGCGCATCTCATACAAGAAAATGTAATGCTGCCTGGAACGTCTTGAGCTCCCCATCAAAAAATCATTATTATAATGCGCATCTCTTCAGGTTTTTGCTTTATTTTATCCTCTTGTCATCAGATGATTAACTTGTAATAGAATTTTTTGGCACATACATAAATGTGAATCCTCTTTGTAATCCTTAGTTATTACCTTCTACGTTTTGAAGTTGAAATTCAATAATTCTACAGATTATTTAAATAGAAATCATATCATTGTTATGTGGAAATCCAGATAAAATTCATTGGCATGCTAGTAAAATCGGATTACATAAGAAGTGTAATATATACCAAGTCAGAGGGATTTACCTGATGGGCTTCATCTTTATTACAATATCATTCCTTTGACAGTATTAAGTTTGGGGAATTTGCAGCTTCACTCTCAAATGTTTAATCTGTCAAAGATGGCATTGTATCCCATGATGCATCTGTTATTGGCTGTTATGACTCTTTGGTAGATAAGGCATCTCTTGACCAATAAATGATCTTGTAATGAAAATGGTTGTAATGTTAAAAATACAATTTATGATAGTGAAAAAAAAAAACATTTACTGTATACTGTATATGTGATATTGGGTGAGAAAAAGGAGTGGACTGACGTGAGGGATCAGCCTGACTGTGAGGATCTCATTAAAGCACATTTTGCTTTGTTTTATTTCATATTTTGAATTATTGCTAACCCTCACGTTTTGTTAAAGTTGCTTGGATCTCACTAAAGCAAGTTCTGGTTCATTCTGTGTCACTTTTCGGATTTATCACTGTGATTATTGTTACGTCATGTCATTTTTCAAACCCGCTTAATCCAGAGCAAGGGCATGGCACTGGAGCCTATTCCAGTTAGCACAAGGCACCAGGCAGGTTATTATTTTGTTATTGGACATTTTTATTTTATTTGGTTTTTTTTTGTGATGGGTGCCAGCATGTTGTTCCTTGCAATGGTGCCCAGTGTTACTCAAGGGAGATAACAGCAATGCAAAGCGTGATACCCAAACACCCAAAGGATAATGGCATCTCAGCTTTATAGATAAAGAATAACGAGCCATGATAGCTTATCATTAGTGTAACCCAACAAGAAAACAAAATGAAGCAAAAGCTTAGTGTTGTAACAGCATTGTTTTGACTATGACTGCGGATTTTAACTTACATTTTGGTTTTAGTGAAAGGCTCTTTCAACTAACGTGTCTGAAGTCTGTCTATTTACAGACATTTCTTTTAATAACTCCCAAAAAAACTTGTAATGGCCGACCCCTTTACTCAGACCGGGAAGCACTACCAAGACTATTGCCTTGACTAACCTGAGGATTTTCAAGCTAATAACAAGTTTTTCCCCCCAAACAACGAAATAACAAGCACTACAAGTCAGCAATGTAAAATCAAGTGCAGATATATTGACAGTGGATAAATCTGTATATCCACACGAGTTCCGATAAATACTCAATACTATATATGTGCACACAATTCACTATCCCAAAGACACCAGTGAATAATTATATATATACCAGTAACGGCGCACTGCACGATAACATGCAGTGAATACACTTGACTTCAGCATTCCTAGTTTTCATCCTCTTTCTCTGTACGTTTAGCATTCGTTTGCTCAGAGGTTGATGCGCTTGCTGCTTCCTGAGCAGCTCTTCTTTCCTCCACCCTAGCGGCCCGCCTTCTTCTATTCATTCGTCGGCATCTTTTCGCATTAAAACTGATTAAGTCAGTGTTTGTGTTGCAGTTACTTAGTACGTTTTCTTTAATTTGTCACTTAAGCTGGCACTTAAGTCTTCAATCTGCCTCAAGAATGATTCAAGATATGAAGAGGAAGGGGAAGGGACGGCGAAGGTGGTGGGTGCTGGCCGCTGCTGAGAGTTCATTCTATAATAAAATTAAATAAAAATAAAAAGAGGAATAACCTTGGTGGTCAATCATCACCGTGAAAGTGGATAGTAGACGTCACGTAGTATATGTGTACCACATTTCAGGTTAATAGGTCAAACGGTTTGCAAGCTACAGGTGATTTAAAATCCTGGACAGGCAAACGGACAGCCACGGTGGTGTATTATATATAAAGATATATATATATTATTTATATGAACACACGTATAAACGATAATAATATTTACAAAAACCCTCCCTTGTCCCTAAACATTAAATGAATAAACAAGGAACACAAACACAGATTAATGATGAACGGCAGCCGAAATGTATGTGATAAATGAGTCCAAAGCTAATAAAGTCCAGCGATAATTGAATATTGGCTGAAATGAAATTTTGCTTCTTCCCGAAATACAAACCGACCTCACCGTGTATGTCCTTGACAATGGCTGATAGGAATCCAAACCCTGGGGTTTCTCTACACTGGTTGTCGTGATGATGATGATCCAGATACTGAAAAAGCAAGCAGTGGAATTGCACAATGAACGGAAGTGATGAGTTGGAAAATGAATGCGTAAAGTGGCTCCTTTCTTCTCTCGATCTCCTTTATCTCTCCTCGCCTTTCTCTTCTTTTCCGCTCTTCACCTTTAAAAAACTGAATGTCCTGGATGTAATTGGTTGAGAAAACAGGAAATTCCCATCTCGGGGTTGCAGTCTCCCTTCATCGTCTTTCCCCGTTTGACTTACAGAGACAACATTTACTTACACACACACTTACATGATAGTAAACGGGACAACGAAAACAAAAACACAGCTCAGCACAGACACAAAAAAATACCTATTATTATGTAGCCCCTCTACAAAGTAATGCACCATGTCACCTGCACCTCAAGCCAATGGTTAAGGCTTTGGACAGCAAACACTGAGGTTGTGGGTTCAAATCCTGCTAATGACACCATCGTGTGACCTGAGCAAGTCACATGACCTGGCAAATCAAAAGAGAAATGTAATCAGTTGCATCATAAATATAAATCACCTTGGATCAAGGCATCAGCCAAAAAACTAAATGTAAAAGTCTGTTTGAAAAAAACAATTTAATAACAGCCTTTTTAGCATTTCAATGTCTTTTTTGGCCATCATATTGAAAAACAAAATGCACAGCTAAGCCAGAGAGAGTGCAGAGATGATCAATTAGGCAGATTTCAGCAATGCGGGCTATTAGTTATGAGGCAAGACTTGAAGGAGGCGAATCTTTCCAGTTTAAGTAAAGTAAGAGACGAAGCGGTGACATGATGAAGTGCTCAGAATTATGAGGTGAATTAGCAGAGCTGGTCCCAGTTGTTACTTCTTCAACAAGACCACAGGGGCAGAGAGGAGTGCTGGTTGAGGGTACATTTTGCACAAATGTTACAAACTTTTTATTTGCTTATAGTACTAGAGACCGTACTGTGGGAAGACAGTAGGGCTTTGACAGCCTTCTTCTCGTAATCATTCTGCTTCAGTTTCCTAAAGCAAATGGTTTTCTTATCAGTTATAGTCATGTCTGCCACTAGAGTGCAAAATGTCAGACTAGTCAAAAGGTGTTATCCAGACTGCAATTCTTCCCATTTTTTCAGAAAACTAATATCACAATAAAATGACTTTCTCCCCACTGGCAATGAAGCAAACAAACTCACTGTGGGGTATCACATTGCTCCAAAGACATCTTCAAGAAGAAATTTTAGTGTGGTAGTGTGGTATGGAGGAGTTCACTTCACATTCTCAATCGCCACTTTATTTATAAACAATCTCACAGCTATAATGCCATATCTCTCGCCCTCGCCCTTTTTCTTTTGTCCATTGTGATCAACAAACTCCTAAACTTAAAAAGGAAAATCTGAATTATAAAGATATAAAAACAATTAATTATTTCCTTTTTAAACTCCGCAGCAAGCATAGCAATACTTTCAAATGTGGATGTCGCAATGCCAAAATTCTTGTCATCAATACCAAAACTGGTAAAATTTCACAAACCTCAATACCCATTTAACATTGCGGCAAAAACAGAAATCCTATTCAACATACTCTCCTTTATTTTAAAAATAAGCTTTTGTCTTTTATTTCACTGGTACTGTGAGTGCTGTGCAGAATGGAGGCAGGACCTCTGCGTTTTTCCCAGTTGATTCTGGGGTTCGTCAGGGGTGTGTTCTGCTCCTACTCTGTTCAATGCTTGTATGGACTGGGTGTTGGGCATGGTCATGGGTTCCAGCGGCTGTGGGGCATCTGTTGGTGAAGAAAGATTCACGGATATTGACTTTGCTGACGATGCTGTAATCTTCGCGGAGTCAATGGAGGCTTTGATCAGGGCGCTTGAGAGACTAAACGAGGAGTCTGTGTCTGGGCTTGCGAGTGTCCTGATAAAAACCAAGATCCAGACCTTTACTGACCTCTTGGGCACAGCCGTCAGCAGTGTGTCTGTCTGCAGAAAGAGTGTCGACCTTGTCAAGAGGTTTACTTACCTTGGCAGTGACATTCATGTCTCTGGTGACTCTTCCTATGAAGTCAGTAGATGGATTGGGAGAGCATGGGGGGTCATGGAGTCGCTGGAAAGGAGTGTGTGGGGCTCCCAATATCTATGCAAAGGACGAAGGTCCAAGTCTTTAGAGTTCTGGTGCTTCCTGTCTTGCTATAAGGTTGCGAGACATGGGCGCTATCCAGTGACCTGAGACGAAGACTGGACTCCTTTGGTCCTGTGTCTCTTCAGAAAATCCTTGGGTACCATCGGTTTGACTTTGTGTTGAATGAGCGGTTGTTCATGGAGTCCCAGGTGAGGCACATTACCTGCATTGTGAGGGAGCGTCAGTTACGGCACTACGGCCATGTGGAGCATTTCCCCGAGGGTGATCCGGCTCGTAAGATCCTCATTGTTGGGGACCCGAGTGGCTGGACCAGGCCAAGGGGTCAACCACGTAACACCTGGCTGCGGCAGATAGAGGGTCATTTCTGGAGGGTGGGACTGGACCGCGTGTCTGCCTGGGGGGGCGCAAACCGGGATCCCGAGTTGTTTCATTGTGTGGTGGGTGCAGCAACACACTGTACCAGTGCATGCTCCCCAAGTTTACTTGACTTGACTTTAAATGAATACATTAAAATTTAAACAATGGCAAGCAGCATTTAATTAACTGAACAGTTGTTTTTAATTAAAAGTATTTACATTACTCAAATGAACAATATGGTGCTTTTATTCTGTAGCTAATTGTGCTACCATTTAAGACGGGCTGAAATCTAAGTAATCAACGTACAGCCATTAACATTTGGAGTGCATCATACAATGCTTATCTCTCTGTTATATGCTCTTTGGTATGAGATTCCTAAAAGCAGTATAAATATTTGTGATGCTCCATCTGTTGGAATAGCAGAGATATAACATCCGGATGACACATGGACAGACACTTATCCTTTTATTAAGGTGGACCTTTTATATGAAAATATAAATACCAGTGTTGTATCCAGACCAAAAAAACTCATTAGACATTGGTTTTGCCAAAACATTCTTCTTCCTTTTTATTCTTTCTTTATTCTTCCCACCAACCCCCAGTTCACCACATCCTCTCATTCCCATCCTGCCCCCTTGTCTTTTAGAAAATCAACTATGTACAAAATAACTTAAAGAAACACAGAGTTCAGTTCTGGACATAACAACCAGCTGTAGCAGCAGCTTCACAATAGTGGAATAGCTTTTAACTAGTTTCCAAATATCATTTGAGTAAACTAATATCCATCCATCCATTCATTATCCAACCCGCTATATCCTAACTACAGGGTCACGGGGGTCTGCTTGAGCCAATCCCAGCCAACACAGGGCGCAAGGCAGGAAGCAAATCCTGGGCAAGGTGCCAGCCCACCGCAGTAAACTATATTGATATTCACAAATATTGAAATGCAGTGTGAACTATTACGCAGTTTTCCTTACAGAACTCCAGCAGTGCTATGAAAAAATAAAACATATGGGCCAAAAGTAGGAAACTTACAAAGTCGTTATATTATGAAGTGCCACAATAACCAGCATAACTGCATTGTGAGTTTGTTTAGTAATTTGAGTGCATCAGAATGGAGTCTTTAAACCTGACTCTCTCGGTTTTCACTTTCTGGATTATGTAGGCTTTATAAAGATAAAAGGCTTTTTAAGCACTTTGCTGATATATGATACAACATATAGCCCAATATTATACATTTTCTCAGAACTGAGTTCCTTTTATTTAATATAATGTGATATACAAAGCCTATGCAGACTTTTTTTTTTACATTAATAAATATTTTAGACAAAAGGTTTTGAAGCAACACATATTTGTTTATAGATTTTTGTGGCACCTGGTGTAAAAGATGTCATATACATGTATGAATTATTACCCACAGTGTATATCTCTCTATTATAATAAAAAAAAATCTTAGGAAGAAAGACGAGATGTGACGTTTTCAGAGAGATATTTTCACATCCTGTGAGACGAGACGTTGTGGCAAAAGATTTAACCACGCCCGAGGCCGAAAATAAAAGAGAAAGAGTAGATAACAAAGTAGAACGTTGTAAAGAATTCAAAAACGTTGGTGCGGTACACATGCAGAGCAGGTTAGAGATAATGAAAGTACTAAAATTCAAAAGTCTCAAAAAAATGATAGTAAAGATCACATTAGCACTAACAAATGGAAATTATTACTCTGTGAAATAATGGAACAGCGAAAAGAGATCGAATATATTGTTCGATTTAAACTTTAAGTCGGAGACTTGTAGATCGTCTAATTCGTGTTGCCATCAGGGAAAAGTAGTGTTTCTTCCCAATGAAGAGGTGTATCCACGGGGATTAAAAGATTTGTTGTTTGATGAAAGTGAAATCCCGCAAGACAAGAGCTTATGCAAAGAGATTTGGAAAAGTACTGCCCACATCTAAATCATTTACAACCACGCACATGGTTCAATCATTTCTGATTTGTGTGAATGCTATTGTCAGACACAGTTTGTGTAGATTTTCACTCACGGGCAGTTATACGTTGCGTTGTCACAATGTAATTCCAAACACGGAATCAAAATTCAATGCGATATTGATGTAAAGGTAAAAGCGAAAAGAGATTGAATATATGGACATAGGTGATATGACAGAAGTATGTAGATATTGTTTAGCCTTAAACTTTAAGTCAGAGACTTGTAGATCGTCTAATTCGTGTTGCCATCAGGGAAAAGTAGTGTTTCTTCCCAATGAAGAGGCCTATTCGCAAGAATTAAAATGTTTTGTTGTTTGGTGAAAGTGAAATCCACATACGTGAGCGGCAGAGACACAAAGTTACTGGCGCATAGTGCATGCAGGGGGGTTGGCGAGCGAAGCCTCCTAGTAATAAATATGTCAAAAAAGTGTTAATCCATACCTATTGTATTTTTTTTTTTTTGCTTTTAATCAAAAAACAAAACATAAGTTTTCCTTCTTTAGGTTTCATCTTTTTCATACAGGTTAAGATAAACACGTATTCTCTCGCTCTAACATACACAGACACACACTTCCAAAATGTTTCCCTCATATTTGTTAGAGTGTGATGCCCCATGTGCCTGCACTCCTGGCACTGCCCTCTTCTTATGGGTTTGATATTCAAAATCAGGGAATGGACCAGGACAAGAGAGTAAAGAAGTGTCAGGCTTACTCATCAAAAGCAGGAACAGAGAATATAATGTGCATTCCAAAAATGTGCTATACGTTGTTTAATAAAGAAATAGTCCATAAAAGAGTTCCCAGGGTGTTCCTAATCTAACAAATGGTTGTAAAGGTAAAAATCAATCACAAGTGTTCTTCCTTCTTAGTCTTTCTTGGTCCTTGTCAGGACCTTGGGTGTCCCAGTGGCGCAGCCCACAGCATCTGACCGGCCATCTTAGTCGGTACCTGTGGGCCCGGATGTGCCACCTCCCTCGGTCACCGCAAATCCTAGACCAGTGTGCCATTCACTTAGTTAAAGCACAATGGAATATTACTCAGTGCTATTAGATCCTATCCTGGACTACACATGATCATGATTAGAACAATTCAGTATGCCATCTCTGGGCTACTTATAACCAAAATGATATGCCTTTTGGTGCCATGTGGAGATATTTCCTTTTTTCTTAGTAACAGACAGCCTTAGAAGATAAAATCTGTAAATTTGTAGTAACAAATTCAGTATGAAGTAGTCAAGTTCCCTAAAGCTGTTGCACAGGAGAGGCAGTGTGAAGGGGATGCTGGGTGACTTCCAGTGGTGGCTTTCTGCCTGTCTGGAAATATCCAAAGTGATCCCCCCATCTGCCCTTCAGCTGTTCTCTCCCTGTCAGCCTCCTTATTGATTGGAGATAAGTTGTATTCAATGAGTCTGTGGCTGTGCTTACATGAGGAATTCGATCAAAATGTAAATGCCAATAGCTTGCAAAGACATTTTTGCCTCCAATGAAATTGGAAATGCAGTATATTAAAAAAAAGTTCTAGCAAAATTAATAAAACCTAAAAGGTGTGTTCCAAAAGAGCTTTAAAGTGATGGACACAAGCAAGCCAAAAGTCCTAGACAGGTGCCAGTTGGCTGAAGGGCACAATCACTTGTATTAGTCAAATGGTTAGATAACTAATAGATGTGATGACTCAATAGGTGGCACATCTAAAAGACACCACTAGCCTACATCAAACAATCGTAACTCTTTTCAGTAAGTAGTGAATTATTGGTATGAAATATCACAGGCGGTTCTACTTTTAAATTTTTCACACTCTGTTCAGTCTGATGCTTCCCAGAATTCCACTGCAAAGCTGAAGTCATTATGCTGATGTTATCGATTAAGAAGAACCACCTGATTGAGTACAGATGTACAATGTAAAAAGACTCATAAACAATCATAAAAGTTTAGAGAGTTTTACCCCTGGTTCAAAATAATAGAAGTCTTTACAGACTTGAGTTCAATATCGAACTAAATATGAGAATCAACAAAACAGATTTCTAGGTAAGAAACAGGAAGAGGAGGGATCTTGTGGGACCAGAACCAGAAGTGACGTCATCAGGATGCAATGACTTGAGAGGTGGAAGTGATATAAATTAGAATGTGGGGTCTTCTGCTGGTCTGCAAAGGAAAGAAAGAAGAAAGCATCAGAGGACCACACCAACCCTTAGCTTGGCTGAGAAGCACATATTTGAGCCCAGAAACCGTCACCCATGTGCACGTGTGAGACAACAGCTATGAAGTCACAGTTTGGTCAGCCCTACTCACCTCAGGCTCAAGTAGTCAACAATGACTCAAATTGCCTTTACAATTTAAATACTGACATGTATTGTCAAGTGGGGATAACCATAGGCCTGCACCAACTTTGCACCCATTATTTGCCAAAAATGGGTAAATATGGAGATTGAGCAAAGTTGGGTAAGCATGTCCTTCCGCAAAGTCGATGACCAAGCACCTTTTGATGACTGAGCATTTCATTTTTATATTAAATTTTCTCTTAGTTGTTTTGTCACTTTCTTATGTCCTGTGTTAATGACTTTATTGAGCCACTGTTTTAAATTTTGGCCACTGTGATGTCACACATCACTTGTGACATGTCCTGCATGAATGTGCACGTGTGTGATGGCATGGCGACCACTTTATTTAAGAGTGATCTGCATGCTCAGTCACTTAAGGAGTGTTTATTTAGCTTGAGCAAAGTCATTTATCTAGCATTTGTTCAGTGATTTAAGTTTTTCTGTTTTGACGTTGTGTTTGTTGTGATTTGCTTTCATTATTAAGTCTTTGATAGTTTTCTTGAATTCTTTTTCAAATACCTGTTATAGGTTTTGCGTCTTGGCATCTGTTTCTTTCATTATTTTTTACTACTTTTTTTCCATTGAAACCCACCATAATAAAGGATAAGTGTCTGTACGTCTGGCTGCTATGTCTCTGCCATTCCAGTAGATGGCGCATCCCAAACATTAACACTGCTTTTATAAATCCCATACCGAATGGCATATGACAGAGACATATGCATTGTACGGTGCAATCCAAATGAGGTCTACTTTGATTGCTTGGATTTCAGTCCATCTTAGGTGGCTAGCACAGCTAATCTCTATATATAATCTTCATTTGGATCTTGATCTTTGTTTGTCCGCGAATGAATTAGAAGAAGAAGCACTAGATGGCAGTAGAGAGACAGCTAAAACATAGGCATTGCATTAAGAATCTCCTCCAGGCTTATACTACTGAAGACTGTGGTACTCCAGTCACACCTCAAAACACAGACATTCAAACTAAACAAATTGTTGTGCTTTAAATTAACTAAAGAGATCTTCATTTAGATCTTGATCTTTGTTTGTACGTGAATTCCACGCATGCGTAGACCACCTTCCAGTTTAGTACGTTGTTGTTACTCACGGATGTCAACAATGTGCCAGAATAACGAAAGGGGTGGTGGACAGTGTTACGCTGGTTAGCTCCTGAGGCCTGGTTAGAGAATGAGATTGCCGAAGATAAAAGGTACGTGCCTACATAACATATGAATGAAAGAAAGACAGTGGGTAAAATGAATGACAACGTAAGAGCACGTTCCGGAAATTATTATTGTTATGTTGTAGCTGGCAAGTGCTGCGTGTCTGACAGTTGTACCGTGGCTTGCTCACATGTCAGTGAAGTGATCCTTATTTATTTATTTATTTATTTATTTTATTAATTTTATTACAATCCATACAAAGCAATTAAGTTTTTACAAAGAGAAAAAATTAAGAACAGATCGATCCCCACCCCAGAGAGAGAGAGCAAGCCAAACGGCGTTAAATTTAAGGCTTGTAAACATACCTAAATTAATAAATTCTCTGTGCCTTATGAACTTATTTTAAAATATTACTGATTAGATCCTGCCATGTTTTGAAAAAAGTCTGTACGGATCCTCTAACTGAGTATTTGATTTTTTCCAACTTCAAATAATATAACACATTGGTTTCCCACTGACTTAAAAGAGGAGAGTTTGGGTTTTTCCAGTTTATGAGAATAAGTCTACGTGCCAAAAGTGTAGTGAATGCAATCACAATTTGTTTGTCTTTCTCCGCTTTAAACCCATCTGGAAGAACCCCAAACACAGCTGTTAATGGGTTTGGAAGGATTGTGAGTCCAAGGCTATCTGAGAGGTAATTAAAAATGTTTGTCCAGAATAATGTTAATTTGGTGCAGGACCAGAACATGTGACCTAGTGAGGCTGGGACTTGGTTGCAACATCCGCAGGTTGGATCTTGCCCTGGGAACATTTTGGAAAGTTTTAGTCGAGACAGATGTGCTCGATATATAATTTTGAGTTGTATAATTGTATGCTTTGCGCATATGGAGCTCGACTGAATTCTCTGCATTGCTACTTTCCACTCCTTTTCTGATATATTAATTGAAAGATCTTTTTCCCAGTGTCTTCTTGGATCTTTGAAAGGGAGGGATTGTAAAATGATTTTATATATTGTAGAGATGGAGTCTAAGTCCTTGAGATTGAGCAATATTTTTTCCAGCATGGATGAGGGTGCTAGATGAGGAAAATCTGGAAGGTTTTGTTTAACAAAGTTTCTGACTTGAAGATAGTAAAAGAAATGTGTAGCTGGGATGTTAAATTTGGAATGTAATTGTTCATAGGATGCAAAGACGTTGTCTATATAAAGATCTCTAAGCAAGTTAATTCTAAATTTTTTCCAAATATTAAAAACTGCATATGTTTGTGAAGGTTGAAAGAGGTGGTTCTCTTGCAGGGGTGCCACAGATAGAAGCTTCTCCGTCTTAAAATGCTTTCTACATTGGTTCCAGATTCTAAGTGAGTGGAGCACAATTGGGTTATTTGTATATTGCCGATAACGTGTGTTTAATGGAGCACAGAGCAAGGAATACAAAGAAGTACTGCAGGATTTTACTTCTATTGCAGACCAAGCCTGTGTATGTTCTTCTATTTGTGTCCAGGTTCTTATCGCCTGTATATTTGCTGCCCAGTAATAAAACTGGAAGTTAGGAAGAGCCATGCTGCCTTCTGCCTTTTGTCTTTGTAAGGTTGCTCTTTTGATGCGTGGATGTTTTGAATTCCAAATAAATGAGGTTATTGTCGAATCTAATTGCCTAAAAAATGATTTATTAATGTATATTGGGATGTTTTGAAATAAAAAAAGGAGTTTAGGAAGAATATTCATCTTAACAGTGTTAATTCTTCCAGCTAGTGTGAGATGGAGGGTTGACCATCTATGCAAGTCTTGTTTAATTTTTTCCATGCAAACGGCGAAATTTTGTTGATATAGAGCTTTATGTTTACTTGTGATGTTTACCCCTAGGTATTTAAACTGTTCTGCAATGATAAAAGGTAGGGTATCTAATCTAATATTATATGCTTGAGAGTTCACTGGAAAGAGTACACTTTTATTTAGATTAATTCTGAGACGAGAGATCTTTTGAAATTCTGTGAGTGCTGCTAAGACTGCAGGCACGGAATTTTCTGGGTCTGATATATACAGTAACATGTCATCTGCATATAATGAAATTTTCTGTTCCAGTCCTTCTCTGCTAATCCCCTTTATCTGATCAGTATTTCGACAATGTATTGCCAGTGGTTCAATGGCAATCGCAAACAGCAGCGGTGACAAGGGGCATCCTTGCCTAGTGCCACGTTCTAGTTTAAAGTAGTCTGAGCAAATGTTGTTGATGCAAACTGAAGCTTCTGGGTTAGTATACAGTAATTTAATCCATGCACAGATGTTTGGGCCAAACCCAAACTTCTCCAATATAGTAAAAAGGTATTTCCATTCAATCATGTCGAATGCTTTTTCTGCATCCAATGATAATAATATTTCTGGGGCGTTTGATTTAGTTGGTGAGTATATTACATTAAACAGGCGTCGAAGATTGGAAGATAAGTGCCGGCCCCTAATAAATCCAGTTTGGTCTTGTGATATTACCGAGGGGAGCACTTTCTGCATCCTTCTGGCTAAGATTTTAGAGAGTATTTTAACGTCGTTATTCAGAAGTGAAATTGGTCTGTATGATGCACATTGTAATAAGTCCTTATTTTGTTTTGGAAAGACAGTGATTAGTGCTTGGCGAAAGGTTTGTGGAAGAGATTGGTTATCTCTGGCTTCTGTAAATGTTGCTAATAAGAGGGGAGCTAGCTGAGCGGAGAATTTCTTGTAAAATTCTGCTGGCCAACCATCAGGGCCTGCTGCTTTCCCGCCTTGGAGTGATTTTATAGCATCTAGTAATTCTGATAATGTCAGAGGTTTATCAAGTTCCTCTGCACTAAAAGCGTCTATTTGTGGTATCTATAATGTATGTAGAAATGTATTAGATTGTGTATTGTCTTCTTTAAACTCAGTAGTATATAGGGATTTATAGTAGTCTCTGAAAGTATGCTTTATATTTTTGTGTTCGACGAGTTTATCTCCGTTCGTGCTAGTGATTGCCGAGATTGCGTTGCGCACTTCTTACTTGTGAATTTGTTGAGCTAAAAGCTTATTAGCTTTCTCCCCATGTTCATAGTAATGATGTCTGGATTTGTAAATTAGTTGTTCAGTTTCTTTAGTTGTCAAGAGGTTTAATTCCGAATGTAGAGCCTGCCTCCTCCTATGTAGAGTCTCGCTTGGTAGTCTGGCGTGTTCTCCATCTATTTTAGTAATTTCGCTTTTTATCTCTGTTAGTTTCTTGGCTTCGGATTTATTTCTGTGGGAAAGATATGAGATAATCTGACCTCTTAAGAAGGCCTTAAGAGTTTCCCAGAGTATTCCTGCAGAGATCTCGGGGGTATGTATTTGTCTCTAGAAAGAATTTGATTTGTTTGGATATAAATTCCGTACAATTCTCGTCAGCTAATAGAAGCGGGTTGAGGCGCCATCTGCCGGGTGATTGCATGGGGCTTAGTAATTTTAGCTCCAAGATCATAGGTGCATGGTCAGAAATAACAATAGCATCGTATTCGCAAGATTTAATCAACGACAAGAAGTTATTGTCTATAAAGAAGTAATCAATCCTTGAGTAACAATGATGCACTGGTGAGTAGAAAGAATATGTTCTTGAATTTGGGTTTAAAAACCTCCAGGGGTCTGATAAATTGTGATCAGTTATAAACTTTGTAATTATCTTTGCGGTGTTAGATGCCGTTCCCCCTGTGGAGGAAGTCCTAACTAAAAGTGGATTTAGAACACAATTGAAGTCCCCAGCCATTATAACTTTATGAGAATTCAGATTGGGAATGGATGCAAATAAATTTTGCACCGTGTATATTGCCTTACTCTTTGGATTGCCACAAAGCAACCTGCGAGATTGGAGAAAGGTTGAGAAGACATCGTGAGAGGAAATGACAGCATCGTGAAAACGAGACGGACTGTGAACGGACAGATGCAGAAATGTTCCTACACCACCACATAATTACTATTTGGACAGTGATTCCGAGTAGGCCGTTCCTATCGAATCGATGTCCAAGGGTTTTCTTTTATAATTTTGTTTCCCTTATAAAAAATCATAATGCTGTGCGATGAAGGGCCCAGTTCACGACTGGCAGCCGCGTTTAAACAGGGAGCCCTTCACAGACAACTTTAACACATGCAACGTAGTTGGGCGCACATGGCTAGTATGGTTATAAATGTTTTGAATCTTTTCCTGATTTCATCTTATTTTTCCTGCACACTGCTGTTTTGAGCAGTGCTGTTGTTACTTTGCCATGCAACATCACTCAGAGATGCACAGTGCTAACATTATCACTGCAATGGGAGAAAAGGTCAGTGCTGTGTACTCCTGGGTCATCCGAGTTGGTGGATAAATCAAGGAAATTCTCTGCAAGACTGCAGGTAGTGGTTAGGATTAAGAAATTCTAGTTTCCAGCGTTGAACTTTGATTTTGGTATAGCAATTTTTCTTTTAATTAAAAGATTGAATGGACCTCCTGTTAACTTTTCTTTTCTTCTCCTGGTCACTTATATTTCTTTTCTGTTGGTTTTAAAGTTTTGCTTACAATTCCAAGCTTGAGTTTTGCTTGTGCTTTGGTTGCTGATTTCTTGAATATTTAAATCTGACTCTGTACCATGTTACTGTTTTTGATTTGCCCAAAAATACCTGTGTCATGC
The DNA here is from genome assembly GCA_026402145.1 of Polypterus bichir lapradei. Classification (NCBI taxonomy): domain Eukaryota; kingdom Metazoa; phylum Chordata; class Cladistia; order Polypteriformes; family Polypteridae; genus Polypterus; species Polypterus bichir. The sequence continues at coordinate 9,366,822 of JANRMT010062840.1, read as the reverse complement.
TGTAGAAGATATGCTGACATTTATTGGTCCTGATTCAGTAACAGGGCCATTTTGCCATTTTAAAAGGCTGGTGTGGTAAAGATGAAAAGAGCCAGCCCAAGGCAGATGAGTAGAAGGAATGGGACCATAATGTCCTTTTAGGAAACTGCTAGAAATTTTTGGAAGCAAAAAACTCTCAGCATTTTTCCTGGCAGAGCCCAAGAAAGACCTTTCTCACAGACTGATAAAACTTAATAGTGAAAGGAAAAACCAAGAATGTACACATATAAAATGTAAAAGAAAGTAATATGATGATGATGATGATAATCCATATATATAATACATAATGTATATATTTCTATCTGTATGTTTCCCATGCAGTCCTAAACCCTTTGACCGATCAGGACCACATTTTTCAAAGTTAATCTCTATGACCATACGGACAACACAGGCTACCATCTAACCTGGATATCTCACCCTGTCCGCTCGATTTCATCCCCTTGACACATGAAAAGTGTAGTTACCATTTCATTATTACTTGATTAATCGATTTCAACCAAAATATGAATTTTTTTTTTTTTTTATTCAAAATGGTGGATCCAAAAAGGCAGACCAGAATTTTTCCACATGAAAAATGTATGCAATGTATCAAAGGGTTGTTATTTATTTATTTATTTTAATTTGACCACTTGAAGTGTTTTTTCCCTTTAAACTACCCCCATAATAAAAAACATGTTTTAGTTGTCTGTCAGGATTTCTTCCCTATACTGTATGTTTACAATGCATCCAAAGGTTCAATTCACATAACATACGGATGTAGGCGATGTTCACTGATGTTTCTGTCTTTAACGTTTCTGGCCAATTTCCCCACAATGCACCCTGCTGCACGCCTCCCACACCAAAAAATTTAAACATTTACACACCGGAGAGGAAAACCAAAACTATTGTACATTGCAAAGCAGTAGATGAATTAATATTGCAGTAATACATGTTATGTGCTTAGTATAGAAGAAGAGAATAACACACAATATGAATTTGTAAAATAAAGTAAAGAGCACTGAACTAATGTGAAAATGTTATTGTTTCATTTCCACATTTCCACAAATGCTGATGTTCTAGATATAAGAAGGCTGGAAAGTTTGTGCTAGTTATAATAATAACTAGGGGGTTCCCCACTACTCGCTTTGCTCGCCAGCCTCTTCACGTCTCTGCCACCTGCGTTGTGAAGAGGGGGGCTGAACACACCCCAAGGAGACGCGGTCGCTCCTCCGAAACCCCCTCTTAAACGGTGATACAATAGGAAACAAGTATTTTTTTTACCTCCTCTTTGCTGGCTTGCTGCTACTGCTGCCATGCCACGTGATCTGGATCTCACGCGGCGCTTTGAACATTTAAAAGCCTGTACAGCAGCTGTCCTACTCTTTGTCTTTTATTTCCAGCCCCGGGTGTGGTTAAATCTTTTGGCACACAAGACGTGAGATCTTGATATTTTTAGTTTATAATTTAAAAATGGAATAAGAATCTGAAAATCTAACGACATCACATTAAAGTTTGATAAATTCTGAAAAGTATGATACCAAGCATATATATGTAGGTTTTAAAATAAGGCCAGTTTCAAGCGTGACATAAAAACATCACCGTTGCACTTTTAGGCTTAGGATTTTATATATATACTAGCGACTGGGAGCCCGATAGAATCAGGCTACAAATTCAACGTTTGTGAAATCCATGCTTTCTCTGTAAAGAATTATTTGTTTTGTTAAGTCCTTGAAATGATTTTGTTATCATGGCACTGATTTGTGGTTAAAATAGACCTTCTCGGCCGCCGCAAGGCACGGGCTGCTCGATTTCTTTCAACCCGTGCTGCATTTGTGGCTGCTCGAGCTTCTACAGTCGCTTGTCAGCATTAGTAGCATTTTGTAGCGCATGTTCTTCATCTGTCCTTTGTGTGCAATTTGCATGATTTCTTTCAGCGTTAGTAGCATTTGTAGCCGTACGCTGCTCATCCGTTTGTTGTGCTCATTGTGTACGTGTGGTCGCATTAGCAAGTCTACGTTCCGCGTCAGTCATGTGACTTCGTTTCCTACGCATCCTTCCCGCGGCATCTGCTCTTGTGGCTGTTCGAGGTATTGCTGCAAACACCATACATACGGATAGTATCAAATTATATATAAAGATATAGAGTAGATAAACAAGCAGAAATAAAACACATATGGTATAGAAAAGAACACACTTTCATTAGCAGGTTATGTATATGAGCACAAAGCTCACTAAATAGACACACCATCAGTGGCGTATTGAAGATTGGGTGAACTTCACGGCTGCGAACAACGTGAATCTGAGCTCTCCATGTTTCACATGGACTGGTTTATTGGCTGTGAGAATGTCATCAATGGAGGATGTATTGCAGCTTTTTTGTAACGGTCACTTCATTTTGTTTAGAGATTTGTATGCATCTTGAGAGGATTTCAAAATTCTCCTTAGCCATTGTTGCCTGGAAAGTCTGCATGTTGTGCAATCAGAGATTGGAACGAAGCAAGACGCCTGCCTTCCTGATGTTACATAAGGGGATCGGTCTGTCATGACAGAGGATATTCAGACTGTGATCTTGTCACAACAAGTCCTAAAACCAGCTTTAAGGTCAAACAATAAAAAGCTTCTTAAAAATGTGTGCATTTTTATCTTTTGGTAGACCGATGATATAATATTTGTGAATAATCCTTTCTTTCATTTGAAGGAACTACTTACAATTGTAATTCCAAGCTGTTCGGATGAGACCCATTGTGGGGTGGCAGTCATTTGCTTATCGTTTTCAACTGGCGGCGAGTGTATGTGAATGATGTGCACTCACTCGCAATGGAATGGATTTATTATAATCCTAATGCGGTATGGAGTGATTTTCACTTCAGTATAATGAGGAAAAGCATCACAGAGCATTAGAGGTACAGCTGTTCATGAGTGAGTAAACTCTTTTCAATAGCTCAAACAGCTTGTGTCTTACTCTTATTTAAATGTATTTTGCCTTCTCTCTGAGACTACGAGGGAAGCCGCTGTTTTCTCTGTGAATGGACAGGCTTCTTGTGTAACAAAATACATGCAGCAATGTTATTCATTAAAAAAGAAAAATGTTTAAAGGAAGCTCATGAATCGCCACAGTATAGGGGACAGTCTTCCCCATTTAAATTTAGCCATCATTATTTATGGGTTGGCTCCAGCAGACCCCCGTGACCCTGTAGTTAGGATATAGCAGGTTGGATAATGGATGGATTCCACACCCGTGTACTAAAATGCGGAACCGGCCACATCACGCCCCAGGGAACCGTTCCTGCCACGCTACCATGCCCCATCCTTAAAGCTACGAGTGTGACGATTATTTATTTTAAATGGCAATTAGCTGCGGACCTCACTTTACCACAGCACTATGACAGCACACAACCACTTGTACATTCGTGTTAAGTGATGTGACAATAAAGTTTCTTGATGTTTGGTGCTAAACACTTGGCCATTGCTTTTCCCTTACTTGTGATTTATTATTCAATGTTTTGGAGGCTGAAGTTGGGTCATGTACACTCATTGCATAAAAATGACATAGAAACCATCAGAATATTTACTTTTTCAAAAATAGAACCCCTTGTCTTTTAAAGGTACAAGATGAGACAGTTAAATAGATTAAAGATAATAAAAAATAATCAACTTCATACGCTAAAAAGTGTAGCTACGCTGTTTGCAGTTAGAGAAACGCAGGAAAAGAAATATTCATTGTGTGTTAAATCTTTGGTTTCCATCCAATTACTAAAACAGCAGTGTACATAAATAATCATGGGATTTGCATGTTCATGAGTTAACAGCCATCAATGAATTAATTACAGTATAATTTGTTTTGAAAGATAATTTAATGCAGATTGTGTTTGCTGTTACGGTTTGTTGTTGAAATGCTCTTTGAATTAAAATGTGAGACTTTTATAATGTAAATTTCCGCAACTGCAATTCTTAGATACAGTACCTTAGTAGGTTGTAAATAATGTCAAAAGTGCTTTTGAAGGAACATGGCTTAATGAAAACGCAATTTATAGTGAATACTTGTAATGGTATTATAATTAATAAAGAAAGTAATTGTGCAGAAATGCTTCACAAAAAAATAAAATACACTAAAAACAGAGGAGCATCTATTTAACAATATGAAGACAAGAGAGGGCAGCGTTGCTGTCTTTAGATCTGAGAAGGAGAGCCACCGGGCCGAGTAGGTTAGGGTTCTGAAAACGTTATGCCAGTGATGAGCTTAAATGGAGACCTGAATGATTGATCCAAAATTCTGAAAAAGACTGTATCTTTCTTATTTAATGTAAATGTCCAAAGACAAGCTTTAGTCAGGTACAGTAGTAAGAAGTATTTTTAACTTCTCTTTATAGTACACTGCCACCGAAAACTAATACTCAACTCCATGAAAACAGACATGATGATCAAAATGAGGAGTACTTTACGCAGGAAACGCTGTGACATCATACACAGTACATGGTGTTATGATTTGTTCACTTTGAGAATTTTTTTTAATTAAAGTGCTAGGGGGCTTTGCCAACCCTTTCTCCCCCCCCCGCCCCGCCAGCACTACACGCCGTTGTGAGAAGTGGGGCTGAAGACACACCAAGGAGACGTTGTCACTTCTCCAAAACCCCTCTTAAACAGTGATACAATGGGAAACAAATACAGTGTTTTCTTTTTACCTCCTCTTTGCTTGATCAGCTGCTGGCTTGCTGCTGTGCTGCGTGATCTGCATTTTGTGTGGCGCTTCAAACATTTAAAAGCCTGTACAGCAGCTGTCCTTTTGTCTCACTGCCTTGTCTCTCTTCTCCTCCAGACATCCTCAAACACTGTTCGATCTCTTTTTGCTACTCTGTTATTTCACCGAGTAATATTTTCCGTTTGTTTGTGCTAATGCGATCTTTACTATCATGTTTTTGAGACTTTCGAATTTTCCTACTTCCAATATCTCTAACGTGTTCATGTGTACCGTGCCAATGTTTTTGAATTCTTTACGACATTCTACTTTGTCTTTTTCCAGCCCTGGGTGTCAGCTGAGAGCATAGGAAGTGTGTCTGCCAAAATCATTCCAACAACTGAGAGGTTAGATGCCTGTGGTCTTGTTTGAAAATGATTGTAAGTAGGACGTGACTTGCAAAAGTCACCGTCTTACGGAACTTACTTCCAAAGGTTGTACGTATGACGTGACTTGACTGTCTCGCAAGATGCGAAAGTGTCTCTCTGTGTCTCATCAAAAGATCACGTCTCGTTGCAGGAAAAAAGTCTCGTCTCATCCCAAGATTTTTTTTTTAATAGAGAAACATTTTTACAGCAATTTTTTTAGTTGTAGGTTGGAATGTGAGTTGCATTTTCTCGAAAATGTTTCTGTGTGGTTTCTTTTTATTTATAATGGCTGCTGAATATAACAATGAAATAATTCATGGTGTTGTGACTTCGAGGTTTTTCAAGTAGTTCAAAATAGTGAAAATGGAGCTACCAGACAAGCATTCCAGCACTAGTATGACTAATTTTACCAAAAAGAAGTCCAAATGTCTTCATTTTAAAAATTTTAATGAAATTCAAAGCAAACAGTTCACAAAAAATAACTGATAAAAGTTTATAATAAAAAAGGAAAATGGAAACCTCTTGTGTATGGTATTATGCTTGAGGCTTAAGCATCTAGGATCCATTTCTTAAGGCCTGTTATCACACACACGGACCTATGCACATAACATACATAACGGTTAGAAAACTCTATGCCCTTAATGCCTTTCTGTCTAACAGTTCATGTTTTTTTCTAGCTGTTGTGGACAGCCCGGACACAAACATACACCGAGACAAACGTCCCAGAAACACACACGTTTTATTTACAGGTCTCTCTTTACAATGCAGCACCGCACACAGATCACCTATAATAGTGCTCACAGTCCTTTTCTCTTCTTCTCTTTCTTTCCTTTTATCTGCTCTTCTGCCACCCTCACTCCTCCACTCGCAAGCTCTGTCCTCTGCCTCCCGACTTTGGTTTTCCTGAATGGAGTGAGGCAGCTCCTTTTATATTGTACCCAGATGTGTTGCAGGTGCTCGTTGATGGTCTTCTTGCAGCATTTCCTGGTGTGGTGGAAATGCTGCATGGGAACTCGGAAGCACTCTGGGTGTGCCTGGATTCTCTTCTGGGAGCACTTCCTGGTGTGGCGGAAGTGCTGCCATCCAGGGCTCTGGAATTGTCCAGGTGCCCCCTGGCGGTGACCACGGTTCCCAAGAGGGCTGAGCTTCCAAGCTCCAAGCCCATGGTCCTAACATACTCTAGGGGGTTTGCCTTCTTGTGTTCTGGGGAAGGTATTGTCCCCAGTATATATCAGCTCCCACGGTCCTTCCATCACAGGGGCGTCCTGGTGGGGCAAGTTCCCTGGTTTTCCGCCACACTTTCTGACTTTAATCTAAGAGTTACTATTGTAATTCAAGGCTAACATTAACAACAACAACAACATTTATTTATATAGCACATTTTCATACAAAAAAATGTAGCTCAAAGTGCTTTACATAATGAAGAATAGAAAAATAAGAGACACAGTAAGAAAATAAAATAAGTCAACATTAATTAACATAGAATAAGTGTAAGGTCCAATGGCCAGGGGGGACAGAAAAAACAAAAAAAAACTCCAGACGGCCGGAGAAAAAAAATAAAATCTGCAGGGATTCCAGGCCATGAGACCGCCCAGTCCCCTCTGGGCAATCTACCTAACATAAATGAAACAGTCCTCTTTGTATTTATGGTTTTCACGGAAGGACTTGATGATGATGATGATGATCACGTGGACTTCTGGCTTTTAGTCCACCACAGAAAAACCGGAAAAAGAAACAGAAGAGAGAGTAGGGGTCAGTACGGATTTTAGTGCCACCATGAATAGTTATTATAATGAATTGAACATACAGAGTATCAGGATTAAGATAAAGTGAAGTTAAGTGAACATTTCATTAACTCTAACTTATAGGGGGTTTCACTGAATCTTCCATTATCTATGTTAAAGCTAAATTATATTCAACTTCAAACTAAACAGAAAGAAAAACTTAAACTTAATTTAACTTAAATGATTTGGAACTTACAGCGATGTTATTTTGCAATTGACCACTACCACGTTATGATTCCTGTTATTGCCGTGCTGTTACCGGTTGCCATGGAACGTTGTTTCAGATGTCACCACGCCATGTGACCCTTTAAATCCTGTGCACAGATTAATCCTGGATAAAAACAGCATCAAACAACAACGTGTGTATTTCCTTCTCGATATTTCTGGCTTCTGATCTTACCGATTCCTTTAATTTCTGGTTAGTGACTAAGCTTTGATACATAAAGGTTTCGTTGCTAAAGGTCTGACTCATTTCCTGGTTTTCTTCTCACCCTCAGACAGAGCAGTCGAGGGCATCTGAGAAACCCAAACCCCAGACACAATCACACTAATGACAGTCCCAGGTTCAAATGGGTGTTTTATTTTATCACAAATACTTTGCACAGCCTTCATCCACAGTCAACAATACAATATTATCTTTCTTTCTTTCCTTTCTCTTCTACTCCTTCCCACACAAGTGTTGTGCACCTCCTCTACCATCTCTAAATCACAGGGTGAGATGGTAAGGCTTCCTTTATGCCAGGCATGATAGCACTTCTGGTGCCACCATATTTCACCCAGTAGACAGGAGGAATTTCCACTTCACAGGGTGGTCTTCCATCTAGCAGGCCTAAGACCTCCACCAGGGCCACCCTCCAGAGGTACAACTCCCAAGTGGTTGGGCTGGGGAACACATAGCCATGGAGGCAGTGATCAGTTATGCCAACCTCCTAACCAGGAAAGGGAGTAGGAACTGTCCTGGCTGGAATGAAAATCCATTAGTGTTGGTCATCATAAGTACTGGGTAGGGGAGCACCACCCATCCAACCAGGATGCCAGTCCATCCATGATGTCCATCACAACATGTATACAAAGAATGAAAGTAATAACTTTATATCATAAATATAAAGGGAGAAAAAAAAGGATATTTGTTTCCTAAGACTGCATTTAGGAATTTTCTCAGTCAAGAATAATCAAATCAAAATTTATCCATCCACCCATTAATTATGATAAAAAAGCTAATTACAGATTTCTAAACATTCGTTTTCCCATGAATAAAAGTGTTGCAGAGGAACTTTTGCATTTTCTTAAAGTAATTAACCAATGTTCAAATAAAAGCTTAATTACTTTATATATCTATAGCCTGAGAATGATGAAATAAAGATAGAAAACAAATACTAATGATCAAATGAAATGATTGAACCAAACTGATCAGCTGAAACAGTAACTGGTGTCGATGGAACCAAACTGGCCAAAAGACAACTGAAGTAAAAGGTGAGGATGTAGCAGATGGGACAGTTTACCCTTCAAATCGTCTAAACTTACACCAGCGCTAAAGTGAGCAAAGCCACAAAACACACGGAGGTCATCCTGTATCAACAAGGCCTCTCGCAAACAGACAAGTGGGCTCAAGATGTGCTGCTCTGCTCTCCTATAAAAAAGCACAAGGAGACAGACAGGGCTGAGAAACAGAAAACACGGTGGTTGGCCAAGTAAACTGAGCGTAGGAGACGAGAAATACATCAAACTGACATCTCTTCAAGGATGGAAGAAGTCCAGCAGTGCTATCAGCTCTAAACTCAAAGAAACTACTGGAACCTAAGTACACAATCTGCATAGGTTTTGTCGTGGTCTTCATGGAAGAGTTGTTGCCAAAAAGCCATTGCTCTGAAGTGGAAACAAAGCCAAGAGACTCACCTGCACACAGAAGCACACGAACAATTGCAGCAAGGGCTCTGAACTGAAATGTTTGGCTCAAACAGATGGCAGTTTGTCCGTAGAGGAGCTGGAGAACACTAAACGGATAAGCATCTGCAGTGAAGTATGGATGAGGTTTCCAACACTTGGCCACATAATAAATGTCCCTGCATGCAGTGTTGCTGAAAATAGAGGTGTCACAATCATACACAGAAATGCACGAAACAAAAGCAAATGGGACATAATGCTGGTCTGATCCGTGAGATCTGCCTAACAATGTCTCTCACACATTCACCTGCTTGTCTCTCCAAAAGCCAACGAGTGTTCACTTAAACGCGTCTTATAGTTTAAAATGAATGAACAAGAACACATGTGTTTTATTATAGAGTGTGCATATTTTTAAGAATGATTTATGTCACCTTACAAGTCTACAGTAGGCCAATCATATTCATATCCATAGGTTATCACCATGAGGCACTTGTGTTCCATCATATACTGGCACTCAGTACTTCATAAATTTGACAGGATGCCTGGGTAATTGTTAATGTTTGAGGTCTCACTCCATAACCATGAGAAGCTCATAGCATCCCACCATGATATCAGTGCTTATATTGTCATTGAGCTGGGGAATGACACAGCCCAGAGATGCAAAACGGTGGGACAATAACCGGGTTGTCCTGTTTAATTTCAACAAAATGCGAACAGAAACAGGACACAATGGGGCAATCAAAACAGCGCATGTTAAATGAAAGAAAAGCAACCTTGATATGTGGGATTTAGCCATCTTTTGGTGTGCGCCTTGATTAGGGGGGAGCTCAGTCCTTCTGCCACCACCGATCCAACAATAGACGCCCCCTCTCTGGGGAGTCTGGGTCTTGTAGTGCTCCGACTGGAAGGGCTGGAGTCAGCTGCCCTCATGGGGTGTCTTCTCTGAGCTTTAGGGGGAAAGGGAGTTGACTCAGTTAGTGACAGCGCTCCCTCTTGTCCAGGGATGGTATGACATACCACTTGATGAGTCCGATATCCATATTAGAAAAACAGTATGGCTTCTTCTTCTTATTGTGCGTAAGTTCCTTGTACCCCATTCTGACTATACATATTAATCTTACCCTCTAACAGCATCCTATTTCGTTCAGTCACACCTTAAGAGGGGTCACTGTTCGCACTAGTGAGCTTTGTCCATCCACATACTGTAGGCTCTTATAGATAATAATTAAATAATATATTTTAAATGACATTTTATATTTCCTGAGACAAAAGTAGAAAAAAAACCACAAAAAAGTAATATTCCATAGATGATATCTCATCCACATCAGTCAGATTTAGTAACATTATGAGATTTGCACTGCACAGATCCCCAAGCTCCTATTGTTGACTTTTACAAACATCTTCATGGATATTCCTTTTGATGAACTGCTGAAGTGCAATATACACATTTATTTATTGTGCAGGTGGCAATTATTAGGTTTTGAACAGACACTGAATCAAAGTTATTTTGTTTCCTTCACACTGGAAACATCCATAGATTTTACAAAGTGCTTTGTTCAAAATGTCAGCTTCTAATAAAGTGCAGCCCAAAAGGTGGTAAGGCCGCTCATTATGTGCTTAAGGCTTGCTGTAATTTGCACTTGAAAACAAACCTTCATACAGTAGTTTAAAAACATTAATCGAATTTCAAGAAGTCCATTAAACTACTCCATTAAACTTTCTGCCCTTTTAAATTACTGTAACCTGTTGAAAAAAAGAGATGAAAAGTCTAATTGATTTTAGTTTAAAGCTAAGCTGTGACTAAGTCCATAAATGAAGTGGTTTAATTTTAATTTCACCTTCCCTGAAAAACTTTACAGCTAATTCCTCTCCACTTTACAATAGACAGGGCAAGCATTTTGTTATTCCTTGAAAGTGACATTTATCCAAACCTTGTATGCTAATATGATTGGCACTGCGGCGTGGTTTCCATGGAAACGGCATTTCTGTAGTATATAGATGGAGCCAAGGTAAGTGGCAGTTCAGTTGTACATATCTGCAGCTACAGGCTGTCTCTTGGGGGACTATGGAGAGCTAAATAATGGATTATCGAGACAGATTTGAAGTGCTCGGTAGGAATGCCAGGACAATGTATTTCCAGCACAAGCTCTTGACTGGTGCTTTTTTCTTAAGTTTGCATGTAGTTAACCATATCATAGCAAATAGCTGACCTGTATAGGAACAAACATCACTTCTATCTGGTGCTCAGTGTTTCCACTTATTACTGAAGTTAATTCTGTTTATTTTTATATACAGTAGTTCTATCTACTAAAGACAGCCCCAGAGTGTCCATACAATGTGACAAATATATAACTGAAATCATTTAATGTTTACATACATAAAAACATACACTATATGGCCACAAGTTTCTGGACAGCTAACCATCACAACTACATGAGGTTGTTGGACATACCATTCCAAAACTATGGACATTAATATGAAGTCTTTCCAACCATATGCACCCTGAACTCCCACGGCGATAACAGCCTCCACTCTTCTGGGACGGCTTTACATAAGCTTTCATAGCGTGTCTGGGGGAATTGGTGTCCATTCACCCAAAAGAGCATTTGAGAGGTAAGGTACTGATGTTGGACAAGAAGACTTGTGTGTTCAATAGGATTGAGGTCAGTGGTCTGTGCAGGCTACTTGAGTTCCTCCATGCCAAATTTATCACAACATAGACATCATGCCGGAAGTCCTCATGACCGTCATCATCAAGTCCTTCCATGAGAACCCTAAATACAAAGAGGATTGTTTCATTTATGTTAGGTAGAATTCCCAGAGGGGCGAGGGCGCTCTCATGGTCTGGAACCTCTGAAGATTTTATTTTTTTCTCTCCAGCCTTCTGGTGTTTTTTTCTGTCCTCCCTGGCCATCGGACCTTACTCCTATTCTATGTTAATTAGTGTTGTCTTATTTTAATTCTAACTTTGTCTTTTTTTTTCTCTTTTCTTCATCATGTAAAGCACTTTGAGCTACATTATTTGTATGAAAATGTGCTATATAAATAAATGTTGCTGTTGTTGCTATCATGTATAATGCAGTGTGTAGAATTCATACTAAAACATGGTATATGGACAAAAACTGAAATATACGTACTCACAAAAAAATTCAGATGTATAAAACTAAGCATGCCTAAGCAAAGTTCCATGCAGTTCCCCCTTATAAATCCCAGTCAACATGAATTCTAATGCACATGCACGTGCCTACAGCCCCACCCTAACCCTTACCAGAATTTTACATATTTGAATATGCAAATCAATATAAATAGCCCCTTCCATTCACTGTTTTTTTAAAGCACAATGGCAAAAGCATGTGTATAAAAGAAGAATTTCAACAAATGCAAAGTGGAGGTCCTACCCAGTGAAGTGGAAGCAAGGAAAAATGCACTATTTGGTGGCTTAAGCAGTGGTATGAGCAACAAAAGGAAATTAATGGCATGACACTCAAAAGTTTACTTTCAGAAAGTCACACAGTGCCCAAAATAAAAAAGAAGTGGTCAGATGTCAAAGCCAGCGTGAAAAGGCAAGTGTCTGAGTGTCATACGGAAGGTTATTAGGGCCAAAGAGAGAGAGAGAGAAAACAAAAATAGGGACATAGTGAACAAAAAAAAGTCTTTGTTGAGATTAAAATCAAAATGTTCACTTTAATTTTAAATTTTCCACTTTAATCTCATAATTTATTTTGTCATTAAAGTAGAATGTCATAAACTTCATCTTAAAATTGATGTTTATTTTACTACGGGTTCTCAAACCCCATGGTAACTAAAGTCGCACATTAAATGCTTCGTATTCTATGTGTCCCCCAATCCAGCCGTTAATTGCTACGTGCATCTTAAAAAGGCTTTCTCTTATGCCGACAGGAGCGCACAGGCAGTGATCGCCACACAGAATACATTAAATTCATGATATTGCAGTTGTCTGAACATCTTACAATATTAAGATGTATACTTGATATCATTTTCATGATGAAATGCATTAAAGTATTTGCTAAACATGTGGGGGTTTGGTGGCACAGTGGTAGCGATGAGCTGGCACCCCGTCCAGGGGCTGATCCTGTCTCTCGTAAGATGCTTGCTGGGATGCTTGCGACCCATGTGCTAAATTATTAACTGTATATATTAATTAAAGTAAGTAAATTTTTCTGTAATATATAATACACACACTTTAATATATTTCACCATAAAAATAATATCAGGTATCTTCTTCTTTCGGCAGCTCCCTTTAGGGGTTGCCACAGTGGATCATCTGTCCGCATATTTCAAGTATACAGGATAGCCCATGGAAATCTAAATCGACCTAGAAGCCAGTCATAATCATCTGTAAATACACATTCTCTTCTATTAAATTGAATTAAAATTCCTTTATTCTCATTGTATGGTACAATGAAATTCAATAAGCAACATCTCCATAAACTAATTTTCCTATAAAATTATACATAATAATATTAATACAGTAAAAACAAATGAAAAATATACAATATGAAAGCATAAGCAAAATATACATGTACAGTAAATATAGTGCAGATAGTGCAAATGGTTCATAAAGTGGCTCAGGTTCTGCAGTAGTACAGTTGTAGTGCAAGTTTACAGTGAGTTAATTGTAATTCTAAGTACAAACAGGTCTACCAGGAGCACTTGATGAACTGATTGAGTGCATTTATAGCCCTTGGGATGAAACTGTTTCTGAACCGTGAGATCCTTGCAGGAAATTTATCTGTTTGGCATGAATGGATCCTCAGCCACACAACAGCCTGCTTCACGTCATCACTTGCCGTGCCTTCATTTAAATGGTTTGGGATGTCAGGCATGCCGAGGGTCCTTATTCTTAATCTGTCCTGCCCAGACCTCAACAATAATGCTATCCCTGAATGTTTGCCTAGCTAGAGTAATGACATTATAAACTTTCACTGTACTTCCACTTGAATGTCTATTCCTGCGATACTTTGAAGGGAAATCCTTGACTTGCATGATAATATTTTTTTTGCCCTTCCTTTTTGCTGGATCATCTTAATGTCTTTTGCAGTAGATTCCTAGTTGCTTCTGCCTGAAGAATGGGAGCTCAAGTAAGTTAAGATATGAAATGCTGCCTGTGATGCTTAGTTGTGATAAAGGTAATGCAAACATAAATCTTCTAGCTCTGACTGGAAAAGGAACTAAGAGATTGCGGGTATAAAGTCTCATTTATTGTTGCTTTTGCTACGACCTGCTTGAACCAGAGGGGCTGTGAGCCGTTCCAAGGTTGTCTGTCTTTTGGGCTGGAGTGGTACACCTCTTGTAAGGTTTATAGTCTTTATTGCTCTGAGGGTACCAACTCCAACCAGCATCGCCCAGGTCACTGTTTACATTGCCTATAAAAAAGTATCTACACCCCCAAATAAAAAGTATTTAACAACTAATCTTACAAGCCTACCAACTTCCCTCTTGTTTTACCACTTTAAAAGCCTGTCATTTGAACGTCCGTTTTTCATTTTTGGACTTGTTTCTTTGCTAGGCACTCATATCAGCAAATATCCCTTTTTCAGGTGGTACCTAAGAAAAATCCATGCGTATGCCAGCTATTGGCACACCTTTTCATATGTGTTTTATTGTTGACAAGTTTTACAATCATTGCTGAATGAAAATGATCAGGCTGCATAAACATCCCTCCCACACCTCCACAGCTAGTAGTATTTGGGCATGAGGTGACTTGCACACTGTCCTGGAGTTCCAAATCTTCAATTTTAATAAGAGATGCTTATATTTTTATTATATTTTGCTCAGACAAACAAGAACTGAACTGAATTTACAGGACACTTCCAGGGGCGATTAACATCAAAGCATCTTCTCTTCCTGAATTATACCAGTAATCCATCACCTTAAAAAATCTGTTTTGATAATTAACAACATAATTAAAGAGGAAACAAAGCAGAAAAAGTTTTTTTTTTTTTTAAATTTAAGGTAAGGAAACAGCTATGATGCCTTTGCCCGCATTGATTATTTTAAAACTTGTGAACAGAGATGATTGAAAAGATCAAAAACTATGAACAAAGTTATTCATCATAGGGACAACCAGCCATTGAAACGTGTGTAATATCACATGTCCCGAAGCCCACGTGGAATTCTAACATAAATGTGGCTTGTCCGAGGGACTAAAAGAGAAAGGGCAGATTTTCTATACCTTATTCTTTTATCTTGGGTGACTGAAATAATAATTTCAACATTAAGGCACCTCACAGGGCTATCAAGGCTAGAGATTTCTCCTCAAAAGAAAGACAGCTGTGGTAAAAGCAGAATATTTTGTTTGGTTGGTAACTGGCATATAACCAAAAGGGTTGCATTTGTAATTGGGTCGCAATTACACCCGCATGTTTGTCAGTGCTGGTGATTGTAAGTCTTAAGCTGAGACTCCGACAAAATATTGTGTAATGCAATTATGCATTACTA
The DNA here is from genome assembly GCA_026402145.1 of Polypterus bichir lapradei. NCBI lineage: Eukaryota > Metazoa > Chordata > Cladistia > Polypteriformes > Polypteridae > Polypterus > Polypterus bichir. Next base: position 9,351,571 of record JANRMT010062840.1, on the reverse strand, counting down.
TCGTCTAAATTAGGATATCTTTGTATTAATGCAAAGAGGGTCCTAAACAGAATATTGCTGGGTGACTGACCATTAGGCTTTCACCTGAGACGTTGACTATAGGATCACTATGTGTGTGTGTGTTTATCTGTATGTTTGTTAATCTATGGGTGCAGGAGTACACCAACCTAGCAGTGGACTTGGTAAGTGGCACAGAAACCCACAATAATACACACACGCTTAGCTCTGTCTCTTTACCCCAATGGTTGCCTCACATGTATCTTCAATCTCTTATAATTTGTAAATCTGGATAAAATGTCTGTTAAATAAATCACTGTCAGTTTTGGGAAAACAAACCTCACTTCCAGTCGGCTTTATCACACGTTACAGACAATGCAGGCAGACACCTGGCTGCTCCGCCATTTCTTTTTTATTGACCAATTTCACTTTAAGCACAAAACCTATCATTTCCTATTTTAACAGCATTCTGTTAGTTTTTCATTTTCCATTTTCACCTATCCAGGTCTGGGAAAGCAATCTAATGACCACCCTTTTCCAGCCTTTGTGATGTGCAGATATATTTTTTATTTTGCTTTATTTTTTATTGCATCAGGTCCTCTTAAGGTTTTCATAGAGTCACATTTATGCAACCTTTCTCCATGTAAGAAAAGGCCAGCAATATAATGTCAGCATTTGATCTTCATCACTCAGTGCTGAGAACTCATTGATTACTTTACTGTGATCAGTCGAGTTACTGGGTCAAAAATAAATGTATCGTTAAAAAAAATATATATATGTTTTCCTGATGTGCAAAAGCTGTTAGATAATGACTTTTATAACTTATTTCTTCACAATCATAGTATTTATATATTTTTTTCACATGAAATTACATTTTACAGTGAAGTATATTTTGTAATTTTTTAAAAAATAACTGGCCGACTCTTGCATTTCATAATAGAGCTTTTATTTACTGGGGTCCCTTTGTGGGACAAAAGCTTTAAAAATTGACCAAATATGTTCAAATAAGTAGCAAAGATTTCGATTTAAGAAAATATGCCTTTGTCGCTTCTGAGGCAGCCTTGGGACAACAAATGTCAATTGGAAATAATGCATTTTATCACAGATTCTTGAACTGAGGATACGTTTCTTGATCGTTTGTCTGCTAGCAGGGAGCATTGTGGGTAGGATTATGACAAAAGCATAATGCACAAGCTATAATCTGCTTTTTATTCTAATTTTGTTTCTACAATTCTGTTTCTTCGGCGATTATGTTCTGTCACGGCTTGTAACAACAGTGATAATGATTGTTTTTTCATGAACAGCATTTACTTTTCACCTGTTGTATTCTGTGTTGTCATTTTACATACAGTAGCCTAAAGAATGAGATTCACACCAAGTGAAATTAAACAAAGAGATTTGTTGTACTTTGTAGACATTACAATAAATTGGAACCAAACTGATTACACTGCATTGAATTTTTAATAAAAGTCTTGGGTTTTTGAAAGAGCCAAGCTATTTTCACATCCCTTGAGCACTTGCCGTAGCTCAAAATTGCGACACAAATAACAGAGTGCTATCTAAGCGTCAGCTACCTGATGTCGTGCATCACAACTTATAACTGTGTGATACGAAAAAAACACAAAATGGCTGCACCTGCGATCAAAAAGAAAGGCATCATGATTGTGTTAATAAGCAAAAGTAATATAAAATTTTGATCAAGCTCATTCATAAACCATAGAGTCATGACAAAATGAGGCACAGGTGGCCGTCCTGAGCAGTGTGGTTGCAGAATTAGGAGGCCTCGCCCCCTTAGGCTCAACATCAAGAACAAAAGGCAAAATAAAATAAGACAATCAAGAAAAAGGAAAGACAGAATCAGAACCAAAACCATATATCCATCCATCCGGCCTTCTAAAGCTGCTTTATTCTGAGCAGGGCCGCAGGCAAGCCGGCGTCTATCCTATAGGGTGTAAAGCAGGTATAATCCCTAGGCAGGATGCCAATCCATCGCAGGTGAACACACACCACACACACACACTGGGGACAATTTAGCATCGCCAGTCCACTTCACCTGCATGTCTTTGAACTATGGGTAGAAACTGGAGCACCCGGCATAAACCCTCCTGGACACGGAGGAGAACATGCCAGCTGCATGCAGGGAGGATCCGTGATGTGAACTTTGTTCTCCTCACTGCTTGGCAGCAACGCCACCGTGCTAAACTCAAAAGCATATAATTGATAAAGAATAATTAAATACTAAAAGAAAGTGATTAATATTAGCAAGTCCATTAATTAAAGGAACCAAACAAATTACAAAGAAAAAGAAAACAAAAACAATTAAAATTAAAGCCAGCGATAGATCCTCATGAAGAACGGTTGCCTTGAGATAGTGAGGTTTTTCTTTTTCTTCTTCTTTTGTTGCCAATTTCTCTATAAGCACAAAGCCTATCATTCTATCTTTGAACAGTCTGCTGTGTGGTTTTTCATTTTCCATTTTCTCCTCACCAGCACATTGCTCTGGGAAAGCAATCTAATGGCCATCCTTTCCCAGCCTTGATGTTATCAGCGTTCCCCTTGTGGATAAATATATTTTTTAATTTCATTTTATTTTCTGTGGCATCAGATCATTTTACAGTTTACAGTAGAAGCTCATAACGTCTTCAGTGAAAGATGATGCCTGTCCCTGGAAGCAAACAGGGGAATACGAAAGGACGACAATAAACATTAAACGCCTCAAAAAACGCACCCCAATGGCCTCAGATTCTGACATGTATTGCTGTATAAGTGCGGTTCTACAGCAGTTGATAAGTACATTTAGAAAGAGGTGAGAGTGTTCGTTTTTGTTTCATCCAAGTTTGTCCCTTATTGTGCCACCATGCTGGCCTTTTAATGATGAAAGTAAATAATCGTATTGACACTGTCCCGTCTACAAGTTTAACTTTTCCCCGTAGACCAGATCAGTCTCACTTTAAGTAAAAATGGCTTCTATAATGTAAAATAGAAAGACCAAACCTGTCCCTGCTTGTTAATGGCTGAGCTATGAACTTTAAATATGTGAAAATATAGACATTATGTCTGAGAAAGGCAAAAAGTGGGAGCTGCTGCTGGTCTGATGACAATGACTTCCAGTCATCATCTCCTCTTATTTCAAGCAGGCTAGAAGGGCAGGAGCTTGATGTGAGAGGACATGGCATGGTGGTCTTTGGGTGATATCTTCTGTCCTGGGAGCAGGAGTGGAATTGTTTTTGTTTATGCAGAGCAATCCCCCTGATAAACCCTTAAATCAGTCCCCTAAAGACACGATTCCCACGGGTAAGACAATATGGATGTACAGCACCTATTCAAGGTTTTCACTTTTTTTTGTTGTACAACATTAAATGACAGTGGATTCAATTTGTCCCTTTTGACACTGATCAACTGAAAAAGACCCCCAATGTCAAAGTAATAACAGGTCTCTGCAAAACTTTGCTCCTAATGCTGGCATGGTAGCCTCTGGTGCCTACATTTAATATAGCGGCAGGAAGAATGTTTTCAAATCAATGAATGAAGGAATGAAATTAGTACTTAGGGATATGGAGTACTGTGTGGGCAGAGTGGTGGCTCTGAGGCTAGAGATCTGTGCCAGCCATCGGAAGGTTGTCGGTTCGAATCCCGTAAACGCCACATGTGACTCTACTCTGTTGTGTCCTTGAGCAAGACCCTTAACTCTTTCAGGGCGGATGTCGACTTTTGTCAACCGCAGGGGTTGAGGTTGGTAATCAACTTGTAAATGATGACAAAATCTGCCTTTTACATTTTAGTTTGACTAATTTTGCTAGAATGAAAGTTAGCTTGGTTGGTTCGACCCGAGATTCCCCGCGCTCGATTGAGTATTGAAGAGCAAACAGCGTCAGAAATGGCATCTGCATCTGGTGAGAGATGGAAGCAAATGCACAAAGCAAAATACTCCATTGCTTTGTTTTTGGACTCTGACTTGTTGAAATCCTATTTTGATGCATGTGATCTGGAGATCGAAAATGAAAGTGAGGTACCGGCATCAGCTGATCAGGGTGTTGAACACGTTTGTGTCAGTGACGCGCCCATGGCAATGTTCGCCAATTACAATGACAAGAGGTACAAACCAGATTGTGTTTCACTGCGCCTGGAAGCCAGTCTGCTGCGCATTCCTGCCAGCTGTTGTGCTGCCCGTGAGTGGCTCTCGAGCCACAAGAGATGGCAAACTGGTAGCCACGGCACCCCGTAGCAGATGTTTAATGTTGATTTATGTGTGAAAGCATCGCTTTTTGTGCTTTTCAGAAAACTGCATTCTTTGGAAAAAATATTCAGCTCTCAAAGAGTTAACCTACAATTGCTTTGTCCCGGGTGTGACATTAATCTGCATCCAGCCTTGCAAGCAGGTCCTCCAACATACAGGGAAAACATTGGCAGTCCTGCCACTGTAAAAAAAAAACTCAGAAATGCAAAAAAGCAACGTTTACAGAATGTAAGTTAGATGATAAAGTAATTCATAATATTGTTTTTGACGAGGCGTTAATGTAATTAAAGTTTTTATTTACAAATGTTTTACTTTTTTACCTTTACTTTTTTTCCAGTCACTGGAAAAAACCTCACAGTGTTCCAGTGTGGTGCTGAGGTACTCGGGTCCGAATCCAGATGTTTTGTAGTGTGTTGGTGCGGCTATCAGCGCATGCTCCCAGCCTCTGTCTCTCTTTACTGCAGTTATCGTTGGACAAACTACATTTGAAGGATATGGAAATAAGAGCTGGACCAATCTGGACAGGCCTGGAGCTTGTAACAAGACAAACATGATGCAATTAGTCTGCCACTTTTCAGATGTTGTCATTGCACATAGGTTGCAGTGTTCAGAATGGACAACTCACAAACCACTAGTTCTAAATTTTTGTGTCTTTGCTAGGATGTAGTCATCCTGGAGCTGTATACCAGCATTTCTCAACCTTTAAGTATTTGCGACTCGAGTTTTCATAGCAGTTTTAATCGCGCCACCCCTAACATTTTTTTGATATGTAGATGCATATTTTATTATACCTACTTAACTTTTATCAACATTTATCTAACTCTATATTTATTGTTCTAGTATCAGAATGTAGTTTAAGTTAATTTGTTTTGGTTTCAACACATTTTTTTTCATATTTTTGATTCTTGTTTTCTTTTTTTCACATCTTCGCGCCCCCTAGGGGGGCCCACCCCACAGGTTGAGAACCACTGCTCTACACAATGCAAAAAATGCATCTCTTGCAACCCTGATGGCAATTCACAAGTGCGGAAACACATCTTTGTGAAACTTACTGGAATAGCATACTGAAGAATGATACAGTGTATGATGAAATGCATTTGCCTTTTTAAATTTTAAAGTAAAAAGCACACATTGGGATTAAAAATACTCTCTTTTTCTTGATATATTGGTTTTAATGCTTTTAAAGTGACCCTCTGCAGCAGAAAAAATGAACTGTAAATATTTTTTAAAAGAACATTGTTAAGAATTTTTTATGCTTTGGGGCTTATCATTATTTTTAAATAGTATGGAGATGCTTTTTTTTATAAAAGTTGGATTATGTGATGTCTACTTTTTTTTTCCCTCACACATATATTTTGTGCTGAAAATGGGAAACATCACATCCATTATGCATAGGGCTGACTGTCAGGCTCGGTGCACAAATTTTACTGTATGCAGCAATGCATTAGCGAGTTTAGGTGGCTGAGCCTTTTTTTAAAAAATGTCACAGGCCTGATCAAAGCTTGCATGTTAAAATTTGCTCCAGTGGGTCTCATATGACATATTGTGTGCCCTCCGTTTCATATTCTTGAGTGCTGTTCGATGATATTTGCCATGTTTTTAAAATAGCTTGATATTCAAAAACTTTAATCCAGTGTACTGGGGTCTGTATCAATGATCGCTATTTAAATTTCAGAGATAAGTCTAAGAAAAAATAACATTAAATAATTATACTGCTCGTCACACACATTCCACTCTTTGTTGGGGAGATGGCACTGAGGTCTTGGCTGAGCTTGGAAGGACTAAATAATCCAACAACATTATTTATAGATGAAGTGAGAATTGAAACAATAACTGCAAAAGGGGACGTGGTCAGAACAGTAGGGGCCCAAAAAAGAGTAGCTCATCATGTGGTGAAAAAAGTTTGAAGATTCTGTAACAAACTGCAAGGGCAACAGTTCAAAACTTGGGGTATTGTCTATTAAATCCTGGAACAAAAAAAGGAATGGCCACTGCATTGGTTTAGGAAATGTCTGGAATTCTGGAGTGCAGGAGCTCCGTCTTTAGGAGAAATGAAGAATGACGTACTGCATCACCGATGTTTACAGCTCACCCTTCTCCTACTTTTGGTAAGATTAGAAAGATCATAATGCCATAATGGTGCACAGAATGACTCCAGGGTGGGCAGAAACAGCCTGGCTTCCTCGAAAATACCAAACACATTTTTAAAGTTGCTTTTATAAGGTTAAAGACCTTATCTTCATACATCTCTGTGGCCTTGAAATGGATTAGGTGGCTACAAAAATGGATAGATTTATTTCAAAATTCCTAAGACGTCATATCTCGCTCTGAAAACTAGTCTTCAGCTTTAGTAATACATTGGTTTATTGCAAGGTAAAAAGTTAAAGCATGTTTATTAAAGGGCTATTAGTTGTTATGTTTTATTTTGAAAAAATGGTCTTGTTTCTTAAATTAGATTTGAAAGTGACTTTGTAATCTTTTCCGGGTTCAGTTTTCCTATGATCTGGGAGTGTACCGTGCATTATACAGTGAATTCGGAAAGTATTCAGACCCTTCCTTTTCTGCACCTTTTATTGTGTTGTAAAGTGGATACATTTGCCATTTGAGGCCATCAATCTACATTCAATAACCTCAAATGACAAAGTGAAAACAATGAGATTTGCAAATTTATTAAAAATCAAACACTGAAATCTCTCATTTATGTACGTATTAAGATGCCTTATTCAGTAACTTGTAGGAGTCTCTTTAGCAGCAGTAACAGCTGGGTAAGCCCCTACAAGCGTTGCACATCTGGATGTGAGACGTTTATCCCATCTTCAGCTCACTCCACAGATGTTCTATGGCAGTGATTAAAAAATTTGATCCTGGGGAACCCCCTGTGGCTGCAGATTTTTGTTCCAACCAACTTCCATTTTTCATTGGACTCTTAGCCTAATTAAGTGAGTCATTATTTCTCAGTTTCTGTGTGCTGGAGTCAATGTAGAAATTACAAACTAAGTATGGCAGATTTTTATTAAAATGTAATAAGCTATATGGGGAATAAGTAGTTTTTTAAAGTCGTTAACAGTATTTTCAACCTAATTTTCATTGTGCTTTTCCAGGTGTTCTGGTTATTTAATTGATTATTTACTAATTAGTGAGTCTGACTCTGAAGTCATTTCAGCTTTCATCATCCTGGGTGTCTGCTGGTTGTTAATTGTCACTATTAGGGTTAAATGAAAGGAGCAAACTACACAGGAAAAGGGGAAAATAATAGGAAAACAACCAATAACAAGTGGATCCTTAATAAAACAGGAACTCGCCAGTATAGAGGATCCTTAAAATAAAAGAATTTATGGCTTTAGAAAAAATAGAAAAATTTGAAATATTTCTAAATGTCTTATACATGTAAAAACCATACTGTTGTGTTTTTCTGAATGCAGAATAAGAGAAGAGTAAAAAAGACCAGCTGATTAAATGAGATCAGTTGTTATCAATTATTATCACTGAGTTATCAAACTTGCAGCCACACTGGGTCCCCAGGATCGAGTTTGGGAATCCCCTGTTCTATGGGGTTTAAGTCTGGGCTTTGGCTGGGCTGCTCAAGGACTGTCAAAGTGTTGTCCCGAAGTGATTCCAGGGTTGTATTTCAGGTCATTTTCATACTGAGAGGTTACCCATCATCATACTTTGAAGTCACCAACACTCTGGAGCAGGCTTTCTTCACGGACCTCTGTGTATTTGGTCGCATTTATCACTGTCTCAATTTTGACCAGTCTCCCTATTTCTTCTGATGAGAAACACCAGTATAGCATGACGCTGTGACCACCATGCTTCACTGCAGGGATGATGTCAGGGAGGTTATGAGCCGTGTCTGGTCTTCATCAGGCGTAATGCTTGGAGTTCTACCCAAAGTGTTTAGTTTATTTCTCATAACACCAAAGAATTGTTTTCCTCATGGTGTCAGAGTCCATGCAGGCTGTCCTATGTCTTTTACTCAAGAATGGCATCCACTTAGCTGCCCTACCATAAACGCCTGATTGATGGAGTGCTGCTGACGTGGCTGTCCTTCTCACAGGTTCTCCCATTTCAGCAGAGGACTCCTGGAGCTCTGTTATAATATATTTGCTATAATATTAAGGTTAATGTCACTGTCTCTGAACACTTTTAAAGGATTCATTCACATGTGCAAGCTAAGTCTGGCACACAGGGGCTAGTCTGCCTGCATTTAGAAAACCATTACTTTAGCAGTTTGGAAACTGAACAAACTGCACTGTAAGCATTGTGCTATTATTATTTTGGAGGTGGGGTTGTGTCTTTACTGTCCTTGTTTGGAGACCAGAGAGGACCAGCACATGGAGAAGACAGTATATAAGGCTTGGACTGCTGCCAAGACATTTTGAAGCTGACGGCCGGATGATGTTGCCTTCATCCGTCCCAAAAATCCTTTCAGCGTAGTGACAAAAAAATGGCAAACTGTATACATCAAGATCCAACCTGGTGTTGTCTGCTACAAGCTTCCTTGGTCTGTTATACCGTGTAAACCGTCATTAAAGAAAGCTAAGTATAATTCTCTTATGTGATTCTTTTTGTACCGCTGTAATCACTATGGGAGCGATATCGCCTTTTAATATCATATCTCTATATTTTCGGTTACTTAAAATGCCGCAATTTAAAAGAGCTTATTCCAACAAGGGAGCTTTTGCTTCTAAAGGAAACAAGCACTGTTAGAGTGACAGTTCTTGGTCACTTCTCTCACCGTGGCTCACTTCTTAACTAGTTACTCAGAAGTGCCAGACAGCCATCTCTAGAAAGACTCCTGGTGATCCCAAGCTTCTTCCAGTGTACATTTACTGAAGCCTCTGTGCACCGCTAAGCACTCAAAGCTTTAGAAATGGTTTAATCCCCTTGCCCTGATCTATGCCTCACCACAAGTTGATCTTGGAGGTCTACAGAAAGTTCTTTGGATTCCTTGGCTTATTTTCTTGTCTTGACGTGCAACATGAATTGTGGGACCTTATAACACAGGTGTATGCTTTTCTAAATGATGTCCAATCAATTTATTCTGCTACCAGTGCACTCCAGCCAAGTTCTGGAAACATCTCAAGAAGAATTAAAGCAAACAGGATGCACCTGAGCACAGCAAAGGATCTGAATACTTACAGAAATGAGAGGTTTCAGTTTTTGATTTTTTAATAAATTTGCCGACCTTTCTCAAAACATCTTTTCATTTTTTCGTTAGGAATTATTGAGCGTAGAATGATTAGCAAAATAGCAAATGTATCCATTAAAAATGAAATCTACTTTTTAAAGTTGTTACTGTCTGGTGAAATTAGTCCATGTCCCGCACCCCCAGCACTCTATTTTCCTTTTCCCTGTTTATTTGCAAATAGAGATGACTCCTGACCCATTTGGAGACATGCTGAGCCTTCAGCTTGACGCTCGCGTGGAAACGAAACAAAGGGAAAAATAAAAAAAAAATGACTTCTTGCTTCTGCTCTGCATCTTACAGCAAAGACTTTAGAAATCAGGCAAATGTTCTCTGCCTCAAACTCCATTAAGCTTCAGATTAAGATATTCCATTTCTGAAGAGTCCATCAAAATGCAAATATGAGTTTGTATGTATTTTCTATGAAATATGCGAGCATATACCTAATAGAATATACAGCACAGGTTTTTCCATTATTTGCATTTATTATATTAGCTACTTGTCAATCAAGCTATGTTTTGTCGAGATTTTTTTTCTACGTTAAAAGGTCACATAGTCAGAAATGAGAATAATAACCCAGTAATCAAAAATAGTGGGTCAATGTTTTACTAATTTCCAAGAATGTCACATATCTGTGCATTCACTTTAGTATGTAATTTATGAAGCTCCCCTTCTCTAAACAAGATATTAAATAGAGTAAACTTTAGAAACCAACTTTATACATAATTTGTTTAGGAAACATTTAGTTCTATAATGATGATTAATTCTTACTATTTTGACTTTATAAAAATTCTGAAGGTTTTTGCTTCAGATTCCCACAGCCCTGTGCATAAAGAGGTCCTTCCTGGCTTCATTCTCCAATGCACAGCTCCTTAACTCTTTGAATGCTGCATATTTTTTGCAGGAAACTCCATTTTCTGAAAAGCACACAAAGCAATAGTTTCACATGTAAATCTGTGGCTGCTGTTGGCTCCTGTTCATCGTCGCTGGTGTTTGTGTAAGGGCAGCACAATGGCTGGTAGGAATGTGTGGCGGGCCGGCTGCCTGGCCTGTCTTCGCGTGGCAGTGCTACGCATTCTGTTTTGTACATCTTGCCATCATAAGTGGTGGTCCTCCCAGGTGAACGTTACCGTTGGCGCATTGGCTACACAAACGTATTCAGCACCACGATCAACTGGGAACCAATCACCTCACTTTCATTTTCAATCTCCATCTTCAGATCACTTGCATCAAAATTGGAGTCCGGGAAGTCAGAGTCCAATTGGGCGATAATACGCAAAACGTCGTCCACGGACTATTTTGCTTTGTGCATTCGCTTTGGTCTCTCATCAGATGTCGATGTCATTTTAGAGGTTGTTTGCTCTTCGCTACTCACGCATGCGCAGGGAATAGAGGTCAAATTGATGAAGCTAACTTTTCTTCTAGCAAAGAGAGTTGAACTAAAACATAATAGCGAGTTTTGTCGTCGTTTACAGCTAATTACCATCCTCTACCACCGAATTTCAACAAAAGTCAACATCAGCCCTGAAACAGTTAATTTCCACTGATGACCTTCATTATGTGATTTGCTATTTAGAAAATAGAATTTAGCTGAATGAAGTTTGTTGGTACCTGTAAGCTGGACAAGTCTCTTTAGTCGTTCCTGGTTTGCTCTTCTCTTGCTATTATAGTGTCGACCAGATGCAGTCTTGGCCTAACAGCCCTTCATTTTGTGATGGGCAGCATCTATAGGGTTGCCATCCCCTCCAGCATATGTACTCATCCATTACCTTGCCGGGAAGCCAGAATGAGGAAAATACAGAATTATTCCAGTCTTTGCCAGGGAGTAGGCAGAAGATGCCAGCAATGTGTTGGCATCCCAGTTGAGATGGACCAAAGACTTTTACCCAGCTGGGATGCCAATACAATGGAAGGACATGGGCAGACAACTGGTCATGGTTACAGTTTCCACCAATACGCTAGATGACAGCATCCCTGGTTTTTGGCACCCATATGCACACCTACGGGGCATTCTGGGAACTGTAATGCCATTGAGCAGACCTGTTGGGTTCCGTGGGTCCCGCCAGGGGGTACTACAGAGATCTCAACTTTGCGGGGCTTCCACCTGATCTGGAAATGCTTTCTATGAGCAATGACCTGACACTGTAGGAACTCCTGGGTCTTCCATTAAAGGAGCCACTCCGCCTCATCGAGGTGAATTGGAGTTGGGTGGAAGAAGGACAAAGCTTGTCTGGGAGGAGGAAGGAAGATTAGAAAAAGAAAAGAATTGTGATTGTGCATGTCTTTGGATTGTTATATCAAAGAAGCCTCTGTTAAGGTCATATCTTACAATAGCCATTTTATTGGAACCCGGGACCTCTGTCATTGTGGTTCAGTCTGGGTTAAACCTTAGATTGCTGGTCAGGATACATTGCCTTGACAAGAACTGACAAATTGCAGTGATAAGCAAATAATAATAACAATAATAATTATACACTTTATGCAGTTTCCTTATCACAAACTGTTCAATAAAGCAACCAAATGAATAATGATAGGAAATGTACTGTATATGGTGTTTGCCATCCTGCTTACATGTTGGGCAGCCCAGATTCAGTGGTTAGAGCTGTTGTCTCAGACATCCAGAGCACTGGGATCAAATGCTGTCCAGGGGTATCATTGATATAACTTTTGAATGGATTTGAGCATGAAAATTTGTGTACGGCAAAAAAAAAAAAAAAAAATCAGAATTATAAACCCTGGCGTATACAAATTTGCATTCAATTTAAATTTCATAAATAACAATCATCTCGTAAATGTGCAGGCAAGAATGCACCTCAAGCCCCACCTGGAAATAACCATATATGGATAATGTCAATCAGCCTCATACATATGCAAACACAAAGATGCAGCGCTTTATTGGCTGTCTTACCTGACACATTCAGATGCTGCCATCTGCATTAGAAGAGTCCTATGGTGCATGGCATTGTAGCACAGGGTTGAGAAATGGCATAAGGGGACAGTGTCTTAGCAGGCTGCCACTACCACCTGGCACATGTAATAACACGATTGCTGTTGCAAAGAATAGTATAAGCCATGTGATAAATCATGGGTTCAGCCAGTTACCTTACCAACAAGCCAGCCATCACATAGAGGAATGCTAATTTGCCTTGAAATAAATGAGTCATGGTATGACTCAGGCCACCGAGCCACAACGTTTGTCAGTCTCATCTTGGCAATGCCAATGACTTGTGTGTTAATGGAATGTCACTGCTCCAAGTTAGCAAACGCAGTGTCATTCATGCTTATTACTGTGAGTGCTGTCAGTTGCCCTCATTATGTTAAGTAGCCGACTGACTCTTGGGGGCTTAAATCGGCTCATAAACCACTCGTCATCCTAAAGCAAAAATAATCCTGACAGCCCTTAAAAGCTTGTTTCTGTCCTGCTGTATATGGCCATTTGCATAGCTTTCAAGCAGTATCAAACATGTCATATTGTGTCAAACCATTAGGCTATAAATAGGATATAGGTCATAAAATGCAGAGCTTTCTGTATGCAGGGAGTGAATCACGGGCGTGTTTTTGTTGCACTTTGGTCAGTAATCCTGAGAACTGACAACAGCAACATAAACTGGCAAAAAACAAAACATTTCTTCAGTGCAAGCAGAGTCTCTGTATCATATTCATCACTTTTGAACTTTAATAAGTTTGTCACGTTAGTGCACATTATAATAATGCCTTAGTGATAGGAATTATTATACGTGTGAGATGTCATTTGGCAGGTTTGGCTGCATTTTCCAATTTGATCAAGGGTGCCATCATTTCCCAGTTTCTCCAAAATGTTGTCTATGAATAAATCAGCAACCATAAATATACGCAAGTAATCCTGTGTGGAGGAGTGATTTCTAGCTTATAAATTGATGAATATTTTGTATGTCTTTATTTGTAAGCTAGACAAAGCAAATGTAATATTTGATAGTGCTTCAGGAGGCCTGTTATACTTCATTGATGAGAACAGCAGTGCTTTGATGTTTGCCTAAACCCCAGGGTGTGAAATTTATGGTAACCCGTTTGGAGCCTCTGGCCAACTTGGCAAGGGTGACCATGTTTCGACTTGGAGCCTATGAGCCATCCACTGAAAGACGTCCGTAAACTGACTAAACAAAAGCAACAGGGGGATGAGTTGTACCTGAGTGCTTTCACTGGTAACTGGTCAGGAAGGGACTGGAAAATGAATCCTATTGGTCGAAAGTATGGCTGTTTATGATTGGTTTAGAATCGGTGGCCCTTTGGTTTGTGTTTTATGGTAAGAATAGTATAAAGTTGGTCACCTTGACTTTACCTCTCTCTCTCTCGCCATCTGGTCATGAAGAGAAGACCATGATGAAGACAACTGTCTCAGCACCCATATTTAGACAGACATGTGGCCTATTTCAATAATCCATTCAAAGGCCACGTGGTAGCAAAGCAAGCTAGACTGAAGATGAGTCGAGAGTCGCCCATTGATGCAAGATGCACTGCTACTTAGACTGTAGTGGTATGCTTTGCTAATATTCACTTAGCACTCTGCTTCCTTAATATTTTTGGGCATTTTTATCAATAATACACAATTAAGTGTGCAACTTAACTCCTGCTCGTTTCTTTACTCTAATTGCCTGAGGTTACAGTTGTAGAAGTAATTGGGGAGATAGAGCTAAAGTACCTGAATAGAGTGGTGGGTGTATGGGATTTTAGACATTGTATTAAGGTCTACATAATAAAGAGAAAACAGGGCCACCATAAGACCTTACACAATAAAACATCCTGTCAAGTTAAGTTTTATAAATCTCAACTTTCTGTAGATAGTTGCATGCATACATTTCAAGCCCCTTTTTGTGCGTATGTAAGTTTTATCAGTCTGAACCCTGGTCATTGCATGGGGTTATCTCTTTGTATATTGGTGTGCATAAGGGAGTGTGTGTGTGTGTGTCCTGTGACAGACTAGCACCCCAGCCACTCTTGGTTCTTGCTTTGCTCCAAAGCTTTTGGGGTTAGGCTCACACCCCTGTGATCTGGAATTGGATAAAGTGGGTATACATGATGCATGGACGTTTCCATGGTTTCACTATAACTATAATGTAACAATAAGTCCTATATAGTAACGTGGTACATGTTTAGGTATTTAGAGAATCATTAGTTACAAGTTCCCTCCGGTTATTTTGCTAGAATATACTATTTTAGAGACAATCTACGAGCAAAAGCCATCAATCAATGTTCTGAACTCACTCATTCAATTCTGGATTGTGAAGAGCTAGAGTCTCTCCCAGTATAAGGCCAGATCCAACCCTTGACAGGCTCCTTCATAGAAATGACTCACTCATACAGGGCTAATTTTCAATTAACTACCACTGCTTTGGAAAAAAATGGGCACATCTGGGCAAATGCAGGGTGATCATGGAAACCCCAAACAGGCTGAGCTGAGATCTGACCCCAGCTTCCTTTAACTGTGGCTGACCAGCACCAAGCACTGCACCGCAATTTCATCCTTAATATTTTACAATACTTTTTATATGCAATAACATCAAAAAGCAATAAAAGCCAATTCTACAGTGCAAGCATAAGGCAATAAATAAAGGTCTGTCTTACTGTTTACAAGAAGAGATGAGCAGACAGTGGCTGCAGTTTTATTTTTTCCCAGTTGATTACCCTTTGCTTATTTTAACTATTTATTTTGTGCAATGTTTCTGTTTTACTCCTTCAAAACATTATAGCACAGATAGGTCTGCCTGTTGAGATGTCTGCTCCATTTTTAGTCTTTTTAGTTCTGAGGCACATCTCTTTCCTGAAAAGGTTCCTATAAAGCAGCAAGTCTGGTGTGAATGATAAAGGATTAATGGGTCTCTGTCAATCACACTGGTATTCGTTCTTCACAAGTGACCTGCCTTCTAGCAAATTAATGATCTGACAAAACCTGAGAAAAGTACACACAGAACTGAGGTCTTAGAAAGTCTGGAGGAAGCCGAAACTCATTTTGACAGTGCAACAGCAGACAGCAGGGAGCAGAATGATGTCAGAGCTTCTAGCAGCAGTTATTGGCTACAGCATAAACCTGTTTGCTCACTTCCCATGAGCTACCAGCTGAAGAGTAAAGCGGTGGTACCTGGGAGGTCACTCATAAATGACAGGGATGGACAATCAGTGTCAATGAATGGGGAGACTAGGTTGGCCAAGTTATGTTACAGGAAGGGTTTGCTCCCTGGCTTGTGGCTATTTTCCTTTTTTGTGTCTTCTTTGTTTATTTTAAAGTTATTTTTTCCCATGTGTCTGTCATAATCTTTCATGTTTTGTTAAGATTGTTCTGCTTATTTATTATTTAGTACCTATGTATTTTACGCTTCTACTCTGTTCTCTTATGTTCCTTGTCCATTGTGGGTGGAACCCCAAGAGCTGGGACCATCCTGATGTCACTTGTAGCCTTCGTATTCTGAAACTTTCAGTGGTTCATCGAATTCCAGAATATTCTACTGTATTCTTTTGTATGTATTGATTTTTCAGATTCTGGATTTTTGCTCCTATTTTGGGTTTTTGGCTTCGGATTTCATATTTGGACTTGTTTGCCTTGGATTGTCTTTTTAGTCAAGTCCTTTTGCCCTACTTTGCCTCTTGCCATTTTTTGTTCTTCTTCCAATTTGAATGTTAGAATCTGCTGTCTATGAATGCAATATCAGCCGTGTGATATTGTACATATTTTTTGTACACTACAAGTACATGTTATTTCATTCTATTATCCCTGTTATTACCTGTACTAAATATCTGTGAAGAGGATGTGTGTTGGCTCTTCAAGAGACAAAACCCCAAGAAAGCAGCAGGTCCAGTTGGTGTCTCACTTTCATGCTTGGTAATCTGGGGTGATCAACTGGCCTTGGTCTTTACAAGGATTTTCAACAAATCATTAGTGCTCTGTGAAGTTCATTTATGCTTAAAACAAGTGATAAACATACCAATCCTAAACGAAATCCTGCAAAACAGGGCTGAATGACTATGGGCCTGTCACTTTTCTATCTGAGGTCATGAAAACCTTTGAGAGACTGGTGTTAGTTCACTGGAAGGACATCACAGCTCCCTTGTTGGACTCCTTTCATTCTCATTACTGAGCAAACAATTTAGTGGATGATGCAGACAGTATGGGTCTGCACTAAATCCTACAACAGCTTGACAACCCAGTGACCCATGCAAGGATTGTGGTCGTGGACTTCTGTTCGGCATTTAACACAGTCATCCCTGTACTCCTCCACTCTAAACTCACCCATCTTTCTGTCCCCGATTCCACTTGTCACTGGATTGCCTATTTCCTTTCAAACAGGAAACAGCATGTGAAGCTGAAGAAACTCACCTCTAGCTTCCACACAATCAACACAATAGGTATGTGTGAATGCACCTCTATAGACTCATCTGTCAGTTTCCTCAGATATGCCTGGGACTCATCAAGGATGGTGGCAATTCTGCCTACAGATGGGAGGTTGAGCAGCGGGCCCTTCAGTGTGGTCCGAACAACTTGGAGTTAAACATGCTCAAAACTGTGGATATAACAGTGGACTTCAGGAGCCCCCAAACCCCCAATATTATTTCCCCTCTCCATACTTAACAATAATGTTAACCTACATTACATGTTAATGTGGAAAACTTCACATTTCTGGGATCTATAATAACCCAATCAGTAACTGACATGGAATATATATGTTCTTTATATGTTCTGACCAATATAAAATCTATCATGTAAAAGGCACAGCAGTGAATGTAGTTTGTGTGACAGCTGAGGGAGTTCAAACTACCACAGGAGTTGCAGATTCAGTTCTACACACAGCAGTTTTCAAGTTTGTTCTAAGCTCATCCATTACAGTGTGGTTTGCATAAGCAACTAAACGTGACAAGAACAGGTGACAACAAATAGTCAGGTGACCTGAAAAGATCTTTGGCACCAGTCTTCTCACTTTACAGGACCTGTACTGCACTGATCCCTCCCATCCAGGCCACAACCTCTTTGAACTTCTCCCAACAGCCAGGTGGTATACACTAAACTGTGCCAAAACAAGCAGATATAAGAACAGTTTCTTTCCACAGGCCATCAAGCTCAAAAATGGTTAATTCAGCGGTCCTTACTGAGCCCGGGCAATTCCCCACTCCGATATCTTGCAACATTCTTTCATGTAGCTAATGCTTAAGTCAGTATTTGTTTTAGTATTTCTTTCCCGGCCTTGCATTTTGTATGCCTATGTTACATTCCTACAGTGCATCCGGAAAGTATTCACAGCGCATCGCTTTTTCCACATTTTGTTATGTTACAGCTTTATTCCAAAATGGATTAAATTCATTTTTTCCTCAGGATTCTACACACAACACCCCATAATGACAACGTGAAAAAAGATTACTTGAGATTTTTGCAAATTTATTAAAAATGTAAAAATTGAGAAAGCACATGTACATAAGTATTCACAGCCTTTGCCATGAAGCTCAAAATTGAGCTCAGGTGCATCCTGTTTCCCCTGATCATCCTTGAGATGTTTCTGCAGCTTAATTGGAGTCCACCTGTGGTAAATTCAGTTGATTGAACATGATTTGGAAAGGCACACATCTGTCTATATAAGGTCCCACATTTGACAGTTCATGTCAGAGCACAAACCAAGCATGAAGTCAAAGGAATCATCTGTAGACCTCCGAGACAGGATTGTCTTGAGGCACAAATCTGGGGAAGGTTACAGAAAAATTTCTGTTGCTTTGAAGGTCTCAATGAGCACAGTGGCCTCCATCATCCATAAGTGGAAGAAGTTTGAAACCACCAGGACTCTTCCTAGAGCTGGCCGTCCATCTAAACTGAGCGATTGGGGGAGAAGGGCCTTAGTCAGGGCAGTGACCAAGAACCCGATGGTCACTCTGTTAAAGCTCCAGAGGTCCTCTGTGGAGAGAGGAGAACCTTCCAGAAGGGCAACCATCTCTGCAGCAATCCACCAATCAGGCCTGTATGGTACAGTGGCCAGACGGAGGCCACTCCTTAGTAAAAGGCACATGGCAGCCCGCCTGGATTTTGCCAAAAGGCACCTGAAGGACTCTCAGACCATGAGAAACAAAATTCTCTGGTCTGATGAGACAAAGATTGAACTCTTTGGTGTGAATGCCAGGCGTCACGTTTGGAGGAAACCAGGCACCGCTCATCACCAGGCCAATACCATCCCTACAGTGAAGCATGGCGGTGGCAGCATCATGCTGCGGGGATATTTTTCAGTGGCAGGAACTGGAAGACTAGTCAGGATAAAGGGAAAGATGACTGCAGCAATGTACAAAGACATCCTGGATGAAAACCTGCTCCAGAGGGCTTTTGATCTCAGACGGGGCGACGGTTCATCTTTCAGCAGGACAACGACCCTAAGCACACAGCCAAGATATCAAAGGAGTGGCTTCAGGACAACTCTGTGAATGTCCTTGAGTGGCCCAGCCAGAGCCCAGACTTGAATCCGATTGAATGTTGTCTTTGGCACATCAGGTACATGCAGGTTTTCAGTACCACAATCAGCTAGGGACCGATCAGCTGATGATGGTACCTCACTTTCATTTTTGATCTCTATCTCTAGTTCACTTGCATCACAATCGGAACCCATCAGGTCAGAACCCGATTCAGCGTTAATACACAAAACGTCATCCACAGTGTATTTTGCTTTGCACATTCGCTTTGGTCTCTTGCCAGATGTCGATGCCATTTTAGAGGTTGTTTGCTCTTTGCTACTCATGCATGTGCAGGAAATCGAGGTCAAATCAACTAAGCTAACTTATCCTTCTAGCAAAGAGAGTCAAACTAAAATGTAATGGTGACTTTTGTCTCTGTTTACAGCTGATTACAATCCTATACCGCTGAATTTTGACAAAAGTCTCCATCCACCCTGAAAGAGTTAAGGATGAATCACGTACTTGAGGCCATCAGTGGAAATTAAGAGGAAATGCATTGGAAACTGAAGCCAGGAAGCACTTGTTTATGCCGAAATGTGTGCAACACTGGATCAAACTGCCAAGTCATGCAATTTTAAGAAGAATCTGGATGAGATATTGGGACAGCTTAGCTACTGTATTAGCTAAACAAACCGGCTTGATGGACTGAATGGTCTCCTCTCATTTGTCAAATTTCTTAGGTTCTTATGTTTGTATTTGTAATTGAGGCTTTTGATTTGTAGGTGTGATCCTACCAATCAGGGTAATATCATCAGTAGACTTTGGAAGATTTACAGAGTGGTCACTGGAGGAGCAGACACTGGGAAAGAGGGAGAAAATGAGAGGGGACAGAAGAGACCTGTGAGTGTGAATGTGTTCGGTGTCATGAACTCTGAATGATATCAGGCCACCTTCAATATTGGACATGTGTTTCTCAGGAAGGCAGAGATCCTGGGGAATGAGACACACATTCCATGTTCATATTAAGGAGTTTGCTGTGTAGAAGTTCTGACATAATTGTTTAGAAATACTGAACATAAAAAAAAAAATTCATTAATAGAACCCTGAGGGTCGAAAATGATGCAAGATGTACAGAACAGATTCCATTGATTCTTCTTGGATGGATGGATGGATCAAAGAAAAAAGCATAGTGTCCCCAACAAAAGTATATGTCAGCTGCTAGAATATTTTGAGTTATTTTTCATTTTTTAATTTCTGAGCCAAGCTACTCTTCCAACAAAGGGCTTTACTGAATAATTTTGAAAATCCCCTCCTTTTCAGCATCACTCAAATAGAACACAGAAAAGAAAAAGAATTAAAATCAACAGGATGAAATTCCAACTGCACAAAAGTGATAACGTTTTATGATGTGAAATATTTCCTGAAATGAATCTACTTAACCAGCACAGAATGAGGAAGAGACCTTTGTGTCTCAAAGGTGGCAGACACGTAGGGCTACAGAAATTATACCCCAGGGCTGAACGTCATAGTATGAGCTGGGAGGACAAACACAATGAAGTGAAATTACTTCTTCTGCTGAAGGCTAAGGTGTGATTTGCTGATGTATTGTTAAAGGTGTTCATATTTAAATAATAAAGACAGAAATTTCACCTACAGCCCTGAGGAGAGCCTGCCAAAAATGAGTGCTCTCTCTGTCTGTTCTCATTTTCTCAAGGTTTCCTCTCCTCGGCCCTGTTGCTGCTCTTCTAATGGTTTAAAGACGGCTCCAGAAGTCAGAGAATATTTAGGGCAGATACATCAGTTAAAATAGTGCTTGTCATTTTAGGTCAAATATTTGCAATTTCAATCATTTTCTTTTTTTTTTTTTTACTTCCAGAATTTTAAGCTCAAGTGATTTAACAGCAGGCACTGCATGGCACCTGGGGTGAAAAAGCAAAGCTAATCACTTGAGAATAAGTCTTTTCTTCTTTTGGGTCACAGGATAAACTAAAACTGTGTCAACAGAAATGCACAGGGGCATCCTACACCGTCACCCACAGTCACTTCAGAAAGAAATCGTTCTGCTCTGTACTGTGAGAAAAAAAAAGCACAGGCTTGTCTATTATTTTAATGGCAGTTTTCTATGTCAGCTGACAGCATCTAGTCATAGTGAGTTCATTACAATGTTAAAATACTAAAATATACAGTATATTGGATTCACCCTTGGAAACTGTTTCAGTTCGTATCTCAGTCTTTATATGTCTGCCGTGGAGCGGACACACAAGTGATTGCTAAATTAAAGAACCTCTGTATTGTGGTTGTGATGAGGGTGCATCGCTGCGCACTCACGGGTTAAGAAGCTGGCGGTTCATTCAACGTCCTCTTAAATCTGCTTCCTGCAGCATATGTTAATTTTGTTTTTGATGTTATTGTAACTGAGACTTCATTCATCTCTGGCACCTGCCGTGGTTAATTCCCCTGATCTTTAAACTGCGTTGGAGTGGCCGTGCAAGCAGCCTAATAGTTCACTTACAGGAGGACTTTTGAAACCGGAGCTGCTAACATAATGCTTTCCATAAAGGCACCATGTCAAATTTATGCTAAGATCCTGAAAACTCATTTTGGTCCATTAGAAAATTGTTTTACCCTAACCCTAATTTTTTTTTTCAGTCCACTGCCTGAGAACAATTAACATTTTTTTCTGTTTAATTTTTACTTTATGAATGGGGTAAAACAATTCACAGCCAAGTTAACTTCAGATTCTGATTCTGCACCATCCAAAATGTCAATGTTTTAGCATGGTGTCTATATGTGCGCCTGTGTCAAACTGAAATTAACTCATTGTGAAATTACAATTTTTGTTGAGGAAATGATGCATTTTTTGCATTGTGTAGAGCTCCAGGATGACTACATCCTAGCAAAGACACAAAAATTTAGAACTAGTGGTTTGTGGGTTGTCCATTCTGAACGCTGCAACTTATGTGCAATGACAACATCTGAAAAGTGGCATCATGTTTGTCTTGTTACAAGCTCCAGGCCTGTCCAGTTTGGTCCAGCACTTATCTCTATATCCTTCAAATGTAGTTTGTCCAACGATAACTGCAGTAAAGAGAGAGAGAGGCTGGGAGCATGTGCTGATAGCCGCACCCAACACACAATGAAACATCTGGATTCGGACCCGAGTGCAGCGCGTGACACCTCAGCACCACACTGGAACACTGTGAGGTTCTTCACAGTGGCTGGAGTGCCAATGTTTTCCCTGTAAGTTGGAGGTTTTTTCCAGTGACTGTCTATTTTAAATACCAATGAATAAAAAATTAAGTTACATTAACACCTTGTCAAAAACAATATTATGAATTACTTTAATCATCTAACTTACATTCTGTAAACGTTGCTTTTTTGCATTTCTGTTTGCATATTGTTCAGGATTTTTTTCTCTTTTTAGTTTATTGGACGATTCTCTTTGTTCTTGATTTTTATTATATGCAGCTCTTTTTTTTGTTCATTTTCTTTTTTTCGATGTTCATTATCGGCTCTTCCCTCTCTTTTAACATCGCAATCTAAACTTCAATGTTCTTGAATAGATAATTTGCTTTTCTACCTTGCCATTATCATCGACTGGGTTGAACAGCAACATTTATTTCTATAGTACGTTTTCATACAAATGATGTAACTCAAAGTACTTTACAGGATGCAGAAAGAAAAAAGATAACATAAATAAATAAAATTAGGCAATACTAATTAACAAAGAATAAAGTAATATCCGATGGCCAGGAGAAAAAAACAAAAAAAAAAAACTCCAGACGGCTGGAGAAAAAAAAACAAAATCTGCAGGGGTCCTCAGGCCACGAGCCTACCCCACTGGGCCTTCTACCTGACATAAATGACCTCAATCTGTCCTCAAGGTATTCAGGGTTCACATGGAAGAATTAGACGATGATGGTCATGTGGACAACTGGCCTTCAATCCATCAATGTAGGGACCGCATGGTGCCCTGATCAGGTGGTGGTGGCAAAGATCGTAACAAGAAAGAAGAAAACCGGAAAAAGAACAGCAGAGAAAGTTGGGATTGGTAAGGGTTACGGAGCCATGATAAAAACAATAATTCAGCGCATATACAGAATAGGGGTTACAGGGTTGCACTAAAATGAAGCTATGACAAAGCCATGTTAAAGTAATGAGTTTTCAGCAGTGTTTTAAAGTGCTCCACCATATTAGACTGATGAATTTCTATTGTCAGGCTATTCCAAATTTTAGGTGCATAACAGCAGATGGCCGCCTCACCACTTCTTTTAAGTTTAGCTCTTGAAATTATAAGCAGACACTCATTTGAAGATCTAAGGTTACAGTTTGGAGTGTAAGGTGAGAGGCATTCCAAGATGTAGAATGGAGTGAAATTATTTAAGGCTTTGTAAACCATAAGCAGGATTTTAAAGTCAATTCTAAATGGCTCAGGTAACCAACGTAATGACATCAGAAATGGAGAGATGTGCTCGGATTTTCTTTTCCTAGTTAGCTTTTTGAAGGGCGAGTTTGCACTGAGAGTGTCACAGGGTGGTCCGGGGAAAGGCTGTGCACAGTAAGAGCAATGATTGGGTGAGTGGTTTGGAGGGAAGTAGTCAAGGCTGAATAATGCGGACATGACGGAAAACTTTTTTTAATATAATAGAGAGAGCGATATATGTATGTAATTTTTTTCATTTAATTTTTGATTTCTTTTTTATGTAACTTTGATCAGTTGCAACATTTGCAGTTTTGCACCATATGGTCCATGGTAAATCCAGCAATGGAAAATTTCTTTGGTGCCCCCATTTTTCCTAGATGCCTAAGCATCTTTAATCCAGCTGTGCAAACACACACACACCAAACACACACTAGGCCCAAATTAGTGTCACCAGTTCAGCTAACCCTTCTTGTCTTTGGACTGCGGGAGGAAACCCATGAAAACACTGGGAGAACGTGTAAACTCCAGGCAGGGAGAACCCGAAAGTGAACCCTGGACTCCTTACAGCTAGTCAGCCGCACTACCACTGCACCATTCTTGATTTCGATTTCCTTTGAATTGGAATCGCCTGGCTGCTAATGACATTATGCATGAGCCATGTAACCAGTGACGTGATGGCAGCCATGATACATAAGATACCTTATATTAGATTCCTAATTATAGGAAAGATCAAATGAGAGACTAGTGCTCAGAAAAATAAACACATTATTTAGAAAAACATTCTGTTTTTGATTTTTATTTCATTTTTGTCTTCAACTTTCGGTTTGTCCTGTAAACTTTGGTGAATGATTTAACTACTTTAGTGTTTCAGCTCTTGCTAACGACATAGAGAATTCTCCCATTTTGATCTCAAATATACATTCCTCATTACAAATATGTCTGATGGGACAATCTTGTTACCTGTCAGAAAATGATTTTCATTTGTTAATTTCTTATTTAGAAATGATTCTTTGATTATGTTATTAAAAAGGTTGTCACAAAACTCACAGAGAGTCATAGAAAGGTTTGGGGCAGCCACCCATATAATTTGGTTTCCTGGCTGGAAAAGTCGTTTAAATGAATACTGCACTGATGTGCACACAACCAAGTCCAAGACAGAACTGGGGGACTTGGGAAAAGGTGTAGGTTTTTAAAGGGGAAGACAGGAAGTGAGATCATAGAGATCGGGCTCATGGTCTTCAGCCATTGGTTCGAGTCCGGGCGTGACATCACAGGGGCTGGCAAGGTCTTCTTCCATTGGTTCGGTCCCGGAAATGACGTCAAGAGAGCCAGGTGGGATCTCCCGTGAATGGTCTACAGGAAAGGGAGAAAAAGAGTCAGTGCACTCTGCCACATCCCAGCATGCTTCTGAACCGTCCTTACTCAAGCCCTTTAGCTGCCTCCCATGCGCACGTGTGTGACAAGGTATTTTCAGCAACATTTCCTGTGGGTACTGCCATGTTCTTGTTGATTATCTTGTCTTTTTGGTAGCTGTGTGCTTGTCAGCACTGCAAAGCATTACTATGTTAGGTTAGGTGGACTTTTATCATCTGTTATGAAAAATACTTAGTAGAAAAAGAAAAGTCTTGAGCCATTGTTATCTATGAATTCCAAACATGAATGTCCTTATTTACACCAGCTGATGGAGCCCCTAAGTGCCCTGTTCAAAACATTGTAGCAAATGTAACCGAAAGCTTCTTTCAATCCACTAGGTTCATTTACATATACTGAATATGAAGCATTGCAAACACACCAATCAGCATACAGATAAATGGTATGCCCCAGAAACACACCTCCACATTAAGTATTAAGTAAAGTCCCAAAACAGTTCATCGTTAAGAGTCGTGGGTGAATACCTTGTTAAAATGAGACTTCTCCTTTGTAAGTCACTTTGGATAAATGCATCTGCCTGGTAAATACATGTAAATGCAAATGATTTCTGATATGAAAACTGTTATCAGAGAACAGAAAATAATAGTTAAATCATATAGTTGATCTAATTTTCTAATTTAAATATACTGCTTGAAATGTCAGGATGTCCTAACTAAACAGGCAGGCAGTTTCAAGTACATTTTTGAATTACATATCCTAAAAGGAAATTTGCTTATAGCAGGAAAGTACTAAACAGAAGGCATTGTTACACAGATGGAAGAAAATAAGCAAAGACGCAACAACTGAAAACTAGCATTATCACACTTAAAATGAAACTAATAAAAGAGTGTCATTATGGTTGTGTCCACTTTTAAATAATTGAGTTTCCTAAGAGAGAACAACTGTTTCTGTCCCTTCTTACAAATAGGTTGTGTGTTTTATAGTAAAGTTTATCCTGTTATCAATGATGGTTCCTAGGTATTTGTATTGCTCCTCCAGTCTCCCCTTTAATTAATATTAAGGAGAAGAGCACCCTAGAGAGTATGGCCACATCCCTGGTCTTAGTGATATTTAGCCGTAAAAAGGAGCAATCACACCACTGAACAAACTCATCGGTAGCAGGTCCATGGCTGTCCTCCTTACCTTGTACGGGGCTCACAATGACAGAATCATCTTCAGATTTCAGGATAAGTCTTTCCTTGTGTGAACTTCTGCTGCCATTTGTGAATATGATAAACAAAGGAGGAGACAGACAGCCACCTTGAAGTGATCCCACAGATGAATTAAGACTATCAAAGAAGAAGCCATTAACAAATTGTATTAGTTTATCTTTATAATAGATGGCAGTGTACTAAAATCAGTGTTCAAGCTTTGGGTTAATTTAAACAAAACAATCAAATTTCATGACTTAAACAGGAAAAGGACAATTGATAGCGACAGTACCCTTTCTTTTTTTTTGACATCGAATATGTGTTTTGTTTCGAATTTAGACGTTTGTTTTTGTTTTTGTTTCTCTGCTATTTTTAAACCCTGCCTTTGATTTGTCTTTTTTAGAAGAATTTCATTTCCATTGTGATCTGTAGCGATAGTAGGGAGCAGGTCGAGGAGACCCTGGAGAGGTGGAGATATGCTCTAGAGAGGAGAGGAATGAAGGTCAGTAGGAACAAGAGAGAATACATGTGTGTAAATGAGAGGGAGGTCAGAGGAATGGTGAGGATGCAGGGAGCAGAGTTGGCGAAGGTGGATGAGTTTAAATACTTGGGGTCAACAGTACAGAGTAATGGGGATTGTGGAAGAGAAATGAAAAAGAGAGTGCAGGGCAGGGTGGAATGGGTGGAAAAGAGTGTCAGGAGTGATTTGTGACAGACGGATATCAGCAAGAGTGAAAGGGAAGGTCTACAGGACGGTAGTGAGACCAGCTATGTTATATAGGTTAGAGATGGTGGCACTGACCAGAAAGCAAGAGACAGAGCTGGAGGTGGCAGAGTTAAAGATGCTAAGATCTGCATTGGGTGTGACGAGGATGGACAGGATTAGAAATGAGGACATTAGAGGGTCAGCTCAGTTTGGATGGTTGGGAGACAAAGTCAGAGAGGCGAGATTGCATTGGTTTGGACATGTGCAGAGGAGAGATGCTGGGTATATTGGGAAAAGAATGTAAAGATAGAGCTGGCATGCAAGAGGAAAAGATGAAGGCCTAAGAGGAGGTTTATGGATGTGGTGAGAGAGGACATGCAGGTGATGGATATGACAGAGTAAGAGGCAGAGGACAGGGAGATATGAAACAAGATGATCCGCTGTGGCGACCCCCAATGGGAACAGCTGAAAGAAGAAGAAGAAAAAAATTTTCATCTCCTGGTCCATCTTTAGTAAGGTCCTCAGGACATAATTATTTCTACTTTTTGGCACAACACATCCTATTGGTAACAACAATGGAGCCCACATTTTCCTTTGGAAATATATTGTTTTGAATCTTTGCAAGAGCAACGTCGGGCCTCCTGTCTCTACATTACCTAGTGAGAGCTCTATTTATAAACTGCTCCAGTTCGTTACTGTCGATGAGACTCATTGATGCCAGTGCATTAGTTTGTTTCGGATAATCTAAGGAGCAAATACAATGATGATATCAGGAAATCCTCACCACTAAACAACTGAGGACTTATCTGACTAGACAAGTAGATTCCCATGAATGTTTATTAGTACGGGCAAATAAGAATTTCGCCGTGACAATGGTGACCCTATTATAGTGTGCCTTCAGAAGAGCACGGCTGCCATTCTTCATATTATATGAAAGTGTTCAGAGATTTTTGGAATGAGTTTTTTTTTTTCTGGCTTTTGAAAACATTTCTTATACTCCACTATAGCTTTTACTTTATGTTATGTTAATTTGACTACTCATATATTATAAATATCAATCCATCCTTCTATTTTCATATCTCAAATTGTATTCTGATGAATTATTATTACACTTCACCTACCTACATTTTTTATTTTCTCTTTTCACAATTTGTTCATAACACTATCAAAATTAGACATCATAATTACATTTTAAGTAATCAAAAGAAGTTGAATGTTAAGCCACAGTCTCTAGGGGTGATCGTTCTACCGTGAAGAAGTCATGTACAGCTCCAGGTCACTTCACTCTGATGTCATCCCGCATAACTCATTTTGAAGTCCTCAAGACACAAGACAAAGCAAATGACGTTTTATAGGTCAGCTCAACGGTTCTCAAGTTTGGTCCTGCAGGGCAGTAACTGGTCAAGCTGTTAGGTGACATAGGCGGCCATCTAGGGCACCCTCTTATGTGGCCGATTTAGCAAGCCATTTTCACGTTCCTAGGACAATGTATGCTGTTCTGTTCATGATCCTCACACCCTTAAGAATGTGTGTCTCCTACCACACAGTCCAAAAAATGACATCGCAAATGAAATGGTGACAAGACGGACTTGTCAAAGAGTGTTTCTAAATGAACAGGCAATCAGGTACTAAGCAGCGCAAAAAGAAAGAAGAGGAGAGATGGACTAAACAAAGAGGTGCGGATATTCTGTCCTTGCAGTGAGAAGGCATCTCTATCAACATTAACAAAAACGTGAGCCAAATAAGCTTCCTACTCTAGATAATGAATGTGCAAATTTAGCTTGAAGACTGTTAACTACCTGCTTGTATTTAGCTACCCTTTATATTATTGTCTTCATATGCATAACAGGGCTATCTAGACATCATAGACATCACCAAGTTCTGTAGTGGTCACAAAGGTTTTAAGGAAAAGATCACTCCTTCAGTCTAAAATTAGTGTAATGTTTTCAAAATGATCAAATTAGTCCTACTACCTAAGCATATCTCCATGGCCATAGTAATTCAACAGGGAAGATGCTTCAGGGTTTGATTGTATTTATACTCCTGATCATTGAATAGCAGCTGTTAACAGTGATGAGTCTAACAAATCGCTGCTTCTGCTGCTGCCACAAAGATGCTTCAATGGTTCACCACATTCCCTTTCCTGGTACCACAGCTCTTCATAGCTTTCTTTGTAGGCAGAAGAATGAGGGGGAAGCCAACAGTCGTTCATTTAACTGTGTAATTTAATTTGTTTCTGGTGGCTTGAAGCGAGAGAAGCTGTGGGAAGGAATTCGACTCTAGGCCCATTTAGTGAGGGAGGCTGCTGCGTAATTATGGGGATCAAGGATTACGTGGGAAGAAGGCCACACTTGGGAGGGCTTTCTTAAATTGTTCACTCAGTGTGACGTGGTACAAGTGAAGCAAGGCTGTTTGGAAAATAACTTTGCCAACATAAAGTTTTCAGGCTAATCGGCCTGGAGTCTACAGTTAGCAAGCCACCTGCCAGCTGTGAATGAGAATGATTACCAATTTGCCAGACATAAATTACTGCAAGGCAAAACCTGTACTTTACTGATAGGATAGCTGCTCAACATCCCTTTTGGCAGTTTCACAGAACAATTAACTCATGCTTTAAAAGTGGCTGATCCTTACAAACTGAGCAGGCCATTCAATTAAATGTTTACTCTTTTATGCTAACATCTTTTTAAGTTTATTACCTTGAATATCCTGAGATGGACTGGAACCTCAGGCAGAGTTGGGTCCTCCCAAGACCTCGATGCTATGGGGATGGGCCTTGATACAAACAATAGTCATATGGGTGTATTATGAATTTGTTGTCGCATTCAAATGTTATTAAATCTTGTTTTACTTTGCATCCCTGCAGAATTCCGTGTAGTTAAATCGAGCTTCATAGCCCACTATACCACAATATTTGATGTCAACCCCAAAACAATATTATATTGTTGTGATTTCCTGCCACAATGAAGGTCAAAAAAGACCAGACCTTTACCTAAGTCTGTCTCTCCAAGGTTGGCCTCACCACAGGCAGCCTAACCTAAATTTCAGCGGTCAGGCTTTGGCCATCACAGGTGCAATATGGGGCACAAGCTTTAAAAATTCAAAAATTAATGTTAAGAGTGACATAAAAACAAGACCAAGCAGGAGAAAGGAGCAAAAATAAAACACAAATCCAATAACAGTACTCTAAAAGACAGCAGGGATTTAAATCTAGAGAATCCACAAAGAAGAGCAAAAATCACAAAAATGGAGCAAGAATCACAATTAAAATGCCAAAGCTCCAGTAAAAACTGAAACGTCTTCTTTTATACAGCTGGGGCTACATCAACAGATGGTCCCTCCTCCTTGGCCTCCACTTTAAGGGAGCAGGGCGGATAATTAAAACAGATCTATCCATAAATAGCACAACACAGAACAGCAAAAGAATAAACAAACACAATATGGATTCTTTTGCTCTTTACATGGTTCTTTTAAGTGGCTAACTGTCCTCAAAAGGACTACTTGTCATTACTACACTAGTTGGAATTTTGCTTGTGACTTTATCAGGCTTACCATTTTAATAGGCAAGGTGCTCCCTGGCATGATGGAATGCCAGCTCATACTTTTGGTGACTCACCAACTTGTCAGTGCCATTATTTAATCCTGCCTTTAAAGTCTCTGTTCACAGCATCCACTTCCATCATCTTGAAATGGCACACAACTCTTTCAAATGTCAGGGTGGTCTTCTGTGGTCTTTTGGACAGAGCCAAAAGTACATCAGCAAGTGTCTTGAGTGCTTTGCTGTTATGTGGTGCAACAGGAATATTGAGTGCTATGTTGTCAGATAGGTCAGCATGGACACAATATTTTAAGTAATGTGCAGAAGCAACTAAAAAGGCAATTAAAATGTTAGGGTATATCATAAAAACAGTTAAATACAAATCAAGGGACATTATGTTCAGGCTATGTAATGAACTATGAGGCCACAACTGGAGTACTGTGTGCAGTTTTGGTCACCATACTACAAGAAAGACATAGCAGCACTTGAAGCTGTGCAGAGCAGAGCAGCCAAGTGCATCCCAGGACTTCAGGACATGTCCTACTACTCTGACAGGCTTACAGAATGAAAGATGTTCAGTCTCGAGCAGAGGAGTCTGTGTGGGGACGCAATCCAGGTTTTCAAAATCCTCAAGGGCGTTAATAAAGTAGATCCAGCAGAATTCTTTCAACTTAAGGGGAAACCAGGAAACACTTCATTAGGCAAAGAGTTGTGGGAATTTGGAACAAACAACTGAGGCATGTTATTGAAGCAAACACCTTGATAACCTTTAAGTAGTATCAGGATGGGATTTTGGCACAGTTTAACACTTAGCTAAACACGAAAGCCTGACTGAATGGTCTCTTCTCATTTGTCAGATTTCTCATTTTTTATGTTCTTATGTAACATACACTATAAAGGCATTGGCAGTATGGGTGTGATTTCTGGTTAAATGAGAGAGCAGCCTGCAGATGAAGTCAATGATGGGGTTGGTGGAAGACAGGATATTTTCCTGAAGTCATGTCTTGTGTTGTAAGAGGGGACCCACCACGAGGCTCTATCTTAGTACAGTGAATTTTGACACAGTAGATAGAGCTACAGATCATCATCACCAAAATATTAGGGCCAGAGTACTAAAGGACATAAGATGGGGATGATTTTTGTAGGTTAAACCTGCGTGACTCCAAAATGCCAGTGTCGCGCATTTCACATCATTTCCTGAGCTTCCCAGATTACCTGAAATAACGCACTTATAACACCAGCGGAGGATTGTAATATGAAATTAATCAATTAAATTCTGCAACATCAGATGGAATACACAGGCCACTCTGCTACTATGTGAATGGCCATTTTTTGTGTAGTCAAGAGTGAGTTATTTTCTATTAACATTACTATAATTTTGCAAATCAATGCATAACTAAAAATAGTAATGGCTAATGTGAAACTTGACATCACTGAACATGAAGAGCAATTTGTTCTTATAAAAGTTAAATGTTCATAACCAATCCTTTTGGCATTATTATTTCTCTTAGGGCTGGAGATTTATTGTTTTCTATTGTAAATTTACATGTTCTTGACATGTGGCGTTTAATGGGATTCATTCTGTCACCTCAAAGGAACTGTAAACTTGTTTCGGCGTCTATTACTGGAACTTCTCTCGGCTCTTTAAAGACTTGTCAGAGTGATGAAAAGCCTTTCATCTACAAGCGCCACATCACAAGCTACATCTGTAATCGTTATTGATCACACAGATAACACTCTAACCCATATAGAAACTGGGCCATGCTATAGCAGGAAGACAGAAGGCCCTTTTGATATTTTACATTAATTAAGGAGTGTCTGACAGCCTTAAACCTAAATCACCATCGAATCTTTATCGTTATGCTGAAGAATCCAATGTCACTTATCTCCATTTCTGTCTCGTTTTAGGTTAGGTGTATTAAACGCTCACTAGAACAAGATAAATATTTTCTAATTATATACTGTATACAGCAACAAGAGTCAGCTTGCACCTTCCCTTTTTTAGTATGTGCCCAAAAGCTGAGGCTAATAGCAGTCTAGCCCGAGAACTTAACAGATTTGACTTCATTCCTTGTACCAGAGAAAAGTTTCAAACATTGTGGAGGTGTGAAAAACTTGAAACCCAGCTGAGTACTGAAGAACAACCATGACGTCAAGATTAACTCAGTCTCAGCCAGTTCTACAAACTTCTTTGAAAATAATAGCCAGCTATTGTTTTAAGGGCTGCTCTTCCAGGCCACTGACTGTGATGACAGCTGGGCAGAGATGATGAGACTAAATGAGATCAAAGTACAAAGAGTGGGCATGCATAGAAGAGCCTCCGCCCCCTAGGTACCCATAATAACTCCATGCCAATTGTCAGGCCTTAGAAGTTTTTTTGTGCCTCCTATAAATTTGTGCCCATTATATAAAAGTCTGTTTTGTTTTTTTTTTAATTTTTGAGCTTTCTCACTTAATGATGCAGTTATATAACTCTTATGTTGGTCCTGTATAAGTCAGTGTGGGTGTGTGTTGGTGATCTGGCACCTTGTCTAGTGCAGCCAGGATAAGCTCTCGTCCTCCCTGTTCTTGAACTGATTAATTGGATTTAAAGATGGATGACTAGATAGATAATAATACGTCCTGAAAATGATTATCATTTACTTTCCACTCTAACTAAAAATATCAATTAGTGAGACATTGTTCTGAAGAAAAAAATGCATAGCACAAGCACTGGTGAAGCACAAACATTGCACATCCCCACACAATAGTGGCAAGCTTGTTTGGTGGAGTGGCCTGTTCTCATTGCGATTGCTTTAATGTCAGCAAATTATGGGGGCGGAATTTAGTAAATTTGTTGGGACTTTGTTAGCTTTCATCAGTTTAAGATAATCATCAATCTGTTGTTCTCTCAGAGCATTAAGAAACTGGAATCAAACCTGTGTCTGTCACAGTCTGTGCAATCTCTCCCCACATGTACCCGTTAGGTTAGTAATACTGAAGAGTTTTGGGGTGGATATGTGAAGGAATGTTTCCTATGACAGACCTTTCCAGATGTGGTTCCTACCTAGCACCCATTTTAGCCAGAGCAGACCAGAGCATTGGAATCATTGGATGGTAAGATTCTCTCATCAGATTGGACGGCCCAGCACAGACTCTGCTATAAAATGACTATGACAGGGGTTAGATAGCTCGATGGTGGAGCCCTTCAGGACTTTGACTCTGTCTGACTTTATTTTTGACTTTCTCTTTCACAATTTTAATCTCTTCCATTGTCAACTGACCATAGTTCATCCATTAATGAATGGACAGATGTTGTTACTTTCCATTTATGCCTGATCAGTTTCTACCTTTTCTTCCACAAATCTGTATTTTTAGGAGTATTAATTCCATATTTTGTAATGGACACCATTCCCTTACATGCACTCTAGGAACACGCTAGGATGTTCACTACTACCAGTTTTCAGTATTACATCTTAGATTAGATTATTTATTTATAAAAGCACATTTAAAACAACAGTTGTTGCACCAAAGTGCTGTACGAAGAAGCATTAAAATAAACACAATGCAAACAATCATGCAGAAGCAAATCAATAAAACAACCAATTATAACATCCACCACAATGCCATTATACACAGTGAAAAGCGGTCTGCGTTTTTTATATATATATATATATATATATATATATATATATATATATATATATATATATATATATATACGGTCTATGGTCTCTTGGTCTACATCCATGAGCAGGTGCCCTTTTATCAGTATATCATTTATGCAAGTGTTTTAATGTGTTTGGGTTCTGTCTGCAGCCATATATCTACCCATGTATCCATTTTCTTAAATCACTCACTCCAGTTCAGTGTCGCAGAATGCTAGAATGCATATCAATCAGATTGCTAGGACTGCATTTTTTCACTTAAGGAATATAGCTAAAGTTAGTTTTCTTACAACTTTACAAGACGCTGAAACATTAGTTCATGCTTTTATTTTCAGTTGACTAGATTATTGGAATGCTTGTAATTACAGGACTACCTAAGAAAGACATCAGTTAGTTACAATTAGTGCAGAATGCAGCAGCCAGAATCCTAACTAGAAAAAGAAAACCTGACTACAATCCACCAGTTTTAGCATCGTTACATTGGTTACCCGTGTCATTTAGAATTGACTTTAAAATACATCTAATGGCTGTGGTGGGCTGGCGCCCTGCCCGGGGTTTGTTTCCTGCCTTGCGCCCTGTGTTGGCTGAATAGTGGATGGATGGATGGATACATCTAATGGTTTATAAAGCCTTACATTTTTTTTTTTTCATTTTTTTCATTTTTATTACTATTTAATTTAATATTGTTTCTTTGTATCAGTATACTGCTGCTGGATTATGTGAATTTCCCCTTGGGATTAATAAAGTATCTATCTATCTATCTATCTATCTACATAATCTCGCTCTGTCCAATATTTTGGAACACCTGTCCCCTTATACTCCAAGCCGTAACCTTAGATCTTCAAATGAAGGTCTGCTTGTTATTCCAAGAAGCAACCTGAAAAGAAGTGGTGACACAGCTTTATGCTGTTATGCACCTAAAATCTGAAATACTTTACCGATAGAAATTTGCCAGGCTAATACTGTAAAACAATTTAAAAAACTGATAAAAACTCATTATTTTAAAAAGGCTTTTTCGTAGCTACACTTTTGCTGTATCCCTATTAGTCTCTATGGGCATTGAATTAATATTTTCCTCTGGGTTCTGCAATTCCCTACTAATCTGTATTATTCTCTGCTGTCTCGTCTGGTGGCGCTGCTGCCTCGCAGTAAGGAGACCTGGGTTCACTTCCCAGGTCCTCCCTGCGTGGAGTTTGCATGTTCTCCCTGATGCTCTCCTTGTGTCTGCGTAGGTTTCCTCCGGGTGCTCCAGTTTCCTCCCACAGTCCAAAGGCATGCCAAGTGTGTGCTTGGTGTGTGGGTGTGTAGATGTGTGCCCTTTGGTGGGCTGGCGCCCTGCCTGGGGTTTGTTCCTGCCTTGTGCCTTATGTTATCTGGGATTGGCTCCAGCAGACCCCCATGACCCTGTGTTAGGATATAGCGGGTTGGACAATGACTGACTAATGACTGCCTGACTGTCTCTTCTGGTTGGTTTTTCTATGGTGGTGATTTATGCCACCACCACCTGATCAAGGCACCGCACTGCCTCATGTGTTTATGGATTGAATGATGGGTGTCCCAGATGTCCACATGACCATCATCATCAAATTCTTCCATGTGAAGCCTCTAAACCATGAGGACTGATTTAGACCATTTATGTTAGGTAGAATGCCCACTAGGGACTAGGTGGTCTTTCGGCCTTGGAACCCCTGCAGATTTTGTTTTTTTTTCTCTAGCCTGGAATTTTTTTTTGTTTGTTTGTTTTTCTGTCCTCCAAACCATTTGACTTTACCTTTCTCTTTGTTATATACTGTATAATATTATTGCCTAATCTTGTTTGTTTGTTTTATATTAACTTCCTTTTTATTTCAACTTGTAAAGCACTTTGAGCTACATTGCTTGTATGAAAATGTGCTATATAAATAAATGTTGTTGTAGAAGCTTTATGTGGCAGCACTGGGTACTATGGATGAGGTGCAACTCCATCCCAGATGCACACACACATTTACAAGTTCACACTGCAGTCACTAATTACCCAATCTTATACCTGTTTGGGATGTGGAAGGACACCTAAGTACCTGAAAGACCACCACACTAATGGGAGAGAATGTGCAAACTCCGCCGAGAGAATGAAATGGGATGGGGATCAGAGCCTTTATTCCAGAACTGTGAGGCAACAGCAGCGACCACTGTGCTGACCTAGAGCTGTATGTGTCATGTTAAAATTACAGTTCCTGTCTGCCATTCATGGGCATAAAAAAGTAAAGAAATAAAAAGAAAACGGATGGTAGATCATTTATTGACTGCTTTGTTTATAGTCAATGCAAGTATTCAGATTAGTCTTCTTGTTTCTTTTCAAATCAAACATTACATAAAGTCATGGTCAGATAATCAAGCATATCTTTTCAATTATAAATTATTAGCAACATGACTGCTGTGTCACCTTGAATAATAAATTCCCTTAAATTATCTGAAATTCAATTCATTTGTCAGATATTTTTAAACATTCTGCCACAAGAAGCCAGAGACTGACTTCAGATCAGTGTTCGTATATATTGGATGGATTACAATAGGCAAACAGAAAGCAAAAAAAGGTGTGGGCTGAGGAAGTGGGCTGAGGTCGGCACATTTAATGGGGAGTGAAGGATTGTGCTCATATCTGAAGGCAACATGAAGGTGAGGTGAGAAAGTCACTCGGTAGCAAATGAAAAGTTTCAT
The DNA here is from genome assembly GCA_026402145.1 of Polypterus bichir lapradei. Lineage (NCBI taxonomy): Eukaryota > Metazoa > Chordata > Cladistia > Polypteriformes > Polypteridae > Polypterus > Polypterus bichir. The sequence continues at coordinate 9,315,184 of JANRMT010062840.1, read as the reverse complement.
TGTGAGCCTGAAATGACAATTACCTTAAGCTGACGCAAAGGAGTGACAGAGAGAGATGAAGGCTGCTCTGCCATTTAGCAACAAAGCCACGTTTGTTGGCCTTATTAACGTTACTGTCATGAAAAAACACAATTACTGTGCAGTGTTTATAATTTAGAAACTGAAACGGAGAAAAAGATTTTGACTCTTAATCCCTTTGGAAAGAAAAAAAAGGGAAAAAATATGAAGATGATTTGAAGCATCAGTGGTATAATGAAGATCTGTGGCTGAAGCCTGGAGGAGAGTGCAACCTTGGAATTACTCACGAAAATGAAATCCCTGTATGTCCATTTTCTATTTCAAGATGGCAGAGGCTTGAGCCAATCCTGACACCACTGGGCGCAAAGCAGCAACCAGCTCTAGAAGAGGGCACTAGTCCATCACAGAGTAATAGACAACATCCCGATCAGGATGGTTGGCTCTGGGAGGACTTTTTAATGGAAGGATGTGGGCATCTCGACCAGGTTGGTTAGAGGTGCCTTTTCTAGTCGGGAGGCCGTTATAATGAATGGACAGGGGAGACTGCTTCCCAGGGCCATGTGCTTTCCCAGTACACTGGGTGGTGACATCATTCTGACATGTATCCCACTTGGACACCTGCTTGGCTGCATGGGAGTTGTAGTTTTAGTGGTCAGCCATGTTGGCATCCCCGAGTGCTGCTAGGGGGAGCTGCTGGATTCAGGTTTTGCCTAATTTGGAAGTGCTTCGTGGATGCAATGTGATGACACCGGATGTACTCCTGGGTTCAGTAGAAAGAAATTACTCCGCTTCACCCACGAAGTCAGGAAAAGTCGTGTTTTGGAGTTGTAGGGTGTGAATTTGTGGTAATACATCTATTTATTGGCATCTGAAACAGTGTCGGAGCTTTGTGTCTGGGGTTTGTAGTGGCCCACAACAGGGACAATCCAAAATTTCCAGTTCTTCTCAACTGTCTTTTGGAGTGTGGAGAAAAAACATTGTACACCTCTTTTGGACCAGTAAATTTCTCATAAAAGTGTCCAATGCAAATAATTAATAGAAAATCATCTTTTGAATATGTAGCATTGCTAAACACAATCCATGATGAGAAAAAAACGACTTACTCCTAGCTATAAATTTGTTCTACAAAGTGGTTGAGACAAAAACACTAACTTGTGATCTTGGATTAAATTCTGCTTTTGTTGTTGCTCTTTCTAAATTTTTTTTATGTGCCGATTTAGGTGTCTTCCCATCGGCCTTAGTGTAGTTCTTCCTCCTAATGACAGTTGTAGTCCCCCATGTCAGCACTGCAGATGAAAAGGAAGACAATATTGTCTTCTATACTATTTATTATGTCATGTATCCATATGAAACTGGGGCCTGGACTTCCTGACAAAAAAAACCCTGACAGTCCGCATCGGGGACACCATCTATTGCACCATCATGCTGAATTCTGGTGCCCCCCAGGGCTGTGTACTCAGCCCACTTCTGTTCACTCTACTGACTCATGATTGTACAGCTGCATGCACCTCTAACACCATCATTAGCTCTGCAGATGACACAACGGTGGTGTTTCTCATCATCAATGGAGATGAGTCAGCATACAGAATGGAGATATGATGAATGGTGGAATTGCGCCAGTGAAACAATCTGTCTTTTAATGAGGATAAGATGAAAAAAATGACTGTTGACTTCATGAAGGCCCATGCTGTTCGTACCCCAACATTGAGGACTTTACAGTGAAACTGGTCAAGAGTACCAAACTCCTTGGTATGCACCTGACAACTGACCCTACTTGGTCAATTAACACCACGTCCAAAGTCAAGAAAGCACAACAGTGTTTCTACTTCTTTCACCTGCTCATTCCCTTCATCCTCACCACATTTAACACGGTCACCATCAAAAGCGTTCTGACCAGTTGCATCACTGTCTGGTTTGGGAACTGCAGTGTCTCTGACCGTATGGTTTTACAGCAGATATTGAACACTGCAAAAAAGATTATAGGGTCCTCTGTGCCCTTCATTGAAGACATCCTTGTAAAGTGTTGTATCCGCAAAGCTTACAGCATTGCAAAAGACCAATCCCACCCCTCCCATGGTCTCTTTGTCCCGATTCCATCTGGCAGAAGGTTCTGCAGCATCCAAAACAGTTCTGCCTGGTTCTACAACAGCCTCTACCCCTTGGCTGTCTGGACTTTGAATACTGTACTGCCCACAGATCCACACCTCAGATCTGCCCTTGTAGTGAATTTATATGTAGTACATTTATTACACTTGTTACACTTGTTTTTTATTATTAGTTTTACTGTTTATTAATTATTTATTTATTACCACCTATTTCAATGTATTACTCTCCATTCACTTACCTATTATTTATTTTTATATATTTATTTATCTATTATAGTATAGTATAGATAAACGTTATTTCATGCCACTGGATGCTGCAATACAGGATATGGATGGTATGACAATAAAGCCACTTGACTTAACTCAATAGGTTCATAAAGTTTCACTTATGCAGAGTACACTAAAATTATTACGTGCACATGTCATATGATTGTAAAACAATTGTCTTCTGGTCTTCATTTTTGACTTTCACAGAATGAAAAAAAAAAACTCAGTAATTAAAAGATATTTATGACAAAAACATCTTTTAAGTATAAGACCTGGTCAGCTGAAAGAAAGCTCTTCTGTTGCAAGGTTAAGTAATAACCTATATATAACAAATTATATATATAGCTTCAAGTATTTTTCAGTTTCTTGACTAATAGAAAATGAGCTTTGACTTTAAATTTAAAGCCAATTAGGTATGAATCCACCCAAGTTGCCTTTCCAATTTCAATGCTTGTCTATCTTGTTTTGTGGGTTCTTTTGTACTGGTAGAATACCTCAGTGTGACTGCAACCACTAAGTCAGAAGTTTTCTTTCCTTTTAATTTTCTTCCTTTTTAGTCATTAAAAGACCATAGATAGATAGATAGATAGATATGCACTCACACACTATCTATCTATCTATCATAGTGCCTTTCATTGTATATCTGTCTGTCTGTCTGTCTGTTTTCATCACATCCCAGTCCTCACATCAGTGTGAATTAGCAGCAGGGATTGCACAGGCAATGAGTTTATCATTCTTCAGTGTCCAGAGTTTGTGCTCCTTAGCCCATTAAAACTTGATTGTGTTATTAGATGCCACATTCCAGCTTGTGACAAGATTCAACAAATTATGCGTGATGATATGCCTCTTTCTGCCTCACTATATACTCATATGTAACATTTAACTTTATATTTTGCTCTCTGGTAATAGTTTACATATAAGAAATATTATCTCTTTTAACCAGGTATGACTCTTGAATGATTACCTATTTTGAGACTGTACATAATAGATAATAGCAGAGGCATGTTTCTGAAACATATAATTTAACTGTATGCTGACTGGTGTGTTTGAAATGCTTCATAGTCATTATATGTAAATTAAATTTCATCGGCCTGCCATGCTGCATTAACAAGAGCATGTACAGACTCCACCTCTGGGTATAAATAAAGGATGTTCATGATTATAGTTCTTATACAATGATGGCTCAAGACTCTTCTTTATCCACTGTGTATTTTCCAAAACAGATAATACATGTCTACCTAACCTAACCTAACCTAGTCAAGCTTTGCAATACTGACGATCGCATGGATAGCAACACACATGGTAATCAACAAGAACACTGCAGCATCCACAGTAAATGGTGCTGTTTTCCACAATACTATCTATCTATCTATTTTCTTTCACCACATCTCAGTCCTCACATCAGTGTGAATCAGCAGGGAACTCACTGTGCTCTTTCATCACAAAGCAGAAGGTGAGCTACCACAGCTATGCAGGTGACACACAGTTGTATTTATCAATAATGCCTGATGACCCCGACGCTCTTGGATCTCTGATCCAAAGTCTTAGCAGTATTTCTGATTGGATGAGTGGTAACTTTCTCAAAATAAATAAGGAGTAAACAAAAATCATAGTGAATGGCAAACATAGATATAGTGTGGGTATTAGAAACAAACCTGATTCCTTACATTTAAAAGTCAAGACGGATGTAAAGAATTTAGGGTTACTTATTTACTCTGACCTAAACTTTAAATTACATATTAATCAGATTGCTAGGAATGTATTTTTTCACTTATGGTAAAAGTTAGACCTCTTACAACTCTACAAGACTCTGTTTTTAGTCGATTAGATTACTGTAATTCACTCCTAACAGGACTACCAAAAAAATACATCAATCAGTTGCAATTAGTGTAGAATGCAGCAGCCAAAGTCTTAACTAGAAAAAGAAAATTTGAGCACATTCATTTACCCTTACACTCCAAGTTGTAACCGTAGATCTTCGAATGGTGCCCTGCTTACAATTGCATGAGCCAAGGTTAAAAGAAGTGGTGAGGCGTCCTTCTGCTGTTAGGCACTCAAAATCTGGAATACTTTACCAATTGAAATTTGCCAGGCTAATATTGTGGAACATTTTAAAAAACTGTTAAAACCCTTTATTTTATTTTGGCTTTATCACAGCTACATTTTAGTTGTATTCCAGATAGAATATGTGGGCATACAGTTATCATTTTCTTCAAGGATCCGCAATGCGTATTAATCTCTACTATTCTCTGCTGTCTTTTCCGGTTGTTCGGTGGTGATGATCTGCACCACCACCACCTGATCATGGCACCATTAAATGATAGAATGAAGGTGGGTGTCTCAGCCATCCACAAGACCAACATCATTAAATACTATCATGTGAATCCTGAAAACCAAGAGGACTGATTTAAGAATGTTTTATATTAGGTAGAATGCCCATTCCGGACAGGGTGGGATTTTTTTCCTTGGAACCCCTGCAGATTTTATTTTTTCCCCCAGCCTAACTGAAGTGTTTTTGTTTTGTTCTCTCCTTCCAGCCATCTGACCTTACCTTTTTCTTTCTTACTTACTCTTTAATATTATTTCCTAGTCTTATTTGTTTTTCATTTCATATACAGTAACTTTCTTTAAAGTACTTTGAGCTACATTGCCTGTATGAAAATGCGCTACATAAAAAAATGTTTTTTTGTTGAAAAATTATAAAATCATTGCCCATGTCCAAGGTTTGTGCTTCTTAGCCATCTAGAACTTGATCATGTTGTTGGATGCCACATTCCAGTTTGTGCCAAGATTCAACACATTATGTATTCTGATTTGTCTCTTTGAATCTCACTGAACTGGACTGTGTAAATTTGAAAGTACATACATACATAGATAGATATGGTGTAACTTGGAGTTAGGTGACTGACTGTAGTCGATTTATTACTCAGCAAAAATCATGTCAGCTGGTATAATGAGTGTTCTCTTTCCGAGAGATGTTATTCTCAGTTAATCCAGAATATTACTGTATGCTTAAACCCAAACAGGGCTGCTAGTTCTGGAGATTACCATTCAATCTTCCACCCATTTCCCTATAATGTTTCAAACACTTAACTCATGAGACTTGTCCATTGTCCTTCTTCACCACACACAGAGAGTCTATTGATCTGCACCTAACCCTACTTTGTGTTCACAGTGAATGAGCGAGCAGTCAGTTAGGTGGGAAGGTCAGGTGGGGCTATGAAGGTGTCCACTCACTGTGTATATGTATACTGTACCGGGGCTACATTATAATAAGTATTTGTTTTTTGTCTGTGCTGAGTGCATTTTGTTTTCATTGTCCCGTTTGCTATACTATATGTGTGTATCAGTAAATGTTGTGCCCGTAAGTTAAAAGGGTAAGGATAATGAAGGGAGACCGCAACCCCAAGATGGAAATTACCTGTTGAATCCACCAGTTACATCTGGGACATTCTGTATTTAAACAAGAGGAGCGAAAGGCAAAGTAAAACAGAGAGGAGAGAAAGAGAGAGAAGAAAAAGAATCATTTACGCAGCCATATTTCAACTCATTTCCACTCATCGTACAGGTCCATTACTTGCTTCTTAAAGATCCGGATAATTATCACGACTAAAAGCACTGAGAAACCCCGGAATTTAGATATTCATCAACCGTTGCTGAGGACACTTACGGTGAGGTCGTTTTTTGTATTGCAAAATATCACATCAGCCAATATTCATCTGTTACCGCACTTTATTAGCTTTTGGACTCATTTATCACTTTCATTTCAATTGCCGTTTTTCATTCCTGAGTGCTTGTGTTTCATGTTTTTATGTTTATTATTTGGGAGTAATGGAGGGTTTTTTAAATATTGTGTATTCATGTTTTCGTAAAAGTAATAATTATTCACTGATGTCATTGGGATAGTGGTAGTTTGGGTACACATATATATTATTGAATATTCATCTGTCCTCATGTGTATTTACATTTATCACAGTCAATATTCACGTATTTGGTTTTACATATCTGTCTACTGGTTGCTTGTTATTTTGTCGTGTCGGTAAAAACAGGACAACCTGTAAGGAGTACGGCTTCTTATCACCTCGACAGTCTTCAGGCTAGTCCAAGGAAATAGTCTTGGTAGTGTAGTGGCCAGTCTGGGAAAGGGGTTGGCCGTTAAAATACTAACTGTCAGAAGTTTTTGAACACCTCCGTTTTTCCATTTTTTCTTCAGGTTTAATCCATTGAAATACAATGAATGACCTAAAATGATGATAATGTAAGAATTTAGTTGCCATTATCATTGGAATATTATTCAAGTAGTACTTTAGACAGTGTAGTAATAAAGTAGTCTGTACCAACTCTGCTTTAAGACAGACAGAGGGTTTTTAAGTAATTAACAGAAGTTGGGACACCTGTGCAAATTGTTTGCTCCAACTTACAAGGCTTCATTTACTTGAATTGCTGCAGAACATCTATTAGTTGTTCCATGAAGAAGGCCCATTTGTTAACCTAACCTAAGCTTTAACTTTAAACCTCCAGCAGTTTACTGCTTACCTGTTCACCATTTTAGGTAGTGTATATATATATATATATATATATATATATATATATATATATATTTATATGTGTGTGTGTGTGTATAGATAGACAGATACAATATATATTAAGTGTATATTTGTGTGTAAGTGTATATAAGTGTTTATTGGAAATGATATCTGCGTACTTGTTTCTCGCAGAGGAAGTCAGAAATAATTTACAACAGTGAGAAATAGCTAAATGACTTTCAGACACTGTCTTCAGAGCAGAATGCTTAATATTTAATAATACCCGAGTAATTTAATGATAATGAAAATGTAAATTCTTACCCAACTTTCAAATGGCTTTTGGCAGAATCTTATGTTGACATTTAAGCTAATTTTATGCTGAAGCTTGTAAGAAAGACTTGTCATGTAAGTTGTAATATTAACTTTGGGTTCAAATAAGTTATTAATTCAGCTGTAAAAGTCAATCCTGAAACGCTAATGTTAATATTAAATTCACAGTTTTTATTTGCTTAACTAGAGCAGAATGTTTGTTTTACATAGCTACATAGATAATGGGAGGATTAGTTTATCCCATTTACACTAACATTCTAATGGAACATTAGTGACATACTGCCATATTCTGATATAATAACAAATTAAACTCATCTGCACAAAGGTTCTATGGTCTAATAACAGCTTAAGATTTTTTGTGTGTCAATCAGACTAAATGCCATGATTGAACACTGCACATTACTAAATACACACTGTCTCTAAATGTGAAGCGGAGTGATGGCAGCATCATGCTATGGGGATGCTTTTCTTCAGCAGGACTTAAAAGCATATAAAGCTAAAATGTAAAATGAATGCAGCAAAATATAAAGAAATCCTGCAGGAAAATATGATACAGTGTGCAGGAAACCTCCAACTTGGGAGAAGATTTGTTTTTCAGCAAGGCAACAAAGCATTAATAATAATAATAATAATAAATTTTTATTTATTTAGCCAAAGGTACACAGGAATGGCTTATAAACAACAATGGTAATGTCCTGAAGAAGCCAAGTCAGAGTCCAGGGGCATCATGTATAAATGGTGCATATGCACAAAAATGTTGCATACACCCGTTTCCATGCTCACATTGCAATGTATAAAAACTAAAATTTGCATAAAGCAATGCACATTTCCATGGCAGCTAAATCCTTGACATTAGCAAGTTCTCTGCTTGATTTTGCAAACTGGTGGGACCCAGTGTCAAAGCAGTGCTACTGTTCCTGTGTCGTTTCCTTTTATTTTTTAGATTCACATCCCAAACAGGGCTTTATCAAATACACTGAAATTAACTGCATATCGTTTATTAGTTTAAGGCATTTGATTGTAATCAACCTATAAGCATATAATGGTGCACAGAATGGCCAAACTATTCCAAATATTATAGCTGCTTTAGCGTTGTTATTCTAACTGCACCACTGAGTATTTAATCCACTGTATCTGAGTGTGGAATCACAGCTGTACAACAGCTGATCGGGTTATCGGGATATGCATATAGCACACGCTGCCTCAGCCATGCGCATAGTCTATTTGAACAACCCCCATACAATACGGCTTTCCTGCAGAGACCTTACACTTCAGAAACAGTTTGATCCCAAGAACTATAAACGCACTCAATCAGTCTATCAAATGCTTCTCGTAGAACTGTTTGTACTTATAAGTACAATCACCTCACTGTAAACTTGCACTACAGTTATAATATTGCACATCCTGAGCCACTTTATAAAGCACGTATTTACATATGATGACAACTGGCTTCTAAGTCTATTTAAATTTCCAAGCGCTATCTTCTTGGAGCTCTTGTTATCATTGTAAGATGAAATGCAGTATGTTTATTACATTATACAGATAAATTTTAAACTTCATTTAAATAATGTATATTGTTAATAATTAAACATGTGAGGACATGGTGGCACAGCGGTAGCAATGAGCTGGCGCTCCGTTCAGGGATTGTTCCTGCCTCGCGCTGTATTCTTCCTGGAACTGACGTGACCCTGGATGGATAGATGGATAGATTAATTAAACATGTACTATGAAGATATTTCAATGTTCCTTAAAAGTTTTGAAAAATCGGCATTCTAAGCTTACAGATGGCTTGGCATCTATTTCAGAGCTGATTGTGTGGCGATTGGTTACTTGGAGAACAAAATGGAAGGACAGGAATAGGAGGTTAGTACGTTTGAGAGAGACAGTACTGTTACAATAAATAAAACTCATCGAAAGTCACGCACGGCGCAGCAAGTATCTTGCGTGAGGCAGGAAAATTCTCTGGACGGAGCGGCAACCTGTCACTATCACTGCGCCACCGTGTCCCCATGTTTAATACATGCTTTAACTCCTATCATTATGAAAATGATATCAAGTATACATCTTAGTATTTAAATTGTTCAGAGAGCTGTAATATCATGAATGTAATGTATTCTGTGTCCTGTCGGCGTAAGAGAAAGCCGTTTAAGAAGCATGTAGTGATTCACACACATAAAAGAACACATAGAATATGAAGCATTTAATGTGTTACTGTAGTTACGATGGGATCTGAGAAACTAATAAATTAGGCAATTTCAAGATTAAGTTTGTGACGTTCCATTTTAATGACAAACTACGTGATTAAAGTGGAAATTTAGAGATTAAAGTTGACATTTTGAGCTTTTTTTTCACTGTATCCCTATTTTTGTTTCTTTACTCTGTACTCTGATATGCTTCCATATGACACTGAGACAGTGGGCTACGACTCAACCTTTTCACGGCAACTTTGATATCTAACCACTTCTTATTTCAGACACTTTGCAACTTTCTGAACTTGAACTTTCGAAGTTCTCCACCACTCTGTTACTCGATTAACTTCCTTTTTTTGTTTATACCACTGTTTAAACCAACAAATAGTAAGTTTTTCCTTGCCTCCACTTTGTATTTGCTGAAATTCTTCTTTTTCCCCCTGTGCTTTTGCCATTGCCTTTTCACAAAATGCAAACCATAAGTGGCTATTTATATTAATTTGCATAGTCAAAGAGGCATAGTTCTGGGAGGAGTCTGAGTGGGGCAGCAGGCATGTGCACTTGCGTTACTTTTCACGCTGATGGGGATTTATGTAGCAGAAGAACGTGGAAGTTGTCGTATACACAGATTTATACATCTGGGTTTTTTTGTGCTTACGCCATGTTTTAGTGTGAATTCTATGCATAGAGTTATGCATGAGGCCCCAGATCTCAATCTAACTGAGAACTTGTAGTTGGCCTTGGAAAAAGTCTGTTTGTTTAGATCCCAATGCCACCTAACAAAGCTGGAGCAGGTTTGCTTGGAAAAATGGGAAAAAATGGTTGGTCAGACGTGTAAAGCTGATAGAGACCTGTGCACACAGACTCAAGTCACTCATGGCTGCCAAAGCTGCATAAACTAAATACTGAAGTAAAGAGGGTGAATACTCATGCAATCAATTCCTCTGTGTTTTTTAGCCTGTAATTAATTTAGACCACTTTTTATTTTGATACTAGCAAAATACCCGCGTTTTGCAGTGGCGAAGTACTGCCTTAAAATTTTTATTAAGAAGACAATTAAACCTTTTTAAAACTGAGGGAAAATATACCAATAATTATTTGTTAAGGATCTCTTTGTATGCCACGTTGTCAGTTCGGCCCTCCAGTTGTAATATGACCAAGCTGTAGCTGTGCGCTGAGCTTACTCTTGAGCATGCAACGTACAGTTGGCCATGTGAACAGTAATCTTGTTTCAAATCTCACAGCTTGGATTGCTGCTGTCATAATCGGTTTGAGTTTCATGGTTTGTTTCAATTACGGCAGTATTTGTAGGACTTGTGTTGAAGAGACATTCGACATCTGTCAAGCGTTGTAAGTATACAACCAGTTTCATTGATAACTTCACATCCAGCTTTTGAGAGTTTAAACATTTCTAAACATCAAAGTGTCCACTACTGAAATCGTCACCTGTGAATCTAAGATGTTTAAGAGGCATTGGCGGTTGTCCAAAGGTGTAAAATATTTGGCCATTTCGGTACACTTAAGCATTTCACTCTTCTAGTGCTCCTGTGTAGTATAATTATCTCCTGTACCGTCATCAGTCCACACCTTGAACCTGTCCCAGTCATTCAATACATAAGACACAATGTTCCTCCGGATATCAAGAGTGAGCCTGATATGGCCGTGCAATATGTAACAAAGAGAATGGAAAAGGCAGGTGCCATCTCCGGGCATGGAAACCACTTGGTAAGTGACAGTTCTTTGATCGATGGTGATCACCTCGATAGACATGTTAATGGGGGTACGGTTGGAATGATAAAGGAAATGGGTACCTGAACAATGTAAAGTAAGTCTAAAATACCTACACAATAACTATAATTGTAATAAATGAACAATAAAACAGCGGAGAAGCCGTGGATTAAATAAAAAGGCTGTAGTTATCAGCAGGGAGACGTGAATACCGTGGCGAAGCAAGGAAGGGAATGTAGAGACTGGAGTGACAGACGGCAGGCAGCCAACAACGTGGGAGGCGTTGGGATGGGGGACCCAACGCCGCCTCACACGGTGACCGAGCTGCAGGCTATGGACGTATATATGTACGTAAGTAGGATTCAGTTAGCGTTGGGAACCCGCGTACCAAATTTCTTGAAGATGGGCCCATAAGTAACAAAGACTGTTGAAAAGTTCAATATGGCGGCCGACAGTGGCATCATACCACCGAAATAAGTACGTACATTGGTTTTGGTTAGTGCAGGGAAGCCGCCTATAAAATTTCGAGAAGATCGGGCCATAAATAAGAAAGTTCAACATGGCGGACGTTGTTGACCGTTATGACCATTACGCGTAGAATTTCGAAATGAAACCTGCTTAACTTTTGTAAGTAAGCTGTAAGGAATGAGCCTGCCAAATTTCAGCCTTCTACCTACACGAGAAGTTGGAGAATTAGTGACGTTGGAAACTTCAATATGGCAGCTGACAGTGGCGTCATACCACCGAAATAAGTACGTACATTGGTTTTGGTTAGCTCAGGGAAGCCGCCTACCAAATTTCGTGAAGATGGGGCCATGAATAAGAAAGTTCAATATGGCGGACGTTGTTGACCGTTATGACCGTTACGCGTAGAATTTCGAAATGAAACCTGCTTAACTTTTGTAAGTAAGCTGTAAGGAATGGGCCTGCCAAATTTCAGCCTTCTACCTACACGGGAAGTTGGAGAATTTGTGTCGTTTGGAAAATTCAATATGGCGGCCGACAGTGGCGTCATACCACCGAAATAAGTACGTACATCGGTTTTGGTTAGTGCAGGGAAGCCACCTACCAAATTTCGTTAAGACGGGGTCAGCCTTCTACCTACATGGGAAGTTGGAAAATTGGTGACGTTGGAAAGTTCAATATGGCGGCCGACAGTGGTGTCATACCATCGAAATAAGTAAGTACATCGGTTTTGGTTAGCGCAGAGAAGCCGCCTACCAAATTTCGTGAAGATGAGGCCATAAATAAGAAAGTTCAACATGGCGAACGTTGTCGACCATTATCGACCGTTATGACCGTTACGTGTAGAATTTCGAAATGAAACCTGCTTAACTTTTGTAAGTATGCTGTAAGGAATAAGCCTGCCAAATTTCAGCCTTCTACCTACACGGGAAGTTGGAGAATTAGTGATCAGTCAGTGAGTGAGTCAGTGAGTGAGTCAGTAAGTGAGTCAGTCAGTCAGTGAGGGCTTTGCCTTTTATTAGTGTAGATTAAAGCATCTTTTTCTGTTGATCAGAGTGACAAAAACCAAATTAAATCCCCTGTTATTCAATGTTGTATAACAATAAAATGTAAAAACCTCCAAGGGGGTGAATATTTTTCATAAGCAGTGTAAACGGTAATGATAGATAGATAGATAGATAGATAGATAGACATAAAAATTTTGGGGGAAGGCAAGCCCTTTACAATTGAATGAAAAAGCAAACGTGCCATACAAACCTCATTTAAAAGACATCTTTTCAGGGCAGTAGAAGCGGATCCAGGTGGATGTACACCGGAAGTGATGTTATCAATGTTGAAGCTGTCAACTTTACAGTGTGCAGAGGAGGTAGAGGAAAGGCATTAGTGTACAGCACTGACCCATGGGCCATTATCTAAGCCCTTAAGTGGTCTCCTATGTGCATGCGCTTGGCAATTGATAGATATGAAAGGCACATAGATAGGTGTTTTCTTTATCCTAAGACAATAATTTAGTTTTTCACAGAAGCCCAAGGAATATCAGAACAAACAGCAGCAATGCCCAGGAGAATTACAAAAAAGAAAAACAAAAACTTAAGTTAAGAGAGCAGTCAGAATGGGATATTATAAAGTAACTTCAAGAAACATTAACTAGTTATGTAAGCCTGAAATAGAAACAACATAGTCAAGAAGTTATTTTTTGTGTGTATTATTAGACTTTCTCTTCATTTTTGTGTGAACTGTTTTTGTTTTGAATTTCACTAAGTTATTAAATAAAAACATATTTGAATTGTGGATTTTTTTTGTTTGTGTGTAAGTGAAATACTCAATGCTTGAATCTTTCCAGTAGCTGCTGAAAATTGGGAACATTGAAGAAATGCAGCTACAACAGTCGCTCAAATAGTGCATACGTTTTTTTTTTTCAGCTGGATTTAATGAAAATGACTCTTCTGGTTAGTTCATTTTTATGATTGGCAGGTCTGAAGTGCATTAGTGTATAGGCTACTGGATTGTAAAGATGCACATAGATATTAATAAGATTTAATTGTTTTACATATGGTATATGCTGACATACATATAATAAATATAGATATATATAGTTTGTGCATATATTGCAAAAACATTACAAGAGAAAAGGTTGGAGTACCACAAGGACTATGTAATAAGATGAAAGAACAAAATTGACAAAAAATGCAGGAAATGAATGATCATTCAGTTTTTTATTAATCAAAAGGAGACATTGGTGTAATAAGCTGCACACTCAGACGTGGGTTACACAAATGAATACCGACTTCCAGCGTCAGATCAGGGAGAGGTTGGGACTTCTGGTCCAATAGCAGACCATGTGACATCAGTAGTTGGGAGGCTGGTCTGTCCTGGGGGCAAAAGAGGAGAAAGTATCACTAGCAGCACCTTCTCAGCCTCAGGAATAGTATTACCCTTACTACCGTAGCTTAATAGTTGCCCCCTACTTGTGTGTGTCTGACATTACAGAATATAAGGGTGCCACCATCTTCTTTTCTGTGGCCATGACCACTGTTAGTTAGCTGCGTTTCCACTTTAATAAAAGGATAAGTGACTGAGTGCCTGTATGTCCATTCAATTGTTATGTCTCTGTCATTCCAAAAGATGGCACATCACATACATTTTTATAAAATGCATTTCATCTGTCCTGGGGTGGGCTGGCGCCCTGCCCGGGGTTTGTTTCCTTCCTTGCGCCCTGTGTTGGCTGGGATTGGCTCCAGCAGGCCCCCATGACCCTGTAGTTAGGATATAGTGGGTTGGATAATGGATGAATGGATGGTATTTCATCTGTCATTCCAATAGATGGTGCATCACAAACATTAACATTGCTTTTATGAATCCCATAAAAAATGGCATATAACAGAGACACATACACTGCATGGTACACTGCAAACGTAGATAGATAGATAGATAATGTGGACTACAAAATAAATCAAGCAGAACATCTAGAAGGATTGAGGTACCACGTGCTACTCTGTTTAACTCGCTGGAGCTAAAGGTGAATCTAGCGAAAGAGAGAAGTGAATGTGCAAAGCAAATTTCTCCATGGACAACGTTTTGTGTATCATTGCTGAATGGTACTCTCTATTGGACTCTCCGATTTTGATGCAAATGATCTGGAGATCGAAAATGAGAGTGATGTACCAGCATCAGCTGATTGGTCCCCAGCCGATCGTAGTGCTGAATGTGTTCATGTAGCGGCCGGCAGCTGTATGAAGACACTCGTACATGTCGTTATGTGTGGACCTCCACCTCGAAAGAGTTAATGATATTAAGGTAACGATCTGTTGCTTTCAAAAATAGAAGTAGTGCAGGTTGTGGCAATGGCAATTTGTCCAGCTCATATGCTGGTCCATTGCCATTAAATGGTAGATAAACCAAAGAGGAAGCGAAGCTTGGGTGACATCTCCATGTGTCTGGTTAGTTAAAATTTTCTAGGAAGTAAATTATGGTAAGCTGTGTAGCTCTCAACCTTTTCCTCTGTGGACTCTTTATGCCAGATGTTACAATATTTACTGTATGTAAACTTTTTTTTATTTTTGATTTGCTTGTTTGTTTCTGTTTTTCTTTTAAGCTGTAAACAGTAAATCAATAATGTTTTCAATCCCTTGCAGGTATAGTGGCAGTTTTAAAAGAACATGTCCTCTTATCAGTAAATGGTAAATCGCATTTACTTCATAATTCATTTTGGAATTCCTTTGAATATTTGCAAAATTTTTTCTCATTATTTTGTGAGTTTTAATGCAATACGTTAATGGACATAAGCTTCAATGTGATTCCTAGGAAAACAAAATTTAGTGAATATCAAATCAGCCCATTTTAACACAATTTTCTCCTGTTTGCTGCTGTCGTGATGTGTTTCAATATGTGTGTCTGCCTGCGTGTGTGTGTGTGTGAGGAATGGGGGCCCAGAGTGTTTTAAAAAAATCTAAAGATTTAAAGTAAACTTGATCATCGTTGCGCTCTTGACCTTTTTTTGCAATTATAAAGTTGCTCTGGGGAGCTAAGACATTCTGCATTCTAACGAGGAGTGAATAATGATGAGGGAGACTTTATTGGGTTTTAATGGAGATGAACGGCTGGAGCTCCGAGGAGGTATGCACAAGTGGCAGCACTTTTTTATCAGAGTCAAGGAGTTTGCACAGGTAAAGTGCTTTGAAATTTGGACTAGTGGTGGCATAAAGCTCTAATAGGCACCGATCAGATCATACCTGCTGATTGCACTTTAGATGTTAAAGGATTCAGCTGATGCAGACCGAGGCCACAGTTGTTAGAAAAGAGCTGAGAATGAAAAGTGAAGCCTCATCAAATTACAACCTTTAACAGAAACCACAATCACATGATTCTTTAATTATTGTGACATGTGAAGAGGAAAGTGAAATTGTGAGTTGCATGTCTGACTGATATAAAGTATGTCCTGCACCATGTCTATGATGCAAGTGGTAGTGTTAGTTGAGGGAGGATGCCAAAAGAATTCTAATGTGATTCCATAGTTATGCATGTTGTCACTCAATTTCACCTCAGTGGTACATCTCTTTCCTTGTCTATTGAAATTCTTTCATTTAGAAGGCAAAATTATAAAATTTATTGTGCTAGCAGTAGTCGTGGTGTTGTTATGTGTACAGAATATGGTGAAATTCTAACTCACGTGTCTCACCAACATGCAACACATTCCCACTCAATCTTCTTCTTCTTCCATTGCTTATGGCTGCTCCCGCTAGGGGTTGCCACAGCAAATCATCTTCTCCCATATCTTTCTGTCCTCTGCCTCTTGCTCCGTCACACTCATCACCTGCATGTCCTCTCTCACCACATCCATAAACCTTCTCTTAGGCCTTCCTGTTTTTCTCTTGCCTGGCAGCTCTATCCTTAGCATCCTTCACCCAATATACTCAGCTTCTCTCCACTGCACATATCCAAACCAACGCAATCTCGCCTCTCTGACTTTGTCTCCCAACCGTCCAACTTGTGCTGACCCTCTAATGTACTCATTTCTAATCCTATCCATCCTCGTCACACTCAATGCAAATCTTTGACTCTGCTACCTCCAGCTCTGTCTCCTGCTTTCTGGTCAGTGCCACCGTCTCCAACCCATATAATATAGTTGGTCTCACTATCGTCCTATAGACCTTCCCTTTCACTCTTGCTGATATCCGTCTGTCACAAATTACTCCTGACACTCTTTTCTACCCATTCCACTCAATGGTGCTGTGATAAAGAAGATTACATTAAAATAAATAGCTATCAGATGAGAGTAATAATAAAACGTGAGAAGAAATCATCCATCAATCTATGATCTCTGAACACCAAGGTTTCACTCTTGCCTTAGTTATACCTCACTCATACCACACTCACTTTTCCCTGCTGTAACTAATTGTTGGAATCTTCTATACCAGCTGATGTGGTACAAGGGTTCTCTGTCAGTTCCTGGATTGAAGACCTGGCCTGGCCACCGTCAGTCTGTATTCTGCATGTTCTCCGTAAGTTTTAAGTGATTTTCTTCTTTCTCTGGATACTCCACTTCCGTTCCCATATCTCAAAAGCGTGCCTAGTACTTTAATCAGTGATTCTTAACAAACCATAACTGTGCCCTGTGATGAACAGACTCCAAAATGGTTTGTGGTTTTTGCCCGTTGTTGCTAGGAAAGCTCCCAGCCAACTGGATTTAGCAGGTTTGGAGAAAAGACATAGCAGCGCATGAGAAAGTCCAAAGCTCATTCCAAGACTGCAAGGCTTAAGCTATGAAGAAACACTGAAGGAGCTGAACTTCTCAATTTAAGCAAGATGAGATTAAGAGCCGACATGATTGAAGTTTTTAAAATTATGAAGGGAACTTGTACCTGTGGATCATTGCTCTTATTTTAGAATAAATTCTTCAACACGATCATGGGGAAAATTTGCTAAGGGTAACAAGGGTTTCTTCACAGAGAGATCAAAGTGCACATGGAACAAATTACCTAGCAGTGTGGTAGGAATTTAGGGACCTCTGTTCCTTGTTGTTTTAAAGAATCTACGATGGTGAGTGGATTGGTGAGTCTGGGAATGGCGCAAGCCCTCCTCCTGGGCGTCCCGGCTGGGTCGTCCCCCCAGCCATCTCCGACACAGTTTAAACCTCTGTGGGAACAGGTTTTCCTATGAACAAAATCTCAAAAAAATCCTTCAGACCTTCTCATTTTCATCCCTCAGTCATCTAGCATTTTTTTAAGGTTATATTTTTCCATGCATTTTGTGATTTTTATTTTCATGTTGCCTGTTGAACTGCCCCTCTGAGAGCTACATATGCAGTTACTCAAACGGCTTCCTGAAGAAATGATCAGTCAGTCCAAGTGTGGCTCAATTTGTCACTTACCTGAAAAGCACATCCTTGCTTAAATAAATGTAACCATCGAGGAACAAGTATGTAATTTTCTAAAAAAAAAAATGAATCAAAGTTTGGGATTTAATGGTTTAGTGTTTGTGACTGCAGTTTCTTCAGAGTTATTCAAACTGGGAAATGACTTCCCTTTTTTCAAGTGATTTCTCAACTAAATATTTCATTTTAGGACAGCGTTTCTCAACCTTGAAGTATTTGCGACCTGAGTTTTCATAACAGTTTTAATCGCACCCCCTGTAACATTTTTTTGAAAGAAGTCCACTAATACCAATTTGTTCTTTTTTAATTAATGATATATCATAGATGCATATTTTATTATACCTACTTAACTTTTATCGACATTTATCTAACTCTATATTTAATTTTCTAGTATCAGAATGTAGTTTAAGTTCATTTGTTTTGGTTTCAATAGATGTATTTTTCATATTTTCAATTCTTGTTTTCTTTTATTCACATCGTTGCGCCCCGCTTTTTGTTACTTCACGCCCCACTAGGGGGGCCCGCCCCACAGATTGAGAACAACTGTTTTAGGACATGGTTGGTGGCTTTTGGTTATTTAGTGTAGAAGCTTATCTGAAAGCTTTATGGCAAAGTAATAAGTTCAAAGATATAAATTGCTTTGAAATATTATCAGACCATATCTACTCTATACAGTATTAATAAAATCCAAAGTCTAAAATTGCAGCGATTTTGTGCAACGATTTTATGTGACGTTTTTATATGTCACGCTTTTTTGTCATGCTTTAAATCGGGCTTATTTTAAAACCTACATATACCTTATATGTTTGGTATCATTCTTTTCAGAATTTCTTGAACTTTAATGTGATGTTGTTAGATTTTCAGACTCTTATTCTGTTTTTAAATTATAAACTAAAAAATATCAAGAACTCACGTCCCGCGAGATGAGACTTTGTCCCAAGAGATTTAACCACGCCTGGGGCCGGAAATAAATGACAAAGAGTAGGACAGCTGCTGTACAGGCTTTTAAATGTTCGAAGTCCTGCACAAGATACAGATCACGCGGCACGGCAGCAACAGCAGCAAGACAGCAGCTGATCGGGCAAAGAGGAGGAAAAAAAAAAACTGTATTTGTTTCCCATTGTATCACCATTTAAGAGGGGGTTTCGGAGGAGCGACTGCGTGTCCTTGGGGTGCATTCAGCCCCCCTCTTCACAATGTGAGCAGCAGAGATATGAAGTGGCTGGCACGTAGTGCAGGGCGGGGGGTTTGGCGAGCAAAGTGAGAAGGGGGCGAACCCTCCTAGTAATAATGTAATACAACAAAAGCATTACCACCCTGCCCTGATCTTTCCTCATCCTCTCTGCAGAACGTGTTTAGCCATCCATCCGTTTTCTGAACCAGCTTAATACAACTTCTGGGTGTTCTTTGTAGGTTGAATCCATGTTTACAAACCTCTTAATGTGAACTTTGCCTTTGCCCACCATTGTGATGCCACCTTCCTTTGTTCAGGACTTGTGTGTTCTTCTGCTGCCCTGTCCTTCTTACCCATCACATCTCAGCTTGTCTTCATGTACACCCTTAAGAAAATCCTCTTTTGGCACACGGCACCTTTAATATTAATTAGTATGGTATAGCGGGTCTGCGGCTTCAAAAAAAATAAGGGCCAAGTTTTAAATCCGTATAGCCGTGTGATTCTCCGTGGGCGTGATTGCACGACCGCGGGGAGTTAATGAGGTAGTTGGAGCGAGTCACACCTGCAAATGTGGGTGTGATCATTCTCAATTACTTCATTGGTTTCCTGCAGCGTGTGATTAAGGCACTGCACCCACGGAGACACGGGCAGATGTGTATATATATATATGGGTCGGCACCAGGAAAGGGGGAATGGATAGATCGATCAAGGAGAAGAAAATGAAAGAGGTTAAAGAAAGTGAGAGTGAAAGGCAGTCTTAGCAGGAGGATCTGGCCACCTGAAAGGAGCAGACCGCATGAGCTGGGGCCCCGTGAAGGAGCGTTTGGTTGTGGCGCTCTAGGGGCTAGTTCACCCCACTGAATATTTGGTTGGAGTTGGGTGAGCAAGGCAGGTGTCCTCCTGAAGGATCTGAGGAGTGACTACGTGAGCACGAAAGAAGAAGGGAGGAGAGCCGACCTCGGACGGTTTGGCAGTGACGTCTGCAAGAAAGCCAAGATGGAGGTCGGCCGAATGGAGCTCGTTGCCGTTGGGATCTCCGCCGGTTAAAAGAGTGTGCAAGGATCATGAAGAGTGAGACTGCATTTTTAACCTCAAATTTTAAAGGATTTATTTATTGTTTTTATCCCCACTGAACACTTGCTTTTATGGATTATTTATTGAAACTGTAGAGCACTGCACTTTGGACACTGTTTTGTCGATTTCAAAATAAAAGCACTATTGCACTATCCCCTGGCTTCATTAGAGAATTGTCTTCATTTGTCAGCTCGTCTCGGTGACATTACCGACAGTGTCGGGTTTTAGAGCTTCCAGCAGACGGATGGGAGCTCGAAGTGAACCCGCATCGTCACAATTGGCACCTTTGACAACCCCCTTATAAAATGTGTACCAACCAACAACACATACTGAAAATGTCTGCACCAGAGATTCCTAAGGAGAAAAAAAGAGACATTATTTTCACAATTTTAAATTCCAAACAGTAATTCTGCACATCGATTACTCTCCCAGATATGGAGTTTTTTTTTAAAAGTGGCCACTTTCCACTATAAGTCGAAAAGGTCTTGACTTTGATTTGCATTGTTCCAAAAATAGACAGTATAGTCACTGATGCCAAGGGCTAGTCATTGAGGTTTGTTAATTAATTTATATGTGCAATTAGAGAGACTAATGGAGCAGGAAAAGACAGAGGATTTTAATTTCTAATACCAGTTCTGAAAAATAAATGGTCACATTCCAACTCATCCTTGGTGAAATGTCCATAACATTTTTCAAGATAATCTGCTTCTATATTCACATAATTACAGGTGGAAATCCTCCCAGAATTAATAAAAATTAATTCCTTTCTATGGACGTTATGCTGTGAAATTATTAATTAGCTGATATTCACAAGCCAGCAACTTGATTTTCTCCTTACAGGAGCCCAACTGTCTGTAACATAAAGAGGGAGACACAAATAATCCATCTGATTAGCCCGTAATTGAAGCCATGTTCCTGGGCAGCAGAATAAAACTGTCCTTCAGTCAACAAGCGAATGAACCAGGCACATGTGATTGTATCGAAGCCTAGGAATGAAAATGGTGGACTGGGGCAAATAGAGAAGAAAAACCTCAAACCATCATTAAGTGAAAGCAGTGGATTGTGTTTCTGAGCTGAGATGATCTAAAACTGAGGCAGCGTCTGACAAGGTGGGCTCCTTGGCACCACAGGACATGGGAATTTTGGGGATCTTAAGATGATCTGAGTAGGTATGTTTTTAACTTTATACTTACTTACTCAATTTTTTCTTCCTTTAGTGCACGTGGTCTAAGCATTTCCATATTCAAAGGAAAGCTAACAGAAGGAGATGATCAATATGATACAAAATGAGAAACCCAAAAATAACAAACTTCACTTGTTGAATTCTCTTTTACATTACGGTTCTGCTTTTGTACTGCACTTTTTCCACACTCTGTCAGGTTATGTGGAGCTTGTGAGTGAACAGCTTTGTCAAGTCCAGCCACTAAATTCTCATTTGGAGAATTTTTTGATCCGAACGCTGTCTCGGCCACTTTGAAACATTCACATTATCGTTTTTAATCCATTCCTCTGTAGCTTTGGCTTTATGCTTGGGGTCATGGTCTTGCTGGAATACTGAAATCTTTTTTGCAGGCTCCGTCAGGTTTTCCTCCAGGAATTTCTCTGTATTTTGCTGCAGTCATTTTCCTCTTTACCCTCTGAGGTCTTGCAGGGCCTGCTGCAGAGATGCAGCCCCACAATATGATGCTGTCACCTCCCTGCTGGCAGTTGGTGTGTTTTTGATAATGTACAGTGTCTAGTATGGTATCTAGTCTGGTCACCATGAAGTTCAATTTGAGTCACCTCAGACCACAGAAGGTTTTTCTTAATGACTTCACAGTCTTCCGTGTGTCTTCTAACAAACTATAGCCGATGTGTCATGTGAGTTTTTCTTTTTAACAGTGGCTTTATCTTTGCAACTTCTGTCCAGACAGAACATAAACTCTTCTTCCAGAGGACTTTGTAGTCTCCTATGTGCCAATTGCCGAGATATCATATGACTTTTTTAAACAGTGGCTTTCTTTTTGCCACTCTCCCATAAAGCTGTGACTGGTTGAAGCACCCGGACTACAGTTGTTGTCTGCACAGCCTCTCCAGTCTAAATCATTGTAGCTTGTAACTCCTTCAGAGTTCTCAGAAGTCTCTTGGTGGCCTCTCTCACCAGTCTTCTTGCACAATCACTCAGTTTATGTGGACATCCTGCTTTTGACGTTTTTACCATACTCTGTCCATTTCTTAATAATGAATTTAACTGGACTCCAGAGGGTGTTCACTGACTTGGAAATTTCCTTGTTACCATCCTCTCACTTGTGCTTTTCAATCCCCTTTCCATGGAGTTCCTTGGAGGGTTCTTTTGGGTTCATTGTGTAGGTTAAGCCATGAAACAACAACAACAACATTTATTTGTATAGCACATTTTCATACAAATGATGTAGCTCAAAATGCTTTACAGGATGAAGGAAGAGAAAAAGAAAAAATATAAAAATAAAATTAGGCAATACTAATTAACATAGAATAAAAGTAAAGTCCGATGGCCGGGAGAACAGAAAAAACAAAAAAGAAAAAAATCCAGACAGCTGGAGAAAAAAGCAAAATCTGCAGGGATTCCAAGACCACGAGACCACCCAGCCCCCTCTAGGCATTCTACCTAACATAAATGATCTCAATCAGTCATCATGGTTCTCAGGTTTCACATGGAAGAATTTGATGATGGTGGTCATGTGGACCTCTGGCCTTCAATAAATCAATGTAGGGACAGCACGGTGCTTTGATCAGGTGGTGGTGGGGCAGATCACCACCACAGAAAACTGGAAAAAGAACATCAGAGAAAGTAGGGGTTAGTACGGATTTCAGAGCCACCAGGAATGATAATGATAATTAAATGCATATACAGAAAGCCATGTTAAAGTAATGGGTTTTTAGCAGTTTTTTAAAGTACTCCACCGCATTAAAATTTCTGTCGGTAAGCCATTCTAGATTTTAGGTGCATAACAGCAGAAGGCCCCCTCACCACTTCTTTTAAGGATAGCTCTTGGAATTATAAGCAGACACTCATCTGAAGATCTAAGGTTATGATTTGGAGTGTAAGGTGAACGGCATTCCACAATTATTTAAAGCTTTGTAAACCATAAGCAGAATTTTAAAGTCAATTCTAAATGGCACATGTAGCCAATGTAGTGACATCAGAACTGGAGAGATGTGCTTGGATTTTCTTTTCCTAGTTAAGAAGTTGGACCTTCCAGATAAGGCACAATGATACTACTATGAATTGAAAACTTTTGGCTACTGGTAGGTGATTATAATTACAACTTATTTTTTGTATAGCGCTCTTCACTCAGTGCAGATACAATGCACTGTGAATAATTCTCAATTAAAATATAAAAAAAGATTATACTAATTACTAAATAAAGAACTGGTACACAGATAAATGCAGATTTATTAGGACACATGGGGAACAATGTAGACACTGATTAAACAAAAATGGAAACCAACAGTATCTGTTGTAAGTGCCATGGAGGAGAGACAGGCATCTCAACCAGGATAGTGACTAAATTGTTGCCCAGCCAGGAGGCCAAAATGTAAAGACTGTGGAAGTGGTGACACCACTTGGCCAGAATGCCTTGCAATTTTTGTCCCGGTTGGGATCAAGGAATAATGGATAAACTGGGTGAAGATGGATACTAGGAGCAGTTCACACCCCCACACAGAAGGTGGCAGTGTTCCTCTAGGCTGATCCCAATTAGGATACCCACAGGGTTGCATGGGAATTGGAAGGTGAAAGTGTAGCCCTGTCAGGGTCCTTGGGTGCCACCAGAGGGTGCTGCCGGGAGAGGACAACACTGGTTTTCACATGACCCAGAGGTGCTCCCAGCATGCAGTGCAGTGACACTGGAAGCATTTCCAGGTCTGACTTAAGTCCTAGGGTGTTGTACTGTGTTAGCCATTATGGATTAAGTGAGAGGTTGAGTTGCCTCAAAAGCTTGCATATTGGAATCTTTTTAGTTAGCCAATAAAAGGTATAATTTTACTTGACTTCTCACTACAACCAAGTCTGACTTAAAAATGAGCAAGGCAGCAGGTGAAACTTCCCAGGAGGAGTAGAAGGAGAGGTAGTCATTTATTAAGTGACTAGCCATGTGCGCCCAACTACGTTGCGTGTGTTAAAGTTGTCTGTGAAGGGCTCCCTGTTTAAATGCGGCTGCCAGCCGTGAACTGGGCCCTTCGTCGTGCAGCATTATGATTTTTTATAAGGGAAACAAAATTACAAAAGAAACCCCTTGGATATTGACTCAATAGGAACGGCCTACTCGGAATCACTGTCCGAATAGTAATTATGTGGTGGTGTAGGAGCATTTCTGCTTCTGTCCGTTCACAGTTCGTCTCGTTTTCACGATGCTATCGTTTCCTCTCACGATGTCTTCTCAACCTTTCTCCAATCTCGCAGATTGCTTTGTGGCAATCCAAAGAGTAAGACAATATACATGGAGCAATGGTTATAAAAGGGGGACACATAGGTATCCAGGCTCTTTAAAGCATAAATAGGGATCACTTCACTGACATGTAAGCAAGGCACGGTACAACTGTAAGACATGCAGCAGCTACAACGTAACAATAATAATTTCCGGAATGTGCTGTTACGTTGTCATTCATTTTACCCACTGTCTTTCTTTCATTCATATGTTACGTAGGTACGTACCTTTTATCTTCAGCAATCTCATTCTCTAACCAGGCCTAAGGAGCTAACCAGCTTAACACTGTCCACCACCCCTTTCATTGTTCCAGCACATTGTTGACATCCGTGAGTAACAACAACGTACTAAACTGGAAGGTGGTCTACGCATGCGTGGAATTCGCAGACAAACAAAGATCAAGATCTAAATGAAGATCTCTTTAGTTAATTTAAAGCACAACAATTTGTTTAGTTTGAATGTCTGTGTTTTGAGGTGTGACTGGCGTACTACAGTCTTCAGTAGTATAAGCCTGGAGGAGATTCTTAATGTATGGCAAGCCAAATTAACATTTAGAGATATCTCAAAATGAATTTTGGATATCTTAAAATGTAATTTACTTTTTATGATATCTGAAACTCGCTTTGAGATATCTTAAAATAATTTCCTTTACATTTTAAGATATCTGCAATACATTTTGAGATATCTTAAATGCATTTCAAGATATCTCAAATACAGTTTCAGATATCTCAAAATAATTGTTTCTGCATTTCAAGATATCTCAAATGAATTTTCAGATATCTTAAATTGACCTTTCATGCATTTTAAGATATCTTAAATGCATTTCAAGATATCTCAAAATCATTTCTTGTAAAATTGCCTATTATTTCAATGGGACTTCTTGTTTATTATAAGATATCTTAAAATGTATTTGAGATATCTTGAAATGAGCAGGAAGTGATGTTGAGATATCTGAAAATGTATTTGAGATATCTGAAAATGGACAGGAAGCTGTTTTGAGATATCTGGAAATGTATTTGAGATATCTTAAATTGTATTGTAGATATCTGAAAATGCTATTGAGATATCTTGAAATAATTGAGTGTCCTTTTAAAGATATCTTAAAATGCATTTTAGATATCTTGAAATACAATTTGAGATATCTTGAAATACATTGTTAGATATTTGAAATGGAGCAGAGACCCATTTTAAGATATCACGAAATTCATTTTAGATATCTAAAAATGTATTTCAGATATCTGAAAAAAAATGAATTTCAAGATATCTTAAATGCTTTTTAAGATATCTAAATTATATTTCGAGATATCTCAAAATAACTTCCTTCTCATTTTAAGATATCCCAAATTCATTTTGAGATATCTGAAATGCATTTTCAGATATCTTAAAATGACTTTCTGTGCATTTCAAGATATCTCAAATACATTTCAAGATATCTTAAAATAACTTCCTGCACATTTCAAGATATCTCAATAGCATTTCAAGATATCTTAAAATAGGCAGGAAGTTCCATTGAAAGTATAAGAAATTTTACAGGAAGTGATTTTGAGATATCTCTAAGGTTATTTAAGATATCTCGAAATGCGCAGGAAGTTATTTTAAGATATCTGAAAATGTATTTCAGATATCTGAAAATGCCTGCAGATGTATTTTAAGATATCTTGAAATGTATTTGAGATATCTCAAAATGTACATTAACATATTTCAAGATATCTCGAATTGCATTTAAGATATCTTGAAATGCATTTCAGATATCTCAAAATGTACAGCATATCATTTCAAGATATCTTGAAATCTATTTGAGATATCATAAAATGGTTTTTAGATATCTTAAAATAGATGCATTTTTAGATATCTGCAATTCAATTTAAGATATCTAAAATGCATTTCCAGATATCTTAAAATTCATTTTGAGATATCTCTAAATGTTAATTTGGCTTGCCATGTTAATGCAATGCCTATGTTTTAGCTGTCTCTCTACTGCCATCTAGTGCTTCTTCTTCTAATTCATTCGCGGACAAACAAAGATCAAGATCCAAATGAAGATAATGTGATATGTATGACTGTGTACACTGGAAAAGAGGACAGTGAAAATTAAATTCTATTACATTAAACCTGGAGTTGTGTTGGGTGATATTGTATCTGAGGTTCGGGGCTCAGTGGCACTCCTTTGTGCTTACACTGTCTATGAATTAATTGATGAACTATGGCCAGTTGACAACAGAGGAGAGTGAAATTGTAAAAAAGGAAATCAGAAACAAAGTAAGAGATGGTCATAGTCCTGCAGACCTCAGCCAATCAACCACAGTTAGGTGACCCTACACCTTAAAGGGGACGTCTTTCCACAAACCCTTTCTTTCCTGATGGCTAGATCAAAAAAGCAAGCCATCAGAGCAATTGTTCTCAATGTATTTATCCATTAACATATCATATATTATGCTAAAGCAGAAGTAAATAGGTGTAACAAATTACATTATATGATCTGTGTTCCAGCAGCACTCAAATATTAGCAGCATCAGTCCATCGTAATGGACTCTTGTCTCTCTTCTCGGGTGACCAGCCCTTGCAATAAAGCAGTTACATCTTGTTTACATCTGTCTGTCTTCTCACTCCTAGGGGTCTGTGTCACACTCATTCACTGACCCTCCACCGCTCTCTTAACTCCTCTACTTTTTTCTTTTTCTGGTTTCTGTAAACTCTCAGCTTGAGAAGGAAGGTGATGATTAGTGAGCAGCAGTATGGTGTCATGTAAGGAAAGAGCACCACAGATCCGATGTTTTGCTCTGAGGGTGTTGATGGAGAAGTATAGAGAAGGCCAGAAGGAGTTGCATTGCGTCTTTGTGGACCTGGAGAAAGTATATGACAGGGTGCCTCGAGAGGAGTTGTGGTATTGTATGAGAAAGTAGGGAGTGTCAGAGAAGTATATAAGAGTTGTACAGGATATGTACGAGGGAAGTGTGACAGTGGTGAGGTCTGCAGTAGGAGTGATGGATGCATTCAACATGGAGGTGGGATTACATCAGGGATCGGCTCTGAGCCCTTTCTTATTTGCAATGGTGATGGACAGGTTGACAGACAGGAGTCCCCGTGGACTATGATGTTTACTGATGACATTGTGATCTGTAGCGATAGTAGGGAGCAGATTGAGGAGACCCTGGAGAGGTAGAGATATGCTCAAGAGAGGAGACGAATGAAGGTCAGTAGGAACAAGAGAGAATACATGTGTGTAAATGAGAGGGAGGTCAGTGGAATGGTGAGGATGCAGGGAATAGAGTTGGCGAAGGTGGATGAGTTTAAATACTTGGGGTCAACAGTACAGAGTAATGGGGATTGTGGAAGAGAAATGAAAAAGAGAGTGCAGGCAGGGTGGAATGGGTGGAGAAGAGTGTCAGGAGTGATTTGTGACAGACGGAGTGAAAGGGAAGGTCTACAGGATGGTAGTGAGACCAGCTATGTTATATGGGTTGGAGACGGTTGAACTGACCAGAAAGCAGGAGACAGAGCTGGAGGTAACAGAGTTAAAGATGCTAAGATTTGCATTGGGTGTGACGAGGATGGACAGGATTAGAAATGAGGACATTAGAGGGTCAGCTCAAGTTGGACGTTTGGGAGACAAAGTCAGAGAGGCGAGATTGTGCTGGTTTGGATATGTGCAGAGGAGAGATGCTGGGTATATTGGGAGAAGGATGCTAAGGACAAAGCTGCCAGGGAAGAGAAAAAGAGGAAGGCCTAAGAGAAGGTTTATGGATATGGTGAGAGAGGACATGCAGGTGATGGGTGTAACAGAACAAGAGGCAGAGTACAGGGAGATATGGAAAAAGATGAAGGGGCAGCTGAAAGAAGAAGAAGAAGTTACCTCTCACCTTCAGTTTGCTTGTGTTTTTTTATGACCACTTCTTCAGCAGCTGTTCTTCAACAGCAGCCTGGCGACTTGCTTGTAAGGTGAGGGACCCAGCTTGTAACCTTCAGGGGGATGACCTGTGGTTAAGAGCCCAGAGAACTCCTGATGAGAGCAGTGTGTGCATTGTGCATGTCCGTTATTTAACCTTTTTTAAAACTGTCTTAGCTTTTAATACCATTTTGGTATAATCAAATTTAGTACAAATTTGTTGTAAGAAACTGCATCACTGCTAACAGAAAGATATACCATCATCACCACAGAGTTGCCCACACGGAATCAAGGTAGTAATTACCGCTAAAGGTAGTCCCACTAAATGAATTCTTATGCAATCAACTATTTTCTGTTTTATATTTGTAATTAATTTAGATTAGAATTTAGAGTTGTATAACAATAAAATGTAAACTTTCTGAGGTAGCAAGTTCTTTTTTATATGCACTCTATATGACAGTGTGATAAGCTAAGACCTGGGCCAATATTAAAGTAAAGTTGAGATAAGAGTTATCTTAAATGTGTGAATAGTCATAGAGGTAAAAGTTGCTTAAAGTTACTTCTGTTGCAAGGGAGATTATAGTTGAGGGGCAAAGTTGCACTAGTGTTCAGGGTCTCTTTGTAAATTGCTCCACTGACTTGGAGGCCTACAAGTCAGGGTGTTTCTCCAGGCTTGAACCGGCATGATAACGATGAAGCGCGTGAACAAAGCCGCAGTGTGATTACTGAGTGTGCTTTAGAATTGTACGGTCCTGATGGCAAAGTGCGAGATAGAAGCCGAGTTTAGGTGGCTCCCAGCAGAAAGCAAATGTGTTGAAAAAGACAGAGTGAGAGTAGGTGAAAGCTCACAGTGTAACTTACCTGTGTTGTGAACGACAGCAAAGCATAGGTTTGTTATAGTAAAACTACACCTGAGTAGAGGGGGATATGGATGCATGGCTTGATGTCGCTTGCTATTGTGGGTCCCGGAAGACATGAGTGGGGATTGGCTAGTTACGAGGGTTGCTGTATAAAACCATAGTCCAGACCACCAGGGGTCATCCTCTGACTGGTCTTTGGGCTTGAGAGAACTTCTTTACTGCTGAGTTAGTGGAGGAGATAAAAGAGTGTTTAAGTTTGTATATTTTACTTTGGACAGTTTAATTCCAATTTGTGTGTAGAAGTAATCTGTGCTTGTGGGTGCTCATTTTTTCATTATTTTCTTTGTGCAGGGGCAGCATGGTGGTGAAGTGGTAGCACTGCTGCCTCTCAGTGAGGACCAGGGTTTGTGTCCCTGGTCTTTCCTATGTGGAGTTTTCTCCAGGTGCTCCCGCTGTCCAAAGACATGCAGGTTAGGTAAATTGGTGATCCCAAACTGGCCCTAATATGTCACGTGTGTGTGTTTTTGTACTTTCTGTGATGGACTGGCGCCCTGTCCAGGGTTTGTTCCTGCCTTGTTCCTTGTGCTAGCTGGGATAGACTCCAGCAGACCCTGATGAGGACTAATTGGTTTGGACTGAGTCTTTGTGCATACTTTTTCACTTTTTATTTTTGATTATTTTTCTGTCCATCCTTCGTGAACTGTTTGTGGTGGAAAAAGAAGAAGGAAGAAAAGGCTTTTTGTGTAGATTTACTGTATGTTGGATTTTCTCGTTTTTTGCTTTGGAGTCACTGTAATTATTGTATAAGTGCACTTGCACTTACGTTTCTTGTTTTTGCTAATGCTCATGCATTGAACTGTGTATATATTTGTAAGACCTTACTGTAGTTATTGGCACATCTGGAATAAATCGGCATTCTGTCTGTTTTTATATTTAAACATTCAGCATTTGTCAGTGTCTCAATTTTTCCATCCCCTGGTCCTTCGGTTATGGTTCCAGGTGCCCGGAGTCTGAAACTGTGCAATGGTACCATTGCGCAGGGCACCACAGATAGGTGTAGATCTTTAATACTTTAATCTGAAGATCACATGCAAGCTGTGCACTGTATAATGATGGTGGCTAAATAGGGAAAGACAATGTTAAAATGTGGTGGTGTGTTAAAAGCTGGCAGTGTCATCATGATCAGTGAAACACTGACCAGTCCCCCAGGCTTTGAACACAAACCAGAGAGGAGAGCTTAAAGAGATTAAAACCATATTGGTCCAAAATAATTTGAGTGTAATCCTTATAATTAAAGGAGTAAATCCTCTTCAGGGCAGCATGATGGAGCAGCCCATAGCAGTGCCGCCTCACAGTACCTGGGCTTAGTCCAGTCCTCGACTGCAGACCTTGTGTTTGTTGTCTGCATTTTCACTATGGACTCCGACATGTTCTAGGCAGTATGAGTATGGCCTGCTTGCTGAGGGGTTGCACTGCTAACCATAACCTTGCCACCTCATTTTGCTTAGTGTTTCCAGGAATGGTGAGTTAGGCTGCAGTCTTGGCCCATGTTTTTCATTTTTTTTATTCAGTTGTGGTCCAGCTAACAAGACACACTGTACAGGCGTGCATCTCTTCTGTTTGTATTGTCCAGATCACCTACTTACCTTCTTTTCTTGCAGCAACATAGTATGCACTGTAATTCCATGTAACAGTTTTGTCAACTCTTGCATACTTTTGACAAAATCAGACCTGTATTGGGAATGTCACACTACGCCATTGATAGTCATGGATGTGTGCCATGACACACTAAAATTATATATTGTGATAGACGACCGAGGTCCTTGCCCGTTCTGGACGCCCTTCTGAGGAGAGATCCAGGGGAGAGGACATATCAACAGCAGTACTTCCCCTGGGACACAAGAGGGCAGCCCCCCCTGGGTTGCATCTGGGCCACGGGCTTGGAGATTAGAAGCTCAACCCTGTTGAGGTCCATGGCCACCGCCAGGGGGTGCCTGGACAGCTCCGGAGCCATGGTCTGCAGCACTTCCGCCACACTCAGAAGTGCTGCCAGAAGAGGAGTTGGATTCCCAGGCAGCACTTCTGCCACACCCGGAAGTGTTGCCAGAATTTGATTGGAAAGCACCTGGAGCACTTCCAGGTGCAGTGTAAAAGAGGCCACCTCACTCCATTCGGGGAGCCGGAGTCGGGAGAAAGAAGACAGAGCTTGTGAGAGAGGAGTGGAAGTGGCAGAAGAGAAGAGAAGAAAGGAAGGAATAGAAAAAGGGACAGAACATTGTGGGGTTTGTGTACTGTGTGTGGGCAAGAAGAAGGAAATAAACCTGTGTGTAGTGAGACATTCTGAGTCTGTGTCGAGGCTGATCGTTCACAATATTAAGACTACAACTGAAAATGGTTGGGGGGTTTGATGCCGGCTGAAGCTGCCAGTGATTTATAACGTCCCCTGTGTTTTTTTTGGGTATACCTATAGGTCTTCTACCAGTAAGCCATGCCCGGTACACATCTCATCACATACTGTATATATCTGGGGCATCTTCACAGCATGTCCTAAGTATCCTTTCTTGATCCAGAGAAACAGTGCTTCAACTCTGAGGCTTTTCTGTAATAATGAGCTCCTCACTTAACAGTATGTGTCTCCTCTGCAACAGTACAGTAGACATGACATACAGTGTCCTCCATAATGTTTGGGACAAAAATACATTTTTTCCTTGATTTTGCCCTCTGCTCCACAGTTTAAAATTACAAATCAAACCTTTCAGGCGTGAATAAAGTGCACATTGCAGACCTTCATTTAAGGGTATTTGCGTAAATTTCAGTCCCACCATGTAGAAATGACTACACTTTTTCTGCATGGTCCCTCAATTTCAGGGCACTGTAATGACAGAATGCAGCAATAGAGGGTATGTTAGAGCAGTCACATTTAGTACTTTGTCACATATTCCTTGCATGCAATGACTGCTTGAACTCTGCGATTCATAAACATCACCAAGTGCTGAGGATCTTCTCTAGTGATGCTCTGCTAAGCCTTTAGTTCCTGCTTATTTCGGGGGCTTGTCCCCTTAAGTTTTCTCTTCAGTATATGGAAGGAATGCTCAGTCGGATTTAAATCAGGTGACTGGCTTGGCCATTCACAAATTTTCAATTTTTTTAACTTTGAAAAACTCTTATGTTGCTTTAGCATGTTTGGATCATTATCTTGTTGTAGGATGAAACGCTGTCCAATGAGTTTGGATATATTTACTGGAACTTGAGCAGATCAGATGTTTCTACACGACTCAGAATTCATTGTGCCACTGCCTTCAGAGTTTCCATCATCGATGAAGTAAAGTTTGCCAGGACCTGTGGCAGCCATCCATGCCCAAGCTATAAGGGCTGATTTATACTTCACGCTCAGAACACGTACGCGCCCGCATCATGGCTGCCACTCGTTCCCAGCATTCATTTCACATGTCCTCTGAGCAGGTCCTCAGAAATTAGCGCGACACGTGCGCGAGTTGCAGTACCAGCAAAAAGTCGGGGGCGCAGTGTGCTAAAAGTCGGAACGTGACGTCTGAGCCTCTGTTTACTATCTACATGTGACAGAAACCCTGTATGCAGATCCTACGGGATGAATGCTTCAATGTGGTGAAGCAAAATGCTGACATACAGATGCATTCGTGGTGCTTTTATATCCAAGCGTCGCATACTCCCGATCATAATGACACGATACATTTTAAAAGTCTCACATACCATCTTTTGTGCCATCTTTTTTTATTTTTTATTTTTGCAACTTAACAACAGCAACATAATGTATAGCGCTGTATTTGAGCCACTGAGAAAAAAATAAAGGACACGGTGAAAACGTGTATATTGTGATTAAAGTGGAAATTTCGGCTTTAATCTCGAAATGTCCACATTAACCTCGTAGTTTACTTTATCATTAATGCAGACCATCGTAAACGTCATCCCAGTTTTTAATCGCTACGAGCTTCTTGGACCTGACAGCAGCGGCAAGCAGCAATAGATCACCACACAGAACAAATTAAATGTATGATATTCCAACTCTCTGCACATTTAGAATCTTTAGATTTGTACTTGATACCACTTTCATGATGAAATGCATTAAAGTGTGTATGTTACATTTTACATATAATTTCGTTTAAATAATGAATACTGTTAATAATTACACACATGGGGGGAATAATGACACACATGGGGGTGTCACGGTGATGGAGTAATAGCACCGCTGTCTCGCAGGGAGTCATGTCACTGTTTTCCTGCTGGGTTTCCACACTATGCTCTGGTTTCCTTCCAAAGATATGCAGATTTGGGGATTTGGTGCCGCTAAAATGACGCTAGTGTATGCGAGTGATTGTATTCACCTTGCGATGAGCTGAGGCCTCGTCCTGGAATTGTTTCTCACTCGTGCCCAATGCTTGCTGGAATGGACACATCCCTGGATTGATGGATTTAATCAATAAACATAATTTTCAGAGATATTGCGGTAAGGTGTCATCAGAATTTAATGAGTGTTCTAGGCAATTCACAACACAGAGAAACCGAACATGTTCTCACCGTGATAATATCTCGCACTGCCACCTGGTGGATTCCTCCAGATTTACGTAAAGTATGCGCGCAAGTATGAACACTACAATGCTTGCGTAGCAGGAGCATCCGCTGCAGCATGCGTCGCGTCGCGTGAAGTATAACTCCGGCCTAACACTCCCACTACCAAGTATAACAAATGAGGTGGTCTGCTTTGGGTCTTGGCCAGCTCCCTTTGGTCTCCACACTTTCCTCTTGCTATCACTCTGATGCAGTTTTATCTTTGTCTCATCCATCATCAGTATTTTGATCCATCATCATGCTAACCAGTGGTTTGCATCATGCAGTGTGGCCTCTGTATTTCAGTTCAGGAAGTCGTCTTTGACACACACATCTGAATCCTGAAGACTGTTTCTGATCTGTCAGACAGGCATTTTTATTTACCATAGTGAGGATTCCTCTGTCATCAGTGGTCTTCCTTGGCCTACCAGTCCCCTTTGCGACTACTGAGCTCATCCGATGTCTCAAATGGTTATAGTCTTGATTTTCAGCCTCATAATGGCTTCTTTGATTTTCATTGGCAAAGCAGTTGCCCTTATGTAGAAAAATGGCAACTACAGATTCTGAAGGGTAGAAACAAGCCAGGGTATCTTAGGCCTGCACTACTGAAGCAATGAAACACACCTGAGGATTTACAAATCTGTGACGCCAATTGTCCCAAAATTTATATTTTAGTGGGGGGACCGTGTATAAAAGTGTTGTAATTTCTACATGGTGGGACTGAAATGTGTGCAAATACCCTTAAATGAATCTGTAATGCACACTTTAATCACGTCTGAATGGTTTGACTTGTAATTTTAAGCTGTGGCACAGAGGAGTAAATCAAGGACAAATGTTTCCCAAACATTATATAGGGCATTGTAACTCAAGGAATTTTATAAAGAGATATATATTTTTTCTTCCACATGTGCTGATTTTGCATGTTCCCATTTGTAATCACAAATTTTAAAAAGTATGTGTGCCTTTTGTATGCCAGTAAGCCACTGGCACTCTTCTCCAAGCATCCCTGTAGTGTGCCCTTTTCTGCAGGAGTCAGAGGCTTCTCTGTGTTTCCGGCTTTAGATTAATACACTGGAGGTACAATATGTGGGACAGAGATGGGAGGGAGGGCGTTAGCTCTTGCTTTCAGCATGTAAATGAAACAATAAGCACCTACAGGTATGTCACTCACATTCCGTAGAGCCCATACAAAGCCAGTCCCTCAACACATTAGCCGATGCTGGGTGTCCATTCCTAATGAGCAGTCTGGCTTGTGTCCTCTGGATGCCTTCCAAGACTAAACAACAACTTGTGATTCGCTTCCTCATGCTTCTACAGTCTGCACCTTCAAAAAGTCCTGTCTTTGACTTTTGAGAAAACTTTGACTTTCAAAAATGAATGCCGTTTTTTTCTGCCCTGTTCAGTATGCACAGTTCTCTGATATAACTTCAAATTATTTGATTTTTTTTACATTAGTGTACCTTACAATTTCTCCAAAACTTCAATTTTGGAATGTCTAGAATGCGGT
This sequence comes from Polypterus bichir lapradei, assembly GCA_026402145.1. Lineage (NCBI taxonomy): Eukaryota > Metazoa > Chordata > Cladistia > Polypteriformes > Polypteridae > Polypterus > Polypterus bichir. Next base: position 9,279,650 of record JANRMT010062840.1, on the reverse strand, counting down.
TTAGAGGACATAGGTGGCCAAATAAGGCCCTTCACCTTGGCACAGGGTCACAGATTCGGAAACAGTCTGAGGTATAGAAAACCACCTTCATTTTGATGGTGAAATGTAGAAAAGCAGCAGTGAGCTTGTGCAAACAGAGATAAACCTTTAAAATGTTGAGAGAGTCACTGAAAGTAACTGCTGTTCTGGTGTCAACCCTAGACAAAAGTACAAGTGAGATTAAGCTGGTCATTTTAATTTTAATTAAATTATTACTTGCACTTATACTGACCATAGACAGTTTGGTCATATGACAAGAGTGGTCAGACGGAAGCCCATTTTCAAAACTCTACGAAAGTTGGTAGGGCCATAATTAACGTGGAAAACACTGCAGACCAATTTAAGGAGCGTAACCTTCATTCTGTGCCGATTCGCAGTTGCACGGGTCTTTGGAAAACCACTGCATTTCATTACCAATGAAACGTTCACATCATGCAGCACGTTTAGCATTTATTTGATTGAGATCTTGTTCATGAATGACGCTGACGATTCCCTGTTTGTGATTTGTACACACGTGTACTTTCCTAGCAGGCATTAGGTTCGATGTAGAGGACCTGATGCCCAGGCTTTTGCCTGTGGAAGACTACAACGTGGAGGACTTTGATCCCAGTATACCTCCCAGAAATCCTCAGGATGCTGCGAAGTGCCCAGATGTTATTGTGGCTCAGATTGACCCAAAGAAATTCCAGAAAAGGCAAACTGTGAATATGTCACTTTCCAATTGCCAGCCTGCTCCTGATGGATATTCCCCTAGTCTTAAGTGGCAGCAAATTCAGGTTGCCAATTTCTCTACAGTAAGGCAGAGTGTTGTCAAGCACAGAGCACACTGGCAAGCACAAGCTTTAGACCAAAATGTAATGATGCCAAAAGTGGAGGATGATGAAGTCTGGAAGAAATTTTGTTTGGGTGAAAATGTTTACTTTTGAAGATCTGCCATCTAGGATGTCAAGAATGAAGAAATGGGTATTGATTATATGAAGGTATGTTTTCCTTCTTTGCTAAGTATTGTCACTTTGTTTAAATTAGTTAAAAATAACGAAGCAATGTCTGAGAATTATAAACAAATAACTCAAAATAATGAACAAAGAATGAGGACATATGAATAAACATCTATGACAGAAAAATTAACATTTGTGAATCTCATGGAGGAAAAAAAAAGTAATGTTAATAACTTCTGACATTGCTGACAAACAGTGGGGAGAAGCAATCTGAATGAAAGGTTGTGTTAAATGAAAGAATTAGCTTCTGATTTAGAAAACCTACTGGCTCTGTGATTCTCCATGAATGGACTTTCAGACGTCTATAGTAAGCAAATCTTGCTGAAAGACCTCCATATTTCCTATCTGGTGTGGTGGTTGGCTGGGGACTGTGCCCAGTCGTGACACCTGGATGGACCATGAGAGGGACTGTGCCTTCCCAGGACCACGAGAGGGCAGCCGTCCTGCCTGGTTTGGGGGCCATGGGGTTTAAGCATGGGAACTCAACCCTGTAAGGGCCCGTGGCCACCGCCAGTGGGCGCCCAGATGATTCTGGAGACTCGGACGTTAGCGCTTCTGCCACACCTGGAGGTGCTGGCGGAAGAAATACTGAGGACACATCAGGAAGTTCCGCGGGAAGTCCATCAGAAAGCACCTGGAGCATGTCCGGGTGAGAATAAAAGGGGCTGCCTCCCTCTAGTCGAAAGCTGTAGTTGGGAGGAAGAGGATAGAGCTGGGTGGAGAGGAGTGGAGGCGGTGAAGGACTTTTGGAGGGCCTGAGAAGAGGGTGATTGGTGCATGAGCACTGTGTGTTGTGAGGACTTTATATAAATAAATGTGTGTGTTTTTGGAACCATCGGTGTGTGCCTGTCTGTGTCCAGGACTGAGCTTCCACACTGGTATGTCTGGTAAAATGTTAGTAAAATATTATTACAATTGAATGAAATATCTTACTTTTTTCCTCAACCTTAAAAATCAATCTCTCTATTATAATAAAAAAATCTTGGGATGAGACATGACTTTTTCAGAGAGATACTTTCATGTCCCGCGAGACTAGACTTTGTGCCAAGAGATTTAACCACACCTGGGGCTGGAAATAAAATATAAAGAGTAGATGACAAAGTAGAAGGTCGTAAAGAATTCAAAAAATGTTGGCGTGATACACATGCAGAGCAGGTTAGAGATAATGAAAGTACTAAAATTTGAAAGTCTCAAAAAAAGGAAAGTAAAGATCGCATTAGTGCAAACAAATGGAAATTATTACTCTGTGAAATAACAGAACAGTGAAAGGAGATTGAATATATTGTTCAGATTTAAACTTTAAGTCGGAGACTTGTAGATCATCTAATTTGTGTTGCCATCAAGGAAACGTAGTGTTTCTTCCCAATGAAGAGGCATATCCACGAGAATTAAATGATTTGTTGTTTGGTGAAAGTGAAATCCACATACGCGAGCAGCAGAGACGCAACGTGGCTGGCACGTAGCGCAGGCCAGGGGGGTTGACAAGCAAAGTCAGCAGGGAGTGAAGCCCCCTAGTTTCATGCAAAATAATTTAATAAAATAAATTAGGATTAAGTGCCTTTCACTTTTTGCACACTTTATTGTATTGTAGATTTAATTTTAAATGGATACATTTGCCATTTTTGCCCATTAATCTACACTTAATAACCCATAATTACAAAGAGATAACATGTTTTCAGAAACATTTTCAGGTTTATTAAAGATCAAAAACTGAAATCTCCAAATTATGGTCCGCTGCATCCCATTTTCTTTAATTATTCTTGAGATTTGTCTAGAACTTAATTAGAGTCCACCTTTGGCAAACTGAATTAATTGGACTTCGTTTAGAAAGACAAACATCTATAAATGTATACAAGGACCCCAATTCATACTGCATGTCAGAACAAAAAATGAGCAATGAAGTCCAAATAACTCTCTGTAAACCTCCACAATCGAATTGTTGTGAGGCAAAGATCAGGGCAATGGGTTAAAACCATTTATAAAGCTTTCAGTGTTCCCAGGTGCACCGTTGCCTCACTAATTGCGAAAGAGAAGTTTGGAACCACCAGTACTCCTCCAGGAGTTTGCCATCCAACCAAACTGAGTAACTAGGCAAGAAGGGCTTGGTCAGGAAGGTGACCAAGAACCCTATTGTCACTCTAACAGACCTTCAGAAGTCCTCTGCTGAGATGGGAGAGCCTGTCTGAAGGACAACCATCTCAGCAGCACTACACTGATCAGGTGTTTAAGACATAATGGGTAGACAGATGCTACTCTTGACTAAAAGGCATATGACACCCTGCTTGGACTTTTGAGTGTATGAGGAAAAAGATTCTCAGGTCTGGTGAGACAAAAATTGAGTTCTTTAGGTAGAACTGCAAGCACTATGTCTAACAAAGACCAGGGGTCTCATGTATAAATGGTGCATACACACAAAAGAATTTGAATACACCCGTTTCCACACTCACTTTAAGATGTATAAAAACTAAACTTGGTCTAAAGCCTTGCACATTTTCACGGCAGCCTCACACTGTGTGTACACACTTTTCTGCTTGGTTTTGGAAATGGACGGCACCTAGTGTTAATGTAGTGCTACTGTTTCATTGTGGTGTCTCTTTCTTTTTTAGATTCGCAATCATGATGACGACTTTATCAAATACACCGAAATTAGCTGCATATTATTTACAGATTTAATTCACTTGATTGTAATCATTCTGTAACAATATAATGGTGCTCAGAATGGCCAAACTATTCCAACTAACACAGCAGCTTTAGCATTATTAGAAAGCATCGCAAATGGAAGAATTAGAGAAGAGATGATGATGACTGGCTTCAAAGTTGATTTTGATTTCCAAGAGCAATCCTCTTGGAGCTGTGTGCTAATCTGGCACCAGCTTTACAAAGGCAGACTTTGAGGAATTGTGATCTACCTGTTCCTTTGCAAGTTCAGTCCACTCTTAGGTTTTTAGCCACAGGAGCTTTTCAACATGAACTTGCCGATCAATCAGGTATTTCTCAGTCATCATTGAGTTGTGCCATGCCAGCTGTATGGGATGTTATTATCTGCTTGTCGTCTAGATATATAGGATTTCCTTACACTGTGGTTGAACTGGAAAACATCAAAGCATAATTCGCAGCAATGTCTGGTTTTCCAGATGTAATCAGAGTGGTCAGCTGCACACACATTGCTATTGCAAAGGTGCTGAGCAAGTTACATCAGCCAGGGATGAATCACTAAAAGAATGAGCTGGCATTACATCATATATAGCGGGAGAGCCTATAAAAATGGTAACCCTGCACAGTCACAGGTGCTTTTTCCAACTAGTGTGGCAAAAGGCAAACAGTCCTTTTAAAGATAGTGAGTCACCTCAAAGAGCAGAAAATGTATCCACTGTGGCATTTGCTGCAAATGCTACACTATAAAGATGCTTTCAAAGAATTAATTTGCTTATGTAAATAGAAAGCATTTCCACTCTATTAATGTGCTCCTCTATAGTGCACAGAACCTTTGTCACATTGCGCCAGCATTTAGTGTGCTGCAGAATGTGGCACACAATTGTGGCTTGTCAATGCCTGAAGAGATACAGTATAATGAACTTGACCCTGACCCACCAAATGATCAGCCAAATCGGACAGCAGTACAACTTTGTTTGAATGTAATTAGCAGAATGTAAAATCAGGTAATCAGAGGTAGCATTTTTTTAGCCAATTCATTTAATTCATGATCAATATCACATAGTACAGCCCTTATATTCCTTAGTTCATTGGCCTCATCTCTGACAGCATCCACTATTGCATTTTGAGACTCCAGAACAGCATCCATAAGCACACAGCCAGATGGCCCCCCAGCAGTTTCTGAGGCAGAGATGTGTATGTAGCCGGCACCTGAAGATGTGCTGGCTACAGCCGCACTTGGTATCTCCTCGTCGGCACAGCGGTTAGCTTTAGTGATATTGTCTGAAACAGTAGACAGTGGACTGCGACTTGCCTTTTCACATCAACTTTGACATCTAACCACTTCTTTTTTATTTCAGACTAGCTGAAGCCCACCATAGCATACAGTGGTGTAAGAATAGGAACAGAAAACGGTGAGAAAGGAATTCAGTATAACGAAAATAGCAAGGAGCAAAACCAATGCCAGTGGTCGAGAGAGTACCTTCCTGTAGCAGGCTACAGAAAACATAGACATATATAGAGAGACGCCGCATTCACTACGTTTTAAACAGTATTGTTTACATACAACAGATTTTGGCGAATTGTTTACATGCAATTATTTATACCCATTTATACACTAAATGTGTGCGTATCCCATGGTCTTAGAGTTGGTGGGTGGGGCTCCGTGAGTTGGCGGGCATAGCTCTCTGTCTTGCATGTGCTCTCTGTCTTGCTTGCCCTTAGTTAGAGTTGGTGGGCGGGTCTCTGTGAGTTGGCGATCGTGGCTCTCTGTCTTGCGTGCGGTATAAAGTCAACATGGCTCAGAGGTGCATGTGGACTTTTGCACAGACGAAAGCGACTGAGGCAGTGTTTGGTGAGTTGTTGTGTGCCTTGAGAGCGACGCTGGACTTGGGAGGACAGTTACAGTTGGCGTGCGTGGCTCTGTCATGTGTATCCCATGACGCGGTAGGAGGGTTAGAGTTGGCGGGCGGGGCTCTGTCGAGCGTATCCCATGGTCTTAGAGTTGGCGGGCGGGGCTCTGTCTTGCTTGCGCTCAGTGTCTTGCGTTCCCTTAGTGAATTATATATATAGATACTGTGCGACTTTCTTAAGTTGAACTTTTGAGTGCCACTCCATCAACTTCTTTTTGTTGCTTATACCACTGCTTAAACCACCAACTAGTACGTTTTGCCTTGCGTCTACTTCACTGAGCAGGACCTCCACTTCACATTCTCTGAAATTCTTTTTTTTTTCAAATGCTTTTGTCATTGTCTTTTAACAAAACACTGAACAGAAGGGGCTATTTATATTGATTTGCATATTCAAATATGTGAAATTCAGAGAGAAGTCGGGGTGGGGCTGTAGGTGTATGCATGTGCATTAAAATTCATATTGATTCGGATTTATAAAGGGAAAGTGTATGGAACTTTGCTTATGCACAGTTTTATGCATCTGAATTTTTTTGTGCGTACGCACATTTCCAGTTTTGTCCATACACCATATTTTAGTGTGAATTCTATGCACAGCGTTATACATAAGGCCCCAGATACCGTTCATCACCTGCATAATGCAGTCCCTACTGTGAAGCATGCTGTTTTCAGCAGCAGGGACAAGGAAAATGGTCTGAATTGAGGAATGGATGAATGCAGCCAAAACAGATAGGCCCTTGACCTCAGAGTAGGGTGACAGTTCACCTTTCAGCAAGAAAATGACCTGAAGCATACAGTCAGGACAACACTGAAGCGGCATTAGGACCAGTCTCTAACTGACCATGAGTGGCCCAGCCTAAGCTCATACTAAATCCCTATTTAGCAAGTGCGGATATACCTGAATATGGCAGTTTGCAGATACTTCCCACCCTATCTAATAGTGCTTGAGGGGATCTGCAAAGATGAATGAGATACAATTTCCAAATCCAGGTTTTGCTTTTAGATAGTTACCCAAATAGCCTTGAAGCAGTAATTGATGTTAAAGGAGCTTTTGTAAAGTACTGAATTAAGGGTCTGAGAAGAGTGGGTGTTATGGGCCCTGTGATTGACTGGTGGTCTGTCCAGGATTGTTTCCCTTGCACATAGTGCTACTGACATAAGTTCTGGCCCCTGTAACCCTGGCTTGGACTAAGCAGGTTTGAGAGTGCTGGTGATGATGATGAGCACAGTAGATTAGTCAATTAGTAGAAATCAAAACTAAAAAGACATTAGAGACAAGAAAGGAAAAATACAGATTATTAAAATAAGACTGAAAACATGTATCCTGTGTTTATTATGTAAATAATAACAGTAATATATATACATATAACGGTATAATTCTGCCATTTAAGGAAAGGGGTAGATTCATCCTGTGAAGTAGGTCATTGTCTTTATTTTTAGAAGCAGATCAAAATGTAATTGAAAGTAGTCAGACAGCTTTGGGGAAATGTTGATTACTGTATTTTAAATGTTGCCACTGGAGAAGGTGAAGAGTATTTTTGGAGTGCGGCATTCCACCTCCATTATGAATCTTGTACTGTATATTGATAGACTTAAAGATTTAGTCCATTGGAAATAACAGACAGTTCATAAAAACATTAATAATTTTGGAGGCAATTGGATTAGTTTTGTAATTGTAATATAGTACATCACATGTGTACAAGATGATTTTATTCTTTTTTCTGGAAATGTGGATTTCCTTATAATATTTGTTCCCCCATATTCCTATATAACAGGAAGTTCAATAAAAAGGTCAATGAAAAGGTGAAAATGTCCATCCTCGCTTGTAGCCTCGGTGTAGTGCGAAGCTTTGTGATGTGACTCATTTAATGAAGAATACTCCAAAACCAATTTTTATAACACTTGACTGAAAGTTTTCAAATTACTGTGTCACAAGCTTTTCTTGATTATAATTTTATATTAACTGTGTTAATATATTTGGAAAAGTGGTACTAAATAGTCTGCACCAATGACATACACATGTGTTTTTGATGAATCACACTAAATGGAAAGACTGTATCGATTGAGCTGTCTAATACTCCGCTCATTAATTTGACATCTGTGTTAGGAAGTGGTTTAGGCCGATAACTGAGAGTGTGGTTGGTATTGGGCTTCAAAAGCAATGGTCTAACTGTGGGAGTATTCTAGACTTAGGTTTTATGTCAGTCATTCTGGTAAACTGTACTATCATTATTACTGATATAACAAAATGTTTATAAAACTTATCAGCTAAACTATGTAGGCCTGGAGATTTATTTTTTGCCATAAGGTTAAGAACTTTCATAAATTAATCTGGTTGTTAATGGCACATTCAGAACATCTTCTTGCTCTTCTGTAATTTTTGGAAAGTCTAGTTTTTTAAAAATGTTAGAAATGTTTGGTTTTGGTTCTTGGTCTAAAGCACATAGTTTTGTGAATTTCAGACATGACAAAAGAGGGCATGAGGTCTCCCAAATGAACCACAAAGCAATGCCAGGACCTTCACCGGCCTGTCTTAATGTAGCTTCACTACTACACAGCCAGTACCCAAATATTAGCTGCAGGCTTTGGCTATAAAAGTTCAGAATGCAATCAAATTCTCAATATGTATCAAAATGTATTATAAGGGAGAGGACACTGCAAAACTCTGGCTTGTAAAGACTATCCATACTGAAATCTTTATAAACTGAGGATTTATTAACAAAAATATAACAATTTAAAAAAAGAACAAAACAAAAAAGGATTTATATAAAAGGCAATCCAAAATGAATAAATCTCATCCACAATCCAGAAGCAAGATCCAAAGGCAAGAAACAAACTAATTAAAAAAAAAGTAATACTCACCGACAATTCCTTACAAACTCAATGATCCACTGCTTGGTTCTTTTTTCTGACCTGAATATAAAGGCACCCAGCAGCAGTAATGTCAGAGTGGCCCCGCCTCCTGCAGCTCCACCCACAAATTAAAAGGAACAGACAAATATTTAAAGAGGTAGTACATTTTAAACAAACATATTAGAATTTACTTTAAAATATGTGTAAAACATCAAAAACAACAAAAAATAAATACAAGCCAGGTGAAAAAAAAAACACTGGCTGTGACATGTTATGCTTCAGAAGTTCTGTTTGCTTCTTTAATTGCATGCATGGTATTCCCCTCTGACAATACATGTTAAAAGGTTATTTGTATTCAGTTTTAAATGACCAGGCAAATATTTTTCAATATATTACTGCATTCAGAATTTTCTTATAATTTGAAACTTCATTATTCTGTCCTTATTTCATATATGGAAGAAGTGTTGTTTTCATGAGAAACTAACTTCAGGTTTTCAATGGAAAAATTCATTTGGGACACAATTTTGTTTAAAATTATAAATTACAGAAACCATTTCATTACATTTTAGTGTTTTCAGGTACCATACAGTCAGTGCCCGTGCCACAATTAAGGTGAATTAGGCATTTGCCTAGGGCGCAGATCATAAGGGGGGGGTGGGGGGTGTGGGGGGGGGGGAAACCCAGATGCTCAGGTTAGCTACCAAACAGTCAGTTGGCACACAAATAAGCTTGGCCTGAGGCACAAAACAGTTTACAATCAGCACTACATACAGTAGGTCTTTGAAGAGCTCACCGGTCTGATGCTTAGTGATCTGAATAAGCCGTGAATCTGGGAAAACTTTCACTTAAACCAAAAAAACTGCAAAATGTACAGTAAACGTCTAGTAATATACCTTGCTGACCCTGCCTTGCATCTACATGGCTTGCAGAATTCTCATAAATGTGTTCATTGTGCCAGCTTTAAGCATTTTGCTAGAAATGCGGGAAGAAAATACTGCAAAGATTATCCAGTAAATAACAAGTGACTTAGGTGGTCCTTTTCCATGCTTCCCTCTTTTACCTGAATATTCTAACCTATAAAAGAATTGTCTGCCTGACATTCATCTTTATCTTATTTTGCAGTTTACCTTTGAATGTCCACAATTCCAAAAAGCCTTGTCTCAGAGCTTAAAAAAAAAAGATCTTTAAAGTGTATGCTAAATCTAGTACAGCCTTAAACAGTTTTATATATGACTATAAATGTAAGCTAAACCTATGTGTAGATATGAAAATTTAGAAAAATAATTCACATATATGTAATGTTAATCTTAACCATATAGGAGGAACCTTGAGAAAAACTTCCCAAGCACAAAAGAACTGTATATACTCAAAAATACAGTTGTGCTTGAAAGTTTGTGAACCCTTTAGAATTTTCTATATTTCTGCATAAATAAATTACCAACTATAACATTTTTGTCTCATTTGTTTAACTGGTTTCTCTTTATCTACTTTTAGGACTTGACAATCTGATGATGTTTTAGGTCATATTAGGTCATTTATGCAGAAATATAGAAAATTCTAAAGGGCTCACAAACTTTCAAGCACAACTGTAGATATGAAATAAGAACATACATGTGCGTGCTCTATACCATATATATATATATATATATATATAATATATATATATATATTATATATATAAATAAACATACATACATATACATACAGTGGGTACGGAAAGTATTCAGACCCCCTTCAATTTTTCACTCTTTGTTATATTGCAGCCATTTGCTAAAATCATTTAAATTAATTTTTTTCCTCATTAATGTACACACAGCACCCCATATTGACAGACAAAAAAAATAATTTTTAAAATTGTTGCAGATTTATTAAAAAAGAAAAACTGAAATATCACATGGTCCTAAGTACCGCTTAGAATTAAGGCCAAAAAGTTCTATCTTGGTCTCATCAGACACCTGAAGGACTCTGAGATGGTGAGAAATAAGATTCTCTGGTCTGATGAGACCAAGATAGAACTTTTTGGCCTTAATTCTAAGCGGTATGTGTGGAGACAACCAGGCACTGCTCATCACTTGTCCAATACAGTCCCCACAGTGAAGCATGGCGGTGGCAGCATTATGCTGTGGGGATGTTTTTCAGCTGCAGGGACAGGACGACTGGTTGCAATCAAGGGAAAGATGAATGCAGCCAAGTACAGGGATATCCTGGACAAAAACCTGCTCCAGAGTGCTAAGGACCTCAGACTGGGCCAAAGGTTTACCTTCCAACAAGACAATGACCCTAAGCACACAGTTAAAATAACGAAGGAGTGGCTTCACAACAACTCTGTGACTGTTCTTGAATGGCCCAGCCAGAGCCCT